>OY284414.1:49592210-50291641 GCA_958301585.1 Merodon equestris
AAAGCCACGTAGCCTTTGTGGCTGCGGATACCACGTCCCTTTGCCATACGAATATTATATGGACCAGTCCGCACCGCAAAAGTGGCGGGGACGGAACACAACGATGTGTTGGCAAATTTCCCACTAACTGGTTGTTCGGGTTTGAACAAAGGCGAGTTTTCTAATTTGGAACAAAGGGAAAAAATTACTGATAAATTTGCCGGTCGATTTAACCGAAATAAAAACACTGTTCTTGGTTTGAATTCTAACCGAAATAATAATTTTTCTTTATTTGTTTCATCTATTTATATGTGTAAGTATGTTATGTTTGTTTACATTCTTCTTCTTCTTCAGTTGACATTTGGGGTTATGGGTAGCTAGTAGAGATGTCACTCGTTAATGTGTTGCGCTCGCATGAGAGAATGTGATGATCGCAACATTCTCCCGCCCCGGTGAACGAAGTTCTCAGCCATCTCTCACATTGTTGAATGTAATTATATTACCATCGGTTGCATGTCGAATTTATATTTTTTTGTTTTGTTCAGTCCTCTTTCACGACCCTGGAGGAGTATGCCTTGGCTCATCTCATGCAATGATAAAACAAGCATTAGTGAAATGGAACAGAACATGCATAATCAAAACAAACAAGACAATTGATTGATTGACAATTGAAAACGACACATGAGTGACGACCCGCTTGTTTACATTGAAAAAAAATGCAACGATGGACTGGAAATTGAAGTGAGGAATGAGAGGCTTCCGGAAGGTATCCAGCTTATGGACTGGAAATCCAGATGAGGTATGCGGGGTTTTCTCTTTCCCGTCTTGCCTTGTATGTATGCGTACCTACGTGTGTTTTTTAGAATGAGGCACTGAATATGCTATGACTTGTGTGTGACGTATTCGCCCAAGGCTCCTTCGCTGGGGGAAGTCGCTCATCCCTAAGTCGGCTATCACATGCGGCCTCACGACTCACGACTCACATAAGATTAAAAGAGAAAGGAGATGAGTGCGAATGAGATGGAGAATTTAATTCCCGGTGAGTCGCGGGCGAAATTCTTCACGACTCACATTGACATTCTCTTTCTCTTTGTTCGTTATTTTTCATTTCCATTTCATTTCTATTCGTCCTTTGTGGGGAACGGACGCAATCATGTCGGATGTTGCTTGCAGAAAATGCGTAGAGCTCTATTTTATCTCACGGAGACAACTTCAAAATGAAAAAAAAAAGTAGGCGCTCGCCTCATGGAATTTAAATTGAAAGAGGAGATAGGAAGTGAGTCGTGAGTCGTCAGGCCGCATGTGATAGCGCTCGCCTCACGGAATTTAAATTGAAAGAGGAGATGAGAAGTGAGTCGTGAGGCCGCATGTGATAGCCGACTAATCAACACAAGATCACCGATTTTTGGCTGAGGATATTGTTTTAGCCATTTTGGGCGATGTTGAAGTCGGGTTAAATATTCCGCTTGCCATTGCTTCCAGAAAGTTTGCAGGTGAGCTTGTACTAATTTCCATCGGTTGTGGAGTGCTTGTTTATAAGATGTTTATCGCGCCTTTCTGCCGAAAACATCTTATACACCATTGTAGAAATCTCTTTATGGCAACCCATGCATCCAGTATCCAATATGAGCATCGGCAATAAGAAAAGTGCAGAGAACGCTCTCTTTGGGAAGGATGATGTGAAATCTCTCCGATTCTGGAATTTTGGAATTTTTGAGTCTTCCATCGAGACGTAATACACCGTTCTTATCAATAATGGAATTCAACTTTCGTATCTTGCTTTTCGAGGATAGTGGTTTACCTCGGGAGACAAGAAGTCTCATTAGAAAAATAAAGATGGTGAACGTAACTGATAAGAACTCGTAATGCTAGTCTGCGCTCGCCAGCAGTGATCCAGGAAGTTATTTCATTATTCCTCCACGAAGAACATAAAAAAAAAACGGTGGCACCAAGTAACTGCTACCATAGTGTGAATGTTCGAATATAAGTGTAAAAGCTCCATTTCTCCAACATCTTTCTCCTTCGGCAAGCCCAAGTGAGACTGTACAGCTTCGCTTTCGACTCTTGCGTCTGTCTGGTCTGGCCAGTCTGCTTCCAACTTTGGCGCTGACTTTCGCAGCAAGCAAAACCCCACTGAGTTCGAGGTGAGGTTTGGTGGTCTTCTTTAATGTGCCGACTTTAGTCTGAAGCAATGACACTTTTATTTCGACCCTTAAATAGGTTACAGAAGCATGGGCGGTCGATGAATCATCGGCAAAGACGTGTAGTTGGTAGCAGCGCACATCTAATGACGAAAAAATTCACCTAGGCGCCTCAATCTCGATCAAAGGGAGCTCCTCTCGGAACCGTTAACCAAAACTAACCAAACGCCCAATAACCAAAACTGTTGCGTAATCAATTTGCCGATGATCATAACTAGGGCAAGAAGTCCTAGGCGATCGTATATCGTTGCAAAATCAGATAGTTGTTGCCGTGTGGTGATTAGTCCCCTAGTCCCGTGTGTCAAGGTAATCCGATATCCCAGTGAATTATTCTTGCAACGCCAGTAGACTCCTAGTGCGGCTGTAATCGAACAGCTGAGGTCTCGTGTATGTTCTCCTCGCTCTACATTTATGTTGAAGTTTTCCAAGAACTCCAATGAATTTGAGGTAAATTTTCGTCAGACAAATCTGCCACGGAGTAAAAGCTTTTGAAGTTCATCTTGGATTTCCAAAGCGCCATCCACAGTATCAGCCCCACGCAAGCAGTCGTCCATGTAGAATGACTCTCCTACCACTTTACCTGCTATAGGAAAATTGGCTTTCTCTTCGTTGGCGAGAGTTTTTAAAATTTTGATGGTTAAGTAAGGTGCACAATTAAGACCATAAGTTACAGTTAACAGTCGAAAACTAATTGGATCCCCTTTTTCGTTTTCCGAAATAATTCATTGCCGATCGTTTCCAAGCGTCACATTATAGGTTTGTGGCGTCATCCTTGGTACCTGAGAGACCAGAGAGATTAGCTGATATCTTAAAGGGATACTTAACGATTCTGTTCGCCCAGATTCTGTACGAAGAACGGTTTTTCGGAAAAAAAAACTCATCTTCCTGTTAAGTTTCAATATAGGTAACCGTCCACCGGGTACCCAGCCCAATCGAGTGTTATGAGTTGTTAAAGTTTTATCATTGAACTCAGTCGTCGGCTTACCTTCGTAGCGTTCACATCGTTCGTAAGGTGCTATTACAACTAAAAGTGTTATAGGCTGTGTTTTTTTCTCTGCAGTTATTTTCTTTTTTTCTCTTTCTTTTAATATCTCGTTGTTCTATTTCACATACCTTTTAATTTTACATCCAAGTAAGTACATTTGAAATCGAATTAATGGCCCTAGGGCCGAAGCTCCATTCTTCCAACAGGTTCGGCGACCTGGAAGAATGCTGTCTTGCGGATCCCCCTGATCCCGTTATTCAAAAGAAAAGGCAAAAATTATCCACGACATCTCGTCAGGAATTTCCTCAACTCCCCACAAAAACCCTGTTCAAAAACGCTCGCTTTATCCAAATTTCCCCTAAAGATGACAAAAAACCTTTAACAGCCGTTAGCATATTTTTGCTAAAAAAAATCAATTGATGCCATATCCCAACAATATGAAAAAATATCCCTCCTAAGAGATGGCTCCATATTGGTGCTTGTCAAAGATCAGTCAATTGCAGATCGATTCATTCGTTCAAAAAATATCGACCAATTGTGCCCAGTCTCAATCAAATTTCATCCGACCCTCAACATCTCTAAGGGCGTAGTCTATGCACCATGCCTTATCAACGTTAAAGAAGAAGAAATAGTCGCTGAAATGAAATCCCAAGGCGTCGTGGACGTATTCAAATCGTGAAGGACAAAATACTCCATCAGGACTTCTTCTTCTCTCCTTTGATCGTTTCGTCGTTCCTGACTCGGTCGAAATAGGTTGGTACAAAACAAAAGTAACGGAGTACATTCCAAATCCTATGCGTTGTCGCCAGTGCCAGTTACTCGGACATACTATGAAATGGTGTACGCGTCCTACTTCTTGCGTAAATTGTAACCTCACACCCCACTCTCCACTCGAATGTACTCGTACAATGTGTGCTAACTGCCAAGGTCCTCACCCCTCTTCCTCAACCTCATGTCCAAAATATATTCAAAATAAACAAATCTTGACCATCAAATCCAAAAACAAAGTCTCGTTAGCGGAAGCAAAACGAATGTATAGGGATCAAACTGCCCCCTTACCAACTCCCACACATGCTCTATATTCCACCGTAACTAATCCATCAGCCCAATCAAACATCCACCAAACAGTAATTCCCCAAAAAAAAAACTCCTTTCAACAGCAAAACAATCAAAACAACAAAGCTATCAACCATACAAAGTCATCTAGCAGCAAACACCCTAATCTACCTTCCACCTCCCTCTCCCTGGAGCCAGTAAACGAGTCTAATCCAATCAAAATCGCATTAAACACAACTTCAACACTCATCGAACCTGACAAAAACGTACAAATCAACAACGAAAGAAGTTATGTACCATACAAATTAAACATAGCAGATCCCACAAATTCACCACAAAATTCTATTTTACCTACAAATGACAAAACAACCTAGAAATATTAGGCACAACAACAATGACTCCGCAGCGCATTCACTCAACCACTCGAGCTTCGTCAACTTGGTTGGAAGCTTGGGTGGTTCAGTGCCTGGGTTGCGGAGTCAAGAAAATTACCACCATCAATCCAACAAAAAAAAAATCCCTCAACACAGTACGCACAGCGTTAAAAAAATGTCCCCATCTACCATAAACCAGCCTCTTTGTATTCTACAATGGAATTTTAAAGGTTACCTTAACAACTTACACGAACTCCAGCTATTAATAAAAACCTTAAAGCCAACCATTATTTCACTACAAGAAACCCACATCCCACACAATTTTCAGCCATTCCCACCTAAACAATATTCCTCATACTTTCACAATTTCAATTCCATCTCAACCTCTAAACAAGGCGTATGCCTCCTAATTCATAAATCGCTGCCATACACCTATTACAATAAACTCAAACATTTTAGCAATTGGAGTCCAAATCAACCTCAATATCAAAATTACAGTAATTTCTCTCTATATACTACCCGACCAACTTTTTTCAACTCAAGACCTCGATGACATAACAGACGGATTAAACACCCCAATCATATTGACAGGCGATTTTAAATCCTGGAGCCCATCCTGGGGTTCTGAGAAATTAAACAAACGTGGTAAGTTTGTGGAACATTTCATCGCTAACTCGGGGCTAGCGATTCTTAATGACGGCCGACCCATCCATTTTCCCCCCCATAATACTAACATTGACTTGTCTCTCATTTCTCCATCCCTTCTTCCCATATCTACCTGGAATATTACCGACAACCTCTGTGGTAGTGACCATTTTCCTATCCTCATCACCCTCTCATACGATCCGTACAATCAACATCCAAAACCGCACAAATTTATCCTCGATAAAGCAAACTGGGATCTCTTCCGTATGACCATCTCAAAAGAATTACTCACGAGAAGAGTCTCACCTAATATTAACAAAGAATCTTCTCTCATTCATAAATCCATACGCAGTGCCCCTAATTTGGCCATTCCGCAAACGAGTGACAAAATACACTCAAAAACAGTTCCCTGGTGGAACAAGGAAATTAGCCTACTCCGAAGACAAAAGCAAAAGGCTTGGTATGAGTTTAAAAATGTCCAACCGACTCCAAACTTATTCTCTACAAAAAGCTCAATGCTAAGTTTCGCAAGACGGTAAAGGCTGAAAAAATAATTTGCTTTGAAAAATTCACCGCAGCTATAAATCCAAACACCTCGTCCCGGAAACTCTGGGCTAACATCAAATCCTTAACTGGTACACACTCTCCAAATGCTATAAAATCACAAGCACAGAAACAATTACCTACCCGGCAGAGATTGCCGAACATTTTGCCCAAACTTGGGAACAACTTGCTTGTGACGCAAATTTCAGTTCCACATTCGTCAGCGAAAAATTAAAAACCCTAAACGACACAAATATTTGTTTTAACCCAAGTCATTCAGCGCTCAGTATCGAATCCCAAATTAACATGGCAGAATTCACCTCTTGGTTTCGATCGCATCTCTTACGACATGTTAAAAAAACTCTCCTCCCACTCTAAAAAATAGACTACTGGCGTTGTACAACAATATCTTCAATACAGGAATAATTCCACACGCTTGGAAAACTGCCAGCATCATCCCACTTCATAAACCAAACAAAGACCCTTCCTCCACCTCTAGCTACCGTCCCATATCACTCCTCCCTTGTACAGCGAAGCTTTTGGAGAAAATCATTGCCAATCGCTTGTTTTGGTTCCTTGACAAAGAAAACTTGATAGATAAGCGACAAGTCGGATTCAAAAAAGGTAGATCCACCTTGGACGCTCTAATCCACCTAGACCATTTCTTTTCCTCAGCTTTATCCGAGAAAAATCATGTCTCTACTCTTAACTCAGACTTTGATAAAGCATTTGACAGGATAGGAGCACATGTAATCTTAAAACAACTTTCAAAATGGAAAATTGGTCCCAAAGTCTTCGGCTTCATTAAGTCTTTCCTTTCCAACATTATCCGTGGTTTTATTCACTGTAGCTTTTAACGAAATAAGCAAAATAATAGATAGCTTCAAAAATGTAGAGCATACACTCTACGCTGACGATCTGGTAATTTTTTTCAAAATGTAAAGACCTAGTTGTACTGGGCGATACCTTTGCCCGTATTACCGAAGCTCTTCTAAGTTGGAGCTTATTCTCAGGCTCCACTATTTCATCTTCGAAATCGGAAATATTCCATATTTGTAAAAAACACAAATGTAGCAAATTTATTGAAGTTAGCTTTAATAACACAATTATGAAAAATGTCTATTCTACAAAAATTCTCGGTATTGTATTTGATTCGAAATATTCTTTTAAAAACCATTGTATTTATATCAGAAAAAACCTTACTGCCAGGGTCAATGTTGTTAAATATCTATCTTGTAAAAAAAGTTGTTCAAATGTAAATACTTTAGTAAATATAACCAAAGCTATTATTTTATCTAAAATTGATTACGGTCTGCCAATATACGGCAAATGCTCCAAATCTTCAATGCAGCTCATCACAACACCATACCACGCGGCCGTCAGAACATGTTTGTAAGCAATCCACTCAACACCCATCATCAACATACTAACCGAAACAGGCCTGCCAAACTTGAGTGACAGAATCAGCTACCTTACCTCAAGCATCATTCAAAAAATTAACTCACCAAATCGCACACCTATCTATGATGACGTCAAGAGAGCCCTTAACCGGAAAAGAAAACAGAGACTTCAATCAACCTTATGCAATGTACTCACGTTTGCTAAAGGCTTAGATATTCCCGTCGAGAGATGTTATCTTCCCAAATGTGTGATAGGATAGTGGCGTGATTGTCTCTAGACACTCAAGCCGTGGCAAAACCAAATCTCTGCATTCAATGTTGAAAGACCAACACCAACACCAATCACTGGAACTGCTACTCGCTGCCGAGGAAGTCTCAGTTGCTGAGCTGCGTATTCGCTTACAAGTGTTGCCTGTGATCCGGTATCCAAGAGTACTCGCACGTAGAAAGTTGCCCGTGGCAGACCGTTTTTCTTCGACTGTTGGTGCTTCCTCCGGTTTTTGGTAATTCACTTTTGTTGATTCGGTACGCAAGTGGTGGGAGATGACGCGGGTTACCATATTTTCCCGTAGCATTGTGTGATACCTTTGCTCACATTCACTGCAAGTAAATTTAGATGTACCTAATCCTGCCATAAGTTCTGTTACATAATTTCCAGCGCTTATCGTTCAAAACTTTTCCCGGGAATAGAACCGTTAACTTTTTTTTCAGAACACATGCACTTATCAGTGAAGAATACTAGTCAGTGTGGTTTCAGTTCACTATTAACATGGAGTGGAGCGTAAAAGAGAAGTCGAGTTGCATAAGTGCGGAAAGAGAGCTGGCCAAATTTTCGAGTTGCTAAAACCCCCGGAATATCAAGAATATTCGTTTATCGGGCTTATGCTCGCTTCGGTGAATTGTCTGGAGTAGAGGACAGGCCCGCACGTCGTCCGTACGAGTGCGGTAGTACCTATAAAGGCAGTACGTGAACGAATTCGAAGAAATCCCCTTAGGAAGCAGAAGATCATGTCCAAGGAATTGGATATATCAACCAGATCCATGTCTAGGTTGATTCGGGATGATCTGCATATGAAAGCCTATCGTCGGTCCACGGGTCATCTTCAAACTCCTCAAATAAAAAAAAAATAAGGCTGGAAAGATGCAAGCGACTTTTGCAGTGGCCATGAAAACATTCTGTTTACGGACGAGAAAATGTTTACCGTGGAAGAAGTTTTCAACAAACAAAATGACAAGATTTATGCCATCTGCATCCAAGGAAGCGAAAAAAATTGTGCCATCAAAGGTTCAACGTGGCCATCATCCTGTTGCCATAATGGTTTGGTGGGGGGTCTCTCAAGATGGTGTCATATCCCTCCATTTCTGTGAAAAGGGCGTAAAAACTGGTGCAAAGGTTTACCAAGAAGATGTACTAGAGGGTGTTGTCAAGGGTTTGACCAATACCCTTTTCACAGATGGATCTTCAAACAGGATTCTACTCCAGCCCACAAAGCCAAAACCACGCAGGAGGGGCTCAGAGTCAATATTCCTGGCTTTATAGCAGCAGAAGATTGGCCGTCGGGGAGTCCAGATCTGAATCCACTGGATTATGGTTTGTGGTCAGAATTGCAGAACATGGCCTGCAAGACTCCCCACAGAAATTTGGAAAGCCTTAAATCAGCATTAACCAGAGCAGCGTCCACGATCTTCATGGAAACCGTACGTGCCGCTATAGCCCAATGGCCACACCGTTTAAAAGCTTGTGTTAAAGCAAAAGGCGGTCATTTCGAATGAACCCAACGTTTTTTGATAACCAATATTGTATTCTAATAATGAAATAATTTTGAATACAATATGTTTAGTGCTTTTTTTTTTTTATAACGTTTTATATTTGTAACAGAACTTATGGCAGGACTAGGTACACGCGGTCATGCGATGTCCACTCTTCAGACAATTTTTGCACTGATTTTATTTGTTTACTATTTCCATCCGCATAGCCGCTAACAGCTGTCAAAATTCCACCACAAAATACAAATTGTGTGGTGAGTTTTTATTGCTTGCGGATTGGATGCGTTAATTTGCACAGTTCTTCGTAGGTAGGAAGATAATTAGGCGATTCAAGAGACATTTCCCAATTCTTGACGAGGTTAGAATCCAATTTCTCCGTATTTTCAGTTACACATATGTTCCTTACCAAAATGTCTGTTTCGCGATAATAATTTGGGCGGATGATGAGAGCGTCGTGGCGCAGTGGGTAGTGTGTCGGCCTCTGACGCACGATGAGCAGATCCCGCTAACAGCAATGCCATCGAATGTTCATTTCGCGGCTTCTCTCCTCGGCGGGGTACAAAACCGTAGTACACTTTAAAAAGCTTCTCGGCGCTCGCCGTTCGGAGTCGGCATTAAACTGTAGGTCCCGTTCACTTGTGTGAAAAAGAAATCGCACACAACATAAGTGAATGAGAGACGCTTGTCTCTGGCTCTCCGTGAGCTGTCTAACCGCTTGACAGTAGATTGTCTCGACGTCAAAGAATTGCTCTTCTTTGCATTCAACAGTTGACTCCTCCCACGCTGCCATGTACTCACTTAATAGATCTTTTCGTGCTAGCAGAAATCCCTTCGTCTTAGTGCTTATTGGGCATGAAGCTTAAGATGAGTTTCTTTTTCCAATTTGTTGGTGGCCATTGTTAAGCTGGCAGTTTATTTGATTTAAGGTGAGAATTCAGGTTTCTCTTCCGAAAGGTTCGGCTGAAGTTGGGTCCGAGAAATCAGGTTTCTTGTAGAATCTTAACCTGATACGGCAGATTTAAATTAAAGATATTGCGAGGATAAAGGTTCCCCGCAAGGGATGCCAAAATGAAAAGATAAATGTGCCCCGATGGCGTTAACAAATGAAGGATATGAATCTCCTGACTCTCGTGGTCGTTTCACACTTTATTCCAAATAAAAGCCACACAACGACAAAAAAAAAACTCCCACAGCCCTTATCCTATGAAGTTAGTTGCTGTACCGGCTGCTGCTGTAAATTTCTGTGTTATCAGTCATCAGGGCTGACACTTCTACATTAAATAATGGCATACCGACTTAAATCATACATGATATTGTTTTGTTTTATACTTTCAATCAAATTTTATTGATTTAGAAATTAATTGTGATTCTGACTATACTATGAGCTCGATAATCGATGCTGGCCACCTTTATTTAAGTGAGGAGGATGTACTAACTGTGTTGTCATCTCTTGACTTTTCAAGTTTCGTAAGTCTAATTTAGCTATACCGTTTTGTTTTATATTTAATGTATCTCTAAGGCAGGGCACATTTCTGGATTGTTGGAAACATTCGTTCTTATTCCTCTGCATAAATCTGGTTTTATTACCAATTACAGGCATATAGCTAAGCTTCAACTAATACCAAAAGTTTGAGGAAATTGTAAAGAATAAGTTATACTCCATAGTACACAATTATATTTCTGGGCACCAATATGATTTTGTAAGAGGAAGATGCACCACTACAAACTTATCAATCTTTACAACATGCTGTCTTCCTAATTTTGATAAATATTTGCAAATTGACAAATTGACGTAATGTTCCTGTAAAAAAAACTTGAGCTACTTGCATTTCACTCTGAATTTTTAAGTTGGGTAAAATGTTTTGTTCTGGGATTCGTAATAAGGAATTCTAAGGAGTTAAAGATCCTTACACGCTAAATTCATTATATATGTCGCTTGTTCGGCCTCTCCTCGAATATTGTTGTGTTATACGGAATCCTTATCTTCAAATTAGTACCTCTCGGAAGTTTGCGCCTCATAAGAATTGTCCGGATTTGAATTTTCCCGTGTAAGAGAGTAGATGAAGCCTAATTGAATTACTCGTAAAGGCACTGTTCTCTAGAAGATAATTATATTTAATTCTTTTCGCTTTTGATATTTTAAATTCTAATATAGATTATTCATCAGTACGTTCAAGGTTTATTCCCCATCTCGTTGCTTGCGTTCAAAAGAACTTGACCTTTTCCATGTTCCGTTTCATAGTACAAATTGCACTAGTTTTAATCTAACCACTTCGATTTGTATTGCTTTTAACGAATTTGATTATCCTGTCGATTTTAGCATGGATAGAATATGTATTAAAAAACCATATCAGAATTATTATTATAAGTAAATCTTGTTTCTAGTCTCTAAGGAAGATTGTATTTGATGGAGAATCAGGGAGAATCCTTAAGCAGTACTTCTAAGTACTAGAGCAGTGCTTCGAAATACTTGAGCAGTACTTGAGAGTACTTCTAAGTACTTGAAAGTATTTAAGCCATTATTGAATTTACGTACTTAAGTCTTTTGAAGTACAAGTACCATGTACTGAAGTACAAGCATCAGTACGTGGTATTTGCACTTATCACATACTTAAGTCCTAAAATACTGAAGTACCTTACAGACCTGTGGAGAATAAATGAATAAATATTTAAGCAGGAAGAATTTCTGGAAAATTGTATTTTTCATCAGTATCCACTTACTTTTGTGGAGTGAATTTGCCTTTTTTTATTTGAACTGATGGTAGTGTCTACTTACTTTTTACTAACTTTACTTGAAAATCATATAAAGGAACAAAATCATAGGGTTTGACCTAAATTATCGAGAATGATTATTTTATAGTTCATAC
Source organism: Merodon equestris (assembly GCA_958301585.1). Classification (NCBI taxonomy): domain Eukaryota; kingdom Metazoa; phylum Arthropoda; class Insecta; order Diptera; family Syrphidae; genus Merodon; species Merodon equestris. The sequence continues at coordinate 49,604,028 of OY284414.1, forward strand.
AAAATTGAAAATAAAGTTATTTTTTTTCTAGGCAGCTTTGATTTTAAGAGAGTAAGAGATCATTTTATTTCGTATAATGGTGTGTACAAACGTAATTGTTACCGCACAGTATAATTTAGAGATGTGATATTACAATATCTTTTTTCTAAAGCATTGTATACATGAGAGAAAAGTAGAAAGAAACTGGTCAAGGTAATTACAGTAATTTGGAGGAAAATACGAAGAAAAACCTCCATGAAAGGAGAAAAAACCAAAAAAAAGCGACGGGAAAAAGCATCAGATAAATAAATACAAAAGTATATAAATAGATAAATAAATAAATAGATAGATAAATAAATAAATAAATAAATAAGTGAATAAACAAATAAATCAATAAATTAGTAAATAAATAAATCAGTATAACAAATAGGTAATTTAATACAGTACAATTAACAGAGATTAAGTATTACTTAAGTTATTATCAGCAATACTATAGCGTTCTTGAAATTTTATTTTCAGTTTTTGTATTCTGTCAGATCAATTCAACATTGGCTTTTCTATAAGCATTTATGGTTGAATGAAGCCATGGTAAATTTAACATTATTTTAAGTACTTTATTTTGGGATACCTGCAATCTTTTACACACGTTGGGCACAGTCACCCCAAACCTGTCATCCATTTAGCATAATTGCCTGAAAGATAACTGTAAATGATCATTTTATATTGTGTAGAGAGTAATGATTTTCTATTTATAAATGGGTAGAGTATTTTGGTCGCAATCCCAACCTTTTGATTTTAAATAAGTTATTTTAATAAACTAATTGTACTACCTTATCGATTTTTTTAAATTATAATATTTACTATTGTATTTATTAATAAAATTTATTTTTATTCCAGTTGTGGACCTGTGATGAACAACGTCGTTTAGAACAGCTTTTAGTCGAATATCCGGTCGAAGCAATTGAAATGCGCCGCTTTTCAAAAATTGCCAATGCGCTAGGAAACCGCACCCCGCAACAAGTTGCTAGTCGTGTACAGAAATTTTTTAAGAAATTGCATTCTGTAGGAATGCCTATTCCAGGAAGGATTCCGAAAAGCAAAAAATATGCCCTAGTTAAATCGAAGCAGTCTTATAAAAACATATGTCGTCGATCTACATTTTTCCCAGCTCATGACGTTCCTGTAAACATTCCCGAAGATGATGTGTATAATGATCAGTCATTTAGAGGAAATCCAACTTTGGAATTGAAATCTTTTTTAACTTTAACTGATAAAAATGATAAATTGAGCACTAAAAAAAATGTATTTAATATGCTTCAAGCGATTCGCTCTTCTAAGTCATGTCATCACAAAGATACATTAATTGAAAGTGATTTTAAATGTGGTGTATGTTTAGAACAACTCTATGTCCAAAGTATATGGGCGTGTAACACATGCGACTGTAATATAATTATGTGTGAGGACTGTATTGTTTATCAACTCATCAACAAAGAATTTGTCCACTACAACCACGATGTAGTGTGCAACATTTTGTTTAATTTAATTAATTAAAAAAATATTATAAATGTCTTATAAAATATATGTTTTGTTTTTATGAACTTCATTTATTTTATGTATGTTCAATATAAAAAATAGGTAATTTACGATTTATCGGCTGTATTTTTTTTTCCAAGTCATCCTTTATTTCCGTTCGCTTTTGCTATCTGTTGGAGTACACAGAGTCATATATTACATATTGTCAATATCTCGCTGAAGGAAACACGACGAAATATAATTTCGATGGCTTGTCTGTTGCCGTTGGATTCTGCTGTGTTTTGTTATGAGAATCCCAAGTGCTAAAGTTAAATACCCCGTGATCTAAACTCATGCTCTATATGAGGTGGGACTAGGGGGAATATTCCGAAAGACATAACAAAGTGAGTTCGTAGTCGAAGTCAAAACATCAAACTCTGTCTGATGTACGTCGTGGGGTCAACACGTACTTTTCGATTCCGTGCGTCTTTTTTCTTCTTTTTTTTTTTTTTGTCTTTTGCGTTAAGCTGTATTGTATGTGCAAAAATGCCGTGTATTTGTAAATAAAAAGTTGAACGTAATCAACCAAAAGTTCTGTGTGCTAGCTGCAAAAATTATTTCCATTGCAATTGTGTAAACATGCAACCAGCTGACGCTGATTTTTTGCAAAAAAACAAAAGTTTCCGCTGTAAAAACTCTCTATGCAACTGTATAGATGTTGATGATCTCGATCTATTTTTTAACCAAGCATACTTATCCAATTTACTTATAGTTCACCAAAACATAAGAAGCATGCGAAAAAATGTTGATAACTTTCTTGTACATTTAAGTTCATTTAAAAATCAGCCGGATTTAATTTTTTTATCAGAAATTTGGATTTTTGAAGAGGAAATCACATTCTTCGATATCAAAGGGTATAATTCTCTTTTCTGTTGCAATAAAAATTATGCCTCAGGTGGTGTTGCTGCTTTTATTAAAGATTCTTTTCATGTTGAACATCACAGTTTTAACCTGAATAGTTGCGATGTTCTTAAAATAAGAATTGTAGATTTAAAGTTAACTTTTTTCTGTATATATAGGTTTAATTTCTTATCTCTATCAAATAACATGTTTTATGATGACTTGGAAAACTTGTTGTCAGGCGAACTTAATGATATTATCCTTTTAGGCGATTTCAATTTAGACATCCTAAAAAATTCTAATTTTGTAGATAAATATCTATTTCTCTTATCTTCGTATGGTTTTGAGTCTAGTATAAATAGACCTACTCGTTTCTGTTCTTCCGCTAATACATGTATTGACCACATTATGGAACGTTTGTCCAACTATAATATTTTGAATGAAAATGATCCTTCTGTGGCCTTCGCTACATTCAATAAAGCACTTGAAAACTTTGTTTTACAATGTACGGAGAAAAAAGTAATAAGAAACAATAAATGGAGAAAACTGAAACCGTGGATATCTTTTGAGTTGCTTAAGAAAATCAAAGAGAAAAACAAATTGTTCACAGAGAAAAAGAAAAATCCCAACAACAACAATATCACTCTTGCCTATAAACACTTATGTAAAGATATCGTAAAACAAGTTTCGTTGTGTAAAAATAACTACTATGTGCAAAAATTTCGTGAGGCTAAAGGTAACTCTAAAAAAGAATGGGAACTAATAAGAGGCTTATTAAATAAGTCCGCTCAGAAACATCGCATTATTAGTTTGAAAGAAGAGAATTCTTTGATAACCGACAACAGGATTCTATCAGAAGAGTTCAACAGGTTTTTTTTCCTGTATTGGGTCTAAAGTAGTCTCTGAAAGTTCCGAATGTTTCTGTGATTGTAACTGTTTAGTTAATGAAGTGTCGTGTTCTCAAAGTTTCTTTTTTGATCCCATATCGTCCTTTGAAGTGTATAAAATTATCCTGTCTCTTAAAAACTCGAATTCACAAACAACTGAGAGTTTTTCTAACAACTTATTTTCTAACAATATTGCTTTAAATATCTGTGACGTCTTATCTTATATTTTTAACAAAAGCGTTAGTTATGGGGTTTTTCCCGACTGTTTAAAAGTGGCGGAAGTAATTCCTTTATTTAAGAAAGGAGATAAAAACGTAATTAACAACTACAGACCTATTTCCTTATTACCGGTGTTTTCGAAAATTTTTGAAAAAGCTTTAAAGAAAAGAATGGTCAAATTCTTGGAAAAAAATAAATTTTTCAACGGTTGTCAATTTGGTTTTCGCCCAGGTCGCTCCACCGAGAATGCTCTACTAAACTTTTGTACCGACATCTATAACGGCTTCAATAATAGATGCCATACCGCAGCGCTGTTTGTGGACATAACTAAAGCATTCGATACTGTCGATCACATCATTCTCTTAGATAAACTATATAAATGTGGATTTAGGGGTATATTTCACAATTGGCTCCGTTCTTACTTATCTGATAGAACTCAAAGAGTTAATATTGATGGTGTGTTAAGTTCCTTGAGAACGGTATCAATGGGTGTTCCACAGGGTTCAGTGCTTGGTCCTTTATTGTTTTTAGTTTTCATTAATTCTGTTTTTGAGCAAAATTACCATAGTAAGGTTACGGCTTTTGCTGACGATATGGCATGTGCTTTTACCAGCGATTCTATTTTGAATCTTTCTTCAAACATTAATCAAGACCTAGAAGTACTTAGTCACTGGTTTCAAATGCACAAAATGGTCATAAGCGACAAAACGAAAATAATGTTTTTTAGTCCTAATGGCAAACAAGTAGATTATGGACCGTTCTTATTTCACTGTGGGAACTGCCAGAGGTTTAAACATAGTTCACATATTTGCAACTCAAAACCCAATACCCAGACGTTTTTCGAACACCGCGCATGCTCTAACAAATGCTTTCATTTAGATGAGGTAAGAGAATTTAGGTATCTTGGTGTAACTCTAGACTGGATGATGAACTGGTCTGCGCACTCGACTGCACTCAAAAGATATCTTATGGCAACCACTAGGCAATTTTACTTTCTAAAACCGTATTGCTCTCAGGATCTTCTGAAGCATATATATTATGGGTTAGTGCATTCTAAACTTGAATATGGCTTAGTCGTTTGGGGTGGAACGCACTATAACAAAATTTTTCCTCTCCTTGTGTGTCAAAAACATGTTATTAGACTTATCTGTCGCAAAAATCGCCGTTTCAATAGTTTACCCTTATTCAGAAGTCTCAACATTCTACCTTTGAAACATCTATTTTGCTTTAAAGTTTTAAAAACATTTTTTGAAAGATCAGGATACTCCTTATACAGAAGCTCTTCTAATTACCAACTTAGAGTAAACGAACAGAATCTTGTACAAGTTCCTCACCACCATCTACAAATATTTTTCCAATTTTTTTCATCAATTGCTCCAAGGCTGTTTAATAAACTACCGTATAATATACGATTTATTCAAAACAAATCCTCCTTCCTTAAAAAAATTAAATCATGGCTGCTACGTTTAAGTTATAAAGATATTCTTGATATGCTTTGTGTTCTGGTTTAGATACATATTTAATTATCATTGTTGTTTAATAGTTGTAATGACCCCACTCATATGTTTATAGTTTTTTATTCTCAATTTATGTACTCCTATACTTTAAAATCTGTCTTCGCCTCTAGTTCTTTATGTACTACAGAATACAGATACTTCTTCTAATAATAAATCAATCAATCAATCAATACTTGAAAACACTCGAATAGAGAGTGCTACCGCAGAATCTTGTTACAAAATTTACTAGTGTTTTCGCCGAATATTTTAAATAACAAAGATGGGATAATACAATTAAACACTGCACATAAAAGAAATACAAATGAATAATTGTCTTTCTATAACGCAGTACTTTTTTTGACTTTTTTTGACAGTTTCTTAAAGACGATTTAGTTCTAAAACAAGAGATTGAAAATAAATATAAAGTACATATACATCTTCATATTTCACCAAAAAATATTCGGTTACCACTCATGCTAATATTATTTGACTTTGTAACTCAAGTTTAGAAATAGAAATATCGTGAGTTGTTTTCGGAGGTCTTATTTCATTGGAACTTATTCAATTACAGAAATAGTACTCCTATTACTTGTCAATGCTTATGCTACAAACAGGATTTAAAATTCATTTTCTTGGGCTTATAGATTGGCATACTTTATTAGTATTGTATTTCTCGAATTATTTTGAACATATGTATGTCAGGGTAATATATATACATATATATGTTATAATTAACATCTAATTTTATATATATTCTTATTTTAAGGTTGAGAGGAAAATCTGGGAAGAATGTCATCGAAGTGTGTAGCTCGCGAATTAATTCACCCTAAGTCCATGAAAAATTATTGCCAAAAAATAAAAATTATCAGTCAAAGCACATTTGAAAGTTTTTCACAAAATACATTTTGCGAACGAAAACAAAAAAAAACTGGAAAGTGCAAAATAATAAATCAAAATTTCGATCTCATGCACTTCGTAAAAGTGAAAGTAAAAAATAAAAAAATAAGAAAAAGAGCAAGTTTAAACATATACAAGAATAGCAAACCCTATGTTTTAAAGCAAAAGCGTAATTGTTCAAAACTGAAAAGGAGAATCTTAAAGTACAGATTACTGAAGAAAAGTCGGCTTGGAGAAAATCTACATTCTACTTCCAATCTTACCCAAATCAAAATTGAGTCTGTTACTGCACGTTTGCAAAATCTTTCATTGGAACATCAAATAAATCAATCTCAATTACATTCAAGGAGATTCAGAGAGTGAGTATACTAATATTTTTTTATATATACTGTTGAACTTATTTCCATTATGAAAGCCATTATATAGCTTATTTATATATTAAATATTTATAATATATTTTTATATATAAATCATTTGTATGTATATAAACATTCTTTCCATAGAGGCGGTGCAAGTGAGTTTTTATTTATATTGGCCGCGCTAAAGTAAGAACTGTGGGCTTCGAATTGTTCAGTAATATAAAGTAAATTACCGAGGAAAGTTATAGAATTGAACAAATTCCAAACAAAAATATCCGAGCTGATTATTTTGATAGATATATTTGATTCTTTACGAACTATAGCAATATTTGTGTATTACATTAAATATCTTTCAATTATAAGATTAATGGAATAAGGACAAGTTAATTTCAAACTTCCCTGAGTTTTGAGTCTTTACATTTTTATTGTTCTTATTTTATCCCTATTTACTAGAAAAAATGTTTAAATTTAACTTATAAATACCTTAATATTTAAAGCGTCTTACTGGCCCCGTTGGGGCACTCTAAGTCTAACTATATAGGGAGATGTGTTCATCGTACAACCACCAGTAATTGGCGTGCTGTTTAGCAACGGGATCCCAGTCCGCCATTGCGGTAATAAAACGAATAAGCTCATGAGCACCATCGACGTACCCGTCGAGGATGAGACGCCCCGGTGTTAAATTATCAGGATACCATCTCTATTTTGCACTAATTTTTTGGAATCTATACGGAGAAATGCATCTGAGGCAATAAAGCCCGATCAGAGTGTGCCGTCATGGTATCTATAATTCGGGTAGCAAGCTCCGGAGATCAGGTTATTTTCGTTAGTCATTGCCCTTGGAGTGTGCTTTTGACTAATTTTAATAAGAAAATTGTTATAATTCTGTTTAGGCCTGCTCGGTCATACAAGACCTTTTTAGGGTAATACTGCAATACGCGATTATGGATTATTAGAGCCACGGGGCATATGATTTTTACCCTTTGTCAAGTTGACTGCTGTGAAACAGACTCCTTGCATTATCGAATGCTTTCTTAGCTCCAGCAAGCCAAGAATATATATGTATGTATGTGTATTGAAATATAGATACTGTTCAAGTCGGATACCATGATATCTAATCACGTTTCTTTCTGCTAATGGTTGTCCATTTTGCACAATAATCGCGAATTTCCTCCAGTTTGGATCATTCGGAAGCAAACTAATTAGTTGGAGATTAGCGGGGTTTATTCTATTTCTATCCCTTTTAGGCATATGGTTGGTCAACGCTTTTGGTATTCAGAGCGTTGTTGAACAGTGTTGTGAGAATATCTACTGCTTCAATTGACAGGTGTCTTAAAATAACGTTTGGGATACCATCGTGTTCGACCCGAGTAAAAAAATAATTCGAAAGTTGATTTTTGTGCTATGACAATGCGCCGATGCTCAAAGACTTAATTGTACGTCATGTATATGGCCAAAAAAGTATCACAAGGTTTGACCACTTGCTTGATCTATCATCCTAATTGTTCCTAATCTCAAATGAGCGTTAAAAGGGAAAACGTACAACGATTCCTACAATCGCGAAGGCTTTGAGCGACATCCTCAAAGCTAATTTATCTCTCGAGTACCAGACATGCTTTTTTTTTTTTTTATGCAATTTTGTTTTCATATACTTCTAATAATATCTAATTTACTCGATACAAAAAAAAATGATTAAAACTACCTTACTGGCACCCTAAAGTAGACAGTACGTTCTTAAAACTATTTATTTCGTTCTTAAGACTAACTTACTTAAAATAAATAAATACTTCAGCTTAGAAAATTCGGATATAAAATTAACATCTGAGACATGCTTGGAAAAGTTTTTAGATCGCTTACAGCCCTGTTTTGATACGCAGGGGAGTAATTTTGAATAAGTACGATGAAAGAAATGCAAGCGAAATATCAAGCGTCTTCATGTTTACTTTAAAGCAGCCTCATCGCAATTTGGACGTACAGTGTACATACCTATAAAAATATTCTTGTTTATTTCGTTATTTTGGTATTTACTTGTACAAATTATAGGTATAATAAGTATGCAGCTATTTTCAGATCCATGTTACTTTTTATATTATTCCTTTTATTAGATATTGCGACAACATTACGTCACCGAATTTATGCAGTTTGGTGGAAATGCTATTACGTGAACTAAATAAATTTCAAAAACGATCATTTCAAAATAATGAATACAAAGGGAAAAGCCGTCGACGACTTGTTTGTGGATTTCGAGAAGTGCAGAATTATATAAATATTAATAAATTGAAATTGGTCATCATTGCAACGGATTGTGAATCATGTTCCGCCGAGGGTATTGAATTGTGTTTAAAAAAAGTATACCTATACATTTTTTCATATTTTTAGGTAGTCTCGATAGCATTATATGGAATTTAAAAGAATCTTGTAGAAAAAATGAAGTTCCACATGTGTTTGCTTTTAGTAGACGACAACTTGCTTATATACTTTTAAAAAAGAAAATTGTCAGTGTCGTGGGTATTACGAACTACGATGGAGCACAGGACATATTCGTAAAGATACAGGAAGCTCTAGAAATCGATAAATGTAATTATAAATTTCTTGTAGAGCATGGAAAATAAACACTTGTTGCTGTGTCGATTTGAAACCTACGTTCACAGTGAACGATTAGATTATTGATTTTCATTTTTATTGATTACATTTTCACCTCTTAAGTTGATGAAGCGAGCTTATGGTGTGTTTAAGTGCTTATTAGAGACCGTCCATATTTAATACAAGCTTGAAGATTAATCCTAATTGAACAGAATATGAAAGGAAAACTTTGCGCGAAATATAAAAGATCAGGCAAACTGTTGAAAAAGCTGAGTAAAACGGAATAAGTGTTTTTAAGCGTTTGTTTCAGCATAAGTGTTTTACTCAGCCAGAATATCATGACATAGCAAGATGGTGCGATGCTTGAGATATACGTAAAGATATCATTATAACTAATCGCCAATTGAAGAGTTGTAAGTCTAAAGGGCCTAAGTGCCAATTTTATTATTAAGAGATATACGAAAAAATTCATAATAAAAATAAATTTTCTGGGTTACGTTTTCTCTGAATGTTTTGATCACTCGATACTCGCTGTAGCGTCCATTTCGCGCCGTGTAATTTAGTCAACTAACTGTTAACAAACATAAACCCATGCTAACAGCCACCACCACCGGCTAATTCGCCCTGAACGCACACAACTTTCATAACTCTATTTGTGTTAGCGAAAAAAAAAGGCAGTTTTAGATTTTCGAACAGAAGAATATACTTTTATTTACGATTCACGATGTTAACAGAAACGGAGTTTTATGAGAACTGCCCACACCTCGGGTAGTTCACCTACTTTATTCATTGTACAATTTTCATATTTCACAATTTGCATTCTTACATTTATTGTTTGGTCAGCTTGACCGGCAACGACCGGATGAATGTATCGAATTCATCGATTCGTGTCGCAACTGGGTCAGACGCTGACGTATACATAACTTCTCCCTCCTTTTGAGTGAAATTCTCCTGAATTTTATTGCTAAACTTAATTTGAATTCGTTTTTGTTGTATACAAAGACATGACAAAATTGCGAACATAATGCATATTATGACAATGAATATAATATTTAAACTATAATATATTTTTTTCTTAAATTCTACTTCATGTATTTCTTGTAGATTTTCGACATTGTCCAAGATTATTTTATTCAATATAAGACTGTTTGACATATTAAATTTATCGACATAATTAGGATAGTAAAATCTTTGATTGTGCATATGTTTTACATTCGAGAATTTTTTTCCTAGAATATATATAGTACAGTTATTAAAATGAATTAAATAATTTCCATTAAGTTTTAGATCTCTGTCGTCACATGTCTGGTTTACCATAGTATTAGCATTTTTAATCAATACTGTTTCATCGTCTAAAGTTACAATTTCAGTTTGTGTATTTTTTCGAATTTTACAATTTTGTTTAAATGCACAATATCTTAGTTCAATGAGTTCGTTTATTGTTTTTGTTTCTTCATATTTATAAGTTTTATTATTATACTCAATAACAAAATAGTTGTCTGTATCAATTTCAAAATAATTTTCATTAGGCATTGGAGCTAAAAGTTTAAGGGGCAAAGTAATATAATTTCTGGGGATTTTAATAGCAAAAACTATCATGTTTTCTTGATACATTGTTACTCCTAATCTAATTTGTTTAAGTTTATAGAAATCTATCTTGTAACTTTGAATTTCTTCACTAGTTAAAATATTAGGATGCAGGATACTGCTTCTGGCTGAGACTATATTGTCTTGGATATGATCTATTTTAGACTCAATGTATTTTAATTTATATAACTGGTCGAAGTAGATTTGTTTCATTATTAATTCTCTCTCTAGCTTCTGTACTGTATTAACCTGTTTTAGAATCAATTCCCTATCATTGTATATGGTTTCTTTTAAAAGTTGCAAAGTATTATTAAAAAATGAGTTGATTTTTATTTGCTTATTTACTCCTACTATTACATTCTTATTATTTATTAAAACGTTGTCAAGATGTTCATTTATATTTATACGATCTTCTTCGTCCATTGTACCAAATAACCATATCTGTGTGGTGCCTATGATATTAAGTAACCCTCGCTTTTGTTTATTTTGAATTGGGATCAATGTTCTGATTTTATTCATAATATTAGAAATTTCTACATTTATCATCTGCCTATGCTCGTATTTTAATGTAGCTATATTAATTGATATATTTTTTACTAAAGCTATAATTTCGGCTGGGTTTATTACATGTAGTATAATGTCCGTCTCGTTAGTCACTGTTACGTCTGTCAGTTTAAGTTTCGCGTATCCGTTTTGATTAGGTATTGTTTGTACGTCCAGGAACGGTAGGCAATACATTTGAGGGATTGTCATCACCAGTAGGGTGCAAACCCAATTCAGAGGCTGAAAATTTAAGCGGTCTCTTAATGTTTGTGATATGAATGTCTTTTAGTTTCGATTTTTTGAATTTAGGTTCGTGCTTATGACGAACTGCCCTATAATTTTTTATAAAACCGGTTGACCTCTTTTCTTCATATTCTTCTCTATTTTTGTTCAATTTTTTTGTTCTCTTTCTTTTTTCATTAATAATATTTTGACGAACCGTTTGTGGGTTGGTTTTATGGGTATGTGCATCTATTGGAGTACATTTAATGGTTGAATGAAATCTCTCATTGTAATTCCTAACTGCTTTCTGCATTATTCGCTTAGTAGAATAATTGTCTTTTTTTAATGATATGATCCTAAACTTTTCAATAATTGAATTATGGAATCGCTCTACATCTGCGTTTCCCGTATGACTGTGAGGTTTCGTAAAGTGTATTTCTATGGCTTCATCTTGTAGAAACTGCTTTATATTTACCGAGTTAAATTCATTATCTGCTATTATCTTAAGAGGCTTGCCTATTTTTGAAAAATGCTCTTCTAGTTGCTCTATTAAGGTAACGTGGTTCCTGTCAGTCAAATGGTATGCTGCTCCAAATTTAGAAAATTTATCTATTACTGTCAAGAAACTTACTTTTCTGATGACGAATGTATCTATATGAATTATCTGATTACAATCCAAAGGTGTTTCTGTATACTGAAATTTTGGTTTAATTGGTATGCGATCGTATTTAGTTTGCTGGCAAATTTCACATTGATTTATTACTATTTGTATGTGTTCCATCAATTTGGGGTAATATATTTTGTTTTTCAGTTGGTTATATGTTTCCTGGATGCCAGAGTGTTGGCTTTCTTTTACATGATATAAAGATATTTGCCTTACCACTTCTACTTCCGTTTCTATATCTCTTGCTCTATAAGAACATTTTATGAATTGAACAGTATTATCATTAGAAAACATTTCCCTGATCTTTTCCTGAAGTATGTTATATTTATGATCTTCTAGTTCTGAATAGATTGCCGTTTTTCCTTTTTTTATAAATCTCCTTAGAATATCATCTAGTCTATCAAAGTCATATTCTGCTATATAAATAATTCTCTTTCCATGTAGAATTTGTATTTCGTTTGTTTTATTGTTACTAAGAATTATTTGTGTTTTATATTTATTCACTATATCCTCAATAATCGGTATACGATCCATGAGATTTTCATCTGCTGAATGAATAGTTTCACCCGACATGTTATCCTCTATGTTTAATACAAAATCTGATAATGAGTCATTTGAATTACTTACATTACCTATAAGCGAAAAATTATCTGTATTTGGGGGGGGTCCCGTTTCTCTCCCTCTTTTTGAGTAACGTCCTCGTTATGTTTAATTCGGCTGAGAAAATCGGCAACTTTGTTGTCTTTCCCTTTGAGATACTCTATTTCGAATTGATACTCCCCTAGCTTGAGAAGCCACCGTTGATGTCTTGGTGAAAGGTCTTTTCCTCTATATTTCGCATGCAAGTATTTTATTGGCTGATGGTCAGTGCGGATTTTAAATTTATTACCATAAAGATAGGGCCTGAAGTAATTCACTGACCACATGATTGCCAAAAATTCTTTATCTGTAGCTGAGTAATTTATTTCATGCTTATTAAGAGTGCGTGATGCATAACAAATAGGATGATTTTCCTGTGAAAGGACTGCACCTATTGCGTAATTTGATGCATCGGTTGTCAATATAAACGGCTTTTGAAAATTCGGATATCTGAGTATGGGATGACTACTAATCAAATGTTTAAGTTTTTCGAACGCTTCGATGTAGTTTGGGTCATTTACATTTATTTTTACACCTTTCTTTAAATATTTTGTGATTGGCTGGGCTACCTTCGCATAGTCTCGGATAAACTTGCGATAATATCCGGTTACGCCTAAAAAGCTTTTGATTTGTTTTTCCGTGGTTGGTAGTTCTAATTTTTTAATTACGGCTATCTTTTCGGGGTTAGGTTTTAGGCCTTCTGGTGTTAAAACGTATCCCAGAAATTCTGTTTCTTTTGCCATAAAATTACATTTGTCGATCTGAATTTTTAGATGTTTTGTTTCCAAAACTTCAAAAATTTCTTTTATTGCCTTCACGTGCTCTTTTAGTGAAGTGCTAAAAATTAAAATATCGTCCAAATATACAATACAAGACTTGTTTATATAATCTCTTAGAATCTCATTCATGAGTCTCTGAAATGTCGCTGGGGCATTTTTTAACCCGAACGGCATTCTGATAAACTCATATAAACCATGTGGTGTTACAAAGGCTGTCTTCTTGCTGTCTTCTTTCCTAATCAGTATTTGGTGAAAACCCCTCGCGAGATCAATTGTGGTAAAATACTGTGCCTTTCCCAGTTTATCTAAAATTGAATCTATATTTGGCAACGGGAATTTGTCATCTACCGTAACGTCGTTCAACTTTCGGTAGTCTATCACTATTCTATATTTTTTCTTTCCCGAATTGTCTTTCTTTTTTGGAACGACTATTAAAGGACTTGAATACTTTGAGTTGCTTTTCTGTATTATGCCCTGCTCTTCCATCTCTTTAATCTGGCGTCTAACTTCTTCTTCGTGTTGTGGAGGGTACCTATATAGCTTGGCATTTATCTGCTGGTCTGTTGTTGTGACAATTTCATGCTCTATCTCGGGAGTACTAGTTAAAATGTCCCCCTCTTTGAAGAACAATTTGTGGAATCGTTTAAGTAATTTTTCTACCTCGTTTCTTTCTTCGTCATTAAGGCGATCCAAATTAATATTTGTCATTACTTCGTCAACAGATTCTAAACAACATATTTCGTTAAATGCATATGGTCCATTAGTTAATTTTAGGCAAAGTTTGTTAAAGGTTGCGGTTTCTTCCTCTAAATTTATTAACGTGTTAAGGTTTTTTAATAAATCCATACCTATGATAAATTGATATCCTCTATTGGAAAGTCTTTTTACTTTCCATCGTACCATTGCGTTTGGCGGTGCTTTAAATTCTCTGGGTGGTTGGGTATGTATTTCGTGTCTCTGCCCGTTATTGTGGTGAAATTAATTGGTTCGATAGGAATTTTTTGAAAATCAGTCACTCTATCATCAACTATACTTAGAGTGGAGCCCGTATCGATTAGAGCTATATATTTTTTTGAACCTATCGTTAACTGAATTTGAGGTAAATCATCCGAGGCTAGTTCAGAAAAAACGCGGATGTTTCCCTATCTTCGTTTCGATTTCTCTCGGATACTGAGTTATAAGGTGTATTCATTCTTTGCTCGGACCTCTCCTGTTGTTGGCTATCTTGGCCCGGAAGTGGTCTAAGGTGTCCTGATTTTGAGTACTGACCTTGATTGTTAACTTGTTCGATGTGATTCTGAATGTTATCTACTTCCATATGTTCTGCTGGTGGATTTAGCCTATCATTTTGCCTATAATGCCCTGAAAAATTCCTTGGTTGGCCCTGGTTATTATTCTGCCTATAGTTTCCTGAATGATTTCTTTGCTGTCTCTGATTATTATATTGTCTATATTGACCTGAATAATTTCTTTGTTGTCCGTAAGTATAGTGTTGTTTAAAATGTCCTGATCTATTCGGATGATCGTCAGTATGGTTCGTTTTCTTTTGTCTTTCTGGTGCAGCAAAAGTTTTTGGCCTAGCTGTTTTCCTAAATTCTGGCCTAATAGAGGAATCTTCAAATCTTCTCTTACGCATTATAGATATTATCCTATTTAAGTCACTCTCCTCATAAATTCTATCTAATAAGGTTCCCTGAGTCATTTCTTTTGCAGTGTTTACTAGGATAATTTCTACGTTACTTAAATCTATAAAATTTTCACCCTTATAGTAAACGATTAGTTCATCGGTTTTGTACTTAATATTTTGTAACTCTATAGCAAGCTCGCTTACCGTGTTGACTCTGAGGTTCGTGATCCGTTGGTAGATTTCATGGGGTTCTGTGTCCGGTTTGTATCGTAGTTTCAGCGTCTCCTTGATGCTTGTCCAGTCTTCTGTTGTCAGCAGGTTGATAATTGTATTTTTCGCCTCACCTTGTATTTTTTCATAGTAGATTGGTCGTACCACTGCTTTCTTCGTTTCATCATCCGTGACATGGCTAAGGTAATATTCTACGCAGCTGAAGAATGAATTTATGGTGATTTCGCCTCGTCCAGTGAAGACAGGCATATAACGGATTTCTTTTAGTATCCTATCACGTTCATCTCTATTTTGTTGTCTTTGTAGTTCTTGATAGGCAACACGAACTTGCTCGAGTTGTTGTGTTCGAAGCTCAAGTTCTGCTGCAATTTGTTCATAGTTGGCCATTCTTCTGTTTTCGTCGTGCACTTTGTGTCTTTTCATTCACTAGTCACTGCACTAATCTTTGTCGATTTTTATTGGTGCACTATTTAGCTTTTTGATTTGTGCTTTTGTTTGTTAGTTTATACAGTATACACTTAATCTTTGTCGATTATTGGTGCACTATATAACTTTTTGATTTGTGCTTTTGTTTGTTAGTTTATACAGTATACACTTAATCTTTGTCGATTATTTTGGTATCTCGTGTAATTTCCGGTTCGCGTTTATAAATCGCTTAGCTAAACTTTACACAAATTAAATTTAGAGATAATTGATTCGATCACTGGATCCTTATTAATGAAAAAAGGATCCTACCGACTGCGCCACTTTCATAACTCTATTTGTGTTAGCGAAAAAAAAAAGACAGTTATAGATTTTCGAACAGAAGAATATACTTTTATTTACGATTCACGATGTTAACAGAAACGGAGTTTTATGAGAACTGCCCACACCTCGGGTAGTTCACCTACTTTATTCATTGTACAATTTTCATATTTCACAATTTGCATTCTTACATTTATTGTTTGGTCAGCTTGACCGGCAACGACCGGATGAATGTATCGAATTCATCGATTCGTGTCGCAACTGGGTCAGACGCTGACGTATACATAACTCACACGCACAGACCCTTTTGAGCGAAAGTTCGTTGGCACCTAGACCCTACCACAACTTTATTTGTGTGTGGGTAAAATTTTAAAAGAAAAAGACACTTGGATCCATTTGGATATTATTAGGCTTAGCACTTAGATTGTATTTTATAAAAATATTGACTTTTGATTTTTTGGCACTTAGACCCTTTAGACTTACAACCCTTCAATTACAAAAATATGTTTTCTGCCAGAATTTTTTTATTATTATAATTGTTTAACAGTACATTGATAATTGAGTCCGACTTTCTAAGTTAAGAATTTGAAAAGATTGGAAACTAATACATTATATAGTATCATGAAGAAACTTTTAATATATCGACTAGTTTACTGTTCATCATGATGATGCTGACTTTGTCGCATTCCGATGTAAGATGTTGGACTAACGACCGTACAGTTTTTTTTTTTTTCGCAAAAATGATGGTAAGGCAGATAAATTGGGCATTGCTGTGACCGTATCGAGTTAACAAAGTCTTTTAGTATTGATCCCTTTTGTGGTACATGCGTCACTAACGAAGAATCAGAATTACTGTAGGAATCAACACTACCGCTGTCGTTGACTCATTAACCAATATTCTATAAATGGACAACAACTGCAAAAATCTCAATCAAGTGTGTACCCCGACCAAGAGCGTCTGCACATTTCTTAGTTTATCTCACAATCCCCCTGATTTTAAGAAGTCAACGTCATTAATCCAGTGTAGCCACTGGCATCATTGTTCTTGCATCATACCTTGTCTTCATGTGGTCACTGGATTTCTTTATCCTCGTCTTAGTTCTTTGGTATATATCAGTGATTATTTTCCTTAGGTCTGCTACCTATTCTTGTTTTGACCCATCCGTGGAGAATCCAACTTTATTTCCCTAGGTAGATATGCATTGTGCATCCGAAACAGTAGATGAATCAGAGACACGGGGATATGTAGACCCCAGTTTCGTTACTAGTCACTCCCCACTTTGGAGAGATATGAAGAGCTTATGACTGGTGAACTGGTGACTAAAAATCAATTGAACAGTAGAGTCCATTGGCAAATCCTAAATTAGCATAGAGGTAGCCGTGAGTTCGTGAATTAATGTCCGAAATGGTGCGACATCATTTTTTTCAATTAAGGTGAAATGTCGTACTATAATTTCGTTACACGCGGCAACTCTGAATCTCTGAATACTCGTATGAAGAGGGACGGCACACAGTATCGACTCGGCAATCAAGTCACATATTTAACGATGCCATCGGCTACAGATGGCTGAAGCCGATACCGGAGTTGGGTTAGCGGCCCTACCTCTTCACTTCGATTGAGAAATTGAACGTTAAAGAGGGGAAGAGAGCGCCATCAGCATCAACATCGGGAAAAAACACGACAGCAAGATAATAAAAATCCGTAACTCTGGATAAGGTACATTTTCCCTACCAATCTCAAGATTCCCTACCAAACTCGGAGACGGACGAAGAAAGTGTGACTTTTATGCTTCTTTTGGAATGTTTTTCGCTTATTCAACTTCACCCATATAGAATCGGACCATCCACGTTCAAAAGGTATCTGAAAAAAAACATGGTATCCAATGATATCCAAGTTCGAATTAACTAAGCAAACAATTTTGACTTTCAATTTTTTTTTTAAATTTAACTCCTTAAATCCTAAAAAAACCATTGTTATTTATTTGTCAAAATCGCTCGTAAATATTCTTTGTTACCAAAAGAAAAAAATTGTAATTGGTCAAGAATACGTTATTTTCATAAATAGAGCTTATACATCTTCTTCTTCTTCTTTTCCTTTTTTTCCGGCGTCGTTATGGTCACAAGTGTAGGACCATAACCTTCCCACTTAACTGCATTCCTACTGGTCCGCTTGTGGGGTCCGCCGGTTTGACCTCAGAAAGTAGTGGCAGGCTTCCCGGTTTGGGATTACTTCATCGCTGAGGCCAATCAAATGCTGGTGTTTTTGCATTTGTTTGCACCAATTGTTTTTCGGCCTGCCTTTTTTGCGTGTTGAAATTCGGGGTTCAAAGGATCTCTTCTTTGAACATGGCAATACCAACTGAGTCGGTCGCGCTCTATCTTTCTTGTGATGGTTTCTTTTACGTGGAGGCTTCCTCGGATCTTTGAACTTCTAATTCTGTCACGCTTTGTTACTCCCGCTGTCATGCGAAGCATCTTCATCTCAGCTGCCGTTAATTTGCTCTCATTCTTTTTGTGCAATGTCCAGCATTGTGAACCGTATGTGAGCGCCGGACGTACAACTGAAGTGTAGAGCCTTCATTTCAGCTTAGGGGGCATTTTTCGATCACAGAAGATGGCGGAGTTTTCCCGCCACTTCATCCACCCTACGCTTACGCGATGGTTGATGTCGTCATCACAAGTTGCTTCTTTATTAATCATAGATCCCAGATATTTAAACTTTTCACACTTGGGAAGCACTCTTCCATTCAAGTAAATGTCTGGAATAGGCTGATGAGTGTCAGAGAACGGGCAGCACAGATACTCTGTCTTCTTTGAACTAATACGATACCCGTGTCCCTCAAAAATGTCCACTCACACATCAAGTGCTCGTTGTAGGGACGCCTGATCATCACTTATAATGGCTCCATCGTCAGCAAAGAATAGCTGGTGCACATTGGTTTCCGTCACTTTTCCTTCAAGCAAGCAATCAAGGACTGCTATAAAGAGCAGTGGGCTGAGGACGCTCCCTTGGTGTACACCGACTTTGATTGCGAACTCTTCGGTGACTCCTGCGGCGCATCTTACTCTTGTCGTTGCTCTATTGTACATGTCCATGATCACTCGCACGTAGGTTTCTGGAACTCCTTTTTGTCTTAGCGCTACCCATAAAAGATCTCTTGGTTGCCGGTCAAAGGCCTTCTCGAAATCAACCAACACCATATGCAAGTCCTTTGACGAATCACGATGCTTTTCCATCATGACCCTTATACTTTGGATTGCATCTGTTGTTGATTTACCCGAGACAAACCCGCACTGGTCATCAGATAGTCGTATTATTTTCCGCAGTCGGCTATCTAATACCCGTTCAACGATCTTCATGGTGTGCGACATCAGCTTGACAGAACGGTAGTTATCACAATTTCGCGTATCACCCTTTCCTTTGTGCAAAGGAAGAAGATAGCTTTCCCTCCATTGATTAGGCATAGTGTCGCCTCTCATAAGTTTGGAGATAAGAAATATGAGCCATCTAGACCCGATGTCTCCCATCTTTTTCCAGAACTCAGAGGGTATCCCGTCCGGCCCAACAGCTTTTCTTTTCTTGGAGTTTTTAACCGCGTACCGAACTTCTTCGACTGTGATGTCGGATATTTCGGCATAATTCGGGGCGGCTCTTGGAAAGTACACTCGGGGAAACTGTTCGTTCAGAAGTTCCTCGCAATACTGTCGCCATCTGTGGAGAATTTTTTCGTCTTCCATAAGGAGTTGGCCTTCAGCATTGTTAATAAACTTTGGGAAACGAATCTCCTGAGCATTTCTTCTTCTCTGGGCGGCTATCTTAAAGATATTTTCTCCTTTGTTCAAATTGCTTTGTCGAAGCTCCTGGGTAGCCGGTTCCTGTCAGACGCGGAAGACGATATTTCTTCCAACTCCTGATATAGGCCTTCCATGCTTTTCGCTTTGAATTCGGCGCACTTTTTCTTCGCGATACCTTTGCAATATCTATATTGTTACGGATGTACTCCGAATAAACCTCAAGTTACCGAGACACTTAAAGTGCACCTCAAATTGCAAACATAAGAAAAATGCCAATTCCCACAGTTACGCGAGAACCGACGCCGATAGAACTGCTGCGTATGCAATGTACGGAAACTACCGCGTATGCAGTGTAGGGTTAAGTTAGATTTAAGATATTTTAGAATAATCACTTGTACTCCGTTCGTCAAGTAATAAAGACACTAAAATTAAATTCGTCTTTTTTGTTTGTTTGTTCTTCTCACTTTTTTTTGTGGTTGAATCGATCGTCCGCGAATATTACCAAGGGTAACGCTGGAACTGAATTCCCAAGTTAATACCAGCCCGCGGTAGCGCGAACGATAATACGTTTTTTTCTTGACAATTAGTGCCAAGGCATAACAATATACCTTTTCACGGCGAGCTTTTTCCTCTCTATTAGTAGAAGAGCACTTTGACCAAGCTTGGAAAGCCATTTTCTTTTCGTGTATCACTGCTTTGGCTTCGTCTGTCCACCACCAGGTTTCTTTTGCGTGTTGGCAGGGGCCTTTAGATGTTCCGAGCAGTGATTTGGCTTTCTCCAGGCCAGATTGTTGTAGGGAATCCCACATGTCTTGAGCTCTGCACTCCTCATTACCGACCTCATCGATAATGGAAAAGAGGTAGTTTTTCATGCTGGTAATAAAAGCTTCGCCTTTTCTTTATCCAGCTTATACCACTTGATTCTCTCAGACACCTTTGTTTGCTGCTTGTTGGGGTTGTTAGTATAGATAAAATTGGACAAATGACTGGCAACCGATTTAAAATCATTTATCTTCACCCCTTTATAATTGTACTAAAAATTAAATTTACATACGAAATACTAAATCTACTGTTTTAATTTCAGGTGAAGAAACTACAAAGAAAGTTAGCTCGATGAATTATTACGCATATCGTTTGATGATTCGTCAAAATGCTGACAGTTATTTGCTGCGGTTTCGTCGATTGTTTCAGCAGTATTGTGTCGACATGTACGTCACAATAGAAACGGAGCGTTTAACTTTCATTAGGTTGAACCAAGCCAAACTGCGTTCTGAGGAGTATATCCATTTACGTGATGCAATTGGTACTGAAAGAAATGCAGCTAATATTGGTCGATTAACTATTCTGCCGGCGACGTACATAGGTAGTCCACGTCATATGCATGAATATGCGCAAGATCTAATGACATATGTTCGTCATTACGGTCGGCCAGATCTCTTTATTACTTTTACCTGTAATCCAAAATGGATAGAAATTGTTCAATTGCTGCTTCCCGGACAAACATCAAGTGATCGACACGACATCACAGCGCAAAAAATGCGGTCCCTGATGAACTACATTGTTAAACAACGCGTCTTTGAAGATACTCGATGCTATGTATTCAATCGAATGGCAAAAACGAGGCCTGCCGCACGAACACGTTTTTATTTGGTTATAGGAAAGAATTCAACCAGACCAAATAGATGATATCATATGTGCCGAGATTCCCGATCACGAAGCCGATCCAGGGGCGGTATCGGCTAAGGTGATTTGTGATAAGTGACAGTCACATTCTCGTTTTCGGTATCGTGTAAGGTGATAGTTACTTTTTTGTGACAGTTTTCGGCTAAGGTGATTTGTGATAAGTGACAGTCACATTCTCGTTTTCGGTATCGTGTAAGGTGATAGTCACTGTGATTGTCACATTTTTGTGACAGTTTTCTGGTGACAGCTATTTAGCTATCACTTTCATATGTTTTGTGTTTGAAGTGACTTCGTTTTGTGCTTTTGTCTATTATTTAAAACAAAAAAAATAGATTTTAGTGTTTCGAATTATTTTTAAGCGATGAAGAGGTCAATGAAACAGTGATCAACGTGAACGTTAGAATTCTAAGGAAGACTTTGAAAGATCGGTCTAACATTCTTGAACTTGCAGATGACATGTAAGTGGGAATAATTTCACAGTTCATATTGTTAATATTGTTAAAACATCCAAACATCAAACAGAGAAGCCGAAAATGTGTGATGCTGTTAGAGACACTCTATTATAAATAAAATAAAGCAATGATTTTTCAACAAATTCAATTTATTGCTCTGTTTTTAATTTTTGATTTTTTTTCCTGGATAATTTGACAACTCTTATCTGTCATCAACTCCGAAAAAGCAAGTGTTGCTCCTTTTCTGAATTTTTTTGTGATAAACTTACCCGATACCGAAAGATGATGATAGTCACAAATGACTGTCTCCAAAGTGACTATCACTTATCACCTTAGCCGATTCCACCCCAGAACTACATGATGTTGTAATTACAAATATGATTCTTGGACCGTGTGGCGCCATCAATCCCCAATCACCAATTGCATGGTCGACGGCAAGTGTTCCAAACGGTATCCACGGAAATTAACGGCGGAGACCGTCACTGGCAACGACGGTTATCCACTGTATCGGCGTTGATCACCCGATGATAACGGTCGAACTATCACAACAAAAGTGAAAATAATGGATTTCGTAGTCGACAACAGTTGGATTGTTCCATATTCGCCACTTATTTCCAAAACGTTCAAGACACATTGCAACGTTGAGTATTGCAATTCTGTAAAGTCCATAAAATACATTTGCAAATATGTCACGACAGGCAGCGATATGGCGGTTTTTGGCATCCAATCCTCCAATACCAACGATGAAATTGCGTGCTATCAAGTTGGTCGTTATGTGAACTGCAATGAAGCGATTTGGCGTATATTCGCATTCCCTATTCACGAACGTCATCCTACTGTTGTACATTTGGCGGTGCATCTGGAGAATGGTCAACGAGTATATTTCACGGCTTCGAATGTTGTTCAACGTGCTGAAACACCTCCAGCGACAACATTGACCAGTTTCTTTGCGATCTGCCAAAGCGATCCGTTTGCACGAACTTTGCTTTACTCTGAGATGCCACATTATTACACTTGGAATGCTTCATCGAAGAACTTTCAACGACGGAAGCAAGGCGATGCGGTTCCTGGTTATCCGGATGTGCGTTCTACTGATGCTCTTGGTCGTATGTATACAGTTCATCCAAAGAATGATGAATGCTTCTATTTGCGGTTGTTGCTGGTAAATGTGCGTTGGCCAACGTCATTTGAGTCACTACGGACTGTTAATGGTACAATATTCCCAACATATCGTGCTGCATGTGAAGAACTCAATTTACTAGAAAACGATACCCATTGGGATACGACAATCGTTGAAGCCATTATCGCTGCATCTCCAAGTCAGATACGCACATTATTTGCTATCATCATTTCGACATGCTTTCCTTCGAACCCATCTAACCTGTGGCAGAAATACATACAAGGATAATATGTCAGAAGATATTTTACATCAAATTCGTGTCAGTTCCAGAAATCCAGATCTTGAGATGAATGAGGAGATACATAATCGGGCTTTACTCTTGATTGAAGACATGTGTTACCTCATGTGCGGTAGTTTATTAGCCAGGTTAGGAATGCCAGCGCCAAATCGTGAAATGAATGACGCATTTAATCGAGAATTGGAACGGGAACGTGAATATGATCACCAGGAATCAGATTTAGTAGTTCAAACGAATGTACCCCTGTTGAATCCCCAACAAAAGGACGTTTATGATACAGTAATGAAGGCAATTGATGATGGAAATGGTGGTTTATATTTCCTGGATGCCCTTGGTGGAACTGGTAAGACATTCCTCATGTCAGTAGTTTTAGCCCTTGTTCGTGCGAGATCCAACATTGCGGTTGCAGTTGCTTCTTCTGGAATAGCAGCCACATTGTTAGTACGGCTCATTCAGCATTAAAATTGCCGTTAAATCTTCAAACTATTGAAGAACCAACATGAAATATTGAATATCGAAAATCATCATCTGGGACGAATGCACAATGGCGCATAAACGTGCATTAGAAGCACTTAACCGAACATTAAAAGATCTACGTAATGACTCGAGATGTTTTGGAGGCGCAATGATTTTACTGTCTGGCGATTTCCGCCAAACACTGCCAGTACTTTCAAGATCAACGGCTGCCGACGAAATAAACGCTTGCCTCAAATCATCGAATCTATGGCGCTATGTGAAGAAACTTCAGCTAACAACAAATATGAGAGTTGCATTGCTTAATGATACATCTGCTGAAGATTTCTCTGAGCAATTGCTGACTATCGGTAATGGTCGAGTATCTGTCGACGAATCGAGCGGATTGATTTCATTTCCTCAGAATTTCTGTAACTTTGTCTCATCGAAAGACGAACTTATCAACAAAGTATTCCTAAACATCATTACTAACTACAAAAATAATGAATGGTTGAGTGAGCGAGCAATTTTAGCGGCTTAGAATAAAGATGTAGATGACCTAAACTACATAATTCAGAATGAGATCATTGGAACAATGCATTCATTAAAATCTATTGATTGTGTAACAAATGAAGATGAAGCCACCAACTATTCAATTGAATTTTTAAACTCCTTGGATGTGCCTGGCTTACCACCGCACAATTTACGCCTAAAGGTTGACTCCGTAGTAATCATACTTCGAAACATAAACCAACCAAAACTGTGCAACGGTACGCGTTTTTTGTTTGTTATTGGTGGAGGCTTCTGCTATCTGTTGGAGCAATCAGACACAAACACTGGTCCATTGTACTGCCATACAGACACCTTAGATGGCGTTAGCCAAGATTCTTTTTATTCACTTATGTTGTGTGCCATTTGTTTTTCCACACAAGTGAACGAAACCTAAAGCTTAATGCCGATTCCGAACGGCGGGAGTCGAGAAGCTTTTTCAAGGCAAGTGTACAACGGGGGGTTTTGCCAGTACCGCGCCGAGGAGGGACGCCACGAAATAATCATTCGATGGCGTTGGTGTTATCGGAATCCGAACTCGCTCACCTTGCGCCAGCGGCCGACACACTACCCACTGCGCCACGGCGCTTCCCACGGTACGCGTTTGGTGGTAAGTAAATTGATGAACAATATGATTTACGCGACGATACTCAAAGGAAAATTCGAAGGTGAGGAAGTTCTCATTCCGAGGATCCCGATGATCCCAACTGGTATGCCGTTTGAGTTTAAAGACTTCAATTTCCGATCCGTCTTGCATTCGCCATGATCATTAACAAATCACAAGGCCAATCCTTGAAAGTTTGTGGTCTGAATCTGGAAAATCCATGTTTTTCCCAAGGTCAATTATATGTGGCATGTTCACGGGTCGGAAGACCATCTGCGTTGTTTGTTCTTGCGCCTGATAATAAAACCAAAAATGTCGTGTATCACAAAGTGCTTAACTGAAGAGTGCAACCTATGCAACAAAATACATGAACAATAAAGAATCATTAAAATACTTGATTTTTTTAATTGTATTGCCATATAAAAAATTGAACTTAATAAAATCCAAAATCTGCTTATTTATTGCCTCTAAGGCGGAACAAAGTTCGCCGGGTCAGCTAGTTTCTTATAAAATACATCTCAATATAATATTATTTTTTTATGTTTCATTTATTTTAAATAGTGGTCAAATAACAATTTACATAATAATAATTAGCTGAAATCGAAATGTAGGAATCGAGGACAGCGTTTTAAACATGAAAAGTGTTTCATTGTGTCCAATATACTTTTAGAGTAAGGGTTTTTCCAGAGAAATGAGCTCCTTTTCTTTCCGCAGACAGTGCTTTGTCACGTTAGAGTGAAGTTTGCGCTTTCGATTATCAGGGTTTTGTAAACCGCAACAATTATTTCAAAGGCATATGATCTGTACGCTTAAGAAAATTTAATCCGTAAAGATACTTGTGAAAATGTTTCGTCGTCATAAATATTACTAAAAGTTCCTGCCTGGTTATGCAGTACATATTTCCATTCTGGTTTAAAAAATAGTTCGCTTAACTGGCGCTGGCGCAGGCTTTCCGCGTTCCCGTCAAAATCCTTAAGGATCTTTTAATATATGGGTGCGTCGCGATCTGGTCGACCATGCCTTTTAACGGACAGAAGGAAGCTTGTGGTAATTAAAAAAGTGAGACAAAACCCGAAGAAGAGTGCTACGTGAGTTCACGCAGAAACACAAAATGAATTTGGAGTCCAGTTATGTGTGAACACTATAAGAAATATATTGTATGATGCCGGTTATCATGATAGAGTGGCTAGAAAAAAGCCATACATTGGCAGCATCAACAAAAAGAAGAGACTTTTATTTGCAAGGAGCCATAAGAATAAACCAAAGGAGTTTTGGAACAAGTTTATAGTTACCGGTGGGAGTAAATATAATATTTGTAGATCAGATAGCAGTTGATGGTATGGAGAAGAAAAAATACCGAACTTGAGGAAAAACACTTTAGTTGGTTCATGGGGGGAGTGCCAAAGGTGTTGATAGTTTACACTTCATTGATGCTATAATGGACCACAAACAATACACAGACATTCTAAGAACGCATCTCCAACACAGTGCAAATAAAATGGGTCTTTATAATGACCACATTTTAGTTAAGACAATGATTCCAAGCATACAGCCTGGGACACTAAGATGCTGCTGTCTTACAATCCCTCAAAGTGAATTGAAACTCCACCACAATCTCTGGATATTAATCCTACTGAAAATGTTTGGAATATATTAGAGCAAAACATAGGACAACACACTATCCGCAATAAGTCTGATTCGATAGCCGCTTTAATAGCGGCCTGCCATAACTGAAAACTTAGATAACTCCATTCCAACAATTTTAACACACATTATTAAAAATATTGGTTGACCAACAAAACACTTCTTCTTCTTTTCCTTTTTCCGGCGTTGTTATGGTCAGAAGTGTAGGACCATAACCTTCCCACTTAACTGCATTCCTACTGGTCCGCTTGTGGGGTCCGCCGGTTTGACCTCAGAAAGTAGCAGCAGGCTTCCCGGTTTGGGATTACTTCATCGCTGAGGCCAATCAAATGCTGGTGTTTTTGCATTTGTTTGCACCAATTGTTTTTCAGCCTGCCTTTTTTTTTTTTTTTTTTTGTGACACGGGCATGCTCCAGATTTTTTTATTTGATCTTACTCTTATAACACCGGTGATCTCCAGTCGTATCAACCCACTGATTTGCATGTACACTTGTGGGGCAGTTTAATGGTGGTTTATGTGTCCCTAGGCTCACCTTGGTGTTTTCTAAATTGCCTAGATGTGATTTTTGTTTACCTTTGTTTTAGTCGCCTTTTACGACAAGCGAGAGGTATCGCTGCAGGGATATTCTTAACTCGTCCCTGCACGGAACCAATAAAACACTAGTGACAGAAAAATTGAGTTATTTAAAATTTAGCGAAGAGTTTTTGGACATTAAAGTACAAGTTCATGAATACTTTTTTTGATTATTTTGTAAAACAACATGAAATTTTATTTGTGTTTTTTTTGTTTTCTGAAGTCTTTTTGTGCAAAATGAATAAATATATAAGCCTGAGTTTAAGTGGGTGAGCGAAAAGATTTAGGAGCCACTGTACATTGTATCTATTTCAGCACCGAGTCATGATGTATAATTAAATATGACCAATTTTCCATTGGTACAATACAATCAAACACAAGAGCTAATACCAACTGATGACGACACAGCAGGATATTAAACATAAGTAAATTATGCGCTGCTCGATTCAATGGGGCTTGTGGCATCAACGCTATACATAACACTGCAATAATTTGCTAATTTGCTACGAACATTAGTATATAAGTTGCATGTTGTGATCAATGAAGACAGAATACTTTGATTTTCACGAAGAGTGCTTTCTCTTATGGCTTTTGAACCCTGACAATAACCAGCCTTGCCTAGAATAGGGAAATTGCGTTTGCTAGAAACTTCATAGTATCTGTGATTTTTATCTTACTACTGAGAGACAATTTGGAACTAATTGCTTTCGTTAATATATTATTATTAGACTAGAAGGAAAAGAACTTATATTAAAGAAGTAGAATACGAAATAAATTAATTTTAAGATTAAGGTAACAAAAAAACCACTGGAACATATTTGTGAATATATTTACTTACTAGATAATTGAAAAATATGGTATAACTTAATAATATAGTCCAGGATTGTCATTATATTCATGCCGATCATTGAATACGGCGGATTGACTGCGGCGGGAGAATCTGTCACTTTTTCTGTTTTGCCATAATTGAAAACGCAAGTGAGTAAATGTCGGTAAAGAAGTCCAAAAACTAGCTATCATTGAATCCGCATACGATCCGCACTCCATACAAACTGTGACGTTTCTCATCCGCAACACAGTTGATGCGGATTCTAGTTAACAAAATGATGAAATTAAAGAAGTAAGTAAAATAATCGTAAATAGCTACAGGAAAATAACTAGAATAAAATATTTATAGGCAAACAAATCGCCAGCAGTTCCAGGTGTCCATTTTGGGCACAGAGTTTCTTCCAAAATATTAAAAATATCCGAGAGAACGCCAGAAACAGTCGATTGTGCCAATCCAACATTGAAATCCTGTCCAGTTCCAGTTTGGTATCCACCCTCCGCTAAAAATCGTAAACATGTCGCCAACTTCAACTCTGGAGTCAATGATGATGACCTGACAACTGGTGGTAGCTTTGCCTTCAGCACGTCCAAAATGTATTTAAACCCAGCTTTATTTATTCGAAACTGTTTGATAAACCTACAATTAAAAATAGTAAATTCACGCTAAGAAAATTGTTCTCAACTTACTGAGCATTGGGTAACAAAAAAATGTCCTTTGCCATACTTCTTATTTTGTGGCGAATATGTCGGCAATCACATAAATCTTTCTCCAATTCGAAAAAAATCGCAATAGTGTCCATAATTTCAATTTATTTTAAATTTAATTTCAAATTTTCTTGCACAAACAGTTCAAAATGACAGAACACAGCTGATAAAATAGAAGATCGGTAATAAGGTTCTTCCGACCGATAATGTAGTGCATCCGTCGTTTTCAATGATAGGGTTAAACTGCGGAAGTGAAGTGATGCGGATTGGATGAACTCCCGCCGCAGTCAATCCGCCGTATTCAATGATCGGCATGATTAACAATTTCGGCAGTGATTTGCTAATTCATTAATTAATGGATTTTTAGCATATGTAAGTTATTACTATTACCGGCCATTTGGAACTCGGAAGTTCAAACCCTGGTTGAAAGCCCTTCGCCAAGCCTCCCTGTCATTATTGTGATCCTTCCATATTGCAGTTCTGTTCCATCTTATCTAGGTCCATATATTGTCCTTCAATCTTCGGCGCGGTTTGCTGGTCGTCTTTTTCGTCTTATCCTTATGATCCTCGTCCGTAGGTCAACTCATTTTGCATTTATATTAGTCCGACAATGCTTGTAGCTGAATAAAGTTCCTCAAGCTCTTGATTGTGGAGTTTTCTCCATTCGCCTGTTTTTTTCGTCCTGTTTTCACCATATATTATTCTTAAGATCTTGATCTTTCTGGAATCTGTTTTCCTCTTAGTCAGAGACTATATTCCTATAATACTATATTTCTATTTCTTCATAGGACGAATCGCCTGTTGCCCATATGCAGCCTTGTATTTATTACTTTTTTCTTCGTTGCACATTTTCCTGCAAAGAAAGGAACTAAAACATTTTTCCACACAAACAAGTAAAACCCTATTCAGTTTTTCTCACCTGAACAAAAGACAGACGAAGAAGAACGCGTGATGAAGGAGTTCGAATTCCGATAACACCAATGCCATCGAATGTTACATAGGTTAGGGTGTAGGGTAGGCTAGGTTAGGGTAGGCTAGGACAAAACACAAAAACAAAGTTTATAAAACAGATAAAAAACAAAAAATAAAATCAAAACTTGAAAAAAAGAATAAAAACAAAAAAAAAATTACAATACATAAAAAAAAGATATACTCGTACAGTGGTGGTCATTGAAATGCAGCCACCTATCTGCTACTAAGAAAAACCTACATTTTTCGATTTTCTTCTTAGTTTTTGATGTCGTCGTCTAGCGGACAGATTCTGTATATTGTTGACATATTCAAGCATACAAATCGACCGTTATATCGTTTGTCAACTGTATGGAAGAAGAAATATGGTGGTCAGAGAAATGAGAAGTGATTTTCGATTTTTGCTAAGTATGTATATACAAAGTGTTCTAAAAAAAATTTCGTGTCAAGTCATTTCAAAAGGTAATTAGGAAATTACTTCAGCAATTTAAGTTTGCTTTATTTTCGAAACAAATTTTAATAGCTATGGGTCAAAAAAGTCATTGTACTTCTACTGAGCGAGCACAGATTTTGGTATTGCGAAATGAAGGCAAATCTCAAAACTAAATAGCTGAAATCATGGAGCGGTCCAAGAAGATGATGGAAAACGTCTTTAAAGCAAAGGAGAATGTGGAAAATCGAGGTGCAAAGCCGAAAATCACACTGCAGGTCGATCGAAGAATTGTTTGTGCCGCAAAATCAGACCCTTTTAAGTCTTCTCACAACATAAAAACAGAGCTTGATCTTTCAATAAGTGAAAGAACTATTCGACGAAGACTGCAGGAGTCTAACCTCAATGGTAGAGTGGCGAGAAAGGTTCCACTCCTATGTAAACGACACGTCAAGTCGCGTTTACAATTAGCAAACGACCACCTCCATTGAACAGGGCCTGAAGCAAATAAAAAGTGGAGAAATGTTTTATGGAGTGACGAAACAAAGATTAATTTAATCGGGTCTGATGGCAGAAAATACGTGAGACGTTCTCCGAATCAAGAATTTTCACCCAAATACACAAAAAAATGTGTAAAATATCGAGGCGAAAATATCAAGCCTTGGGGATCATTCTCCGATGCTTTTGTTGGTTGCTTCGTAACAACTGGTTTTTTCCGTGATAGGGAAAGCACAACCCCCAACCTGGAGGGCCAGGTTCCTTTTCCCCCAGGAACGTGGGGTCGGCATATGCCGTTCATAACCGGCCTGAGCTCCCAATATGTAGGAGTAGCCCGGTTTGGTGTTCATCAAGTAGTTCTATTCACTCAAACTGTGGGCGCCGCCGTTGATTCCATCCTGGGAATTCCTCCGCCGCCGCCATGTTGCAGGAGCCGAGCCTTGATGGTAGCTCAAGGCCTCCCCCCTCTCGTTTGCTGCCTCCAACAGCCTTACAAAGGGGATTCTAACCCCAATCTACAGTTGAGGTACTAGGCACCCGGGAGCCACCGCGGGGAGGTGGGAGTAGGAGTTGGTAGACAGAGGCTAAGTGTTGACGTTGGTGTCGACATATCTACCCCTTTGGCACCCAAAAGCCTTGGATACGGACGGATACCATGTTGACGACCCATAAACGAAAGGGCAACCTACGAGTTTGCACCTGGAATGTAAGGTCCCTTAACAGATCAGGTGCAGGCCAACAACTGGAGAAAACCCTCGACTGCTATAAAGCAGATATAACGGTACTCCAAGAAATGCGATGGGATGGACCAGGCAAAAAGCGGATGAGAAACTGTGATATATACTACGGTGACTGCTACAAGGAAAATATGCAACGCTTATTTGGATGCGGATTTGTTATTCGAGGTAGACCTAGGCAAAAAGTTTTAAGCTTTCGACATGTAAGCGAACGCCTCATAACAATCCGCATCAAAGGCACTTTCAACAACATTAGCCTCATATGCGTTCATGCCCCTACGGAAGAAAAAGATAATCGACTCAAAGATGATTTCTACGACCTCTTAGACCGAACGTACGCACAATGTCCCAGTTACGACACCAAAATCGTACTAGGAGATTTTAACGCAAAACTGGGCAAAGAGGACATCTTTGAGTCAATCATAGGAAAGCATAGCCTGCATAACACCACGTCCGATAATGGACTCAGGCTAATTGATTTTCTAGTAGGGTATAATCGTGCGAACTTTTCGAGGAGCCAACATCGACTACAACCTTGTTGTAGCAAGAGACCGCTAGAATATTTGCCGATCGCGTTTCCCTCAAGCTCTCTCAAACCCCAACAACGACGACACTATCCACAGACCAGCAGTGGGAGCATTGCCAGAACGCAATCAGAGACGCTGCCTCTGATGTGCTGGGTTTCAAATCGAGACCGCCTAGAAACCCCTGGTTTGACCTGCAATGCAGCAAGGCAAGACGCATACAAAGCCATGCTGCATAGACGGACGAGAGCTGCTTGCTAGCTCTACAAGCAGAAAAGAAGGGAAGAACTTGCTTTTCAGAAAGAAAAAAAAGGAGCACGAAAAGCGTGAGATCGAGGAAATGGAGAGATGTCATAACAGGAATGAAGCTCGAAAGTTTTACCAAAAAGTAAAACGAACATGTCAGGGCTACAAAGCCAGAGCAGAAGCCTGCCGGGATGAAAACGGCGATCTAGTAGTAGAATCACAGTCGATGTTGAGAATATGGCAGGACCACTTCTGCAGACTGTATAACGGCGATGATAGACAAGATACCGCTGTCAGGCAGAATGATCCATTCGCCATGGACGATGACGTAAAAGAATATCGTCCACCCGACATAGATGAAGTCAAAATAGCGATATCGAGACTTAAGTATAATAAAGCCGCTGGCGCGGACGGCCTGTCTGCTGAGCTTTTCAAGGCGGCTGGAGATGTGTTGGTAAGGCGCATGCACCAACTTATCTGTAAAATATGATCGGAGGAAAGCATGCCCGACGAATGGAATCTCAGCATCGTTTGCCCGGTCCACAAGAAAGGAGACCTCTATAATTGCGCTAATTATAGGGGAATAAGTCTCCTCAACGTCGCATACAAGATCTTCTCTGCCGTATTGTGTGAACGCCTGAAGCCTTTTGTTTATAACTTGATCGGCTCTTATCGGTGTGGCTTCAGGCCAGGCAAATCCACAATAGACCAAATATTCACACTGCGGCAGATCTTGGAGAAGACCTAAGAATTTCAAATCGATACGCACCACCTTTTCATCGATTTTAAAGCCGCGTATGACAGTGTGCATAGAGACGAGCTATACGGTTACATGTCTAGTTTTAACATCGCTGCCAAACTCGTCCGATTATGCAGGTCGACAATGGAGAATTCTCGCTGCTCCGTTAAGGTCGGTAATGAGCTTTGGTGTTAAAAAAGGATTTAGACAAGGCGACGCACTGTCATGCAATTTCTTTAACATCATACTTGAGAAGATCGTACAAGAGTCATTGGCCAACACAAGAGGTACGATTTATTTCAACTCCTCTCAACTGCTTGCGTACGCAGATGACATTGACGTGATCGGGAGATCGCAGCGAGACGTCAATGAGGCATTCATAAGCATTGAGGCGGAAGCGGCCAAAGTGGGTCTTAGCGTTAACGAGGGTAAGACCAAATATATGCTGTCATCGAAAAAAGACACACAACACCGACGTCTCGGCCAGAACGTCATGCTTGGCAGCTATAATTTCGAAGTAGTCAAGGACTTCGTCTACCTTGGCTCACTTGTGACCAGCGACAACAACACCAGCGCTGAGATAAAACGCAGAATAACTCTTGCCAACCGCTGCTTCTTTGGGCTCAAGATTAATTGAGAAGTAGAGCCCTCTCTCGAAAGACCAAGATAACGTTGTACAAAACCTTAATCATCCCAGTCCTCCTTTACGGCGCGGAGGCTTGGACTTTAACTAAAGCGGATGAGGACGCTCTTGGTCGTTTCGAGAGGAAAATTCTGCGTTTAATCTATGGTCCCGTTTATACTACCGGTGTATGGAGGAGAAGATACAACGAAGAACTGTACGGGCTGTACAGCGACATGGACCTGGTACGATGTCTCCCGATCCAACGTCTAAGATGGCTGGGCCATGTAGAGCGGATGGACAACTCGGCTCCGGCCCGAAGAGTCTTCGAATCCAACCCGGAGGGACGACGCAGCAGGGGACGGCCGAATCTTCGGTGGCGCACGCAGGTGAAAGGGAACCTCAACCATCTGGGCGTGCGGCGCTGGAAACAGCTGGCGAAAGATCGTGCTTGCTGGTTGAGGCTCAGGTCCACCGCGGACTGTAGCGCCATATAAGTAAGTAAGGCGATCATTCTCCTGGTATGGGATTGGGCCAATATACTGGATAAAAGAAAATATGGATCAGCATGAATATGTTAAAATTCTTGAGACTGTGATGTTGAGCCGAGGAAAACATGCCTTTAAGATGGACATTTCAGCAGGATAATTATCCAAAACATATTTCGAGGAAGGCAAACAAGTTATTCAAGGATCATAACCTTACTGTAATGTCTTGGACAGCTCAATCACCCGACCTAAATCCGATTGAGAACTTAAGGCAAGAACTCAAGACCGCAGTTGGCAAGCATCACATTAGCAACGCGACAGAATTGTGGGACGTTGTGCAAAAAGAATGGTCAGCTATATCCATCCAGCGATGCCAATCTTTAGTTGACTCAATGCCCACACGTTGTGAAGCAGTCATCAAAAATAAAGGTTTTACAACCAAATATTGATTATTGGCTTCCAACAAAACTTTACCCGGAAAGTTATTCCCCGAGATATATCAAAAAGGTAAACTGGGTCTATTTCATTGATCAGGCATTTCATCCTACTTTTCTATTTTTGTTTATTTTCAGGTCACTTTTTCGTCTATCAATTACTCTTTCTTTCTAATTTAATAAAGTACATTATATTTAAGTCTGCCTGCAGTAATTTTTTTCCTTTCATTCAATCTCTTAAACTATGGTTTTTGTGGAATGTAATGGGTAAAACAGAGTGGCCCTATTTTAATGGCCACCACAATATATGTTAGAGCAAAACAAAGATATGGAGAAGAGTTTCTCTATTAGAAGTATATCAAATAATGCATGCTCTTGAATACAGGATATTTGAACTTTCCTGCCATTCGAGTTTAGAACATCGAAGCGAGAAGATTGTGCGGGTCACGACAGATTAGTGGTGTTTTCATTCGGTCCGTTGCGTATGTGTACGTTTAAAATTTGATTACCCTTGCACATGGGGGCCTGTTTTCTACTAATAAACATTGTGGCAAAATAGAACTAGTAGCGGTTGCGTTGTGTATGAGTGCACCAGCCTGTTGACTTTACAGTCTCATGAATATTAACGTTGATGTGAGTGTACCGATAGTTTTTTTTAACACAAAACATAGCTTCATTGCAATCGTGCATGCCTATGTTCAGGTGCTTGTGAACTATAATCAAGACAGGTGTGAGTTTTTTTTTTGGCTGCCCATATTTACATATTTATTCTGCGATGCCTGAAGACAACGATAACGATGTAGCTGCTGCTCCTCAGGGATCACTAGAAATAGGGCAAAAGGTTGCTGTAGATGCAGGTCAACAAAATATGCTTATCATTGCCGGCGTAATAAGCAAAATATTAAAAGCGACACAGCGACAGGAACGAAACGATACCGTTGGTTTTCCTTGTTTCGATCCCGACCACTCTAGGGTCGACATCGGGAGGTGGTGCACTGAAGTTTATGTCAGATTGAACGAAATCGTCTGCTGGATTTTGGCATAATTCCATGAGTCCAAGCTGCTTTGCTAGGTAGGGGGAAACCTTGGTAGGAGGAGCATGGATACCAGATGTACACCTGGAAAGAATTATCAGCGTCGCTTTTGCATATATTTTCTAGTGGAAAGAATATAATAGACCAGCTCCGTAGCGTTGCTAATATAGAAAGCGATGTATTTGAAACATATGCTGATTATGTTGTGGAGAAGGTTGGACAAATTAATCGTTTTTCTTTTAAGAGGATAAGACAGTGAAAATCGTTCTAGTCTGTATTTCAGATATTACTTTGAAGAATTCACTTACGTTCATGATGCCGAAATATATTCAAGACCTGACAGAATACCTGATATCCATTGGTGAAAGACCCCGCAAGAAGCTTAGGGATTATGACAAGAAAAGGAGAAGAGAAATGTCGCCAAATCATGCCCTTGCTTTGATACTGGAGAGCGATGTTATGGATGCGGGCTTACAGGTCACATTTGATCAAACTATTCAAATAAAACCGCTTTAATAAACGATTCGCAAATTTCAAAAGAAACTCCATCAAGAAAAGTAAAAGACAAATGTGAATTTTGCGGTAAGATTTGTCACAAAAAAGACTTATGTTGGTCCAAACAAAGAATAGCAGTAAAACAAAGAAGTGTACGCTCTTATGGCATTTGTCACACAACCTAGGCGGGGATGGTTTGTGTCAAAGATGTTCGTTCACTATCCTCCGGGGTTGGTTGTCCTAGATAGGATTCTGTTTTTTTTTTGAGAGTTTCGACTGAATTTTTTGCGGTGGTAGTAGTTCACAGTAACTCTTTTGTTTTCATGTCATTAAGGTGTTATATTGGAAATGCACACAGTATAAATTTTGAAGTGATCTTACGCTGCGAGTGTTATGCCTTCATCAGCGGTCAGAATTTTTTTTTATCATCCCTCATTCACAACTGATGTTGTTTCACAATTTTTCCGTATAGGAATTGTTCCTGGCTATGGACAGACTTGAACTACAGACCTTTCGCTCAACAGTCGATGATGATTACCATTACCACGGCGTTTTTAATGACCCGTTATTAGAGATACGATTGATAGTCATGGGTTAACACTTACGAAAAAGAAAGCCGTTAGTTGTCATCGACCCGCTGTTCTATATTCTCCAAAGCATGAATTTCTTGTTCAACTTCAGAGTACTCTCACAAAAAACAAAAAAGTAGATGAAAAGTAAGGTAAAATTCGCCTCCAGGCTTTGCAAGTATTTCAAGCTTAACTGGATCGAATGCAGACAAGTTTTCTCTTGAACTTGGCCTCTGAATTGGGCTTTACGTTGAAGTTAAGATCAGATTCGTAGACACGCTTAGTATAGCCTCTGAAATGCGGGTCTATACCTTGGCGGACGAATGGCTTGGATAAGACAGGCTCTTTAGAATTCCTCTGAGCTGCCGGGATAACGTACACCCGGAAACCTCTGAACCTTTCCATATGGATTGGCCTGAGTAGTGTGGACAAGCTCTATTCTCCATTCTGGGGTTCATCCGGGGAAAAGGAGTAAGTTCCTTATTTTCATTAATAAAGTATAACCTGAACTAATGGGTTCCGTGTCTCACAGGGTTGTGAATGGTAGCAAATAATTTGCGGAACGGAATGAGGAAAATGCCATATGCATTAGAGCAAAGCAAAGACGTGGAGAAGAGTGTCTCTATTAGAAGTATATCAAACGATGCATGCTCATTAAGGTGTTATATTGGAAATGCACACAGTATAAATTTTGAAGTGATCTTACGCTGCGAGTGTTATGCCTTCATCAGCGGTCAGAATTTTTTTTTATCATCCCTCATTCACAACTGATGTTGTTTCACAATTTTTCCGTATAGGAATTGTTCCTGGCTATGGACAGACTTGAACTAGAGACCTTTCGCTCAACAGTCGATGATGATTACCATTACCACGGCGTTTTTAATGACCCGTTATTAGAGATACGATTGATAGTCATGGGTTAACACTTACGAAAAAGAAAGCCGTTAGTTGTTATCGACCCGCTGTTCTATATTCTCCAAAGCATGAATTTCTTGTTCAACTTCAGAGTACTCTCACAAAAAACAAAAAAGTAGATGAAAAGTAAGGTAAAATTCGCCTCCAGGCTTTGCAAGTATTTCAAGCTTAACTGGATCGAATGCAGACAAGTTTTCTCTTGAACTTGGCCTCTGAATTGGGCTTTACGTTGAAGTTAAGATCAGATTCGTAGACACGCTTAGTATAGCCTCTGAAATGCGGGTCTATACCTTGGCGGACGAATGGCTTGGATAAGACAGGCTCTTTAGAATTCCTCTGAGCTGCCGGGATAACGTACACCCGGAAACCTCTGAACCTTTCCATATGGATTGGCCTG
Source organism: Merodon equestris (assembly GCA_958301585.1). NCBI lineage: Eukaryota > Metazoa > Arthropoda > Insecta > Diptera > Syrphidae > Merodon > Merodon equestris. The sequence continues at coordinate 49,641,698 of OY284414.1, forward strand.
AGTAGTGTGGACAAGCTCTATTCTCCATTCTGGGGTTCATCCGGGGAAAAGGAGTAAGTTCCTTATTTTCATTAATAAAGTATAACCTGAACTAATGGGTTCCGTGTCTCACAGGGTTGTGAATGGTAGCAAATAATTTGCGGAACGGAATGAGGAAAATGCCATATGCATTAGAGCAAAGCAAAGACGTGGAGAAGAGTGTCTCTATTAGAAGTATATCAAACGATGCATGCTCTTGAATACAGGATATTTGAGCATTCCTGGCATTCGAGTTAAGAATATCGAAGCGAGAAGGTCGTGCGGGTCGATGTACCACAGATTAAAATTAACTATAATAACTTGTTAATAACTATATGTACTAGGGGTGCAAGGCGATGTGCGGCTTGCAAATAAATGAGCTGGGCGAGCATCTATTAAACCGTCTTACTTATATTTTATTCGAAACTCATCACTTTCATTGGTTATAATGTATGTATTTTTTGTTCAACCTTATATCTAAGAGATTCTTTTGTTGATTTCAAAACTTTTAAGTCACTGTGGTTATGAGATTCGATTGTATCAAGGTAGAACCAAAGAATTTTTTTGTGAACAGCGGCTTAAAATCTGTTTCTGAAAACTGATCTAAATTCAAGTAACATTTGAATGTGTAACATTGTACTTTACATAATTGCTTTTTCTCTTGTAAACTTTAGTTGGTGGTGGTGGTACGCATTTGAAGTTTTACTCTTGATGCGTAGTCGTCCGACGTCACATCATTTTCAAATTTCTTGATATCACACTTAGCAAATTTCAATAAATCATCACCATCTAGTTTCTTGCGAAGTAAACCAAATATTTTCTTAACATTTTTGTTTTTTATTAGCCATGTTTTCAAAACCTTTTTTTTAAATGAGTGGAACAATTTAAGGCAAATTTGGCGCTTTTTTGTTCTCGAGCAAATTTTGCAATGAATGATTGAAACGATAATTTACTTTTCAAAAAAGGTTCATTAATTTTCACTTGCCTTCGCATGCAGCCGTGCAAGCTAAGCTTCTTAACTTGCCAAGTCGAGTCCTTGTTGAGACTTTTGAAGAGTCTGGTCGAGACGCATATGCTTAAGTTGTACTGTTTGTTTTCGAGTGTCCGCCAAAGGCCAAGTACATCGCAATGGCAATGACTAACGAAAATAACCTGATCTCCGGGGCTTACTACCCCAATTATAGATACATTCGTTTTAGTACCGCAATGGCGGACTAGGGTCTCGCCGATGTTACTAACGAATCTTTCGAAGTCTGGGTGCGGTATAATGCATTGATGAGCCTGATAACTGACTGAGGCCTGTTAGTGTCTGGGATATGCAGAAGGAGCGAGATGGCGAAGCCCAGCCGCTGAAAACGCAATCAGGGGGATGATCACTCGGAACGAAGTAGGCGAGTGCTAGCCAACCTGATTTTATTTAAGACTAGAAGCAAGCAGCTTTATGGTAAGATAATTAATCTAGGTTTCTGATAAACTTTTCCTAGAAAATTTTAATTATAGTTGTATTAAATGAGGATAAATAAGTTAAATCCGAAAGGCATTAACATTTAAAAAATACAAGATATTTCTTTAAGTTAGATTTAAATGTTTTGGGTGCAATTCTGAACAGTACTTATCTCAGATTTTTTTAAAATTTTTTTGTATGTATAGTCTTATAGGTCAAAACTAAAAAGCCAAAGCGGTTTTTGGCGCAAATTACTATGCATTACTACGCAAATAATGCATATTATTCAATGCATTGAAAGACAATGGTAGTGCACCCAATGCCCAAGAGGAGCAACCTGTCAAATCTCCGGCTTACAAATCTCTATCCAAGTATCAATAAGTTCTTTGAGAAGGTGGTACATAGAGCCCTGTTTAAATGGGTTGACGGCAATAAAATTATTACGGACAACTAATTTGGTTTCAGAGCTGGGCATGACACTATTCATACTGCGTCCGATCTGGTATCGGATATACAATGAAACATGCAAGAACCAATGCACGGATGTCTGTTGATTGACTTGGCTGCACCGCTATATGTGATTTTTGATTTTATAAGTTCATTGTGAAGATCACAAAATTGCCAACATAACTTCTAGTCAAATATTTGAAAATGGCAAGGGACTGTAATAGGGTACATTGAACTCGCCGATCCTTTTTAGCATTTGCCTCAGATGTGATAGTTTCTCTTCACCATACAATAGCGAACGTGGCCAAACGCCAATGGTATGCTTACATATTCTAGAGTAGTTTAGTGTTACAGATAGGCATAACAAGAAAATAAAATTACAGAAACGAAAAGAAATAAAGAAACATAAAATAGGGTCAGTAAGGTAATTTAAATTAGTGAAGACATTTATGTTAGCTTAAACCATTTTTGCCTAGCTTAAGGTAGTTCTAAGTAGACATAATTAAAATGAATTTAAAACTAAATAAAAAATAAAATCGATTGAAATTTTGGAACTTCAACAGGCAAAGATGTCTGCTTGGTGTGAGTCTCAAATCACACTGACGTGGACTTAAAGTCTTTAACATCAACATAGTAGGCAGAGATAGAGCTCATATATCTTGATAATTTAGTAGGCCTTGCCTCCAGAGGACTTTATCTGAGACACCTACTCAAACATAATCTGTAGTGTAGTGGTCCGGAGTTAGAGTAAACCTTTAAGACAACACTTAATTCGATGCTCATCAAGCAACAATAGTGTAACTAAAAGTCACAGAGGATGCCAGGGTTAAAAATCGATCCATTATAAAATGCGTTCTTTTCATTGCCTTTGTGATGAATGAACTTATCACTAGAATCTCCACATTGCAGTGATTACTTCAAGTCACAGCATATTTTCTTCGCTTTGTCAACAATTCCAGCAGAAAGTCAGAGCGTTTGTTTTGACCGCTATTGGTTGACAGCTCGTTGTTCTATAGAATAACGAGAAGTTTTCGCCGAGAAATGACGAATGTATTGAAGAATAAACCAGTTCCAAAAGGAAGTAAATTTGCAAAACTCTTCCCCATATTACGACTTAGCGGACTATTGCTTACTTTGTGCAAGTCGGCATCCAATAATATTCTTCAAATAATGCATTTATCTATCTTATAGTTCATGTTGTTCACATGAAAACGGAAGGCTTTGATCCTGCTGTTCACGTAGTCCGCCAACATCAACTCTTTTGGTATCTAGAGAGGACCCCGTCAACGGACACCTTAATATGTACAGCCTCTGCAACGCAAAGTCTGCCTAACACCAATGGCAGGCTTAAATAGACCGAGGTAGATTAGGGTAGGATAGGGGCACACACAAAAAAAAACAGAATAAGGATAAGAACGAAATAAATATAAATATAATAAAATTGAAAAAGAAAACATATATATTAAATATATATAAAGTATATATTTTTATATACATATGTATGTAGATATTTAAATCAAGGTTTAGTTAGTTTAAAGTAGGCTTTGTTTTACATATAAATACAAAATATAAACTAAAATAAAACATATTTTTCTTAATTTAAGCTATCATAAGGAAAATTCTAAGTTTAAACATACAATAGTAGTTGAAAGACATAGGCTTAAGTTGTACGTTTAGAGTCGTTCGTCTAGGGCCACTTGAAAATTTAGATTTTTTATTTATTTATTTTTTGGTTGGAGGCTTCTACTATCTGTTGGAGGACTTAGACACAAATACTGGTCCACTGTATTACCAGACAGATACCTTGTCCTTATTGTATTTTCCGGTCCGGAGTTAAGTGACTAGGGGCTTCAGTGATGTAGAGCTAAGAGATTCGGCACCCACCACGTCGGCCCCAAGGGTGCGCCACCGTGCGCGAGCGAAGGCGGGATAGTCGCAGAGAAAGTGTTCCGCTGTGTCATCCTCCTCGTAACATGCAGCACAGGTAGGCGTCTCACCAAGTACGTAGAGATGCTTGGCAAAAGTGTAATGGCCCGTAATGACGTCTGTAAGCCTTCTGCAATAATTTCTTCTTAAGGATAAGAAAAATGTTGCGGACTTCTTGCAGACACCAGGGCGAACGCGCTTAGTCATCCTGCATCCTGGATATTCTCTCCGTCTACGGCTGTGTGCATTAAAGACCCAGTCGTTGATGTCAGATTTGACCGTGGAAGCAGGTAGACCTAAGGCGGGTTCAGGTCCTGAGAAACTCTCCTCTGAGCCCCTTCTGGCGAGTTGATCGGAGATCTCGGTCCTGGGATTACAGAGTGACCTGGGACCCATACAAGCCTAAATGAATTTGGTCTTCCGACTTTGTTCAAAACGGTCTTGAGTTCATGCACTAATTTGGAGTTGGATAGAGGGTTGGACACAGCTTTGAGTGCAGCTTGGCTGTCACTGCAGACGCATATGCTTTTTCCTCTCCACCTGTGTTTCACAACATAGTGCATGGCCATTAGGATTGCGTTAATCTCCGATTGAAAGACAGACGCATATTTTCCTAACGAGAAGTGCAGTCAAATGTTTTCGCGCTCAAGGAAAACTCCAGCGCCGGATCCCTGCCCAGTCCTGGAGCCATCTGTGAAAATGCGAAGACATTCCATTCCAGGTTCATTGTCTGGCGAAAGCCAGTCCTAACGCCAAGGAAATGTGACTGTGAAATTACAGCGCAATAGGGTCGCAGATGTCATTGCGTCAGAAGGCATATCCATGAGACAGGGGTCGTAGGATATTTCTCCCGCAAGTACACTTTCACTCCAATGCGAGTTTTACCAAAGACCATTTCTCTTTAGGCGAGAAATGGCTTTCAATGCACACCCTCTGTGCCGCCTGCGCTTCAAGACAGACATTCGCTAAACATGAGCCGACAGAGAGAACAGCAATATCATCCACATAGATTCCAGAGGCATTGAGAGCATCGAGCAGAGAGTCGACCACCATGCACCATAACAGCGGACACAAGACGCCACCTTGCGGGCAGCCTCTGTTTACTCCAGACTTGACACATTGTTCGAGGCCTGCATCAGCGATCAATGTCCTGTGCACAAGCATTGCTTGCATCCACAAAACCAGTGCTTCATCTACGTCATGCTGTCTAGCAGCGTTACACATGATGTCGAAAGTAGCGTTATCAAAAGCTTCTTTCCCTATTTTGGGAATAAAGACCACTTTCACCGCGCGCCAAGGAATAGGTATGTAGGCAAATGCCAGGCTGCCAGTGAAAATTATTTTCAGAGTAGGAAGCAGCTGTCTTATACCTTTTTGCAGCATAACAGGGTATATCCCATCAGTGCCCGGCGACACTGATGCCACAGCAAATTCAATGGCCTCAGTAGTTGCCACGCAGGACGCAACATACCAGCTACCCCGAGTTGTTTTCATCGTTTCAGTCACAGTTTCCAATGAGGGAGTGTGCAACGAGCCGATGACAGTCTGATTTCCCGGGAAATGTGTCTGAAACAGTAAACTAAGAGTTTCTGCTTTAGACTCGGTGAAGGTACCATCAGACTTTCTGAGTACATCCAGCTTTGTAGGAGACTTCTGGCTTTCCCGCGAAGACATTGGAGCTCAGCGTTCCACCAGGGAACCGGCTTACTGCTGGGAGGTTTTTTGATAGGACATGCGAGTTCGAAACAGTTGGTGATGGCGCTGCTCAGGTTTTGAATGGCATCCTCCACCAATTGCTTTGTTTTGAGTTTAGGCAGGGCTTGAGTGGATTTCTCAAGTTCCTCTCTGAATCGCACACAGTCCGTCTTTCTCGGATTCCGCTTGGGCTGCGAGGGGGAGATCCCACACTTCAACTGGAATTCGATGTATCTATGGTCTGACAGCGTAACATCTGGTAAGACTCTTCAGTTAGTGACCAGTTAGTATCGGCCTTCACTTGCCTATTAGACAGGGTTAGGTCAATCACTTCTTGTCGTCTCACCGTCACAAAGGTTGGGTGAGAGCCAAAATTGTTGATGATAAGGTCAGACGAAAGAATGAAGTTTAAAAGATGGTCTCCTCTCCGGTTGCATTTGCTGCTACCCCAAACAGTATTTTGAGCGTTAGCATCGCAACAGATGATGAGTCCAATCCTTCTGGCTTCACAGTACTCTACGAGTTCAGAACCTCGCCTTAGGTGGCGGGGGCAGTACCGAGTCGTAGGGGAAGTAAGCAGATGCCACGACGAAGTGTTCAATTTCTCCGTGCGCTTTGTAGCTAACTTTCGCAACCACCAGATCTTGAGCACAGAATTGACCAAGTTTGGTTGCCGATAGCGTGTTCGATATGATGAGGCAGACCCTAGGCCTTTCGGATAGCTCATCATAACGAATCGTATCATCACATTTACCACCAAGAGGCATTTACCACACACAGACGTTTATTCCATACCCATGGTTCCTGAATGGATACAATGTGATGATTTGTACTACAGCATGCAATCCTGATACTGTGAAGAGCGGTAGCAGCTTTGCAATGCTGTATATTGAATATTTAGATTACTTAAGCTAGTTTCAACATTTTTGTCTAGGGTAAGATAGATACAAAATTGTGAATAAAATTGAATTTAAAACTGAAATGGGGGCTGACAGCCAAGCATTTTAACCCTCCTGATGCTCCACATCTTGGCCCTCTATGGGAAGAAGGCGTAAGGTCTGTAAAGCATCATCTTAAGCGATCCATTGGGCATTATACCTTAACATTCAAAGAGTATGCCATCGTCTTAGCACATGTAGAAAACTTTTTAAATTCGCGACCACTAAAGCTCAGATGACCTTTTTGTTTTAATGTCAGGACATTTGCCAATACATATAGATGCACAAATTAATTAAAACGATGACAATTTAAGCAGGAACTTCAGCAAGACATTTGGAAGAAATGGAAATCTAAATGAATTGTGCGGCTGTAAACGCGTCCGAAATGGCTTCCATCTACTCTGCAAATTAAGGCGGGTCAGCTGGTTCTCCTACATGACGAGTCGATGCCTTCTACCTTTGGCGATTAGGCAGAGTCGATGCAACACATTTCGGAACTGATGGAAAAACCTGAGTTGTCCCCGTCAAGACAGCAACCGCCGGCTCAATTACACACATATATATTTATATACAAATTTATAAAAAAATTATATCTTAAGTAGCCTAATAGCACAATTAAATTCAAACCCTAGATTTAGATTTAGATTAACACTAGAATGCCCGAATTTAGTATATTGTATATTATATTGCCCAAAAGCAGCCATTTTGACTATATATACATAAAGGGTCCGCTAAATAATTTTTTTTTTTTTTGAAAATGCTATAAAAAAAACTACTGAATATTTTCTCAAATTTCTTTTTTTATTTGAAAGTACAATCCTTCCGGTTAATAATGGAAAATAATTTCATTCAAATGGCTGCCTCGGCTGGCCATGCAGTAGCCTACACGATCGGTCCAATTTTTAAGCACATTATCGATTGTGTGCAGCTGTATTTCACCAATGGCTTCACGAATATTGTCCTTTAAAGCGTCAATTGTCTCTGGCTTGTCGGCGTAACACTTATCTTTGACGGCACCCCACAAATAATAGTCCAACGGTGTCAAATCGCAGTTCCGAGGTGGCCAAACGACATCAGCTCTGCGGCTGATAATGCGATCTTCAAAAACAGGGCGCAAAACATCGAGTGTAGCTTCGGCTGTGTGGCACGTAGCGCCGTCCTGTTGAAACCAAATGTTGCCAATATCCTCCTCTTCAATTTTTGTGAACAAAAATTCGTTCAACATGGCCCGATAACGATCGCCATTGACTGTAAGGGCCACTCCTTGCTCATTTTCGAAGAAAAATGGCCCAATTATGCCTCTGGACCAAAATCCGCACCAAACAGTGGCTCGTTTTGGGTGCACCGGCTTTTCAATGTATGCGTGCGGGTTTTCTGTGCCCCGAATGCGACAATTTTGCTTGTTTACATACCCGCCAAGATCAAAATGAGCTTCATCTGAAAAGATGATTTTTTTGGCAAAATCGGCATCTTCTGTAAGTCGATCGCAGGCCCATTTAGCGAAGCGAACCATATTTCGAACCACAACCATATTCGTTCAGCGGAAGGATAAAACTAATTATATGTCAAATCAGACATGAGCTAAGTGTTACCATTCACGAAATAAGCACTACTTGAAAAAAAAACGTTAGATGGCGGACCCTTTATATACCATAGGTATAACACACTTATATAGTATACTGAAAACGAAGGAAGGGGGGAGGTAACTATAATTATTATAATTATTAATAATGTTGTATAAAAAAGTCACAAAATTTTAAGAGATTGTGTCATTATATATAATATAATTGTTTTTCTAATTGAAATTAAAAAGCCGTCAAAATGACTTCCTTGGGCAATCTAGTGTTAAGGAGGGGGGAGGGACAATGTCACCTAATCACTGCGGCCTCTGATGGGCCTATTGTGATGTCCCCCATTCAAATTTCACTCAAAAATCCTGAGTTCATAATAAAACTTAGTATGCTTTTGAGTGAACCAGCAGCGATTTCTTCTACTTCAAGATAATGCTTGCCTAGGTGTTTGTGTCGTATACTGATGAGGCAATTACAGTGGCGCAGTATGTGCTCTGCTGTTTCCGCCTCTTCGTTACACAATCTGCAGGTGTCATCTTGTGTGACGCCCATGGTTTTAAGATGTTTGTTGACCGGGCAGTGTCCAGTGAGGAATTCTGTGATTATTCGAATCTGACTCCTAGAGATTTTAAGGAGTTGACTCGTTCTTTTAAGGGAAGTGGTGGGTAGGAACATCTTGGCTTGTCTGCTACCTTCCGTTTGTGTCCAGTAGTGGTTGGCCGCGTTCCTCAACCATTCCTTTATGTAGCATTTTATGGTGTTGGTATTTATGCCGCAGAATGGTCTTGGTATCATGAATGGTGATGCAGAGCATTTTCTTGCTAATTGGTCTGCTTTTTCATTTCCTATGTGGCCACTGTGCCCAGGTATCCACATGAGGTAAACTCTGTTTGTGTTGGCCAGCTGGCGTAATAGTTGTAAGCAGTCCCATACCAATTTAGAGGTGACTTCGTAGCTTTTGAGAGCTAAAAGTGCAGCCTTGCTGTCAGAGAGAATATAAATGTTTTTATTGGTTATAGCTCTGTCTATAATTTCTCTGAGGCAGAGTTCAATTGCGAATATCTCTGCTTGAAATACGGAGTTGTACCTGTCTATGCTGTGATAGATGTGTGTTCCATTGTTAGCTCCGTATACTCCAGCACCAACACCTTCATTTGTTTTGGATCCATCTGTGTACCATACATGGGATTGACGATCGAAGGAGGGTCTATATTGCTCCCAGGTGTGTCGGGAGGGAATTGTGACCTTAAAATCTTGGCTAAAGTTGTACCTTGAAAGACAATTGTCTATATGGGGTATTTTTAGGATTTGCCTGTTTAATTCGTTGAGAATATCAGGAGGAAATAGCCTGGAATTAGAGTCATCCTCCGCGATAAGTTTGTGAGCGAATGTTATTGCTTCTTTTTTAAGTTGGAGGTGTACGGATGGTAGGTTCGTCATGACTTCTAACGCTGCTGTGAGGGTTGTTCTCATTCATCGATGATACCTCGGAACGTGTAGACGTGTTCTCTGATCGGTCCTGACTCAGCTAAAAACAGTCTCATAATAAATAAGTTTGACCGGAAATTTAACGTTCTATAATATAAGAATCTCTAAAGATTTTCAAAAGTTTCGGTGCATAACTTGTATTACTAATTTGATTAATCAATGCGAAAAAAGTGTCCTCTGCTAAACAATGTCTTCAGTATCAGGAATGTCAACTCGAAACCAAGCACAGAGAGACGCTCTGTCGACACGGTTTGGCTCTTCTTCACCTGCTATTGAACCACCCACCAACGACAAAGAGATGACAACAATCAAGACACTTGAGGAACGACTTGCTAAAAATGCCGCATCCATGCAACGTACCTTTGCCGAGGAAATTGAAAAGATGCGATCGGATCTTACGCTTAAAATTGACGAAATAAAAGTAAGTTGGTCTCAACGTTTTGAAAGTATAAACAATGCAATTTCTAGCGTAATTGCTCGCGTTGAGAGACTTGAGGAGAGTAGCTCCATTGAAACATGCTTTCATAATGCTGAGTTACTTGCTCTTCGAAAGCAAATTAATACTCTTGAGAGAAAAGAAATTGCTGCTGATGCTGTGCTTTTTGGTGTTCCTGTTCAAGCTGAAGAAAATTTACAGCTAATTTTCCCCAAACTGTGTGAGACGATAAATTGCAATTCTTCTGGTCCAGTGAGTGTTTTTCGTGTGAGAGGGAGAAACACAAACGGCAATATTTCCTCCTCGTCACCCCCGCCACCGATTATTTTAAAATTTCACTCCTCCCACGAACGTAATGCTGTTCTTAGAGCTGCTGAGAATTTTCGAAAGGGAAAGAAAAAAGAGCTTCAACTGAGCGACATTGGTATCCCATCCGCTGGTAGTTGCTACTTGAACGAGAGCTTAACCAAACATTCACGCTTTCTCTTACAAAGCGCACTTCCGCTCAAGAGAAAGAAGCTACTCTATTCTGTCTACACTAAAAATGGGATTGTTTTTGTTAAGAAGACGAACGATGGAATGAGCTTTTCTATCGAAAGCCCAGATGATCTACACTCCTTTGCTGCTGTTGATGGCTCTGCTGTGACACATCATTAAGTATTATACATTGTTTACATTTTCATTTGTTTGTCTGTTTGTTTGACTGATTCCTATAGTTCTTGTGTGATTTTAAGCGTGTTGTAATATATTTAGTTCTACTGTAATATGAGTGGTATGGGTGGTAGGAGTGGCGTAAGCAAATCGGCACATTTAATGATCAATGTTCTTTCCAAATATCGTAATGGCTTTAAAGTTTGTTATCTAAATGCACGTAGTCTTAATTCTTGGAAACTAGATTACTTGAAGTACATTTTCACGAACTCTGATGTTGATGTCATTTGTGTTTGTGAGACTTGGTTTAGACAAGATACCTCTGATGAGCAATATAATATACCAAATTATATAATGTTTAGACATGACAGGATTACTGATACATGGGGAGGTGGAATAGTGATTTACTGCAAGCAATCTCTTAAGTGCAATATTATTGGAAAATCACCCAACCTAGCCAGTGAGTTCTTATTTGCTGAAATCCATGATGGTTGTACAAAATGTCTGGTTGCCTGCGCCTACATTCCTGATCGTACTTGTTCTCCTGAACCATTTTTCTCTGCGCTCTCTGAATTCTCAGCCAGATATGAAAACATTATAGTATGTGGAGACTTCAATACCAATTTACTGCTTAATGGTTCCTGTGCAACTCGAATAAAGGACTTTATCTCTTCGGTTGGGCTTGAGATTTTCAATCAAAAGTATCCTACGAGATATGCGAAAGGATGCACTCCGAGTCTGCTTGATCTTGCTATTGTTTCTGATCCTCTGTTAGTTATTCTGTTTGACCAGCTCTCACTTGATTGTGTTTCTGACCATGATCTATTGTTTTGTACTCTTAATATCAATTTTAGACATTCTGTTGTCCCATTAACTTTTTCTTTTAGAGACTTCTCCTCTGTCAATACTGAAAACTTGCAATATGCTGCCGCTACAGCACCGTGGTATGTTTGTCGTTCTTACTCAGACCCTGATATTAAGCTTAAATGTTTTCAAGAAGTGGTAACAGATTTATTTAATCAATATGTGCCAGTTAAAACAGTTAGGGTTCGTAATAATATCTGTCCTTGGTTTACTACCGAAGTCATGAATGCTATCAAAGCCCGTAATAAACTGTATAGTAAATGGAAACATAGACCTGTTTTTAACTGGGCGGCATATAAAGCGATGCGTAATCATTCTACTCTTATTATAAGAAACTCCAAGAGAAAATATTTTGCATCCAAATTAAGCACGTCTCTTCCCTCTAAGAAGCTGTGGAGTAACCTAAGGCATATTGTGGTATCCAAAGCCAAGAGTGATTCCAAGTGTGAGATTGATCCTGACATTCTTAATAACAGCTTTCTAGAAAATACAGTGGTCACAAGCTTCGATTTCTCGAGAAATACTCCCTTGTCTTCAATACAAGGGATTGGTTTTGAGTTTCAATCTATAACAGAGGTGGATGTCATAAACTGTGTTGCAAATATTAAATCCAACGCTGTTGGTGAGGATGGAATACCTCTGCGTTTCTTAAAAATGATTGCGTCTCACTGCATATCGCATTTGACCCACATAATTAACCACTATATAACCATTTCTTATTTCCCCAAACAATGGAAAATAGCCAGAATTATACCGGTTGCTAAAAAACCTATTCCTGTCTCGCCGGAGGATTTTAGACCTATAAGCATTTTGCCGTGTTTGTCGAAAGTCTTTGAGAAACTAATTGCTAAACAGGTTCTTCAATATCTCACTGATAACTGTTTATTGTATAGAGAACAATCTGGTTTCAGAACCCACCACAGCTGTTCTACAGCTATGATTAAGATATTGGAAGATATCAGAGAAATGTATGACAATGGCCATATTGCGCTTCTCTGCTTGCTTGATTTCTCGAAGGCTTTCGACAAAGTGGACCACAAAATTCTTTGCTGGAAGCTTAGGCAGAAATTCGGTTTCTTTGAATTAGCTGTTAAGCTTCTTCAAAGCTTTCTTTCAGATAGATTTCAGAAAGTGGTTACTCAAAATGCTTCCTCCGCTCTGTTACAGGTGAAACAGGGTGTTCCTCAGGGATCAATTCTTGGTCCCATTTTATTTTCAATGTTTATTAACGACTTGCCCTCTGTCTGTAAACACACGAAAGTTCATCTCTATGCTGATGACGCCCAAGTCTACTTAGGGAAGCATTTGTCAAAAATTGATGAACTTGTAGCCAATCTAAACGAAGACCTCTCTAGTATTTCCGCATGGTCTATTTCAAACGGGTTGATGTTAAACCCAAAAAAATCACAGGTTGTACCCATTCTAAGAAAACAGATAACCCTTAATACCATTCCCGATATCCTACTCTCAGGAAATAAACTTAATGTGGTACATAATGTGACTAGGTTAGGTTTTGTTATCAATTCTAACCTGTCAGGATACGACCATACAAACTATATTGTTCGGAAAATTTATTCATGTCTCCGTAAATTATGGATCTCTGCAAGTTTCACCCCTGTCAGCACAAGACAACAGTTAGTAAAGACTCTTATATTACCCCTAATTACGTACTCGGAAGCCGTTTACTGTAATATTGATAGTTTATCATTTCACAAGCTTCAAGTTGCATTTAATGACTCCGTTAGATATATTCATGGATTACGACGTTATGACCATGTATCTCAATTCGCCCATGGTATATTGAACACAAATTTAAAACAATACCTTGATGCAAGGGTATGTGTCTTCTTACATAGAATCATAATGAATAGGACTCCGGTGTATTTATATGATAAGCTTAATTTTGCTCGTTCAACCCGATCTCTGTGTATAATTCCGCTGCGCCACCACTATCTGAACTCCTCTCGTTTATTTTTTATCTATGCTATTAAGCTATGGAATTCTTTACCAGTCACTATTAGAATTATTTGTACTGCCACACGCTTTAAAAATGCAATTTTTAATCATTTTTCAAACTTAGCTTAATTTTAATCTATATTGTATCTGAATTAATGATAATCTTTTTTTTTTATTATTTATTTGTTTTGCTTTTGAGCTACTAATTAATCCTAATGTATTAATACTATGTACTACAAAAGATACTTTATCTTATTGTACTTTATATATATTGTTAATAAATTGAATTGAATAGTTCCTGTAATACAGATACAAGCTAGTCTTTGTAGTTTGTTGAGCTTGGCTTGTACTGATGTTTGTTTCGTTTTGTGGTACCAGACGGGCGCAGCGTATGTGGGAATTGGTCTGGTAATGGCTGTGTATAATCAGCGAGATATTTTAGGATTAACGCCCCAAGTTTTTCCAGTGAGACTTTTGCTGGTCCATAGGGAGATCCTGGCTTTCTCAATGGTTTTTGTGATGTGAGAGTTCCAAATGAGCTTTTCGTCTAGTGTTACACCTAGATATTTGGCTTCGTTTGAGAATTCTATTGTTTCACCAAATAGAGTGGGTTTTTTAGGTTTATGCCTACATCTTTTTTTCTCACCAGTTCGTAACAAGGTGGAGTGCTCTTTGGAGGAGTTCCGAGATTGTGTCTTCGAATTTTCCTCTAACTAGGATCACAATGTCCTCAGCATAGCCTTCGACATAGAAGCCATTGTTGCTTCTTACACACTTCTTCTATGTCCAAGTATGCTAATCAGCTCATTTATCACGATGGACCATAGGAGGGGTGAGAGAACCTCGCCCTGGGAGCAGCCTTTTGTGGTTTTTATACTGATTTTATCATTGCCTAGTGAGGTGTTTATTTTCCTGTTACTAAGCATGTGCTGAATCCATCTGCACGTCGTATTATCTACCCCTGTGCTGAGGATGCAGCATTGTATTGGGGCGTGATCGGTATTGTCGAAAGCATCCTCAATATCAAGAAAGCAACCTATCGCAATTTCTTTGTTGCTTAGGGATTTATTGATCCAAGCTGTTAATTCCTGAAGAGCATGCGTGGTTGATGTCCCAGGCTGGTAGGCATATTGTTTGTTATGGAGCGGTGATCTTTTGAGAGGACCGTCGCTCACTCTATCTAGTATTTTTTCCATTGTTTTTAGGAAAAATGAGGTAAGGCTTATTGGTCGGTATGATTTTGGCAGGTCCGTAGGTCTGCGGGTTGCTTTTGGGATACATTTTAACTTTACCTCGTTCTAGCTTGTCGGTAAATACCCTCAAGCATAGCTGGTCCTGAAGATGTTAATTAGCATGGGAGTGATTTGTGCACTTCCTTTTGAAGGAGATCTGGGAAGACATCGTTTTCTCCAGGAGATTTGAATGGGTCAAAAGATTTTATGGCCCGTTTTATACTTCCTTCATGAAAGATTGCCCTTGATCTTCCAGTCCTCTCAGATCTGTAGTATCTGTTTCTGGACCGTTTTCCGCATATGTGCCATCTGCTTTCTTCAACAGACCAATTTGATTAGTGTGCGTTTTGGTGCATGTCTGTGAGATTACTGCAGAACTTTTTCCATGAATTTCTTTTAGCTTTTCTGATCTCTTGGTTGTAGTTGGTAAGTGAATCGCGGTATGATGTCCTGTCTCCATTGAGCTCAGCTTTATTGAACAGTTTTCTGGTTAGTGCTCTTAGTTTGGACCTTAGCTTATTCCACCATGGGGTGGTGCGGTGGCCTACCTCAAGTTTTTCTGGCAGGCGTTGTGGTAGGCAGATATGATTGTAGTATTGAGGCTGTCACAGCTAAGTTCTAGACTGTCTATGTCTCTGATGCTATTTGGATAGTTTCAGACCGATTGCTCGAGTTCTAGGCTATAGATGTCCCAGTCTGCCGCTCTCGGTTGTCTGTATGTTTTAAGTATTTTGGCTTTTGTCTGGATGTCAAAACGAATCTGTCGATGATCCGACATCGATGTTTCTGCCGAGACATGTCAGTTCTGAATGGAATTGCCTATGAATGGGGTAGTTAGGGTGAGATTCAAGACTTATTCCCTGATTCTGTTTATAAAGGTAGGGCTGTTTCCATGGTTTAGAATTTCTAGATTGTTTTTAAAAAATTCTAAATTCTTAAAGGTACTCACCTCTTCTGTTAATGTCCGAGCTTCCCCATGCTGTGTGGTAGGCGTTGGCGTCACAGCATTTGATGATTTGTTGACGTCTTCTTCCACAGTAGTCGAGGAGTCCCTGCAGTAGTGAGAAGTTGAGGTCAGTGGAGTCGCCCGCAAGGTAGGTTGAGCAGATTACTGCATCTGACCTGCCTTCCTCAGTGGGTAGTTGTATGATGGCAGCTGCCATGTCCTTGTTGGTGTGTTCTGGAATAGGAATGGCTTTAATGGTTTTATTCATCATTATGCAGGCTCTATGTCTTCCTTCCTTAGTGGAGTCGGAGAGCAGCTCACCTGATAGGCCTTTAATCGGGTTCTTTATTATGTATGGCTCCTGGATAAAGTCTATATCTAGGTGATCCTTGTTAAATCTATGGCTTAGTATCGCCTAAGCGGCCTTCGCATGCTGTAGATTTATCTGGAAGCACCTTAGTCCCATCATCATTGTGTCTGAAGGTTACTGGCAGAGCTGCCAGTTTTAGCATCCCGCCATGGGGCTGACCCCTGAAGTCTTTGTTATCTGAGATATGTCATCAGATGATTTTGCCTTTTGGGGTTCCTTGGTTGCCTCTATGGTGGACCTACTAGCTTCAGAAGCCTTTAGTTTGACAATCTGACTGGGCGTCTGTCCGCTAGTGTCCTCAATTTTCTTTTTGGGGACGGTGTCATCGATTGGAGCACCGCTCTCCGGATGGGCTTGCGCCTTGTCCTTGGTTTTAGTGTCCATGGTTGAGCGCGCTCTCCTTGAAATTCCCTTGATTCTAATCAGTCTAATAGCTTGCATTTATGCCTTAGGATGACGTCCTTAGATGCCTCATCTATGGCAAAGGTAACTTGGTCCCCGCTGCTTTTTTCCTTTGTGATTCTGAGGATTGGTAATTCGCCTTGGTCAAGTTATCGGCTTCAGGGACGAATGTTACACAGGTGTATAGCTTGGGTTATACGTATATAGCTAAGTTATACGTAAATCTGCGTTTTTTCATGGCTTTACCTTACTTATCGTTGACATGAGCCAGTTGCCATTCGATCTGCTACGTTTGAGAAGTATTCGCTCCGGTGAAGTATTCACTTTTCTGCCGGTGTTTGGTTGCGTCACTATCTGAAGCAGTCGCCGTGTTTGGATCAGTAGATGCCTGAGCGCTTTGACAAGAACGGGAGTGCAGTTGTGCATGGAGATGGTTCTGTTGACTCTGTCTCCATTTGGTGGTGGGCAGAGGAGATATTCTTCCTCCGAATCTGTCATCAGTTCGATGTTATTTTTGTTCGTTTTTTTATTTTTTATTATTTAAAGTATTCATTTGTGATCCCACGAGTATGGCGAGAAAGTGTGGTCAACCACCTACAGAGCTCCCATGTAGGTGTAAGGCTAGATACTATGCGAAGGCACCCGGTATCGCATAGGGACTGTACGTTCGCGATGCACATTTTTTTATTCTCTGCACCATTCAGTCCTCTGCACGTATTCCAACTACCTTGACTTGGGAATGTGATTGCTCTTGGTCCGCGGGAGTGCAATGACCACTACCACATTATGTGGTTTTCCCCTATCCGCCACCTGGGAACGCGGCGCTTCCCTTCACGTGAACTTGAATTTGTGACGGGCGTTTGTTGATTTTCGTTGCCCAGTTGTACCTCTTTTTCATATTCGATGATAAGTTCTTCTGCCAATTAAAACAAAAATGCTTCGTAAAGGCCACCTCCGACATTTAGATTTCAGCGTGAAATGTCTGGCCATTTGGTCGGTCACATCTACACCTAAATTTGGTGCTATTATACAATCTAATTATCTCCGGGATACGGGTATCATTTTTTTTCAATTTGAACGGAGTTATGCATTGAACTAAGAATCAGTACTTTTTTATATGGCTTAGTTTTATAAATTGTCATAGTACAGTTATTTGAACGGTATAATTTTGTGCCATATTATTGTTTCTCTGTTTCGCCAATTTTGGTAACTCTCATCTGTTTGCTCGAACTGTTCCAACAACCGTAGTATTCTTAGCTAAAAGTTTTGGTACTAGAGACACACTTGTAGAAAAATTGGTTATATTTCGTCCACATCCTGTATACGGTTCTACTAGTTTCAAAGTAAAGCCTCAAAGCGGAACTGAAAATTCTCTGTTTTCATCTTTTCCCAAAGATGGAAAACCGTTTATTATATGCCCGATTTATTGGGCATGCTTTCGTTGGAAACAGTTGTTCATCGACAGTCATATATGTCCTGCTTTATAACAATTTTGACTATTCTGAATGAATTTATACCACACTTCAGAAACCAAAGCAAATTTATCGGTTTGTAAGCGTTGGCTTCGTTGATTTCTGTCGTCAAATCGAATGAACCTCATAATCTCCGTGACGTTATTTCTGCACATAGTATTTGAGAAAAATGCCGGGCCCCACTTTTTGTTACATATAAGTGCTATATCCAAATTTACAATATCATATGCGCCACGTGCATACAGAAGTGCAATAAATGCATGTAACTTTACAGTAGATAAATCCCATTTAGACCCCAACACTCGAAACGCCTCTGTTTTTCTTATATGTTCCATTATATTCTTATCAATAATCAGAGAAAATGCCGTCATAACCTTACCTTTCATAATTTTTCGTTTACTATACCCTGTTGGGCCTGATGTTCTCCTAAAAATATTATGAATAGGTGCTCTTCCAGAATTAGACCCTTCTTCTACTTCTTCCCAAACAGTTCCGTCTACAGCAATTTCGATTACCTCTTCCTCATTCTCACTATCGGAACTAAGTACAAATCTCCTTCTTTTTCGTCCTCTATATACGATCGAAACATTCTCTTCATCCTCATCGGTCTCAAATAGATCATAATTTTCCGCACTGTCATTTTCAATATTTTCGGAATTGAGTTTTTGATAGAATAATATTACAAAAGCATATAAATCGTTCTACCGGTTAAATGACCGGTCGTGGTAGGTACGACAGGCTACAAATTTTTCTGATAAAATTCTGATAAATAATTAAAAAAAAATTGAATATTGAAAAATGTATTATACGCATATATTAGAAAGAGTCGTGAAGCTTAAAAGCGATTCAAATACGTTGTATATAGGAAATTCTAATCGAAATTTTAAAAACGGTAATTTTACCGGGCGCGGTAGGAATAGTGTTAATATGAAATTTGATACCCAACGTTTTATCTAAAAGCAAGGGAGCAAATGGTTTGAAGAAAAAAAATAAACAAATTTGATATTTATTTTCTATCATAGGTGATGAGACATCTTAATTTAGAAGAAGATACCATGCATGGATTACGGTAAACAATAATGACGAAAAAATTCTATCAACAAAAAATAACTATAGAAAACAACAGCAGGTAAAGTGTAACAGTATAGAACTTAGAACAAAGATTCTAAGTTCGTGCCAAGAGTTTATGAATATATGAAGAACGACATCATATAAATCAATGAAGTGGAATTTTTCTATCAGAGTAAAAGTCGAATAGAGATCATAGTAAAGTTATTAACCTTCGTCTCACCCTCAAAAAAAAAAATAACGTTCTCTGCCATTCTGTGTAGATTTCTACACACATGGGATTTCAGTGTGTATTCCATAGTTTTTTTCTTTCGATAAAAATAAACCAGAAAATTGCACTTATAATTTAATTCTAAAGAAACAAGAGAAAATAAGTTCAAATGAGTTTTTTTGAATGCATTTTACACAAACATTTCGATTATGTTGGTATTTACAAGCAGTGTGTAAAAACAATAAATCGTCTCAATCATATTATTTTTGGTGGCGGACTGTTCTTCATAGCAAATGTGACGTCTTACTTTGCTTTTTATTTGTAGTGGAACGCTTCTTGATCGCTTTGGTACATTTGATAAAGATGATGCCGATATATCTTCTAAAGATTGTGCTGGTGAATTTTCTCCTGAAACAGTTGCAAGGAAAGGATCCCGATTTTGGTTTACCACTTCTAACTGCCATATATGGTTTTCAAATGAAAATCCAATTTCACGAAAGAGAATCCTTCGTATTGTTGTTTTTTATGTTGCCTGCCAATTTGGATTCACTTCTTTGGAAATAATTAATGAATTCAAAGCAGAAATGTCAATCATGTTTGCAAATACAGTCATTGGCCATCTATTGGTTTTTCCTTTACAGCTGTAGAAAGATAGCATTTTGTCAACTATATCTACAACGCCAATATCCAATGAAAATAAAAATCATTAGAGGACTTGAAATTTGAAGATGCGGTGTATAAGTACATACGAGTATAAACAAACCTTTTGTTTTATTGTAATACCCTCTAATCGATGGTAACTTTTTTTCACCAGATCCAATTTCAATAGTGTTATGCATTGTACTTTGCAATACAGTACATTTATTTTTCTTTCCAATGTCCGAAAGAAGTGCTGTTTTTGGTAAATACAAATATAGGTTCATACATCGGTTTTTTCTTTTGGATTTAAGAAGCTTTGATGGAATGTTTCTTTTAGTTTTTCTTATAGTGCCAACATTTTTGACAACATTTTTTGACCCAGATCATACGAAGAAAGGAAGTTATCCATTGATAACCTTTCAAACCATTAACGAGATCCAAAACAACACGTTCGCCTTGTCTTTTTCCACACGAGCTGGCACCAATGGCTTTTCCCAAATAAGGTTGAATCATCCAAACCTAACATGTATAAGAACATACCATCAACCAGAATTTTAGTCCATATGTCACTGATTTCCACAGCATGTATTGGCGAAATTATCATGGTCCACTAAAACCAAGTAATTACCCGTCAAATATAACACATTCATGTGGATTGTAATAATCCGTCAATAAGTTAGATCATTATCAAATATATCACAAATTAGTGCAAATTTATCTGAAGATGGTTGCTATCTTATACTTATAACATCATCAAAACAAAAATCTCGGTTCATATATTCAAAAGTTTTGTTGGACATTATTGCTCTGAATATAGGACGACCTTTCTCACCATCAAATAAATCAATTGTAGTTTCGTTTTTAGATCTAAAAACAATTATGTTAAAAATCATTTGTAATGAAATATAAACTTACCTATAAACACCAGCTAAAATCAAAATACAAATATGTATATGCTTGACATATTCGAATCAATTTGTTTGTGGTCCTTGCGGTATTTATCTTGTGAATACGCATTAGAATGTTTCAAAATATTGTAATACTTTCAATATGTGGTGGGAAGAAAAATAAAAAAGAATCTCTAATAACACCAACACGAACTTTTGCATATCTTGTAATTCCAGGATGAAGAGAAATCACATTTTCATTCAAAAATTCTTCCGTTTCTTCAACTGTCAGATATCTTGGACTCGACATAGTTTTTTCTTATTACTATTTTATAATTCACAAAATATACCCACGAACTTCACTTGCGAAAAGACTAAATGCAAATGACTTTTATATGAAATGCACTAATTATCCACATACATATGTAGAAATCTACACAAGAGGACATACGTTTTCTTTCGTAAAATAAGGGTTGAAATAAAGTCAGAGAATTCCCGAAGTTATTAATTAATAGTTTAAAAAAACAAAAAATAGGAAAACCGACAATTTTTGTGTAGGATAGGATGAAGGTTAATTGTTGAATGAACAGTATTTTCTGACTAATATGAACCTCCAGTTATATGAAAGTTAACAGACCAATTTCCTATTTCCTTTCCCATGCCTGTCCCATTTAATCCGAACAACTGTTTCATTATTTTTACGTTTATACTTTTTATTTACGCAATAACATTTAATTGTCAATTTTGCATTGCTATTCTTAATTTGCTGTCAACAATATTTTGAATTAGCTAAGTAATAATTGTAATTCCCAGAATTCTGTCTTTTGCTCTACTTTTAAGAAACGCAGTATAAACAATTATATTGTATAAAAAGGGAATGAATCCAGCAATAAAGCGTTCAGTTGTACGAAATCATTTGTGTTGAGTTTTTTTTTCTCCATCGCGAACCGAACGCGATAACTGGCGCCCGAGCATCCTAAGTCCGGTAAACAGTACGCGAAAAGTCCGACTAAGTATCCGTGCAAGTCCGATCCGCGAATTCCTCTTACAGATCGAACACGTCACTTGAAGCCAGCGGTTACGAACAGTGTTTATAGTGGAAAGTGTGTGAGGGTGCCACCACAGAGTAAACAGCGTTCTATAAGAACACGCTTCCAATTGGAGAATTGTGCGATCGTGTCTAAAAAAAACGAAAAAAAAACGGTGCTAAAAGTGTGTGGAAACATAAAAATACGTCGATAACCGTAAACTGACCGTTTACATAAGAACACGGTCAGAAGAACAAAACACAAATACAGCTGTCCCGAGTCGGCGGCAACCGTATCACGAGTAAGTCGAAAACGAGATAAGACGGACACCTACGGACCACCCAACGAACTCCGAGAGATGATCAAATTCATCATTTTGTAAACTTTATTATTTTTTTTTAAACTACCCAATATAAAATTTATTTCGATTTATGTAAATTTAGTATCTAAGATATTCTCAAAAAGTTAGTTAAAAGTTTAAACCATTATCTATATACAAACTATATTTCTGAATCGACTATTATTATCGATTGTTAGTATCTAAACAAATAAAAAAAAAACGAATTAAAAATTATATACCATTAAATAAGTTCTCATACTTACATACATAACTATTTAACACTTTTTCCCTTAAAATGGAACAATTAAAAGAAATCGTTACCCAATTAACCGGCGCGGTTAATGCTCAAATGAAGAGAATTAAAATAACTAATCGTCTTCAGCAAATTGAGTCTAGAGTTAGCCCTCTCCAAACTCCTTCCCAAGTTCTCTCTACCCCACAAAATGAACAAGACCTATTAGACATTAGAAAGCTTCCCGACTATACAAATCTTCCCGGGTTTACAAATCTTTGACGGAAATGCCGTCCAATATATTTCCTGGATCCACTCAGTGGAATCCATTTTAAGAGACTACGAGATAGTAAAAACAAAACCGATATACAGAGCAATAATACAACACATCAGGCAAAAGATCACAGGTCCAACAGACACAGCACAGATCTCCTATAATATCTTCGACGATAGCTTGTAGTTTTTTCGAAGAAGCCAGTATAACTACCTCAATTTATTTTTGATGACGTTTCGTTTGAATATTATATGCGGTTTCCTTGTCAGTTTATTGTCTGTTTTCTGTGGATAGCTTGTAGTTTTTTCGAAGAAGCCAGTATAACTGCCTCAATTTATTTTTAATGACGTTTCGTTTGAATATTATATGCGGTTTCCTTGTCAGTTTATTGTCTTTAATTATTCCCAGGTACTTTGCAGCATTGTTGATAGTATGTAGTTTCATTGTTGTTTAGTTTGATGATTTGTGGATCAAAGTTTCTTTTTGTGGTGTATATGAATTGTACGGTTTTGTTCTCGTTAACTTGATTCCCCATTTGCGGAACCAGGCGGCTGTTCTATCTAGGGCTAAATTACCTTCTTGTGTAGCAAGTTTAATGCGTTTGTTGGAGGATAGAATAACTGTGTCGTCTGCAAACGTAGCTAGCATGGAGTAAGTTGGCCTTGGTATACCGGATGTGTAGAGAAGACAGAACGTTGGTCCTAAGACACTTCCTTGCATTGGCAAGACACATTGAAGTGCCTGTCCTCTAAATACCTTTTTATTTTTACTAGGTGGTCTGGTAACATTATATTAAGTTTAAATAAAAGTCATTTGTGCTAAACATTATCGAAAGCCTTCGCAACGTCTAGGTAAACTGCCACACAAAACCTTTTTTTGTCCAGATCGTTTAGTATTTTGATTGTTAACTCGGTGAACTTATTGAACTGTCGAGTGCTATTGCAGAAATCCAAATTGGTGGCCCGGTATGAGATTTTTTTGTCTTACAACTATGTTAATACGGTCTAGTAACATTTTTTTAAAAATCTTCGATATAATAGGTAATAGGCTTATTGGCCTGTATGAGTTGGTAATTGTTGGGTCTTTGCCTGGCTTGGGAATGGCTATTATTTTAGACACTTCCAGACTTTGGGGTAATAATTTAGTCGGAGTATAGCATTGAAGATTTGTTTGAGTCATATGATACCTTTGTCAGGGTTTGTCAGGGAGTTGCTTTACTAGCTTTCCAGTGATCATGTCATATCCGGCGGCTTTTCTTAGGTTGAGTCTATCTTTTAGATAGAGTTTTATTTCGTTCGCGGTTTTTTTTTTTAAATTTGTGTTGATTGTGGTAGTTATAGGTGAGGTTAAAATGTTTTGTTCGTTGATAGTACTTTTGAATGTACTTTTGAAGTATGAAGTTCCATAGCGAGTAGTTAGTTTTTTGAGTTGCTGAAACTTTCATTAAATACGAGTATTTAGTTAGGTTGCGGTTTTTGTCTTCCTTAAGGATTGCTTTTAGTTCTTTCGTCGATTTATTAAGTTTAGTTTTGTCAAGTGGTGATTTGGTTGTTTGACAAATTTTTCTTAATTTGCGTTTATCTTTTTGACGTTGGTGCATAGTTCTTAATTGGTTGCTTCAGTGTAGGTTCGTTGAAGTGTATTATTGCGCTCTCAAAGTTCTCGGTAGATTTTAGTGGGATTTTAATATCAATTTGTTTGTCAATTAATTCGCGATACGCATTCCAGTCTGTCTTGTGGTTTGTTAAGCGCGGTATAGTTTCGTTCAGTTGGACTTTTTGGTGGTATCGAATTAGTATATGTATGTGAGTGGTCAGAGGACAGGTCAAGACAAGATTTTATTGTGAGTAGGTTTAATTTGATTTGCTTAGTGATACAAAAATCTATAAGATCTGGTTTCTTCTTGGGGTCCATAGGCCAGTATGTAGGTTCTCAAGTGCTAAGAAACTTGCAATTGTAGCTAGTCACTGCTTCCATAAGGTTACTTCCCTTTTTGTTGGTCAGTCTTGAGTCCCAAACCGTATTTTTTGTTTTGCGTTGAAGTCACCTCCTGCGATTAAGCGGGGTCCTATATGCTTTAAGAATTCTCCATACTCCAGGGTGCTAATTGTATGTTTAGGCGGGCAGTATAATGAAGAACTGATAAGCGGTCCTTGCGTATCATGGATTTGAATATTGTTTGCTTGTAGATAATCTTTTTTGTATCCTTCAATTTCATAGCATTTAATTTCTTAACTAATTATGACTGCTGCACCACCGTGAGCTCGTCCGCTGGGGTGGTTTGTGTAGAAAATTCTATATTTGCGGATATTTAGGAAGCTTTTATTTATGATATTAGGAGGATGTCGAGTTGTTTTTGATAAATTGTCCTAATTTCTGTGCATGTTGGATCAGTCCATTTGAATTCCATATGACTATTTTTAGATATGTATTACTGTCCATTGTTTAGTTTAGTCATTAATAAGGTTAGAATGTTCATCATGTTAGAGATCTGCGTTATCAGCTGTTTCATCGTTTGTTTGATTTCGGATAGGTCGTCTGAAGAATTTGACAAGTCTTTTTGATTGTTGTTTGTAGTCGGAATATTGTTGGGCGCTTCCTGGATGGGAATGTTTTTGGTGACGTCAGCGAATGTTGACATTAGATTAGTTGAGGTGGATGTGGTTTTTTTAATTATTTGCGTTATGGGTTTTGTCTTCAGTAGTAATCTCTAGGTCTCCTACTGTCTTTTTTCTGAGCGACGGGAATCTTTGTACTTTCAGAGTCTTGTAGACTTCACAGCCTTTATAGTTTGCAGTGTGAGCTTCGCCGCAGAGTGCGCATTTTATACTGCATGAGTCGTGCTTTAATGCGCATTCGGTCGTCCTGTGTTTGCCTGCACACTTTACGCAGGTTGGTTCCAGCGTACAGAAGTTCTTGGTGTGTCCGTATTTTTGGCAGTTCATGCATTGGGGGATAGTTCTTTTTTGGTGTGGTGGCTCGAAGGCGATTTTGCACTGCTGTAAGTGTGTGATTTATACTCGTAGATGTCTTTGTTGTTTTTGTTGCTTTGGAGTTCAATAGAGAAGAGTGGAAGTGGTTTTTTAGTTCCTCGTTGTGAGATGTTGTGTATGTTAGTAACAGTGTGTCCGTGTTCGTTTAGTTCTTTTTTAATTTCTTTTTGGTCTACAGATGGATGCATATTTCGTAGTATCACTCTGAAGCTGCGTTGTTCTTTGGGTTTAAAAGTATAGTACTCCGTGTTATGTTTAACAATTTTTGTGTACGTTAATGTGTCAAAGGGTTGTATTTTAATTTCGCCTTGGACATATATTGGGGGAGATTTCGGTGTCTTTGATTCGGCGTCTTCTTCTTCGTTTTTTTCTGGATTGTCACTTTAGTCGATTTCGTCGTCCGTTGAGAGGATGTCAAAACTATTGGGAGAAGTCTTCGGAAGTTGGTTCAGCCAGTAGTTTTTTAGAGTGTTTTGCTTATTAGATTTTTTAGGTTTATTTTGGTTATCTTTTTCAGGGGACGTCCTACACCTTTTTGTTTGCAAGCCGTCTGGATTAGCGATGTCAGTTGTTATTGTTAAAGGTTGAGATGATAACGATACTGGAGCTGTTATGACATTGTTATTGGTTACTGTTACATTGGTTGTTGTGCTTAGTGTTGATGAAGATGTAGTTGTTGTAGGTGTTGAAGTGGGGGTTGATGTTGTAGTTGTCGTTGGGAAGGCGTTAAAGTTGGTACATACGTAGGTTATAGGTATAGGAGAGGGGTTGGCTTGCTGGGGCGATCTTTGCACACCCATCTTGCAAGCGAGCATGCTTTTAGGCAGACGCAAATCGTTTGGTTGGTGTCCACGATATGCCGTATGTATTTTGCCAAAAGCTTTAGCTGTTGTTTGCTTTCGTTGTGAGCTTGGCGCATATGATTGTGCGCCGCGAATTGCTACGAAAGTTTTCCATGAGTTAGGAGGCTTATTCAACCATGCTAAAACTATCGTGTTATCGGTCCAAAGATAAAGTTCGTAATTGGAAATGCAAAGCTCTGCTATAATCTTATTGAAGAGTTTTGAAAGTAAAACAGCCCCGCAGAGTTCCAACCGTGGAAAAGGGATTTGCTTTACTGGGGCGACTTTACTCTTAGCACATAAAAGGTGAGATGATCAAATGCCGGAATGTTGTTGAGTGCGCAAATATAACGTTGCAGGGTAAGCTTGCTCAGAGATGTCCCAAAACCCGTGGATTTGAACGAAATTGTTTGGATTATAATTAACCCATCGAAGAACTCGAATTGTTTGTATGTGTGGAAGGGTAGTCAAGAAAGATTTCCAGCGGTGACACGTTAGAGGCAAAAGAGGAGTGTCCCATGACGTGCCATCACGCCAGATTTGCTGCATAATGATCATTGCAGTAATGGTTACAGGGGCCAGCTATCCTGCGGGATCAAAGAGTCTGGCTATCACTGAAAGTACTGCTCTTTTAATTAATAAACTATGATTTTCCAGTATGGAGAAGAAAAAAATGAAGCTATCAGATCTAGCGTTCCATTGAATACCAAGAGTTTTCGAGATACTCTTATCTTCGAGCTTGAGAAAATCTTGATTGTAAAGATGCGAGGGAGGAAAATGCTTAATCAGATCCAAGGAATTGGAAGTCCAATTTCTTAAAGAAAAACCTGCAGAGTTTAGAGCATCAATCAATTGATTCTGAGCTTTTAGTGCAGTTTCAATATCATGAGCTCCAGAAAGTACATCATCTACATAAAAATTGGTTTTTATAATTGACGATGCAATGGGATGTGTTGATTGCACATCATCCGCTAGATGCAGCAGTGTACGCCAATTACGGAGCACAATTCATGCCAAAGGTGACAGTATTGAGGTCATAATCCTGAATAGGACTGTCAGTTTGATCAGATTTCCAAAATAAAATTCGCTGATACGACGAATGTTCAGGATGAAAAATGATCTGGCGATAAAGTTTTTGTCGGCATTGAAAACGTACCGATAGAGTCCCCAGTGTAAAAATAAGGTTGTTAAGTCTTTTTGTAAAACCGAAAGGGTATATAAATATCGTTCAAGCTAATTCCATTGCTTGATGGATAAGAGGCATTAAAGACTACGCGGACCTTTGTTGTTGTACTATCAGGTTTTATTACCGCATGGTGTAGCAGATAGTAAGTAGATAATCTATTGTTCTTAACAATATCTTGGGAGGCAACAGCCGTCATGTGTCCAAGTGTCACATACTCTTGAAGAACGTTTTTGTACTGTAACCGAAGTTCAGGATTTTTGGCCAAAGATTTCTCCAAGAGGGATTGAGTTGTTTTAGAACTTGGTTTCTTGATTGATCCAATTGAGCACTAGATTCTTTGAACGGTAAACGGACTACATAACGACCTGTGGCGGTTCGAGTTGTTGTTTTGGAATAAAGACATTCGCAATAGATATCTTCATTAGAAGGTAACTTTCGATCACCTATATCCTCAACTTCCCAGAACTTAGCTATCTGTTCTTCTATCGATGCCTCACAAAAATAAGACACGAAGGTTGAAAAGGAGTTAATACCGTTTTGCGTAAATGGTCCTGAGAGCACCCATCCAAAAATTGCATTCTGGGCTATAAGCGAGCCAAATACTTTGGATTTTAAACCTTCCAGGACAATACCACCATATCTATCTTGGAACTTTTATGGAAATAGGGATCAGCGAGTCCAAAATCTATTGGGGATGTAACTTCATGTCGATGCGTTACACATGACGGTAAATCACCTGAAGGTCTTCTGAGGACAATGGCGTTGGCTGTGATTGTAAAATTTGAAGTCTATTTTGAACCCATACATAGTGAACACAACTTAGAGGCAGTTGCAGTTACCATTGCGCTCATTCCAGAAATTTGAGCCTCTATGGATTTCACAGGTAAATTTAGCCTTCTCTGGGCATCTTCGGATATAAAGGTAACTTCGGAACCTGGATTCAGAAGAGCACATAATGTGAATTTGCTTCCAAATGGTGGATATCAATTAGGGCGGTTTCTAAAATAACGCGATTGTGGTTACGCGAGAAATAGGATTGGGTTTGAAAGGAATTTATGGGTTTAGTGGACTGTATTGTTGTAGATGGGGGGAGCGTTTGCGACGAAATCGCAGTATCTGATTTTTTTTTTTCTTTTTTTTTTTTTTTTTTTTCCCTGATATATTTACAACTGTCTTAGATTTTAGACATCCAGTAAATGGTATAAAAATTATTGGCATTTAAGGGAAGTTTTCCATGAGCAGGGACCATTGTCCCAAAACATCATCATCTTTAGTTTAATATTGAGGCACAGGTGGGTTTTAATCCACCCGAAACGTTGGAGGTTTTGTTCACTCCGAGCGCCCATTGTCGCTCGTTGCTGTCGCCTGATGATTGATAATGTAGTATATAATTGTAGAATTGCATAATATTGATACATACGAGTAGTACTAAGATATAAGACTAATTTTAGCAAACATAATAAGAATAATTTAAACAAACATAAAACAGAAGATTTACAGGCAGTATTCAAAGACGTGATTTGCCATTAAGAGAACGTGAGGTCGCAGGGCCTTTTGCGTTTGAGTCTTCTTTCTCTATTCGTCTCTTGGTCGAGAAGAGTACAAATGTCGTAGTTTGAGTGTGCCAATATTTTTAAAGTGTATTTCGAGCTGATTTTCTTAATCTCGTCGTCAACTAAATCAATTTGTAGGTCTTGGTGTATGTCGTGATTGCTAACATACCATTCAGCGTTGGTAATTTTTCTTAAGATTTTTGATTGTTGTCTTTGTATGATTTGAAGATTAGTTTTTTTGGATGTTCCCCAAATTTGGATACCGTCCAGATAGGTTTTATTACACTTTTATAAATAAACAACTTATTGCTTAGTGAGAGATTTGATTGGGGTCGTAACAGCCAGTATAGTTGTCTGAATTTAAGTTTTATTTGTTTTTGCTTTTGTTGAATGTGGTACTTCCATGTCAATTTGTTGTCTAGATGCATGCCTGAATATTTAGCTACAAGTTGAATATGGACCTCTCTGTTGTTAATTCTCAGAGGCAAGGGTGTGTATTTAGTCCTTATTGTATATACTACTTGGATTGTTTTGTCTTCATTGACTTTTATGTGCCAGTTTGAAAACCAGTCTAACGTTTTGTTTAATTCATCTTGTAGTTGGTCAGTTGTGGTGTGGAGATTACAACCCGGGTTGAGTATGACCGTGTCGTCTGCAAATGTTGCTATTAGGGCCGTATCTTTGTCAGGATGTGGGATGTCGGCTGTAAATAGTACGTATAAAAGAGGTCCGATAATGCTTCCCTGAGGTACTCCAGCATTAATGGGATGTATTCGTGAGCACTTGTCTTTATATCTGACAGAGAAACATCGATCTGCCAGATAACTTGTCAATAAGTTAATATAGTCCTTTGGTATAGTCTTCGCGAGTTTGTCCTTTGTGCCAAACTGAATCAAATATACTGCCATAGAAAATTCTTTTTTGTCTAGCGAAGAGGATATTTTGTTTGTCACCCTATGTATCTGTTGAATGGTTGAATGCTTTCTTCTGAATCCGAATTGATGATCAGGTATAGCATTGATTTGGGCCAGAATTGGCTGTAGTCGTCTTTCCAGAAGTTTTTCAAAAATGTTAGAAACAAGTGGAAGCAAACTGATGGGTCTGTAAGATGTCGTATTGGTGGCTTCCTTGCCTGGTTTGGGAAGTGCTATTATCTCGGCATCTTTCCACAATTTTGGAAAATATTTGAGCTTTATCACACTATTGTATAGATTCCGCAAGAAGATAAAGGCAATTGGTGGCAACTCTTTTAAGATTTGTCCGTTTATAAGGTCATAACCAGGTGCCTTTTTTGGTTTTACGTCAGTTTTGATCAGGGTTTCTATTTCTTTTGTTGTCATTCTTCTAATGAGTTTGTTGATTGGGCTTGTATTTATATTATAGGAGAGTGATCTTGGGTCATTATCACCTTCGACATTCATAAAAGTCGTCTCGAAGTAGTCTGCTATTATTTCTGCTTTGCCTTGGTTGTCTCTTGCCCATGTGTTGTCCTGTTTTTTTATGGGTGGATAATGCCTTGTCGTGTTCGACATTCGTTTTGTAACCTTCCATAAAGAATAATTTGTTTCCGATGTTGGGGTTAGATTTTTCAGGTACTTATCGGGATCCCCACTCAGTATGCTTTGCGTTGAAGTCACCTGCAACTAAGAACCGATTTTCCAAGGATTTCAAGTAAAGGTCATATTGGGACACGGTGATCATGTGTTTAGGGGGACAATAGATTGAAGATATGACTAGGTCTCCACATGCGTCTTCCAGTTGAATAGACACTGACTGGATGTAGTCAGTTTGGAAATTTTTGATTTCAGTGCAGTGAATTTGTCTTTTTATTACTGATGCGGATCCTCCATGTCCTCTGCCATCTGGGTGATCTGTACGGTAAATGTCATATCCAGGGAATTGGATAAGTTTTTGGGTAGTAAGGTGATTTTCTGCAATAAGCATTATGTCGGTTTGATTGCCTTTTAAGTATTGCTTGAGTTCCAGATAATGTTGATAAAGTCCGTTTGCATTCCATACAGTAATTTTAAGATTTCTATTGTCTGACTCCATCATGTTTGCTAGTCATAAGTAAGGTCAAGATGTTTAGCATGTCAGTCATTTGTGCAACGAGTTGTTTCATCATCTCCTTAAGTTCATGCATGTCAGATGAAAAATCATTCGCCGGGTTTTGAGTTGTTTCTGGTGCAGTAGGTTGTGGTAGTTGGGAAGTAGTAGTCAGTACTTTTTGTGTGGGAGGTGGTATTGACGGAATTTGTTGAGTAGGCAAGTTGTTCAGTACTGCGTTTGCGTAACTTATTTTTGGTGTAGTGGTTGATTTAGGGATCGTTTGCATTTCCTTCTCCTTTGGTTAAGTCACAGGTTGAATATCTGCTTTTGGATTTTCTCTCTGACGTAATGGGGGAAAGCGTTGTATTTTTAATTGTTTGTAAACCTCACAGCCTTTGTAATTTGCAGTGTGGTTACCGCCACAGAGAGCACATTTGGTGTTTCTGTTGACATCTTTTGATAGTTGACAACCGCTTGTTTCATGATTCCCTGCACACTTGACACAGATTGGGTCTAAGGTGCAAAAGTTTCTAGTGTGTCCATATTTTTGACAGTTAGTGC
This sequence comes from Merodon equestris, assembly GCA_958301585.1. NCBI lineage: Eukaryota > Metazoa > Arthropoda > Insecta > Diptera > Syrphidae > Merodon > Merodon equestris. The sequence goes on from OY284414.1 coordinate 49,673,417, forward strand.
ATTGGGAGATTGTCCTTTTGTGGTGGGGTGTTTCTACTGAGATTTTACAGCTGAGTAGACTTGTTGTTTGATATACCTCTTTGTTATTGGTGTTGCTTTCCAGTTCAATTGTAAAGAGTGGGAGTGGGACCCTTCTGTTGGATATTGTATATGTTTAATACATTATGTCCGAGGCCTTCAAGTTCATGTTTAATATCGTCTAGTTCGGTTGATGGGTGTAAACCTCTTATTACTATTCTGAAGGTTCTGTCTTCCTTAGGTTTGTACGTGAAGTATTTGGTCCCTTTTTGTCTCAGCAATTCCTCAATTTTTGTGTAGATTGTAGATTCGGTTGCTTGCACTCTCACTTGATTTTTAGTTAATATTTTTAATTCGTAATTTAGTTTTGCTCCTGAGTCTAATGCTCTTGTTAGAGTCTTGATGCATTCGACTTCCTGGACATAGATTGGAGGGGGCTTGTTTGTTTTACGAGGTGTTTCAGCTTCTTTTGTGTTAGTTTCAGTGTTTGATTTATTGTTCATAGCTTCTTCGTCTGTGTTTAAAAGGTCAAATCTGTTCGTGGAGGCTTCTTGTTTAGGTTTACTTAACCAATAATCAAAGCGAATCGAAGATGAGCTTTCTTTGTCTAGACTTCCAATGCACAATGTTAGCGTGTCTCTGCGGCCTGAACGGTTCAACTTAAATCAACGAAATATTTACTACAGCTGGAAGTGATAATTCTTCGGGTTCTTACCAAGCCGAAATTTGGATTTTCGTTATCCAAGAATTAAAATTAAATTAAAATAAATAAGAATAACGTTAACTGTATTCGGAAGCAATTTCCTCTCTCTCTGGCATACACTATCAGCATTCACCGTTCGCAAGGAATCACTTTGTCGAAAGCAGTCTTGAATCTTGGTACCAAAGAATTCAGCGCAGGACTTGCATATGTTGCCTGTTCTCGGGTAAAAACTGCTGAAGGATTGATTTTTGAACCAGATTTTCCAGCAGAACGCATTTTGGGAATCAATTCAAAGGAAGCTTTCAAGTTGAAACGAAAAGAATTGGATCGTCTAACGAAATTGTAATTCATTTCAAGTCGTATTTCATCTGTTTTATTTATAAATTTCTTTATTTTACGTTTAACATGAATAAAGATTTTTTCGATAAATGACGAGTTTAGATGGTGTAATATTAGTAGATAACAGCCAACAATGGTCGAGCATTTGACAACTGAAATAGAAAAGGCGCCAAACCTGGGCGTAGCAATTTCGCGCCAAATGCAGAGAATTCTTTATTCACTACAGTCACAAACAATTTTCGGTCACAAAATGCCTTCAACTTCATGGTGTACATTTTATCCAGTGTCTCATCAAACTGAAATATTAATTTGCCTTGACAAACCCCGTCCGAAACTAATTGAAACAGACGCTAAAATTCTTAAAAATGCAAAGAAAACAAAGGAGATGAATAAAGGAATCGCAGAGTTCTGCCGAAGAACATCAAAAACCTTCCTTCAAAACTCACCGCGTTTTGCATAAACTGCCAAAGATGAAAAAAGTCACTACAGCCAGATTGACCAAAAAACAAGAAAAGAAAGCAGCTGCGGATTTGAAATAGAAAATTCAAGAACTCAAGGAGGAGAAAATGTTTCCAAAACCATTGATGTATCCGTTGAAAAATTGTTCTGTTGTACTCGAGCGTTTGGTGGTACCTGTTGAAAAAAAAGTTTCAACAGATGTGGTCGGTGATATTTTGAATATGATGAAAAAATAGTTTTTTTATTTGCATTTGTATGTTATTTTACATTAAACATTAGAACTTTGTTTAGTGAATTTATTCACACCTAGTTAAGTTTTTGTTGATTTTTCGTTTTAGGTTCCTTGTCCGTTGATTCAGGTATCGAAGGTAACGAATATCGTTGGCGAATTTCTCGTGCGTTTTTTGTTCTGCGTAGTATTGTTTTCTTCTCGTTGTGCTTGTGAATTTGTTGTAGTGGGTGTTGTTATTGTTATTAATTGTTCTGTCTGCATTGTACTTGATGAGGTAAGTGCTGATGATGTTATGCTTGTTGTTGCGGTTGTTGTTGTAGTTGAAGTTGTGTTTGCAGTTATTACTGCGGTGGGAGAGTTGTGTATTGTTTGCCTAAATAAGAAATTGGTTATTGTAGCGTTTGTAGGGGTCTTGACTGTGATTGGGAGATCATCTATTGTGTTTGTTGGAAGTGGTTGTGAGATTGGATTTGGGGTTTCTTGCCTTGGGAGAGCTTTGGTTGGAAGTGGTGGGAAGTTTGGCTGGAAGATGATTAAATTAGTTGATGGTGGTTGTGTGGAAGGTTAGAGGATTGTTGAGCTTACGCTCAAAGGGAGGCGAGCGTTTAACGCTCATACTTCCTTTGTTTGTTGCTTTCCTCCTGTGGCTGTTTTACTTTCACTTCACTTAAAAAAAAGAAAGAAAAAAGCAAAATTACACTATTCGGAGAAAGGAAATCGAAAGTATGGATGTGTGCACTTGTAGCACTTAGTGTCACTATCACTTAGTAATAAAAATTTTTGGTTTTAGGGTGTTAAATTGTATTTTATTTATATTTCCACTCATGTATATGTATCAGTATCTGATAATGGGGAAATAATTTGAGTGGAGGGTGGGTGAGGGCAGATGCAAAAGTATATGATGCCTTTGTTTACATTGCATACATGTGTGAGTACTCTTGCAATCCTTTAGCAAATGTGTAGAAACTAGGCAATTGGTACAATAATTTAAAAAACTGACCTTAGAAAGTCGATCGGCCACATTTAATTGGAGGGAACTTAGACATTGCCGAAGTGGATGGCAGCCATTACAAAACTTGCAAACAAGTTTAGTAGCCTTTGAATGAAAGGTTTTGATGTTGCAGTTTGATTTTTAAAGTGACTCCTTGCTTTAATGGGAAGTTTAATATCGGGGACAGTTTCCAGTACACGGTAACGACTGGTCAAGAAAGAGTCCATTTCTCTCCATGCGGGAATGTCTCGCGGTCTTTGAACGGATTGTTCCCACAATTCTACGGTACTTTCGGGTAATAGACGAAAACATAAAAAAATTAGTATTGGATCCTCAACAATCGCAAGGTCAAAGATAAAGAAATGCCTATCATTACACTACGCTGACAAGCGCGATTTTCGTACCCTCGAACACCAGCTTAACACCATGACTCAACAAAGACAAGCAAATTCCAATATTCCAACATTTCACCAATACAAAAAATAGAATACCACATAGGCAAATACCCACATTCGATCAAAACCAATTTTATAATACACCCCACCATTCTGACAATAATGCCAATCAATATAACAATCCACCGCCAAGACCAACTCAACCCAAACCACCTCAGCCCATGGAAATCGAATCGTCAATTCAGACTTAGAACGTGAATTATATAAACCGGCCTGCAATCAATTCGGTTCAAAGGAGGTCAAATGAATCGTCCAAACTACCTCGAAAACAACAACGGCTTTTCGCTACTAACAACGTTGAAACATCAGAAAGCGAGCTAATAGATACGAACGAAACACCAAGTCAATCGGAAGATGAAATTGACTACGAAGACGAAATACAATCAGATGATATAAATTTTATGACAGAAGCCTCTCTAGCGTACCATACTTAAAGTATGTTACTAGAGATGGGAAAATAATCAAGTTCCTTATTGACACAAGAGCCAATAAGAACTTTGTATCAAACCAGATTGCAGTTAACTGCAAATCCGTATAAACTCCCTTTATAATCCAATCGGCAGCAGGACAGCTTGAAATCACCCATAAGATATGTGGCCCTTTTTTCAAAAGCCTCGGCAACAACAGTACAATTAATTTTTTTGTTCTGCTTGGACTGAAGTCGTTCCACGGAATTATCGGGGACGACACTTTGAGGAAGTTAGAGGCTTTAATCGATAGGAAGAACAGTATCCTACACATCAGTCCTAACATTAAAATAAAACTAAAAGCGAAGCAATCCAGACAGGTTAACAATATTGTAATAACTAACGAAGGAATCGATAGTGACATTCAGAACATTCTAATAAAATACAAAATGCATTTTGGTCCCAGTTCTGATAGTGGTACAATTGATACGAACGTACAGGTCGAAATCAAAACCATTACATCTGAACCAATTTATACAAAATCGTATGCCTACCCAGCAAATTTAAGATCAGAAGTCGAACAGCAAATCGAGAAGATGCTCGCCGACGGAAATATCAGACCATATACAAGCCCTTATAACTCACCGCTTTGGACAGTTCCAAAAGAAATACGAGGGTGGTCCGATAAGTACTTAGCCTACAAAAGCAAAACAAATTTTTTTGGAGAAATGGCGATTTATTTTTCAATATAGTCTCCTTTTAGGTCGATACACTTGACCCAGCGATGCTCCAACTTCTTTAACCCGTCTGAAAAATACGTTTTCTCGAGATCTGCGAAGTAGGCCTCCGTGGCGGCGATGACCTCCTCATTCCACTGAAATTTCTGCCCGGCGAGTGACTTTTCCAAGTTTGGAAACAAAAAGAAGTCGCACGGGGCCAAGAGAATACGGTGGATTGATCAGCAGCTCGTAGCCCAATTCGACAAATTTGGCCGTGGCGAGGGCGGAGGTGTGAGCCGGTGCGTTATCATGGTGGGAGAGCACTTTTTTCTTGGCCAAGTAGGGCCGTTTTTTCTTCAATTCGGCGTGGAATCGGCCCAATAATTTGTCATAGTACAACCCTGTGACCGTTTTGCCCTTCTCCAGGTAGTCAATGTGGATCACACCTTGTGAATTCCAGAAAACGGTGGTCATCACCTTTCCGGCCGATGGGACAGTCTTCGCCATCGTCGGAGCACGTTCGCCGGGTGAAGTCTACTGTTTCGACTGTTCCTTGGTCTCTGGTGTGAACCAGTGGATCCATGTTTCGTCGACTGTCACGAAACGACGCAGAAAATCCTTCGGATTGCGCTTAAACAGCGTCAAACACTGCTCTGAAGTGGTCTCACGGTTGAGCTTGCTGTCCGGAGTGAGCAAACGCGGCACCCATCGCGCCGACAGCTTTCTCATGCCCAAAATTTCATGCAGGATATGACCCACGCGATCTTTTGAAATGCCTACTGTCTCAGCTATCTCGCGCACCTTCAATCGGCGGTCTGCCAATACGAGATCGTGGATTTTTGTCACGTTATCCTCCGTGGTAGCCGTTTTCGGGGCACCTGGACGTGGCTCATCAAAAACCGACGTGCGACCACGTTGAACTTCGTTAAACAATTGATGGTCGCCATCGAAGGAGAAGAGTCATCGTACACAGCATCCAAACGCTCTTTGATTTCGCTGCGCGATTTCCCTTCCAAAAACAAGAATCGAATCATCGACCGATATTGCTCTTTTTCCATTTTTCTAAAATCCGCGGACACTCCCGCTTCCACACGCGGTCAAAACAAAACTACGAGTCCAGTCCGATCCGGCTGAAAATCGGCAGTAGCCGTCTACTAGAATGTACTACACGATAGTAAGTTGCTCTTGCGATACTGGCGCCATCTGGCGGTGGGGCTAAGTACTTATCGGACCACCCTCGTAAATGCGGCAGGCGAAAAACAATACAGACTTGTCATTGACTTTAAACGTCAGAAGGCGATAACTATCCCTGATGCCTACCCCATTCCTGATATAACCAATACATTAGCAAGTCTAGGAGAATGCAAATACTTTACAACACTTGATTTAACATCTGGCTTTCACCAGATTAAAATGAAAGAAAGTGATATTCCAAAAACACCTTTTTCAACAGCAAATGGAAAATACGAGTTTATACGTCTACCCTTCGGGCTAAAAAACGCCCTTGCCATCTTTCAACGGATGATAAATGACGTCTTAAGATCCCTTATAGGAAAAGCATGCTATGTGCATATATATATACAATATAAGCGTCTTTGCAAAGGAAAAGGAAAAAAAGGAGCATATCAAAAAGCCTTGATGAAGTTCTTTCGCTCTTAGAAAAGGCTAACTTAAGAGTTAATCTGGGGAAATCTAAATTCTAAAATCCCAAGTAGAATTTCTAGCGTACATAATCACTCACGAGGGAATTCGTGCAGACCTGAAAAAAATTGCTACAATCGAAAACATTCCACCACCTCAAAATCTGAAAGGTTTGAAAAGCTTCTTAGCATTGGCATCATACTACCGGAAGTTTATTAGGGATTTTGCCAAATCAAAACCTTTGACTAATTTAACTAGGGGCCTAAATGCCCAAGTTAAAGTCAATCAGTCAAAAAAAAACAGAAGTACACCTCGATAATCACGCTTTTAAAGCATTTAATGACCTAAAGCAAATGCTTATGTCTTTAGACATTTTAATTTTCCCAAATCTTGATAAGGCATTTATTCTTACAACCGACGCATCCAATTTCGCCATTGAAGCCGTCCTTTCACAAGGTGATATAGGTAAAGATAAACGATTGAAAAGGAAATCTTAGCAATAGTATGGTCTCTCGACTAACTTAGGACATATCTTTATGGAGCTAAGAGCATTAAAATCCTTACAGATCATCAACCGCTAACCGTCGCGCTGAGCAATCGGAATAATAACAATAACCAAGCTCAAATCAAGGAATACAACTACTCCCTAATTTACAAGCCAGGAAAAGCAAACGTAGTCGCTGACGCCCTTTCCCGACGTCCCGTAGAACTTAACATGTTAATGTCGTCATCTGGTATCCACTACCCAGCACAGTGCCGAAGAAGATAGCAGTGATTTTATTCCTGCGAAGCTCCTCTGAATGTTTTCAAAAATCAACTCATTTTTTCAGAAGGCAGGAAAATGATCTGCCATGAAGAACCACATCCTAAGTATCATAGACACTATATCAGAATGCCGGCCTTTGACAAAAATAATTTAACAACTATCTTAAGGGAAAAGCTTAACCCAAATACTTTAACTGGTATCAAAATGTCGGAAAAACATATCCCTCTCTTACAGGAAATTTACAAATTTTTTGGCGGTATAATATAAGAATAACGCAAAGAGTAGTCACAGATATTAATAACGAAGGAAACAATTTTAAAATAATCCAAGACGAGCACAGACGAGCCCACAGAAATTATAAATAAAACAAATACCAAATTCTAGAAAAATACTATTTCCCCCAGATGACAAAATTAGTTAAAAAATTTGAAAATTCTTGTGGCGTTTGTTGCTGCAACAAATAAGATCGGCACTCACCCAAACCGGAACAACCAACCCCAGTTCCATCATACCCAACAGACATTTTACACATGGACATAATAGAGATAAAAAAAGAAAAATTCATAACATGTATAGATAAATTTTCAAAATTTACAAAGTTCTTCCATATCAAAAATAGATCCGTACTGCATGTGCGAGATAAAATAATTAAGCTTCTTCATTATTTTACCGATCCCAAAATGCTTGTCACAGACAACGAAAGCAGCTTTATTAGTCCTATAATATTAAACTATATCGAAGGACTTGGAATAACTGTTTATCTGGAAATGGCTTGCGGGCAACCCAGATGCCACAGACTGGGACAACATACTCGCGAAACATAGCGACTTGGTATACAATAACAATGGACAGTACCATATTAACCAAAATTTAACTCAAGACACTAATGATATAATAAACGGATACAATAAAATCACAGAAGAAATGAATGCCAAGCACACCGTAAGAATTGAACAGATACTCTTCAACAAATTAGGAATCCTTAAAGAAAAATTAGAATAGATACTAATGGCAGGAGAACTGGCAAAAAGAGGTATAGTACACTGAACCCTGTTGAATTTAGCGGAAATCGTTGATATCATAACTAAAATAGAAACGCTACCATCCAAAAATGAACTGGAAGCAATTGAATATGCAGAATCTATGATGCTAGTAAAAAAATTATACACTTTTATATCTAATATGCTTACCCCAAACGGAAGAAACAGTTTACAACAACATTTTAATTCGATCAACAGTTAAAAAAAATAAAAGAATATATTTAAATTTTTCTAACCTATTCTTATCGCAAAACAGAGAAATTCGGTATCTTGCACCTAGCCATTGCATCGTTAAAGTCCTGAACGGCGAAAACACAACATGCGATTACCAATGCCAAAATAAGCACGTAATAGAATTAATTAATGAAGGAACTATATTTTTGACCAATTACATCGGTGACATCTTATATAGTAACACAACTAGGAACCTAAATAGCACCTTTATCATCAATTTTTACAATGAAACAATTTAACTAGATAACACTGTATATTTAAATTGGGAAAGCATGACTCACCAAATTTTACCCCCATTATTCCAAAGCAACCTTACACAGGGAGACATTAAACTAGATCTCCAATATCTTCATAAGTTACATTTAGACAATGTAAAACAATTGTCCCCCTTTTCTCTAAATAATCTTTTATCAGTATTTCCTTTCTCATACCTGTCCTATTTAATCTGAACAACTGTTTTGTCATTATTTTTACGTTTATACTCTTTATTACGAAATCACATTTTACTGTCAATTTGGCATTGTTATTCTTAATTTGCTGTCAAGAGTCTCCAGTCCGAAGAAAGTTGTGTTCCCGTTTTTTTTCTTTTTTCTGTGTTCTTTCTGCTGCTTCTAAAGTAAACTAGAAGTAGCAGGAAGAGATGTCAGGAGACGGCGAGGGAAAACCCGTGCGAAAGTCCGATTTCGCAACACCGGCCGCCGTCATGAAGAGGCGCAGAAGGGTCAAACCGAGGCCCAATTTAATTAAGCGCCCCTCCCTCACTACTTCGACTGAAAAGCTGCAGGTCGAAGCGAGGAAAGGGGCGCCATCATCACCACCATCGACGTCCGAAGCAGCCAGACAAGAACAACAACAACAATCAAAGAAAGTGATCCCCGTGGAAGCAGAGGTTGAATATCTCTCCGATGGTAGAGAAGGCCGCTACATGGGGGACAACAACCCCTTCGCGGCCCTTTCAAGTTCGGCTACGAACGCTTCCTACGCGCCCAGCTGCAGGCCGTAATAGAACAGCTTAAAGCGCTAGGGCAGAAGCAGAGAGAGGCGGCAACAGCCGCCCAACAGAAAAAGCAGCAACAACAACAGCAGCCGCAGAAGAAGCAGCAGCAACAACAACAGCTACAGCAACAGAAAGAGCAGCAACAACAACAGCCGCAGCAACAGAAGCAGCAGCAACAACAACAGCCGCAGCAGCAGAAGCAGCAGCAACGAAAGCAGAAACAACAGAAGCAGCAGCAACGACAACAACCGCAGCAGCAGAAACAGCAGCAGCAACAACAGCCGCAGCAGAAACAGAAGCAGCAACAACAACCGCAGCAGCAACAACAACAGCCACAACAACAGCCGCAACAACAGAAGCAGCAACAGCGCCCTAAAACGGAGAAGGTGCCACCCATCTTTACCTATACCACAGCCCTGCGAGAGACCATCGACCTCTGTAAGTATGCTATTGGTATAGGTAATTTTCAAGTTAAATGTTTAGGCTAAAAACGCTATGCTATTCAGTGCAAGACACTGGAACAGCATAAGCGGATTAAAAGCCTATTGAAAGAGTCAACGACGGAGTTTTTCTCCTTCACTCCAAACACCGAGAGATTGCAGACGATGCTCCTCAAAGGCGTTGAGTCGATCACAGATCCCGAGGAAATGTTCTCAGAGCTCAAAGAGTTCGAGAGTGACGACCTCAAATTCGTGGGGGTTAAGCTCCCGAAGGGAGAAGCGTGCTTCGTGGTGCAGCTCACACCCAGCAGCAAACTCGAGAGGCTAAGGACTATTACTTCCTTAGCATCCCAGACTGGGAAAAATTAAAGAGGAGCGGAAACATTTTGCAATGTATCCGCTGCCAAAGGTTCGGGCACGCCGCGGCGAACTGCGAAATGCAGCCTCGATGCGTTAAGTGCGCTAAGAACCACAAAAACGAGGAATGCGACCTTGAGAAGAAAGACAAGGTAGCGGACAGAGAGCAACTCGAGTGTGTCTTGTGTCGGAACCGAGGACACACCGCAAACTATCGGGGATATCCTAAGTTCCAGGACATCAAGAAAGAAAACCTGGCTCGTAAGCGGGAGGTCGAGGAGAAGCGTCCCTCGGGTCGCTTCCAAACATCAGCCGTCACATCCCAGTTGACCCACGCCCAAATGGCGGCAGGTTCGGGAAAGATGGTACAAAAGCCCATGGCTGTTCCTAAAGCCCCAGTGCCTGTTTCTAAGGCACCAGAGGCCGAGGTGAATGTCTGTGCGATCTTGCTCGTAATCCAATGGCAGATTGGGCAGCTCCAACAACAGATCCTGGAGACGGCGACCCGAGTCTTGGTTAGCGAAACAAAGCTAAACCAGAAGCACAAAATCCGGCACAGTTCTTATAGAATAATTAGAAGGGACCGACCCAACGCTATTCAAGGCGGGGGAGTTGCGATCTTTATTAAAAATAATTTTAAACATAAGGTCATATATAGCGGTGAAGTGCGGAAGTTCGAGGTGCTAGAGGCTTGTGTTGTGTGCATTCGTCTCCGAAATGGAAAGAGAATGTACATTGTATCAGCCTATGCACCTGAAGCACCTCAACCCAATATTTTGTCGCAGAGCTCGAGACACTCTTTCGATCTCTGCGCTTGAACTCGGTAGAAAACTTCTACATTCTGGCCGGCGATTTAAATGCCAAGCATAATGATTATGGAAATAACATTCCCAAAACTAGGGGGAGCTTACTAAGCCATTGGTAGGTTCTTCGCAACATTGAATATAGAATCAAGTTGCTTGCGACGGATAGTCCGTCGTATCCTAGGCGCGGTTCTTTATTATGATTAGGCCTGGTAAAGGTCTTCGCTATTCCACACACCTTGGATTCGACCTAATAAATAGAAAAAAAAAATACGTGGAAGTTCCTATCAGTTCCAGTTGTGGCGATGAAACACTAATTGGCCTCGTGGTCTGACATATAGCACCCATGCTTCTCAGCCGAGAACTCTGGGTTCGAATCTTGGTAAGAGCGCGAATGTTCCTCCTCTGTTTTCATTGTTTTATTTTGTGGTGGTTTTCTATTAGCGTCACCAAGGGAATTTTCTCCTACGTTCTCTTTCCATGTGTTCCACCTGGCCGGAAAGTGGTCCGATCCCGGAACAAACGGGGTGAGTGGACCGGGTAAACGAAAAGGAAAGGGAGAGCCGGGAACTCGAGGATTCTTTTGGTGAATGTCGAAGCGGGAGGTTGTGCGCAGCATTGTTCCTGGTGCGGTTTTGTTTTTTTTCTTTTTTTTTTCTGTGACAGAGTTTTGCTTGAACCGTGGATGTCAAAGCGCAAGGGTGGGCGTGATCTTTGGTCGGTTATTGTTTTAGGGGTTTTTGTTTTTTTTTTAATTGGCGAACTATGCGTCGTTGATTTAAATTCGAAATTTAAGAAAGAAGAAAAAAAAAATGTCCAATCGCGATTGATAAAAAAAAAAAAAAAATTGGAAAATAACAAATTAAAAGAAAATTTTCGAAATTTCGCGCGCGTTGGATAGTTATTCCGATAACGGGCGAAAATCTTCAACGCGCGTCTGATTCCCTTAAGGCCATTCATTGTCCCTTAAAAAAAAAAAAACAAAAAAAAAAAAAACCAGCAAATCCAATTGTGAGAACAAAAAAAAAAATAATACATTAAAGTCGAATGAAACATTGAAGTAAAAATAATAAGACTGAAATACAACAATAAGAAAAAAAAACAAAAAAAAAAACGGTGCGCGTTTAAAGCAGTGCATTAAAAAAAAAATACCCAGCATACCATCGAGAGACGACGGCGTAGGTGGTCAAGCCGCCGACACAAAACAAAAAGTTCCAGCGGAGTTCCAGGTTCCGGTTTCAAGACCAGCAGTTCTGTGGTTTTCCTTATTTTTCCTTCTTTTTTTTGGTTCTTGTCTGTATTATTACTTTTTGTTACTTATCCTTATTATCTTTGTAGAGTTAAGTTAGTTTGAGGTAGGTTAAGAGTAGCTAGGGTAGTTAAGGTATCATAAGAATTTTAGCATTAAAAAAAAAAAGAACAAAGAAAAAGACGGGTTTATTATATTCGTTTTGGTATTCGATATATTCTCTGAACGGTCCTGGGAATCAGGAGTGGGTCCAAAGCGGGCTCTAGTACCTCGTCGCGATTCTCGGTATTAGAGTAAATCGTCCATAAGGCCAAATCGCGTGGCGCCCTTTCACCATCTAAATTCACGACCTCTCTCGCAGAGTTGGTTGGGCGGCCTTGCGGACGATAGCGCGGAGGGTGGCGGGCTGAACGGTAACATTTTGGCGCCCAACGTGGGGCCTGATTATACTAAAAAGGAAAACGCCAAACGTTACAAATCCGTTTAATTACATATATTTTTGTATGTGCGCGAACAACGTAGATCTACTATTTTCGGGTGGGGGGGGATTCGAATTTTAGTTAAACACATAATAAGGGGATTAACGGAGTGGTTAACAGGGGGGAAAACAGGTAGGATACAGTCGAGATTAACGAGCATTTACCAGTCGGACGATGGAAATTAATAGACTTAGCGCTGAAGAGCTTGCCTATGAACTCGCTGTTCGGGGGTTGAGTGGTAACAATGTGGAGGAGATGAGGAAGCTGTTGCGCTCGGCTCTCAAACGGGATACTAGCTTTGTCTTAGAGGAATATCCTTTCAGCACGCAGGAAGATTTTGACGCTGTTTCAGATAAGCTCGGAGAGATTAGTAAGTTAGTTGAGGCGTTTTGTGGACAGGAGCACTCAGGGGACTTTAAAAAGATAGTCGCCAAATGCGAATGGATTCTGAGGAGATTAGGTAGGACCGATGTGACCACTCCAGATGAGAGGGCCTTCGTAGGTGACGCTAGGCAAAAGGTTGTCAGTCTGCTGGTGCAACTTGATTTGAAAGTTGAGAGAGAGACAACCGAGGAGGAAGAGGAGGAAGAAGACAAGCCCGTTCGGAGAGAGGTACAGAATCCGCCGATGGGAGTTGATCGGAGCACGGTTCCATTGCAGGCCCCGCAGCCGCGGGCACATTCATCTCCCATATCGGTAAAGCGAGTACCGATTATGAAATGGGGTTTACGTTTTAGCGGGGACCAGTGCCAATCACTGAATTGCTTCCTGGAAAAGGTGGAAGATCTGCGCCAGGCGAGGGGTTTCTCCGTCGAGGAAGTGTATGAGGGGGCTTACGATTTATTCGAGGGTAGGGCAGCCATATGGTTCAGGGCGAATAAGCCGCGAATTTCGAGCTGGGTTGAGCTTGTGTCCAGGCTTAGGGCCGAGTTTTTGCCACCAGGGTATGATGATCGCTTATGGGAGGAAATTCGCAAGAGGACTCAGGGAAGGACGGAGACCATGGGAATGTTTGTGAGCATGATGCTAGGGCTATTCTCGCGGCTCAGCGAGCCGTGTTCCGATTTGGAAAAGCTGAAATGGATTAGAAGGAATGTTTGTCCGTTCTACCAATCCCAATTGACCCTGGTTGAGCTTAACTCCATTGATCAACTGGTTGAAATAGGCAGGAAGATGGAAGCTACTCGGTATTTGGTGGAAAGCTTCGTTCCACCTCCTCCAAGACGGGGTCAAATGGCTCTGGAGCCAGACTTAGCCTACGTGGGGGGCGGGGAACCGAGTTCTGGGCAAAGGGAGGCTCTGTCACTTCAACCCAGTCCGCAACCCATATCATGTTTTCGATGCCGGCAAACGGGACACGTCGCAGCGCGTTGCCCCCAACCTGTGCGGTGCTATGGGTGCAATAGAGTGGGCGTAACCAGAAAGCAATGTCTCCCCACCAGGGATTTCGGGAAACGGATCAGCAGCTCAAGGACAGGCGGGTCACTGAGCTGTAAGGAGAAAACATCCCCGCCACCGCGCCGCTTTAGGCGCTCTCTCCGACCACGGAGGAGTCGTAAAGGGAGGTCATCGCTGGATTTTGTTCTGGTAGATAAGGAGGCGGATAGCCGACCGTATATACAGGTTGGCGTATATGGGGTTACACTAGTAGGCTTGTTGGATTCCGGAGCAACGCGTTCAATTCTTGGTGGGCTAGGGTGGGCAGCATTGAGCTCTTTGCGTTGTTCCTTGGTTAAGTCAGGTATCGAGCAGGTCACGGTGGCAAATGGTAGTGCCGTGGAGGTTATGGGGGTGGCGAACGTTCCAATTGAGGTGGAAGGTGTCGTGCGGGTGATGGAGCTATTGGTGGTTCCGAAGCTGTCCCATTCCTTGATCTTGGGTACAGATTTCTGGGAGCGCTTCTCTATAATCCCAGACTTAAAGAAAAGAGAATGGCATTTCTCAGAGGAGATTTGCGGAATTGAGGGAGGGGAAGGGATATCGAAGGACCAACAGAACCAATTGAAGAGTCTAGTGGAGGCGGCGTTTTCAAGGATGGGAGAGGGCATAGGCTGTACTTCGCTGGTTGAGCACGTTATACGAACGACAGCGGTCCCTATTAAGCAACGCTACTATCCTGTGTCTCCTGTGGTCCAAAAACAGATAAATGAGGAAGTTGACGACATGCTGAAGGCGGGGGTTATTGAACCATCCTCAAGTCCCTGGTCCTCCCCGATTCTCCTTATCAAGAAAAAAGACGGCAAATTTAGATTCTGTGTGGACTTCCGGAAACTAAACCAAGTCACCGAGCGCGATGCTTACCCTATTCCATACGTCTCCGCGACTCTAGACAAGCTTCGGAATGCCAAGTGCTTGTCGACGCTTGACATCAAGTCGGCGTATTGGCAGATACCATTGGCGGAGGCATCAAAGAAGTACACAGCGTTCACGATTCCCGGGAAAGGACTGTATCAATTCCGCCGCATGCCTTTTGGGCTGCATAACGCTCCAGCGACCTGGCAGCGGTTCATTGATACAGTCATTGGAGCCGACCTCGAACCGAACGTTTTTGTGTACCTCGATGATGTCATCATTGTGTCCGACAGTTTTGAACACCATCTAACCATTCTGCAGGAAGTACTCGACCGCATTGAGAAGGCCGGCCTTGTCCTGAGCAGAGAAAAATGCGAGTTCTGTAAACCCGAACTGAAGTACCTGGGGTACATCATCAACGGGAAGGGCTTACTGGTGGACCCGGACAAAGTACGAACCATGGTAGAGTATCCGCGGCCAACTACGGTGTCGGGGGTTCGACGTTTTATAGGACTTGTCTCCTGGTATCGTCGGTTCGTGGAGAATTTTTCCTTCCTTATTGCCCCAATTACCGAGCTCCTTAAAAAGAAAAAGAAATTTCTGTGGAGCGAGGAGTGTGAGGCGACCTTTCGAACATTGAAGGAAAAACTGGTACGGGCACCCATTTTAACATGCCCAGATTTCAACTTCCCGTTTACGGTTCATGCTGATGCGTCCGGAGTAGGAATAGGCGCGGTACTCACACAGGAGCTGGAAGGAGAAGAGAAGGTAGTTAGTTACCTCAGTCGGACACTTTCCCGGACGGAGAGGAACTACTCGACAACTGAGCGTGAATGCTTGGCAGTACTATGGGCCGTCGAAAAACTAAGGCCGTACTTGGAGGGAAGTATTTTCACTGTGGTGACGGATCACCACTCCCTGGTGTGGTTGAACAACTTGAAGGAGCCGCAGGGCAGGTTGGCCCGGTGGGCAGTACGACTCCAACAGTTCAATTTCACCATAGTTCACCGGAAGGGGAAGGAACACCTGGTCCCCGATGCTCTCTCCAGGATACCAGAGGGTCAACAGGTTTTCACGGTGGATGCCCAGGATCCTTGGTATATTGACATGAAAAACGAGGTCTTGAAAACTCCGGGAAGGTTTCCTGATTGGAAGATCGTCGACGAGGTTCTTTATCGGCATATGGCTCCTCGTTATCCACAGCTGACCACCGAGGGGGAGCAGTGGAGGCAAGTAGTTCCTAGGGAAGGTCGGTTGGAGATTTTACGTCGTTGCCACGACGACATTCTAAGCGCGCATGGGGGTATTCAGAAGACGCTGGATAAGGTCGCCCGACATTATTATTGGCCGAAGTTAAGATCGTGTGTGGCCAAGTATGTGCGCTCCTGCCGCACCTGTCAGACGGTAAAGCCGAATCTGCAAAAGCCGGCAGGGCTACAGGTCTCTCGATCCCAAGTGAGTCAGCCCTGGGAAATGCTGTGTATTGACTTTGTGGGTCCCTTGCCGAGATCAACTAAGGGATACACATACATACTGACCGTGGTAGACTACTTTACAAAATTCCCTTTGTTTTTTTTTGGTACGTTCTGCTACGGCAAAAACAGTTACTACCATTTTAGAGGAACAGGTGTTCTTAGTCTTCGGTGTCCCGCGCTGGATAGTATGTGACAACGGTGTCCAGTTCAGAAGCAAGGAGTTGACGAAACTGGCCGAGACATACAAGGTGACCCTTAATTATACGGCTTTTTACCATCCACAAGCCAATCCAGCTGAGCGATACCATCAAACGCTCAAGACCAAGTTGAGGGCGTACATTGCCGGCAACCACCGAACCTGGGATGTACTCCTACCAAAGGTAGCGTGCGCCATTCGCGATTCAACCCATGAGGTGTTGAAAGCAACCCCCTACTTTGCCCTGTTCGGACGAGAGATGCGTCTCCAAGGGGACGAAAGCTCGATAGATCCAGACGGCATCAACGTGAACAGATCTGGCAACCCTTCTGACCGGTCTAACGCACTATCGCAAGTGATGAAGGACATCCGAAGTCGTATCTGCGCGTCGAACGAGGCTGCTAAACGACACTACGACTTGAGGAGGAGGGATGCCCAGTTTTACCCGAATGATCTGGTCTTGCGAAAGAATTTTGTTCTCTCAAATGCGGCGCGGTATTTCACTGCCAAACTAGCTCCTAGATATGTAGGGCCGTTTAGGGTGAGGAAAAGACTGTCCCCATGGACTTTCGAGCTAGAGGATTTAAATGGGAAGCTGGCCGGGGTATGGCATGCCAAAGACCTGAAGGCGTTTAGGGATCGGACTGACTTGGAGTAAGTCGGAGTTATTGGCTTAGCGAAGACCGTTAGAAAGAAAGGGGGGAATATTATGATTAGGCCTGGTAAAGGTCTTCGCTATTCCACACACCTTGGATTCGACCTAATAAATAGAAAAAAAAAATACGTGGAAGTTCCTATCAGTTCCAGTTGTGGCGATGAAACACTAATTGGCCTCGTGGTCTGACATATAGCACCCATGCTTCTCAGCCGAGAACTCTGGGTTCGAATCTTGGTAAGAGCGCGAATGTTCCTCCTCTGTTTTCATTGTTTTATTTTGTGGTGGTTTTCTATTAGCGTCACCAAGGGAATTTTCTCCTACGTTCTCTTTCCATGTGTTCCACCTGGCCGGAAAGTGGTCCGATCCCGGAACAAACGGGGTGAGTGGACCGGGTAAACGAAAAGGCAAGGGATAGCCGGGAACTCGAGGATTCTTTTGGTGAATGTCGAAGCGGGAGGTTGTGCGCAGCATTGTTCCTGGTGCGGTTTTGTTTTTTTTCTTTTTTTTTTCTGTGACAGAGTTTTGCTTGAACCGTGGATGTCAAAGCGCAAGGGTGGGCGTGATCTTTGGTCGGTTATTGTTTTAGGGGTTTTTGTTTTTTTTTTAATTGGCGAACTATGCGTCGTTGATTTAAATTCGAAATTTAAGAAAGAAGAAAAAAAAAATGTCCAATCGCGATTGATAAAAAAAAAAAAAAAATTGGAAAATAACAAATGAAAAGAAAATTTTCGAAATTTCGCGCGCGTTGGATAGTTATTCCGATAACGGGCGAAAATCTTCAACGCGCGTCTGATTCCCTTAAGGCCATTCATTGTCCCTTAAAAAAAAAAAAACAAAAAAAAAAAAAAACCAGCAAATCCAATTGTGAGAACAAAAAAAAAATAATACATTAAAGTCGAATGAAACATTGAAGTAAAAATAATAAGACTGAAATACAACAATAAGAAAAAAAAACAAAAAAAAAAACGGTGCGCGTTTAAAGCAGTGCATTAAAAAAAAAATACCCAGCATACCATCGAGAGACGACGGCGTAGGTGGTCAAGCCGCCGACACAAAACAAAAAGTTCCAGCGGAGTTCCAGGTTCCGGTTTCAAGACCAGCAGTTCTGTGGTTTTCCTTATTTTTCCTTCTTTTTTTTGGTTCTTGTCTGTATTATTACTTTTTGTTACTTATCCTTATTATCTTTGTAGAGTTAAGTTAGTTTGAGGTAGGTTAAGAGTAGCTAGGGTAGTTAAGGTATCATAAGAATTTTAGCATTAAAAAAAAAAAAGAACAAAGAAAAAGACGGGTTTATTATATTCGTTTTGGTATTCGATATATTCTCTGAACGGTCCTGGGAATCAGGAGTGGGTCCAAAGCGGGCTCTAGTACCTCGTCGCGATTCTCGGTATTAGAGTAAATCGTCCATAAGGCCAAATCGCGTGGCGCCCTTTCACCATCTAAATTCACGACCTCTCTCGCAGAGTTGGTTGGGCGGCCTTGCGGACGATAGCGCGGAGGGTGGCGGGCTGAACGGTAACATCTTATCTGGATCTCATGCTGATAGACTCTTGACTGAGACTGGCAGACACGAACGAATGGTCTATTAACTGTCTACAGACCATTGTATACAACAGTGACCATTGCGGACTATGTTCCGTGATCACAGTACCTGACGATTTCGCGGAGATGGCAGAGTATATCCAAACGCACCTCTATGATTACAGTAGGGCGCATTGGCCACGCTTCGCCAATTCCCTGATGAGGGCGCTCACTTCGAGCGCCTCCTTCCCACCGACTAATAGGAACCTGTCAAACCACGAGATTGACAGGTACCTCAAACAAATGGACTATATCATTAAACAGACAATGAACAGCGTGATCCACGCCAACGAAGGCACGATACCACAAACGTATACCGAAACGCGACAATCGACGCACTGCACAGACAAAAAAGTAGACTCCTGACAAGGCTCAAACTCTTGTACAGGCGGTTTACCGACAGACAAAACTCGGAGATCAGGACACTGAAGTCACTGATTAAAAATCTTCAACAGCTGATCACAGAGAATTACAGAATATCTGTAAGTTTGCATTGGAACAACAGAATTCGTGCTGTAAAATCCAACAGCGCGAGTATGTTCCCGCAAATAATTAAAATATTTCGGAGAAACAATCAGAATGTAATTCAGGATTTAAAGCTTCAGAGAACGTCAGACAATGAACGTTTGCTATGAACAGCTAGCATCGACCCAGAGAACGCCATCCTGGATGACGACTTTTTCGTGATTGAGGATCCTCAGGAGAAGGTGGCGACAGTGGGAGCTGTCTTCCAGGAAGACAAGGTGAATGATAGTATTTGTCCGAACCATGACCTGGAGAACTGAGTCTTGCTTCATCACTTCTACCTTAGAAATGATTTCGATCATTGGCGACCCGAGAATCTTGGTTTTACCAGATTCAGTGAAGATCTCATGGCAAACAATGCCATCGCCAGTGAGGGGGCTAATACCCTGTTCATTTCGACAGAAGCTCTCCAGATGTTCTTTCAGTCACTGAAAAAGAAAAAAATCCGCGGGTATATCCAATGTTGTGCTTAGACACCTTCCACCAGTGGCTGTAGAGAGGTACACCATCCTGTTCAACAATGCACTGAATAATGCATATTATCCAGTGCATTGGAAGACAGCGGTGGTGCAACCAATCTCCAAGAGGGGTAAGGACACCTCTAACCCGGCAAATCTCCGGTCGATAAGTCTCCTTCCGAGTATCAGCAAGGTCTTCGACAAGGTGGTCCATAAAGCCCTGTCTAAAAGGGTTGAGGACAATATAATCATCCCGGATAACCAATTCGGTTTCAGAGCGGGAAATGACACTATTCATGCCGCGTCGAAACTCGTATCGGATATCCAATGGAATAAATGCAAGAACCAATGCACGGGTACCTGTCTGATTGACTTGGAAAAAGCCTGCGACACGGTATGGCTAGAAGGTTTTTATTACAAGCTCAGTCGGCTGGGCATAAGTAAACCACTGCTATATATGATTTTTGACATGTTAACCTAAACATTTGAAATCAAAAACGGACTGCAACAGGATACGGTAAATGCGCGGGATCCTTTTCAGCAGTTACCTGAGCGATCTACTTGTTTCTCTTCACCACTCAATAGCGTACGCAGACGACCTAATCGCGTACAGATCAGGTCCAACGATCGACGTTATTGTTATTCTTCTGCAGCGTGACTTCGAAAAAATTCAGCAGTATTGTGATGGCTGGAAGTTGAAAATCAACTTCCAGAAATCAGAATCTATATTGTTCAGAACGCCTTTGTCTAGGGCCTCTCAGGGCACTAGAAAAAATTGGCGCAGGTTCTCTATCTTTGGGCCTGACGGGCGTCCACTGGCGAGAAAAAGTGTAGTCGGATATCTTGGGATCGTGCTGGATCAGTATCTATATTTTGACAAACATGTAGATGCTGCTTTGGCAAGGGCCCGGGGCGCTTTCGCTCTGACAAGATGGCTGTTTCATAGCAGCCAATTTGATTCCAGAGTGAAGGTAATCTGCTACATGGCCTTAATCAGGCACATGGTTGCCTATGGATGTCCCGTCTGGTTCAATGTGAGAGCCAGCTTAATGGAGAGGATTCGGGTGTTTGAGAGACAATGCCTTAGGACTTGTCTTGGGCTAAATAGGACTCCCGAATCTGAGTACACGAAATTTTACAATACGGCTAGGATTGTACGGGTGGATAACTTTCTGATCAAACTCATTCGGAGCCACGTTGCAAGAGCAATGACTTCGGTCAATAACCTGATCTCCGGGGCTTACTACCCCAATGAAACATACCATGAGAGAGTGCGTCTTAACGGGTTTGTCCCACCAGAAGCATTCCTGTACTTAGATGGATGTGGGCTGATCCAGGATAGATTGGCGGTACCGCAAATCTTCCACGTGGGTCGCAATTCCGTGGAACGGCGATTCCTCTACGGACCCGATGTCGCGCTTTGTGAGCCCGAGCGCCTCAGGTTCTGTAGATCGGTCTCATGCCGGGATCGAGGAGACGTAGTCCGCCAGCACCAACGCTTTTGATGGCTGGAGAGGACTCCGTCAACGGACACTTCACTTGGTGCAGCTTCTTCAAGGCAAAGCCTGCCAAACACCGATAGCAGGCTTATATAGGCTAGGGTAGGGTACGTTAGGGTAGGGTAGATTAAGGTAGGGTAGGGAAGGGTAGGGTGGGGTAGGCAGTAGTAAAAAAAAAAATAAAAATACAATATAATATATTAAAATTCAACAAAAGAAGATATACAGGGTGTCCCACGAGCAGTGTGCCAAAAAGCTAGAGCGTGTAGGTCTGGTCAAGACAAGAAAACAATCGTAAGGGGGGGGGGGGGGGGGGGGGGGCTACCCCCCCCCCCCCCCCGTTTAGCCGGGTGGGGCAATTTTTAAAAAATGTTGTTTTAGGAAAAAAACAATTAAAAGTCAACAGTTACATCCACAATGCCGTGATAAACTTTTTTGGAAAGGCAGAAACCTCTTCTTTCATCTTGTTTTTAAACGAAGCTGTTGAATAGTTTTTGAGAAATTAATTTTCAAACTCAAAATTTTGAAAAAAAATATTTCGAACTATTTTTTTTTCAAAATTGTATATATAGGTAATTAAGTACTAATTTTTTTTTCAAAAATTCAATTCTCTTATTAGTTTTTAGTTAAAAACAGAAACCGGATGCATAAATGTCTTGTAGTTTTTGAGAAATTAAAAAAAAACTCGAATCATTTTTTTCTAAGAAAAACCTTTTTTTTGTTTTAACGCGGCTGGACTTGTGGGCAAATTAATGTATGAAACATTAATCTTTTTTATTATTTTTAAACAATTCGGAGTTTTATTATAATAAATTTTCAATATGATCCCCATTTTTTAGAAGGCAAAGATTATATCTCCTTCTAATGGCTGCACATAGGTCTATGCTTGACAAATTTTCCTGCAATTTGACTCCAGCGACTTCAATCCGTTCTTTCAGCTGTTCCAAAGATACTATTTCCACTTCGTAAACATAATTCTTCATGAATCACCACACATAAAAATCTAGAGGAGTTAAATCTGGTGATCTAGGTGGCCATTCCGTGGGGCCCCTTCTTCCGATCCAATGGTCACTAAAATGATCATCCAGCCAGTTTCTAACCCGTAAGCTGTAGTGTGCTGGTGCTCCATCTTGCTGGTAGATTAAATTATCTGCTATGGCCAAAGGAACGTTGTTCATCAAATCGGGCAAAAGGTCTCGTAGGAACTGCAGGTATGATTCTCCATTAAGAACGGCACTCAAAAACCGGGGCCCGATTACAGTTTGCCCAACAATACCAAGCCAAACATTACAGCTAAAGCGGTATTGTGATTTATTTTGTTTTTTGTTGTGTGGATTGGTGCTACTCCAATAATGCAAATTGTGGAAGTTAGTAGCCTGGTAAACCCTTGCTTCATCCGTCCAGAATATCCCTGCAAAATAGATTCGTTCAGTTTCATCTCGAAGCAGTAATGATCGACAAAGTTCTGCTCTTAAAAACTTGTCGTTTGAGGTGAGTTCCTGAACTGGCCTAAAATGGTACGGGTGTACGTTTTCGGTATGAAGTACTCTCCATACTCTAGATTTGGGCACTCCAAGCATAATATCTATCCTCCTTGTACCAAGGGAGGGATTACGTCGGACCAAATCCAAAATTCTTTCATCTAAGATTCCTCATCCATCTGTAACTGATCTTTCGCTTCTTCGATGCTCTAGCACTCCGTGCTCTCGCAGACGTCGGTGCATTCTTGAAAACATGCTACGACTGGGAGAGAGTATGAGTTTGACATCGTAATGTGTTGATGAGTTAACATCCAATTTGGAAATGGTTTTTTATTAAAAATGCGATGCCTTTTATTTACATTTGGGTTGCAAATATTTTGTTTTTCAATAAAGAAAAATTGCGGTTTTATTGTCTTAAGGTCTTAAGGGTAGAACCCATCGGCGGCGGGCGGACCCAGACGAAATTAGCAGGTCAGTTTTCAGGCGTTATCAATGAAAAAAAAAAGGATTAATCCAGGGTCATTCCAATACTGTGTCACCTTATTGTATCCTCATAAAACTCCGAATTGTTTAGAAATAATAAAAAAGAGGTCAATGTTTCATACATTAATTTGCCCACAAATCCAGCCGCGTTAAAACCAAAGAAAAGGTTTTTCTTAGAAAAAAATGGTTCGAGTTTTTTTTTAATTTCTCAAAAACTACAAGACATTTTTGCATCCGGTTTTCTGTTTTTAACTAAAAACTAATAAGAGAATTGAATTTTTGAAAAAAAAATTAGTACTTAATTACCTATATATACAATTTTGAAAAAAAAATAGTTCGAAATATTTTTTTTCAAAATTTTGAGTTTGAAAATTAATTTCTCAAAAACTATTCAACAGCTTCGTTTAAAAACAAGATGAAAGAAGAGGTTTCTGCCTTTCCAAAAAATTTTATCACGGCATTGTGGATGTAACTGTTGACTTTTAATTTTTTTTTCCTAAAACAACATTTTTTAAAAATTGCCCCTCCTGGCTAAACGGGGGGGGGGGGGATAGATCCCCCCTCCCATACGATTTTTTTCTTGTCTTGACCAGACCTACACGTTCTAGCTTTTTGGCACACTGCTCGTGGGACACCCTGTATAGTGATCTTAGTTGTTATTGAGTCCAAATAAAACCACACGAATTTATGTTAACTAAAACTAACTTTATTGAAAAAATTCCAGTAAAGCGAACATCGGTGTTCAATATTTACAATGTGGATTGAGACTGAAATCAAAAATCTATATTATGCGAGACGCGCTGTTGTTTGGTTTTCTCTTTTTTTCCATTAAGCGACGTGTAACATGAATACGACGCTTTTGTTTACATTAGTAAAGTAAGTTTACTAAGAAATTCAATGTGCGCCGTTGACCGATCCTTTCTATTAAGGCGACGGCGACTTGTATAACGTAAATACGTCACTAGATATCTTCTTCTTCTTTTCCTTTTTCCGGCGTTGTTATGGTCAGAAATGTAGGACCATAACCTTCCCACTTAACTGCATTCCTACTGGTCCGCTTGTGGGGTCCGCTTGTGGGGGAAAGTAGCGGCAGGTTTCCCGGTTTGGGATTACTTCATCGCTGAGGCCAATCAAATGCTGGTGTTTTTGCATTTTTTTGCACTAATTGTTTTTCGGCCTGCCCTTTTTTTTTTTTTTTTTTTTGTGACAGGGAATGCTTCAGATTATTTTTGTTTGATCTTACTCTTACAACACCGGTGATCTCCAGTCGTGTCAACCAACTGATTTGCATGTACACTTGTGGGGCAGTTTAATGGTGTCCCTAGGCTCACTTTGGTGTTTTCTAAATTGCCTAGATGTGATTTTTGTTTACCTTTGTTTTAGTCGCCTTTTACGACAAGCGAGAGGTATCGCTGCAGGGATATTCTTAACCCGTCCCTGCACGGAAAAAAAATACGTCACTAGATATAAATATATTATATTATAATCCCTGAGCAAATAAATCAAAACTATTAATTTTGTCAATTTTATAGACTTTTTATTTCAATATATTGATGATTGCATTATATGAACATTTCGATTATATGTACTGGTCCAATAATTATAAATTCTTTGTGTTTCGTGGACAATATATTTAAATATTTAAATAGTATGTGAAGCAAGTTTCATTGGCAAGACTAGAATTATGTGCAGCAGCTTTACTTACGAAACTAATGAGGTACATCAGAGAGCAATTGGACATCAATTATACCAAGGTTTTTACATGGTCCTTCGAGCCGGATTAGCCGGAATAGTGGAAAGTGATTAGTTAAAAGTGGTACTAGATCAATATATTCAAACAGTGGAAATAGAAGATAGCTCGTACTCCATTACGCAGTAAACATGAGCGACATCGAAGAAATCGCACTAAATCAGACGAGAATCACGGAAGAAGTTCATCGATTGTGGACAAACTTCAAAAAGGATGGAGAATCACGGTACTCTGTGGAGTATTTCAAGACACGGCTCGAGAAACTGGAGCAGCACTGGATTGACTTCCAACTAAACAATGGGTACCTAGAAGACTTAAGGAAGACGAACCCGCATCATGAATACTTTGCCAAAAAGTATTTTAGCCAGTTCGAATCAAGGTATCATGACATTAAAGGTGCCTTGAAGTCAAAACTGGCTCAGTGGTCAACGAACAGGCGAGCCGATATTCCAGAATTACCAGCCAGTTCAAATCCAGCTACAGCAGTTCAGCCACCAAGGAGCACATCATCAGATAGAACGGAAGATTCAATTGGAAAGACGAAGTCCTCAATTCAGTGCACTAAGTTGAACCTCGCCAAAGGGAGATTTTTACGCCTAATTGACAGTCTGGATTTTAGCCAGAATTCCGTCTATCTCAAGTTCAAGCTGAGTCAATTACAGGAATGCTGGACAACGGTACGAACAGTTAATGAGGAAATTATGGTGTCAATGGACAAAGCCGATTACGACGAGGAATTTCTTGAGTTTGAGCAGATGTATCAAAATGCATATATTCAAATAAAAGAAATAGAACAGACACAGTACCAGAGGGAAGCTGTAGTAACACAGCCTGAGAGGCATCGGGAAATTAAACTTCCACCCATAACCATACCAACATTCAGTGGAAAGTATGAGGACTGGACACAATTTTGGGAACTGTTCGATCGGTTAATACACCAAAACAGAACCTTAAGCAATGTCGAACGAATGCAGTATTTGAAGGGTAATCTAACCGGAGAAGCAGCAAGGATTGTCAACCATCTATCACCTACTGCAAGCAATTATGCAACAGCAATAGAATTGCTAACCAAACGATTTCAAAATCCAGCAGCGTTGGTCAACAACTTTATTCAAAAACTGCTTACTTTGAAACCAGTTCGAAATGAAAATGCTCTGGATCTAAAGACTATGATGGATACATCAAGGGAAATCCTGTACGGAATCAGCAACTTGGGAGTGGATGTCAGTTCCTGGGATCCATTGGTGATACAAATCCTATATCCAAAACTAGACAATGAATCAAGAAGGCTGTACCAACAATCAAAAGGAACATCAACAGAAATTCCAAAGTTAAATACATTTTTTGACTTTATTGAGGGCAGATTCAGGGGATTGGAGGGCAGTCGCGAATTCAGCAGAGAACACCAATCGCAAGCGGTAAAACCCAACTCTACAAAAAGCCACTTGACTACAGTTACGCAGCCAAAATGCGCTGTTTGTGGCGAGAATCATCAGGTGTTCAACTGTAAGAGATTTTTAAGTATGAAACCAAAAACCCGACGGGAAGTGATCCAGAAGTCAAGGCTGTGTTTCAACTGTTTGCGAGATGGACATGCCGCTAAAGAATGTTTGTCAAAGAAGGGTTGCAAGATATGCGCACAACAGCATAATTCCCTTCTTCATTTCCCTCAAGGTGAAAAGGCAGCCGTCTTAGTAACAAGCAAGGGATCAGGTGAAGAATCACCATCGACAACGCAAATCGTCGCTGCATGTCAAGCTAACAGGACGGTACTACTAGCCACAGCCATGGTAAATGTGTGCGTTGGACGACAAGTGAAACTGATACGAGCTCTGATTGATCAAGGATCTCAATCATGCTTCGTGACAGAAAAGTTAGCGCATCAGTTAAGGGCACCGTTGGATAAGTATGAGTCAAGGATAAATGGAATCAATGGTCAGGCCACACAAGTTATCGCAGCATGCCGCCTTACCATTCAATCAATTCATGATGAAGGAGTCAACATGGAGGTGAACGCTCTGGTAATGCCTGTTATCACATCAAGGCTGCCATTACAACAATTTTCACCCAACGATTGGCCACATATTCAAGGCTTGAAGTTGGCGGATCCATGGTACGGACAACCAAAGGATATCGAATTGCTGATAGGATCAGACATTTTACCACATTTCCTGACCCATGGATTGATCAAAGGTCCACCTAATACTCCAATGGCACAAAATACAAGGTTTGGCTGGATATTGTCTGGACCGGTAGTGACCAACTTAACATCAAAACCGCAAGCACAAACCAAAGTCCTTACTTCATGTATCAGTGTGTGCAGCGAAGATGAAGGATTAAAGAAATTTTGGGAGCTAGAAGAAATACCCGTCGCAAGGGTCAGGTCTGCAGAAGATGAGAAATGCGAAATTCACTACCTATTGACACACAAAAGGGATAAAACAGGACGATATATCGTCAAGTTACCACTGCTAAAGGATCGCACAGTCTTAGGTGATTCACGCAAAATGGCGTTAAAACGATTCTTTTTGTTGGAGCAGAGATTCGCAAGAAATGAGAAGCTTCGGCATGACTATTGCAATTTCATGCAGGAATATCTTGCTCTTGGACACATGGAGGAAGTACAAGGAGATTCCTCAGAAAAAACGTATTATCTTCCACACCATGCGGTGATAAATAATGACAGCACTACTACAAAACTGAGGGTGGTTTTCGATGCCTCGGCAAAAACAACATCTGGGGAGTCGCTAAATAGCATCATGATGACAGGCCCCACGATTCAAAGGGATTTATTTTCATTACTTCTCCGATGGAGGTCGTTTCCAATCGTCTTCACAGCTGACATCGAAAAAATGTATCGTCAGATTTTACTCGACCAGGAGGATCAAAACTTACAACGTATTTTGTGGAGAGAAAACTCCAAGGATCCAATCAAGGAATACGCTCTCAAAACCGTCACATATGGCACATCATCCGCACCATACTTGGCAATTAAAACTCTATGTCAGCTAGCTGAGGATGAAAAGCAAGAGTATCCACTAGCAAGCAAAACATTGCTTGAAGGATTCTATGTAGACGATTGTTTGGGAGGTGCAAATTCCTTAAGAGAATGTCAAGATCTGCAAAGGGAATTGACGCAACTACTTCGGAAGGGTGGTTTCAACTTACGGAAGTGGACATCAAATAATGCAGCATTCATAAAGGCATTGCCAAGGGAAGGAACTGAATTTGAGCCAGACTATAACTTTGATAGTGATACAACGGTTAAGATTTTGGGAATAAAATGGTGCCCAAACACAGACGACTTCCAATTTAAGATCAATGTCTCATCATTCAGCACAAAGGGTACCAAACGAGCTATACTGAGTGACGCTGGCAAAATCTTCGATCCTTTCGGTTGGTTATCGCCAGTAACTATCAAGGCAAAGATTCTTATTCAAAATCTCTGGCTTTTGGGCATCGATTGGGACGAGGATGTTCCAATGAAGATTAAAAATGAATGGAATGAATTCAAGACAAGACTATCATCACTTCAAAAGGTGAGAATTCCACGATGGACGCAGCAAATGGAAGGCGCCCACATAGAGTTACACGGATTTGCAGATGCGTCAGAATCAGCGTTTGCAGCGGTGGTGTATCAGAAGGTTATTTATCGCGGTTCTGCTACAATAAGCCTCATTGCATCCAAAACAAGGGTGGCACCTGTGAAGCAAGTTTCATTGGCAAGACTAGAATTATGTGCAGCAGCTTTACTTACGAAACTAATGAGGTACATCAGAGAGCAATTGGACATCAATTATACCAAGGTTTTCGCATGGTCCGACTCTACCATAGTATTAAACTGGTTAAAACAACATCCAGTGAAATGGAACACATTTGTCGCCAACCGAGTATCATATGTGCAACAACAGTTTAAGGGACAATGGAGGTTTGTACCCGGAAAAGAGAATCCTGCAGACATTCCGTCCAGAGGATCATTTGGAGATACCTTAGCTGAAAATTCAACATGGTGGACTGGTCCAGGGTGGTTGAAGAAGGATCAACAATATTGGCCAGCTGTCAATTCCATAGTGGAAGTGCAAGAAATGCCTGAGATTCGAAAATCTCACGCTTGTCTAGCGATGCATCCCAACAATCCTTCACACAAGGACGACATTTGTCTAATGTTTTCATCATTATCAAAACTTCAACGCGTAAGTGCATACTGTCTGCGGTTTAAATCCAATTGCCAACGGAGCAAAAGACATGAACCACTACTTTATGGCAGGTTAACCATAAAAGAACTACTGGAAGCAGAAAGAGCGCTTGTTAAGGGTGCTCAACGAAGTTTTTCTGAAGACATAAAAAGCCTTATTGCAAATAAGGCAATCAAATCGAACAGCAAGATATCATCACTGAATCCGTTCATCGACGCCAGTGGGATATTGCGAGTGGGAGGTCGGTTGAAACATGCTCACTTATCAGTTGATCAGAAGCACCCTATGATTCTGTCATCATCACACCCGCTGACAAAATTAATCATAAACAAGACCCATATCGATACACTTCACGGTGGAGTAAAACTAACTCTGAACCACATTCGGAGAAAATTTTGGATAATCCGAGGAACAAACACTGTCAAGGCAACAATAAATCAATGCATGAAGTGTTGTCGATTCAAGGCTAAGGAATCAAATCAACTTATGGGACAACTTCCGGAGGCTCGAGTAAGGTTTTCACGGCCATTTACACATTGTGGGATAGATTACGCTGGGCCAATCAACATACGATGCTCACAAACTCGAGGTGTTAAATCGCACAAAGCCTACATAGCGCTGTTTGTCTGCATGGCAACAAAGGCAGTGCATATCGAACTCACTTCAGATTTAACTACGGATGGGTTTATGGCAGCATTGCGACGTATGATCAGCAGAAGAGGATCTATAAACCATCTATACAGCGATAATGGAACAAATTTTATTGGGGCAAAAAATATTATTGACGCACTACAATCCACGCTAGCCGAAAATGCGATCGAGTGGCATCTCATTCCACCGGGAGCTCCACATTTTGGTGGACTCTGGGAAGCAGGAGTTAAATCAGTTAAATACCACCTGAATCGCATCATAGGAGAGCAAAAATTAACATACGAAGAGATGAATACCATTCTGGTGCAAATAGAAGGATGCTTGAACTCAAGACCACTCTGTCCACTAACAGATAACATTGAAGATCTAGATGCGTTAACACCGGGTCACTTCATTATTGGATCACCACTGATAGCACCACAGCATGAAGTCATTCTGGACATGGCAGAGAATAGTTTAAAAAGGTGGAAGTTGATTCAAAAACTTAAACAAGATGTTTGCAAACGTTGGTACGAGGAATACATAAACAAGATGCAACAGCGATACAAGTGGAAGCAACCCGCAAGGAATTTGGAGCCTGGGCAAATGGTGCTGTTGAAAAATGAGCTTCTGACACCAACGAAATGGCCTTTAGGCAGAATAATTGAAGTGCACAGCGGAATTGATGGGCTTGTCAGAGTAGTAACAGTAAAAACAGAGAAGGGAACATTCAAGCGGCCAATAGCCAAGGTGTGTTTACTGCCAAACGAAGAAAACAACATGAAGTCTGATAGTAACATATTACATTCCTCGAATCATTCATCCAGCAGGCCCAAGAGGAAGCTGAGCGATAAAACCCAAACATCAAGCTTCTCTACTGCTCTTGTAATTCTGTCGTTATTCGCATCCGTCATGCCGGGGTCTACAAATTATACAATAACACATCCAGAGACTGGATTATTTGTGGAACAAATTGGAACAGCCAAAATTCAACGAGGAGAGCTACGTACAAGCGTTCGATTTCCAATCACAGACATCTTCCGGGATCAAGTTAATATGAACAAGACGAGAGATCAAATGGCTGAGTTGTGCAACAAGGCAAAATCATTAACAAAGGAAAGTCAATGCGATGAATTGATTCATCACATGGAAGAAGAATGGAAGAACGTACTTTCAATTTTTAATAGACTCCAAGTAACACCTTTGCGAAGGCAAAAACGAGGACTACTAGGAACCATTCTCACCTCAATATTCGGAGTAAACGATGAAGTATACCATGATATCGAGGACCTAGATAACAACCAGAAGGCCCTGATAAAAAGTAGCAAAACAAACAGTAAAATCATGTTGTCTACAATATCCAGTGTGAACGAGACGGAAGCTAGAATCAACAGTAAAATCAACAGCTTTACAAAAAAGCTGAATGCCGGTCTAGAGGAGATTAACAAGATGGAATCTTGGTACAGCATTGTTGACGAGAATAAAATAAATATACATGTGATGAACGCATATCTAATTGCACTTAACTACATGCGAGAAATAGAAACGAAATACAATAAGTTGCTAAATGCATATCTTAAACGTAGTCATTTGTTCGAGTTCTTATCACACAAGAGCATGGAGGAGATCATTAAGAAGTGCGCGGAGAGACTTGGCCCAGAGATGGAGGTATTACCAGATCCAATGGACAAACTAGAGATGTCCTCGACTTCAACAGAGATTTTAATAACTGGATACTTCATGATCAGTGATTCCTATGAATATGACCTGATTAAACCTAACACTGTTCCTGAAAGGATCGGGGAGCAGATATTTCGAGAAGTACAATTACAGCAGTCGGTGCTTGGAGTCAACTATAATCTACAGAGGTATTTCGAAATACCACTGGAAGATATAAGCAAGGCATCAACTCTCAATGAAACAACATACATCCTCCGGCCATCAATATTTCACAGTATTGAGCAGAGTGAGGATTGTATTGTCCAGCAACTGTATAAGAAACTAGCTTTCAAGCAATGTTCATCTAGGACGCTAAGAATAACACACACTGTATGGAAAGAATTGTGGACACGCAATACCTGGATGTTCATTACACCCGAAGCAACTACTGTTTTTGTAAACTGTGGACCTACTCGAGAAGAAGTGTTTGTTAATAACACGGGAATTATTTCCATCACTCCGGACTGCGTCATCCAATCCAAATTCATACGATTGGAAGCGAAATTAATCAAGGAAAGGAGAATAATGATGCATTTTAGCAAATCAATTACTACTATAAACACATCCGTATCACCTCAAATTCCGGTTTATTTTACAAATGAGACCGTCATCCCAATTAACAAAGATGTGACTGAAATTTCCAATTTCAATTATCAAGAAGCAGTCGAGGCACTCAACCGACTACACGACCACAACTGGAAGACCATCAAAGAGCATCGGTATTGGACAATTGGGCTTTGTTCAATGTTTGCAGCGGCCACTGTTATCATTTGCCTATTGGCTGTGGTCCTTAAGTACGGCAAGTGTCCAACTAAAAACTCTACCAACATCGAACTGGAAGATCAAAACCACATTCGGAGTAGTAATTTTGAAATCAATTGGGCAACAACGTCGGAGGAGGGAAAATGTTGATTACATCAACAAAATACAAATTTATTTTGTATTGATTATTTTTTGCTTACTCCTAATTCGTTATTTTTGCTGTTGTTTGCCTTCGTCGATGACACCAACACACTTATTGCTACAATGCTTAGGTAAACGTTTTTCGGTTAGCAATATTTGTTATTGTTGTGCTGAGGCGGGCATTTTTTTTGTATAAAGTAAAAGAATAAAATGTTCGTGGCATCAGTCCATTCAATTCAAGAAACAAAGCAGTTTGAATTTTTTACAGTATGTATATGAATTTAAATTTAGGAAGCATAGATAAAAAGCGATATATAGTTGTCAAATCGAATAAAGATGAATGTTTTTTTCCAGAGAAGTGCCGCAGATAAAAAAGTGTACAACCGTGCATAAAGAATATTATGCTATACTCATACGCATACCTTGAGGTTTTAAGCTCATTTATGATGATTTGCTTGTAAAACTTCTATAATTTGTTAATAAACAAAATAATTGTCTGATACATGATTTTATTTTAGTTCATATTCCCTAATAGACCAATATTTAATAAAATGAAGTGGTCGGGGTTGTTGAAAATAATTCGGATAAATTATAAATGGGTATGTTTTTTGATTCGATTCCGATGATCTCCCCATAGTTCTTTATCATGTTAAATACTCCCAAGCTGGAGAAATTAAGAGTCGTGAAGTCTTCTGTTGCGTTATTCGTTGCAATATTTGTATATAAGGCATCTTTTGCTTGTTGCGCGGCCAGGTTAAATTGTATTAGAATGATAAGGTAACTAGTTATTCCTCCGCTGACCTGTGCGATATTGATATACAATTTTCAAGAATTTCATTTAAACCTCCATCATATTTTTTGCAATTACCCCATACAACGTTTCCATGTCAAGTGTAAAAAAACCACATGCGGAAAAATCAACAGAATGGTTTAATAACTTGAGAGACAAATGATTTACCTTTTAAAAAAAGAATACGTTATTCATTAGAGACTATATAAGGAATCTAAATATTATCTTACAGTTTCGTATAAGTTGTTATTATCCGCAGCTATTCCACATTTATGTAGACAAATGCCAGTTCGTTTTGATTCCAACGAGGTTTTCCAACTAAGATAGATTAAATAAATACATTTACCCGATGTATATAACAGGTAAATGCTCGTTATCCACGGACTTTTAGCAGATCGGAAAAGCGATGGAATTGGCTTCAATAAAATATATATATATATTCACGTTATAGTAATTTCTATGGATTATATGATAATACTCAATATTTATACCTAATGTACAAAAATAGAAGTATAACGGAAACACACATTATTTAGTCATATTAATTTTTCTAATTTCTAAAATAAATATATCGCATCGCAGAGACTTACGAAATCTACTATTTTAATAACTTCGATTAAATTATTAGTAACAAATTATGCTACGAGTATCTATGCGATCCCGTATGCAACCCTTCAATAATACGCAATTTCCTTGAAAACTTTTTGATGTGAACCCCTTGAATTAAAGAAAAAAAGTCATATGAATGAATCACCGCTTAAGAAGCTATTATAGAGAAACACGCTTTTGTTTTTGAATGACAACTT
Organism: Merodon equestris; assembly: GCA_958301585.1. Taxonomy (NCBI): domain Eukaryota; kingdom Metazoa; phylum Arthropoda; class Insecta; order Diptera; family Syrphidae; genus Merodon; species Merodon equestris. The sequence goes on from OY284414.1 coordinate 49,707,188, forward strand.
GATGAATAGCTGCCCAGTGGCGTAACTATAGGGTGGCAGGGCTGGCAAAATGCCACGGGCTCCCGACCCAAGAGGGCCTCGGCCCAAGAGACTGCGAGCTCAGAAATAACCTAACATTTTTAACAGAATTTTTTACCTAAGTACTTAATAATTATAATTTTTTTAAGTACTTAAAATCAATCATAGTGGGGCACAACTAAAGATCATATACAAATTCAAACTAATTATTAAAATTTCAACACATTCAAAACAAAAAGATGTCGATTTTCAGAACGCATCCATTGGTTGCTTAATTTTTTGTCGCGGTACATTGGTGACTAGGGCGAGCTAGTGACGGTCGGGAAATTCCCTCATTTTGTTAACCAAATAGGCTAGGAGCCGGTGATACTGAATACTTTCACTGTATCTCTGATGTTTCGTAGTTTTTGTTTTATTGAACCTGCAAATGGATGTAAAATAAAGTTAATTGTGAAATGTTAGTTCTAGAAAATATTTAAATGGGAGGGAGCGAAAAACGAAAGAGAAAGAGGGGAGTGAAGAAAAAAAATAAAAGGTTACCTAAAATTAGTTAGTATTTTAAGAATGATGACTTTATTGAGGAAAACGCGAGTGAACAGTGCTCCGAAAGTGAAGAATTGGACCTAACTAAAAGTAATAGTATAGCACATGCAGCACCAGACACTAGTGTATATCCAGATCCAGAACAACCACGACAAGGTTTTAGCAAAAATAAAAGTGAATCATATTTTAGTGGAAACAATATTGCATCTTCATCATAGGTTACTGATAAGGGTAATTTTAAAGAGCTAACTGATCAAGTGAAACGGTTCGTGATCGAAAACGGACATTGTAAACCTAAGGGCCCTTTCTTAAAAGATAGTGACAATAGATCTTTCCTAGAAAAACATTACTGTATTGTTTCCAAATCTGGCGTGAAACTTGAACGTACGTGGTTATCCTATTCTTTAATACTACTGTGAACCATGTTGGTTATTCGCAAATCGGGCATCTAAAAAATTACGAAATGTTTGGATAGAAGGCTATGACGACTGGGAACTTATTGTAGACGGCATAGAAAGACACGAGACATCGAAAATTCACCTGGATTCTTGTCTTACGTATCAACAGTGGCGGCTACACGGAACACTAGATGAAGAGCAAGAGTCCATGATCAAGACAGAAAAATCTTTTTGGCGCCAAGTACTTTCTAGACTCCTTGATTACTCTGACACTTTCAACGTGTAATTCGTGGCCATAGAGAAAAAGTAGATTGCAATGATCCAACTTCCCGAGGAAACTTTTTGAGTATTGTTGAGTTATTAGGAAAATACGATCCGATTTTACAAGAATTGTTAATTAAACCAAAGGGCCAGATAAAATACTTAAGTCCAAAAATACAAAATGAGCTAATTTCTGTTCTAGTTCTAAAAATAGAAAATGCACTCATTAATGAAATAAATGCGGCACCATTTTACTTTATCATATTCGATATAACTCAAGGTATTTCAAAAACTGTTCAAATGTGTGAACTTTACCGATATTGTATGATCGAGAAAGATGATAATGGAATCCCAAAGGCGCTCGTCATTAAAGAGTCGTTTTTAGGACTGCTCATAACTTAAATTTAGTATTTAATGATGCAGTAAGAGAGGTTATGGCTATGCAAAATTTTCTTGACACAGTTCAACAGATTTATAATTTTTTTGGGCACAGTATCAAAAGATGGAATGTTTTGTCAAGTTTTATATCTAATAAAGAAAGTGAGTCTTTAACTTAGATAACATTAAAAACATTGAACCCTACTAGATGGGCAGGGCGTTGTGATACTGTTTTTGCTTTAAAAGTTTGGTTTGTTGAAGTCCAAAAAACGTTAACGAAAACAATTCTGTTGAATTGCAAATCAGCTGAAAAAAAATGAAGCTGTTTCACTTAAGAAGAAGGTAGAGAACTATAATTTTATTATGTTATTGGTTTTCCATTGCAAATTTCTACAAACTATCGATGCAGCCTCTAAAGCACTTCAGTCTAAAGCCACCGATCTTTCAAATACCTTGAAATCGTTTGAAAATTTGCCTAGAAGAATTGGAAAGGTATCGACATGAATTTGTGAATTAAAAAATGGAAGCAAATAGTGTAGCAGAAAAATGGTCCATCAACAACGAATTTTCTAAAACTCGTCAGAGGAAGATAAAACGCCAATTTGACGAACTTTGCGAAGATGAGCGTCTTCAAGATCCAGAAAGTTCATTTAAAGTGAACGTATTTGATCGAATATTAGATATCATTATTAATCAACTGAAATCGCGTTTCCTTCCAAGAGCTGTATTAAGCTGTCGTGCAGCTTTCCTGAAATATGTACTGCATTAATGTTATTTGTTACAATTCCTGTGACTACAGGCAGTGCTGAACGATAATTTTCGAAACTAAAATTAATAAAAACCTATTTAAGAAAGTCTATGGCACAAGACATGTTACGTAACTTGGCTATTATCTATGGCCCGATCTTTAAACTTTGATGATGTTATAGATACTTGTGCGGAACATAAAGCTGGGAGAAAATAATTTTATTAATAAAAATCTTATTAAAAGTAAATTGTTATTTCATTATATAGGTAAATATTTGTATAAACATGTATATAAATATTTGAAAATAAAACTTATTAGATATTTAACTAAAATGCACACAATATTATTAATAGTTTTGGGTAACTACTTACATAAGTGGTTTATTAATATTAAATTCTAACGTGACCATTTTTACTGGGACGCCGGAGGGCCCCATAGTTACGCCACTGTGACTGCCTATTTTAATTTAAGGCTCGTACTCAATATTTCGCAGAAAAAAAAAAAACAGAAAACAATTCAAGGAACCATATTGTGAAGAAAAATGTGACGAAGTGAGCAGATTTAGATTTTGATTAAAGTGGAGAGAGGGACAATGTCACCTAATCGCTGCGGCTTCTGATAGGCCTATCGTGATGTCCCCCATTTAGAGTTTAATAAAAAACTCTGAGTTCATGATATAACTTAGTATGCTTTTCAGTAAACTACTCGTAGCAGCGATTTCTTCTCTTTCAAGATAATGCCTGCCTAGGTGTTTGTGTCGTGTACTGATGAGGCAGTTACAGTGGCACAGTATGTGCTCTGCTGTTTCTATCTATTCGTTACACATTCTGCAGGTGACATTTTGGGTGATGGAACATGGTTTTAAGATGTTTTTTGAACTGTCAGTGACCAGTGAGGAATCCTGTGACTATACGAATTTGACTCCTAGAAAGTTTAAGGAGTTGTGTCGTTCTTTTAGGGGAAGTGGTTGGAAGGAGCATCTTGGCTTATCTGCTACCTTCCGTTTGTGTCAAGTAGTGGTTGGCCGTGTTTCCAACCATTCCTTTATGTTATGTATGTATGTATTCTATGGTGCTGATAGGTATGCCGCAGAATGGTCTTAGCATCATGGATGGTGATGCAGAGCCTTTTCTTGTTAATAGGTCTGCTTTTCCGTTTCCTATATCGCCACTGTGCCCAGGTATCCACATGAGGTGAACTCTGTTTGTGTTGGTCAGCTTGCGTAATAGTTGTAAGTAGCCCCATACCAATTTAGATGTGATTTCGTAGCTTTTGAGGGCTAGAAGTGCAGTCTTGCTATCAGAGAGAATATAAATGTTTTTATTGGTTATATCTCTGTTTATATTTTCTCTGAAGCAGAGTTCAATTGCGAATATCTTTGCTTGAAATACGGAGTTGTATCTGTCTATGCTGTGATAGATGTGTGTTCCAGTGTTAGCTCCGTATACTCCAGCCCCAACACCGTCGTTCGTTTTGGATCCATCTGCGTACCAGGATTGATGATCGAAGGAAGGTCTAGTTTGCTAGATGTATCGAGAGGGAAAGTTTTGGCTGAAGTTATACCTTGGAAGACAATTGTCTATATGGGGTATTTTTAGGATTTCATGCCTGTTTAGTTCATTAAGAATGTCGGGATGAAAAAGCCTAGAATTAGAGTCATCCTTCGCGATGAGTCTATGGGCGAAGTGAGCAAGTTCTTATTTGATTGGATTTTACTATAAAATAACTTGGCGAAATGTAATATAAGGGAAGCCATTCGGCGATCCGGATGTTATCAGTGATTTAATTGTAAAGAATCTAAGGGTAACAAATTCGCAGGATCGAAATGCGACACCAGCCCGCAACATTTCAGAGAAGCATTGATTTTTCCCACTCACATAAAAGTTCAGCCCACTAATGTTTAAGACTAAAGTTTTTAACCATTGTTTGTATTTAATAATCTATTTTCTCTCGTTTCTTGCACTGCCATCTAGAGATTTGAAAATGATGTGAAATTTACAAACGGCGAAGGGCGTTTTTTCATAACCAATCGTTAAAAATAACGGAGGGTCTAATGTTAAAAATTAATTTATAATTTGGCGCTGATTGTTGACGATTTCAAAAAAATATGTAATGTTCATACATCGTTGTTGGTTTTGTAATTTGTTGGAGATCATTATTACCTTCTCGGGAATTATTTGCCATAGCTTCGCATTCACAAAATATTTCTTGTACTAAATTTTCACGTTCTCTTATCATATTGTGCAAGAAACATGCAGCTAACACAACAGTCTTTATCAACAGATAATATTCTTGCGTTTTTAAGTATGCTAAATTTTTTGGTAAGAATGCGCATTCAATAATTCTTCTAGCTCTTGACAAACAGTAGTTGAAAATTCTGGAATACCAAATGCGATTTCAATAATTCTTCTAGCTCTTGACAAACGGCAGTTGAAAATGTTGGTTTCTTTAATTAAGTGTTTTCTAGAAAAAGGTCTCATAATAAGCTTCATCAGCTACAAATACAAAAGGAAACTAGTCATTACTTTTAACACACAATTTTCGTTTATCTGGCAAGCTCAGTTTTTTATTAATGAGACGTTTTCCAAAATGTGAGTGTTTAAATACACTACTATCGCAATTCCGCCCAAAGTCGCCAATATCGACACAGGTGAACTGACCACTGGTATCACGTACCGAATGCAAGTGTATCGAATGAAATTTCTTGTAATTAAAGTATTCTGATCCTGCAGCCGGTGGACGTTGAATTCTAATATGTTTTTAGAACACCGTTTTTGTACATCAGGTTTTGGTAAATAAATAGGTGACAGTATTTCCCATATAGCTTCGCACGTTTCCGGAACGTTTTTTTTTCAATTGTACAAGCCCTACCCCGAAAAGTATATGACAGCGACTTAAATGTTTCTCCCGTTGCTAAATACCTGTTAAGAATTGTTTGTTTTTTTACTTTTGTTGTTATAATTTTTTTGTTCTGTAATATTTTATCTTATATCGTAATAGCATTGAAATAGATATAACTATTAAATATAATATTGCCGTTATACATAGTTTCAGAATGTAAAGCAAATGGGCAAGTCTTCGCAGTGCGTATTCTGGACAACTGAGAGAAGATAAAAGTAAACCATTAGGGTCTAGTGGAAAGCAAAAAAAAAACGATGGTATTTGACTGACGTTTTTAAAAGATCACGTGAATCAACATATGTAGGAATACCTGCAGCAATTTGGACAACTTGGACGACGATATATCTGAAGAAATAATATTAGTTGATTCACCAGCTTCTAGTGTGTCGCAGTCGAATACAAGTACCACCCAAAATAGTCCCATACCACTTAAAAAGGCCAAAACTTTAGTATCTGATTTGATAGCAGGACCAATGATTGAATTCTTGCAATCTAAAACCAAAAAACAAATGCAAGAAAATTAAAATTCTTTGTTTTTTAAATGTATGCTGGCAGATTTGGAAAATTTGTCAAAAAAAGGCAACGAAACTTCCGGAAGCACATAAACGATCTGATGCATCACATGCAAAACATGAATATTTTTTTTTTTCTGTTGATTTTATGTCAAATAAGCAATACACATGAATACTGTATAATAAATACGATATAAAAACTTGTTTTACTTACCGCAAAGTTATTATTAATCTTTCAGATGAACTTATGCTTTTTTGATAATTTGTAGTTTGCTTACCAATTTTATTTTCAAGTACGTCAAGCAAATAATCGAATGTTTCAATTTTCATTCTAGTAAAATTTTGGAAGTTATCGGAATACTTCTTTAATTCTAATAATTTGTTTTTAATCGTTCTTTCCTTTGTCGTGCGACAAAAAAAAACCTTTTGTCGGCCTTGGTGTGGGTTCAGCCTTATTCTCCACTAGGTACATACATGTTTTTTTTACTTTGAAATGGTCTATAAAAGTAACACCAATATGACTATGGATGTCATCTTCACTATCAAGATGCTCTACGTAACCGTTAGTCTCTAAGCCTCCCCTCATCATTTTCTGAGAGTGCGGATAAAATACCGTCTTACATTTTTTTTCCCTCCATTGCAGCGTCATTTGATTGAAATGAAATCTCAAATCAAATTTAAAATACTCATAAAAATGTAGTACCAAACAATTACAATACAGTGACAAAAGATCCCCTTTCCTTATCAATGCGTCAACTCTCCAATAGATCTGTGAGATTACTGATTGAGATATCATGGAAACACAGTGCAAGATATACAATATTCAGAAAACAAGCGCTATATTTCGTATTCGTATAGGTCAATTTGGCGAGGATTATCTTAGAAGGAGGTAATTAATCGACTCATTCCTTGTGCATCGATTTACAAAAATGAAATCATATTTCAAATACCGACAATTTGCTTTACAAAATTGTCATCATAATTTCAACATATGAGTTCCGAGAGATTAGTTCAAATTCGTTTCATTTCACTACCAGCGAAAAGCATCGGGCAGGGTTCTAAAGATAAAAATTACTGCATAAGTTTGAAATTCCAATTCTACTTCATTCCTTCATCGGTCTTCATCGTTTCTGACTGGGTGAGAATTGGTGTGCTATTCCCCCACGTCTTCGGAGATGCAGATGGCAAATTATTGTCTGTCCTATATTTTTTTGGTATATGTGTACTGCGCGACTAAGGTAGTGAAGGGTGGTTGGTTAAAAAAGTGAGTAGACTTCTTTGTATTTGATGTCTGGATGTACCACTTGAAAGTGCTACAACCACAGAATTGGCTGGAGGATGAGTTAAATCTCTTGGTTTTATACCATTTTCCCTTGACTTAACCCACCGCAAGACCGTTCGATTTATGTTTACCGTTGCGACAGGGATGTCGACACCCACATAGCTAAATATTTGGCATATTTGACAATGTGATACTTTGCCTTTGAGTTTTATTTTGTGATAGTTTCATTTAACTTGCGTATACATAATTGGCCGAAAGCACTTCTTCAACTCAGAGAGATTGATTGAGCCATTTTTAAATGACACGCAATAAATTGGATTAATATTTCCTTATATTTCTTGATGACTTAATACAACTTTTAATTTTTTTAACTGAATTATGGAAATGAAAAAATAAAACAAACAATCAAGTTTCTTTAGTTTGTACAATAATGAATTGTATGACTAGGGTGATTCGCACGAAATTTTAATCCCAACTGAAATATTGTTTCTATTTTTTAAATAAAATTGTTCAAAAAGTTCAAAATTCAATGTTCATAGATATTTTTTTTTATGATTGATAGAATAAATTTGCGTAAATATTCGAGAGATGGCAACTAGGCAGATCAGTATGCACGGGCTTAACTCCGCTACTGAAAATTTTTGATCGAGCGAGCAAATTTGTTGTTTTATCAACCTTGCTCTCGCTCCACATGGCACTTTTCTAAACTCGTTATTTCTCACTATTTTTCAATCAAACAATTTCATTTGATAATTTATGGCTCATCTACAGACCTAGATCTATCGAATGACATGCTGCACACATGTGTGGTTATAGCCGATATCTACATTTAGTGCGTACAAGATTAGTCCGAAATCGTTTTCGGACCACTATATTCCCCGTACATGCACGCGCTAGGCCAAAAAGTGGGTGATTGCTCTCGCTCCGCTACGCTCCGCTCGATCAATAAAATTTCTTGAGTATAATTGATTCTCTAAAATCGTTAAAGTTACTCTTTATAGAAGTCAAAAAAAGTATGAGTGCGTATCGGAATTGCCAAGTTCTTCAAATCCCAAAATATATCCTTAACAATATAGTGATTTTGAAAAGAATAAGGAGATTAGGAAACAGAAACAATTTTGCACTGAGCCAAACTGCGTTCAAATCATTTTTGGTACACCAGAGCACAAATAAATTGATTTAACTTTATTTTGGAAGATCTTCAAATTTCAGTAAACTCATCGGTGAATAGCAAGTCTGAACTCATTTTCGTTGGTTAAGAAATTTCTTTTATGTACTATAGAAATAGAACCGGTGCCAGGGGAAATATAACATTCCTGGTTTTACAATTCCGATATACTGGATTGGAATAACGCTGCTTTATTAGCGGGTATAAACTTCGACTGTTTAAAGTTAAAAGTAATAGTGTTTAAGATATTGAGTCATGAAAATTAGGGACGGTGGTGAAACAGTTTTAAAAAGGATTTTTAAAAATTAATTGGGGAATGATGGAAGATTTTGGCAATGGGATCGTTCTCCGTTGGGTATTCTTTTTAGGTTTTCCTCTCTATGTGCCTTCTTGTTGGAATCGCCTCCCCGTCCCTCTCTTACCGGTAACTGAAATGATTTTACCTTTTCTGTTGAACTTGTCATTGGCACTTCGGCGCATTGAGTCTTATATTACCTTTTGCAAGTCTGATGGTGTTTTTTGGCTCTTCCAATTTTTTTTTATCTAATGATATTTACATTGCTTGTACCAGTGATATTCGTGAAATTAAATGAAATGTTTGTTTATCACTTTGATTGACAGGATAAAAAAGAAAAACAAAATATTTTATATACTCTAAGTATGTAGCGAACATGAATGGCAAGTCCTTCCCCAACATACTCCTGAATAACGATCCACATATTGACGCTGACACAATCTGGAGTGCTTCTTTTTGTGGTCGATTAGTTACCACAGATGTCAACCCAGTAACAGCTTAAATCGTTTCCAAATATCAATTCACAAATCAGGAGATCGTAGCGAGGTTAACCATTAGCAAGTCAATTGTTTCCGAACATTTGATCAAACTTCGAAATAGAAGGTCGTTGCTTGAATATCGTACGATTTAACTGAAAAAAAATCATCCGCTTAGTTAACATAAACTTTTTCTGTATGAAAAAACGAACATCTAGCGCACGCTGGTCATAATATATTTCCGTGTAAGGTCCCACAATTTAATAGAACTAACACGATTCAAACAAATTCAGTTTAATTTATACACTTACATCTTACCATCTTTCAAACGTCGGAGTTGGTTCCTTTGGTGCCTGTGTTTTGTACCATGGAAAAATTCAGGGTTGATGTGAGTAATATCCGTGGCCTAAGAACGAATCTATTCGCTGTATACGTCCACCTGTCCCTGTATAAACCAGCTATCTTGGCACTGAGTGAAACACAGGTAGGAGAGAATTCCGATTTATCGGATTTGAACCTGCCTGGATATAGCTTGGTGCCCCTTTTCTTTCTCCACCGCGGTCTCGCCCTTTATATTCGTAGTGATGTAGCTTACCAACTTCAGCCACAATACGGCCAATGTTCCAATCCGGAATTTAATTTCCTATGGCTAAAAATCCATGTCCGTAAGCATTTAATCCACTACTGTTTTATTTATAGAAGTCCAAACCTGGATAGCAATTCAACTTTCAATGAGTTTGATATGTTATCCGACTCCATCACAAGAATTGTATCCCTACATCCTCACACTGAGATTGCCATTGCGGGCGATTTCAATGTACACAATTCTAATTGGCTTCGACATTCATGCCAGACAACACCCGAAGGACGGTACGTAGAGATCTTTGCTGAGGTAAATAATCTGACCCAGCTAGTAAATGAGCCTACACGAATACCTGACATTGCAGATCATTCCCCCAACACCTTGGACCTGTTTCTCACCTCTCATCCTGACAAATACTCTGTTGCAATATTATCGCCCCTAGGTTCGTCTGACCACTGTGTCGTATCAGCTAATTTCTCGTCTTCACCCCACACAGTTAGAGAACAAATTCCTAAAAGAATAGTATGGCTATACGAGAAAGCCAACTGGAGCGGCCTTAACGACTTTTTTAGGAATTTTAACTGGTCACTATGTTTCCTCGATAGTGACGTGGATGCCGCTGCTGATATGATCACTAACATTCTTTTTCTGGGTATGAGATCCTTCATTCCTCACAGAATGAAGAGTATCAAACCCAAAGAAAATGCGTGGTATGACTCGAGCTGTAAAGAGGCCATCAGGTTGAGAGAGTTGAGTTTCCGGAATTACAAGGACAACCGTACTGAGGAAAACCGGAAACAATTTAAACGGGCCAGAAATGACTGCAATGCATTAATTAGACGTGTAAAATTCTTCCACGAACAAAAGTTGAGGCAGAAAGTGCTACAATGTCCCAAGGGTAGCAAAAACTTTTGGTCGTTCGTGAAAAACGTAAAGAATTCAGCCTCGTCTTCAATTCCCACGCTCATTTACAATGACATTCCAGCTGTCAGCTCTTTAGACAAGGCCAATCTGCTTGCTGCACATTTCGCGTGTAGCTCAACGCTACCAGATTCCACATTGTCTCCGCCTGTACTTGAGAGCGTTGATTTCACCATGGGACAAATCCATTTTCGCACTCGTACAGTTGCAAGAGTACTAAAAGATCTCAACATACACAAATCCGCTGGCCCGGATGGTATACCCCCAATACTTCTGAAGAGGTGTTCTTCTGCGCTGGCAAAACCTCTGCGTAAGCTTTTCCATCTGTCCTACTCTTCGGGTCTCTTTCCGAGTAGATGGAAAACAGCATTTGTCCAGCCCGTCCCCAAAAAGGGCGAATCTTCGTCTCCCTCCTCCTACCGACCCATAGCACTAACGTCCCTTCTTTCCAAGGTCATGGAAACGCTGATAAACCGTCAGCTTATGAAATATCTTGAATCGCGGAAGCTTCTTAATGACCGGCAATACGGTTTTCGCAGCAACAGGTCCACTGGTGATTTGATGGCATATCTCACCGAAAAGTGGAACCAATCTTTGCACAATCAAGGCGAAAGCAAGATCGTTGCGCTTGATATTTCAAAAGCATTTGACAGAGTTTGGCATCAGGCTCTTTTGTCGAAAATGCGTGCTTATGGCATCGATAAATCTCTGCTTCTATGGATTAGAAATTACCTTTCGAACCGTTCAATTCAAGTTGTTTTGGATGGGTTCAAGTCTGATATTCACCAAATAAATGCTGGTGTCCCCCAAGGCTCTGTTTTGTCTCCGACTCTCTTTCTCATTTTTATAAATGATCTCTTATCTGTTACTTCTAATCCAATCCACTCCTTCGCTGATGACAGTACTCTCAGCTTTTCATATTCGTTCCAGGACTCACGTCCCTGCTCTTCGGCCGTAGAACTGGAACGGCAGCGTATGTCAAGCACATTGAATTCCGATCTTGACAGCATAATCGATTGGGGTAAAAATAATAGAGTAGAATTCAATGCTTCTAAAACTCAATGCTGTCTACTGTCGTTAAAGCGAACCCATAATAATCAGCCATTATCCATGAGCGGCGCTTGTGTCGACGAAACCGAAAAACTTTCCATCCTTGGTATGTGTATCAACACCAAACTTAATTGGAAAGATCACATATTTGAAATCGCCAAAAACGCGGCAAAATGTCTAGGTTTCCTCAAACGATGCAAGAAATATTTCACCCCCTCTGATTTGGCTTCAATTTATAAGGCCTACATCCGCCCCAAGCTTGAGTATAACGCTCATATCTGGTCTGGTGCCCCTAAAACTTCACTGCACCTACTAGATAGGATACAACAGCGAGCGATAAAACTTATAGGAGACACTAATATCGCAAAGTCAATTGACTCGCTTGAACACCGACGTAATGTGTCTTCCTTGTCACTATTTTATCGCTATTTTAACAACCGTTGCTCAAATGAGTTAGCCAATTGCATTCCTCATCTCCATGAATTCACCCGCAATACTCGTCTTGCCAGGAATGCTCATCAGTTTACCCTTAAGCCTGCTTTCGGACGTACAGTTAAGTTCAGGGATTCGTTCTTCAGCCGCACAACACGTTTATGGAATGCTCTTCCCAGCCCTATATTTCCTACTCACTACAATCCACAGACATTTAGGACCAATGTGCACAGGTACCTCCTCTCCCTTTCTCCCTCTATACCTTCGGCCCGTGCTGTGTCTTGATTCCGGACACTTAAGGGTAGTCATAACCCCTTTTGCGCGCGCAAATTATAAAAAAAAAAAAAAAAAAAAAAAACTTAAGGGCATACACCAAGATTAATGAGTTTTATTATTTGATTTTAAAAATATAAGAAAATATTACAGCTTACATAGAAGTAAACGGTAATTAAATTTAAATCTAGAAACAGTTTTAAATAATTTTAAAGGTAAAGAAAACATGCCTACCCAAAACGTACTCTGACCCACCACAATCAAACCTTTATTTCATTAATAGCTTTTAGACATTCCCAATAACCAGAGAAGATAAATTATATTTGTGAAATACGCAACCATAATACAATTATAACCAGTGCAACCGATCAAAATATACGTCCTGAAACCTAAAATTTGAAGCTTACCCGATCGAATCATGAAAGCTCTGTTCATGGAAAAAGTCCGTGGACAGAGGAAAGTAATCCAAAATACTTTAGAATACTAAGTATTGTAGGGAATGATATTGTGGGCAATGCAGACATTGTTTTGGAATCGTATGTTGAATTTTAAATTATAGGTGTGTATTTCACTGTGTCTCTTTCTGCACTATGCAGACAAATTTAATTTTGGTACTCTCGAGCACCAGTTAACCTCTTAGTGCAAGATAGCAACAATCTGTAAGGTTCTATCAGGCGCCCATACCTCTGTTGACTAAATCTTACACAGATAAGGCGTTAGACACGTTTATAAGAGGACAACATTTTTTCCCTTCTCATAATATGTCATCTAGGGGATATTTCTCGAGCTTTATATATGGTTAAAGTTGTCGAACCAAGATTTAGGAGCTGAATACGTTAACTATTTTGTAAATTTAAGTTTGCTCATGTTGATATAAGTTTCTAATGATCCGTGCAGGGACGGGTTAAGAATATCCCTGCAGCGATACCTCTCGCGTGTCGTAAAAGGCGACTAAAACAAAAGTAAACGAAAATCACATCTAGGCAATTTAGAAAACACCAAGGTGAGCCTAGGGACACATATACCACCATTAAACTGCCCCACAAGTGTACATACAGATCAGTGGATTAACACGACTGGAGATTGCCGGTGTTGTAAAAGTAAGATCAAACAAAAAAATCAGGAGCATGCCCGTGTCACAAAAAAAAAAAAAAAAAGGCAGGCCGAAAAACAATTGGTGCAAACAAATGCAAAAACACCAGCATGAAGTAATCCCAAACCGGGAAGCCTGCCCCTACTTTCTGAGGTCAAACCGGCGGACCCCACAAGCGGACCAGTAGGAATGCAGTTAAGTTTCTAATAAAAGTGAAATACTTTATTTATGGAGCTTAAATCCATGGCACTAATCTGCCATATTAGAAATTATATAATAATGGAAGTTCAGAATAACTATGTTCTGCTGGAGGAATGTTTTGATATCATTCAATAGAAGAATTTAATTGTAATGGATAAATTACATGTCGTTGTTTGATTAATCTTTTTCGAATAATAATTATAAAAAATAAACTTCCAATTAAAGAAATTGTTGATCCAATTCTTGAAACAATATTTCATGCTGTATATGCATCAGGGTAATCAGAATATCGTCGTTAGCTAATCCTAAGAAATGTTGAGGAAAAAATGTTAGGTTTACTCCAATAAATATAATACAAAATTGAGTTGTTAGTCATTTAAGATTTAATGTTAATCCAGTAAATAATGGATATCAATGAATAAATCCGGCTAAAATGGCAAATACTGCACCTATAGATAGTACATAGTGAAAATGAGCAACTACATAATATGTGTCGTGAAGAATAATATCAATAGAAGAATTAGCAAGAACAACGCCTGTTAATCCTCCTACTGTAAATAGAAATACAAATCATAATGCTATAACAAGCCATAGAAAAGAGGTTATTTCCGACAAATTCCTTTGCACTTACTCCAAAAAGAATACAATGGTATCCCTTAATAATCCAAATGGTATACCGTTTTATCCACAACTCATACATTTTCCTGACGAAACCATCCATTATCAGACTCTAAGCTATATTTCTAATCATTTTAACCATTATCAAAGACCACCTCTCTATGATAATAGTCTAAGACTAAATCTCTACAACCTTCATCCATCAAATCAGTTTAACACTGGAGCACTAGCATGGCCTACTATAGTTGACCACAGGAGCAGTTTTATTCATAACTTAAGAGTGTTTTTAGGTAAGAGCGGGTTTATTTCAGATAAGACCTCTCAACTAAATTTGTCAGCTGGTTAGTATCTCTCTTAATTGTTCGCGAATGCATAATTTTATAGTTAATCGCCAAAGTCAAATGTCTACCATAGTAGTCCGCGCGAGCATCAGTTTACCAAATTAAAACTCTACTACACATGAAGCCGTCGCCTATTCAAACTGATCAGCAGATGAGACATTCCTTTATGAGCATAAGTGATTTTAGTTTCATTCCACTCAAAGCAAAGATCCTGAATGTCATTCTGATTGTTTCTCCGAAATATTTTATTTATTTGCGGGAACATACTCGCGCTGTTGGATTTTACAGCACGAATTCTGTTGTTCCAATGCAAACTTACAGATATTCTGTAATTTTCCTTGATTAACTGTTGGATATTTTTAATCAGTGACTTCAGTGCCTGACCTCCGAGTTTTGTCTGTCGGTAAACCACCTGTACAAGAGTTTGAGTCTTGTCAGGAGTCTACTTTTTTGTCTGTGCAGTGCGTCGATTGTCGCGTTTCGGTATACGTTTGTGGTATCGTGCTGTCTTTGGCGTGGTATCGTACTGTTCATTGTCTGTTTAATGACATCGTCCATTTGTTTGAGATACCTGTCAATCTCGTAGTTTGAGCCTCTCCGACAACTTAACTTCTACCTAACCTAGGTCAACGGGTGTTCCCGTGAAGTGGGCGCATGTTGGCGGGTGGTAGCTCTTAGTATATTTAGATTGAACATCGATAAAACCAAATGTAAAAATGATTCATACCGGAAACTGCATGGTGCTATGGCTAAATGTAAGGTTCTTTGAAATCTATGCGGTAGGTCGCCGAAAGCATCTGAAATTTTCTTGGAAGTTACTAGTAAATCTCCAACAAACCCCTGCCCAACTCGGTGGAATTTATATTATAATTGCGTAACAGATATCTTAAAATTTCAAGAAACTTTAAATGAAGCACTGAGAAAATTGGGATTGGTAGTCTTGAAGGAAATTGAAATTCAGTTCTTGGTTGAATATACATAGTAAAACTTCCAAGCCCATAGCTGAAGCAATCAGGAGCTTGGAAGGTGACAATGGCACATATTATGGATTTCTCAAACCTAAATTAATAATAATGCAAAAAATCGTAGCTTCATTGGAAATGTACAATCCAGTAACATAACACGCTGATTGAAATAATAAAAGAGCGCATTCAAAATCGCTTCGAAAAATATACATAAGTTAGAAGATCCTAGATCCAAGGACAGCATTCTGGCTGCAATATCATATCCTTTCATCAAATTGAAATCGGTGCCAAAAAAGAAAAGGAGCAAGTGACGGAGTTGTTTATCACAGAAGTCAGGAAAATGAAATATGATATGATGTTTCAGGATTCAGACTCCTCAACAACCAGTGAAGGTGGTTGTACCAATATCACGGTAGACCTGGAAACCCTTCAATATTTAAAGGATGAGCGCACAAGTCTGGCGATTGGCGAATATTATCCTACAATAAAAAAAAAGTGTTTTTAAAATGCAGCACATGTTTACCAAGCTCAGCACCAGTAGAAAGACTGGAGACCCTCGAGAAGAAAAATGAGCTATAATGTGCTCGGTCAACTTGTATTATTAAAAATACAAAAGGTATTTGTATTTAAAGAAAGTATTTTGAAAATACCTATTTTATATTTAGTATTTAAAATACAAAACAAAAAACTATTTGGTATTTTGCATTTGAAATAGTATATCGAAAAGGTATTTGCATTTTGTATTTAAATACATTTGTTAAACTATTTTGTACATCTCTGTTCTTTAGCCTCCGCTTTCACCACCAAGCCATTCAACATTTCTGCTTCTACTGCAAATGTTACCTCCGCCACCACAACCGTATTATCCACCTTCTCCGCTGGCAATTACTACACTTCACTTGTTGAAGAATAACCTCCAGCTGTTACCTTGGAAGTGGTTTACTCCGAAATTATCCAACTTAAAAACTACCATAAAATTCAAATTGATCAAATGGTTGCAAAACAACTAGAACAACAACTTCTTTCAAACAGCATAGAAGTATACAATGTTTCAAAAAACAAAAACATACCATCCGTCGATCTTGGAGTTGGTTTTTTTTCGCGATGCATTTAGGAGAACGAAATCGACCAATGTTTTATCAAACAAAATAAGAAAGGAAAAGGAAATGGTAAATGGAATTCAATGAGTGTCAATATTTTGCACGCTAAATTTGTTTCTCACCATCTGAAAGAGAAAATAATGGAAAGCAAAAGAGAGAAAAGAGAGTAACTTACGACAAAACTATTTGGAGCACCGTAACCAGAGAATATTTACATCAACGACTGTTTAACACGAGAAGCGTCAACTTCTTAACACTGCACTGTCTCTGAAAACTACGAAAAGACTAGGAATGGGAATATCTTTATGAAGAAGAGTGAGGGTGACATTTCAGTAAGAATTAATTGTATTTCAGATCTTGATATGGTATGAATATTGTTAATCCTACTCTTTCAGTCCAATATACTTGTAAAATGCCAATTTTTCATAGTTTTGTTGATAATTGCTTTTGTGTTCATCAAAATATGTGTTCAACAAAATAATTGTTTTAACAGAGATTTGGGTTTATGGGAGTTAAATTAGTATTTATAATATCCCGGGTTACGTGCTCATTATCTGCTGCGACGAATTCTATAGCGAGAAATTTTGCATACCATTGCTTAAAAACTCACTATTTAAAGTGCGGATATTAAAGTCGTCTTTTTGTTATCAAAGTCAGAGCTATACTGTATTGTGTGTATATATGTAGATTGCATGCGTTTAGTAAAGCGTTGTTCATAGAAGAACTAAGCCTAATTCTTTGTGCAAACAACATTTGTAATTCAATTCTAATTGGAGATATGAATATAGATATCTTAGACGAATTTAATAAAGATGTAGAAAATTATGTATTTTTTAGGGCTTCATAAGGCTTCAAAGTGTACCAACTCACGAAACAGAATCATCGAGTACTTGTATTGACCACATATTTTTTCGCTTTAACAGAAATAATAAATTCAACTTTGTCGGTAATGTTTCCGTTTATAATATAACCGATCATAAAATGATTGCTTTACACAACGAATTTAGTGACATTCCACATCCCATTTCATCAACAAAAGAGCAATATACCGTTGATTACACCTCTTTGCAAAATAATTTGAAACACGAATTCTGGGATCAGGTATATTCTGAAAAAGACCCATCTATTTCTATATTTATTACAAAAGGCAAAGGCATATAAAATCTTGATCTTATTAACCAATAAAAAAACTTATAAAAAGAAATGTTTAAGGCTGGGATAAATTAGAGTCTACTAAATCAAATAAAGAAAAAAATACAACGAGTTTAAAGCTTAGAAAACATCCGAATAATAAAACACTTAAAAAGTATAACCTTTCACTATGTAAGACTCTATGGCTGAATCATCTAGCGAAATATACTGCTCTAATTTATTTCAGCGATCGGGAGGCAATATTAATCAAGAATGGAGAATTATTGATAATATTTTAGGCAAGAACAGAAATCCAAACACAATTGAATATACTCGTATGGTAGTTGATGATATCCCATCTATAGCCATCTTCCGAATCCTTTACTGATTGTAACTGCTTTAAACAAAACAATATAGAGGTCGAATATCTACAATCAAATAGCTTTGCTTTCGATGTCATTACCTCCTTTGAAACGTATACAACTATCTTGTCTCTGAAAAATATAGTAAATACTCATGTATTTCAGATAGTATTTTACTCAAACATATTGGCTTTTATGTATCGGATGTCTTAAGTTATATTTTCAACTTAAGTTTTGAACAGGAATGTTTTTCTGAGCAACTAAAATGTGCTGAGCTAATTTCACTTTTAAAAAGGGGGATAAAAAAGATAAGGCAAACTACAGACCTATTTCTATTCTTCCAACAGTTTCAAACATTTTTGAAAAACTAATTGCAAAAAGAATGACTTATTTTTTAAATAAAAATAGATTTTTTAGTGAGAAAGAAGTCATTCTTTTTTAATTAAAAACTGATTTTTTAGTGAGAAACAATTTGGTTTCCGTTCAGGTAAATCAACCGAAGATACAATTCTTAGACTATGCATCCAGTTTTATGACAGCTTGAATAATAATAAATTTACATCGCTCTTATCATTGATTTGAAAAAAAGCCTTTAATATGGTTGATCATAATTTACTTCTAAGTAAATTGTATAACGCAAGATTCGGTGGTGTTATTTTTCAATGGCTTAAGTCATACTTAATAGGAAGAGTTCAAAAGTTATTGTCAATGGCAAAATGAGCGAAGCATGTTGTCCTAAAACTGGTGTACCACTGGGTTTCATTCCCGGCCGTATGTTTTTTAGTTTATATTAGCTCCCTATTTTTACTCCGATTGAATGGTCTTTCGACAGCATTTGCGGATGATGATATACCTACCAATCGAATTCCGATCTGAACTGTATTATGCAAATTGAAGAGGATCTTAAAATTTTAAGAACTTGGTTTTTTTGTCCATACTTTAATCATAAGTGAAAAAAACTAAATTGATGAATTTTCAAATGTCTGGTCACCAATCTTGTCATTATAATTTTCATTTCCATGGTTCCAATTGCAGACGGATCAGTTTTCCATTACATGTTTGTGGAAAACCTAATTTCAAATATACCGATTTCTGTTCTGATTCTTGTTTCAAAATAGACACAGTGGAGAATTTCAAGTATTTATGAGTTACGATTGATTCTAATCTTAATTGAAAAGACCATATTTGATGCATGTTACTCGCAAAGTGTATCTCTCAAAATCATTCTGCTCTAAAAAAGTTTTAATTTCTATATATTACGGTCTTGCGCACTCAAAACTATAATAAAAATCGCTTTGCTGAAAGTTGGCCTTTGTGCAAAGATTTGCGAATTTTACCTATGAGACATCTTTACATATTCGAAGTGCTCAAAGATTTCTTTAAGCAAAGTGGGAATATTCCCAGTAGAATCTGGCAGTTATACAATATACGTATTAACAACATGCATCTTGTCAATGTACCTACCGACAACAAAACTCATTTCACTATCTTTTATACTGTCAGCACCTAGATCATTTAATAAACTGCCTAAAGGCCAAAGAAAATCTCAACCAATATTTTGAGTTTTTTTTCTTCGCAATGGATGTGCCTGCAGAACCGCTCAAATTAGTATTAGACCTTTTTAATAAGATGCAAGAATTCGATGGAAATAATTGATTTACACGAGATTTTTTGGATAGGTTTGATTCGTTAGTTGCATCTTTCGTAAGTTTTGACGATATCTCACAGAAAGTCTTAACGGGATACATTAAAGAAATTGGTTCCATACTTTGAAGGCATATATTGGGTAAACCTCGTGTGATCTCTATAGCGAAACAACTGCTCATCCACTGTGATCGATTCGTATGGTCTGAAGTTGAGCTTTAAATTTGCATTGATCATATCAAAAATATCACTTATGGCAGCAGCTTTATCAGTGGCCATCCGAGTTGCTCGTGTTGCGTCCGAATCAAATCGAATGAACCTCGAAATTGCCTTGAAGCGCCTCACCGACATCGTTGCTCGATAAATGGGAAGCGCTTTGCTTTTATACAGCTCTTCCACTGTTTCATAGTTAGATCGGTGACAGCCCATGACAAACAAAATACCCAGATAGGCGGAAAACTCCTGTTCGTGAATAGGTTTCCATTCTAAAGGAGTTTTCTCAGGATGCTGTTCATTCCAGTTATTAACATAACTAAGAGCCCTTTTGTTGGTGTGATTGCAAATTATATCCTAGATAGAAGGGCTCATTATACAGAAGAAAGTGTCCACAACTGTAAGATCTTAAGTAACTGGATTTGGGCTCACAAATGGTGTGTTTCGGAAATATTACGCGCCCCTACGTTGCAAATTTGGTGTATTCTTATACCACTTAGTACCATCCTAACCAGTACAAAAATTACTTCCTGCTTCCGTGATGGCTGATCCTACTTCTATTTGCTGATTTCTATCTGGAACACTTGCTTCTACAGGCAAAAAGTTGTCCTCAGGGTCACTATCTATGTCACCTTCGTCTAATTCTGGTTCTCAATCGGAGGTAATTACTTCAAGAAGTTGCTGATTGTCATAAGACAACCTATCGAAAGAATCGTTACTACGATTTTATAAACCCTGCTAGCATTCTTTTACCTAGAAACAGCTAGAAATCACTTTCAATGTTCTCCATTTGCACAAAAAGTACGTGCTTTAGCAATCAATTACTCACTGAACAAAATACTTCCAAATGAACCTATTCTACATACGACATGACAAATGAATAAAAAAAGTTTGTATTGAGAAAATAACGGCTATCTGAAGAGATAATAACCCAAGAAACCAAGTAAAGCCAATGAATGAAAAACCTAACTCTGAAAGGCAAAAGAGGTCGACGGATGCACTTAAAACAAAATAAAACTTTACTTGAAAGAAAAACCGTTATCTGGAAAATAGGCACAAGTAGACGTAACAAAATAAAGAGAATGAGTGCAAAAGGCTGATATGGAAAGAAAAACTGCAACCTGCAGAAAAAAACTCATAGAGAATGCGTACAATTTTTTCCTATCTACCCTGGTAGATACTGTCCTTGTGGGTACATTTAAATTTCCGTCCATGTGAAGGTTAAAACAACTTTTCGGAACTAACAAAAAAACATTATCTATAGTAGGAATCCGCAAACCCTTACCGAAGCCTACTTGATTATTTGCGAAGTCACCCATCAATTGATGGGAGTAAATAGAAAGGGAATGGAAGTAATACAAACAGCAATTCCATTCCAATTCCAAGTTTCAGAAATACTCCCAGTTTTAAAGCAACAACAATTTCACATTAAACAGACAAGGTTAGGTTAGGTTAGAGAAGGGGAGTGTCACTTCCACTCGGAGGCCAAGAGGCCCATTGTGATTCCCTTCGTTTGTGTGGGTACACATAAAATTACCCTGTCCTATCACGTGGCAGAAACCACCCCGTGCTCTTAATCAATTTTAGAAGATCCGATATATCTACATTAGCCACGTCCGCAATCTCTGTAAAGAATCTTTGGCCTAGCGACACTAGGCGTCGATTCTGGAGAGCTGGGCAGTGGCCATGGAGATGTTGGATCGTCTCAGTTTCTTCCTCATCGCCGCAGCTCCGGCAGAGATCGCTGGATCCCGAGTCCCATTTCCGGAGCAATGGGCCATGTCCTGTGATCACTCCGACGAGCATACGGATTGAGTTACGGTCCAGCGCCAGGAGCTTCTTTGTTTTTCCGACATTGAGCTCTGGCCACGATGATCTTGTCGTGTAGCTGTCGGTTATTGTAAGCCAAGACGAGTTGGCCTCTTTGATGATTGTGTCGTTTATGATCGGGTATAATGCGCTGATCGGTGGTTGCAATGACGTGTCCGCTTCGCTGATGTCCATTTCAGACCCTTGCCTGGCCAATTCGTCTGCTCTTTCGTTCCCTGCGATTGAGCTGTGGCCCGGGACCCAGCAGATTCAGGATTCTATTGACTTCAGTGCAGCCTAGCTGTCTATGAAGATAGTGATATCCGATGGTGGGATATCGGCTACCTGTAGGTGTTTGACTGCTTTCTCTATTGCCATAACTTCTGCTTGAAAAATGCTGCACAGATCAGGGAGTCTGAATGATTCCTGTTTGTGGAGGGTATCGGAGTAGAACCCGGCCCCAGTGCCTGTGTCCATTTTCGATCCGTCGGTGAAGAGAGTGATCTCGTGGTCGTTGATTACGGCGTTTGATAGCCACTCTTCTCTGTCGGGCAAAAGGATAGGTATTCTGAGAGAGAAGTCATTTTGGGGTGAAATATAGTCGGTCGTAGCTGCGAGGCTACTAAAACCATGTTTCCTTCCCAGGTCGTCTATTATTCTGAGTATGGCCGCATGTCCATAGTTGGCTTGCTTCCACAGAGAGGATTCCCTTAGTCTGAGAGCGCTCCTTGCAGCGCAGCCTTTTATGAATAGATCCAGGGGGAAGAGATGAAAAATCGTGTCCAACCCTGCTTGCGGCGTGCTTCTCATGGCTCCCGTTGTACAAACAGCGGCTGACCTTTGTACTTTGTTGAGCACGTTCATATAGCTTTTTGTGCTGCTAGCAGTCCATCAGACTAGGGCCCAATAAGTTAAAATGGGTCTGATGATTGCTGTGTACATCCAATTAATGATGTACGGATGCAAGCCCCATCTTTTTCCGAAGGTCTTTTTGCATGCATAAAAAGCGTTCAATCCTTTTTTCATCCTTTCCTCCAGGTTCCTTTTCCAGGAGAGTTTTTAGTCAAGAATGATGCTTAGATATTTGGCTTCCGTTTTGAGTTTGAGTGGAGTGCCCTCTAACTTTGGGGGAGCAAATATCGGAATTTTCCTTTTCCTGGTGAACCAGACCAGCTCGGTTTTCTGGGGGTTTATTCTCAGACCGTTCCGTCTTGCCCACGAGGAGAGTTCTCTCAGCGCGGATTCCATTAGTTCACTGATAGTTGGTAGAAATTTACCTTTTATCAGGATAACCAGGTCATCCGCGTACGCTATGATCTTTGTGTCTTTCTCCATAAAGAATTTGGGGACTTTGTTGACTGTAAGAAGCCACAGTAGGGGGGAGAGCTCCTTGTGGTGTGCCTCTAGTTGTCACTTTCCTTATAGAACTGTGTCCAGTGTCTGCATTGATAATTCTGTTATTAAACATATTTCCAAACCAGATTAAAATGGATTTGTCTACTTTTATGTCCCCTAGAGCTGTTATTATAGCCTCTGTATTTACGTTGTTGAAGGCTCCCTTTATATCGAGGAAGGCTGCCATTGTAAACTATTTTAAGTTCAGCGAGCCCTCAATTTCACGGACAACACTATGCAAAGCACTTTCCACTGATCTGCCTTTAAGGTAGGCGTGTTGAGTGTTGCATAAGTTGCGTGAGTTGATGAGTCCTCTGATGTATAGGTCAAGGAGTCTCTCCAAGGTTTTTAATAGAAACGACGAGAGACTAATTGGCCTATAGTCCTTTGCGGTAGTATGGGATGGTTTACCTGCCTTAGGTATGAAAATTACCTTTATTTCTTTCCACTGTGTTGGGATGTACCCCGCGCGCAGGCAATTGGAAAAAATGCTTACGAGATGGGGTACAGTGTGGGTCTGTGTTTTTTGAAGCATCGCTGGCAAGATATCGCCCCGGAGATTTAACGGGTTTGAACGAATTTATTGCCCATGATACTTTATCCGTTGTGATAATCTTGTTTATTACTTCTTCGGTTGTGTGAACCGTAGGAACCATCGTCTCGAAGGAGACTGTGGTTTCAGGGGTTTTACAGCCTGGGAAGTGGGTTTCAGTCAGCAGTTCTAGGGATTCCTGACTGGATTCTGTCCAAGAACCATCTGGTTTAAGGATGAATCCCGGGACGCAGGGGTCCTTGGATAGGATCTTCCTGAGCCTTGCGGCTTCGTTGAGATCCTCTATTGATTCGCAGAACTCCCGCCAGGATTTAGATTTTGCTGCTCTTGTTTTGCTCTTGTATTCGTTGAAGCTGGATTTGTAATTATCCCAGTCTTCGGTTCTTTTTGAGATCTTTGCTCTATTGAATAGAGTTCGGGTCCTGGTCCTGAGTTGCTTTAGCTCTGTGGTCCACCAGACTGCGCTGGTCTTCTTGCAAGCACGTTGCAAAGGACAGGATTTGTTGAAAGCCGCTTTCAGAATTCTCACAAGATTTTCGACTGAATTCTCAATGTAAGTTGGATCAGGATTATTGGTGGCTTGTGGCGGTACTAACCTGTTGGCAACTAGGTTTGAGAAAAGATTCCAGTCTGTCTTCTGAGGGTTTCTGAAAGGTTTCCGTTTTTCTTTATTAACGTTAAAGTTGAAGAGTATCCGGCTGTGGTCCGAAAAGGAACAGTTAGTGGACACTCTCCAATTCTCTACTCGGATGGAGTCGGACTCACTCACTCAGTAAAGTGAGGTCAATTACCTCTTCCCTAACCCGATTGCGAAACGTGGGTGTATTACCTTTGTTGTAAATATTGAGGTTGGTGGAGATAATGAAATCGAAAATGGACTCACCCCTTTTATTGATGTCGCTGCTTCCCCATTGAGTGTGGTGTCCATTGGCGTCGCAGCCTATCAATAGACACAGTCCGCGTGACTTGGCGTGTCGCACGAGTGCTCGGACTGCGTCTGAAGGTGGATCCTCCACATCGTATGGCAAGTATGCGGACGATAGGAGCAAAATTGATTTGTGCTGTTGTTCGTACGTTACCACCGTGAGGTCTCCGTTGCTGTATGTACCTAGGAGAAAAATGTTTAAGTATCTCTTGGCGACTATACAGGTTCGTAGCTTACCTTCGGTATGTGGATAGTATAAATTATACTCCTTAGACCTTAATCCCTGAATTTTGTTCCTAAGGAGCCAAAGTTCTTGGATTAAGGCTATATCCACATCTTCCAGCAGTATGTACATCATCGAGTCATCGGTGGCTGCTTTGCAGTGGTGTAAATTAATTTGCACCACTAGCAGCCTCCTTTGATTTGCCGCGTTCATTGGGGAGCCTTACCTTCAGGGTTCCCAGCCCGAACTTGATGTTCCCAGATCTGCTGCGGATGTGGTCGAGTGACTTTTGGTCAATGGTAACCATGAGGTCCTTTCCCACTCCGTTATCTGAAGAAATTATTCTCCAGCTGTTTATTCTGCTTGTCAATTAGCTTCAATATGGATTCGTCCTTTTCGGGAACCGGTGGAGGGATCCATATTGAAGCCAACGTGCGAAGCGGGAGCATCGAACGAGGGATAACCTCGAGTTTAGCGTTCTGCCAGATTTCGCCGCAATTGTCGATTGTGCGCTTTAAGAAGTCTAGGGACCTCTGATTGTCACAACCGACAACTTTGACTCCTTTCTGCCAGCCTGCTCCGCCGAAGTTGATCTCATCGCTGCTATCTGCGATATGCACCGCTTCCAGTATTTTGGCTTCAATCGTTAGCCAATTGTCGGATGTAATCTTCCCATCCGGGTTGGAACGATCGACAATAGCCATTTGTAGACTCATGGGAAGATTGAAGCTGGCTGATGTTTTCGCCTTTTTCGCTTCCCCAAGAGTTTCTTCCCCGGAGCGCCCCCTCTTGACGTTCTGCTTCGATCCTGAGGCAGTGTGTCCCTTGGAGGTGCCCGGTTGCTGTGCGCTCTTTTCGACAGTGGCCGGTTGTGTTAGCTGTTGTCGAGTCAATTTTGGGACGTTGAGTTTGATAAGGGCCGTGTTCGACGGCTTCTTATCTCGCCCTGTGTCCTTTTTGGAAGCGTGAGTGAAGGTGGGAGCCGATTTCTTCTCGAATTTGGCTACCTCTTTCTTGTGCTTCTTGATCAGGAGTTTTTCGCGCAACCTGTGCTGTTTGCCTCTTCAGAGGATGCGTTTTACTATTTTTGTCTGTGGTGTGTTTTTCCATATGTGATCCCACGAGTCGCGCAGGAATGGGTGGTCGACCTGTACAGAGCCCCGCAGTGTACAGGCAAGGCTATTTGATCCAGGAGGGCGCCAGGTATCCTGGATACACCGTTAGTGACTGGGCTATTATTTAAACTGGGCCCCCAGCCTGGCTGACTCTCGGCACGGTACGATATACACCTTAGTCCAGCAGGGAGGGGGAATAGAGGGGATACCCGGGGAAGGGAGGAGGAGGTGATGGCTGCAGCTTAGCTTCATGTCTCGTCATAGAGAATTCATGTCCCAACATGGAGAGTGAATTCTCAAGAGTCATTGACAATTACTGAGCCTTCGCAACGCGACAAGGTGCGCAGCCACGCGAAGGTTAAACAGACAAACTAATTCACAAAACAACTACATGCATAGACAAACATATTATACAAATGCACAAAACACAGCCCCAATATTTCATAACAATAATAGACAAATATACGAACCAATGTAGACAAAAATCGAGTCAGGCGATATTAACATTTTGAACAAACGCAAGTAGATATAATCAGAGCAGCGAATTTCGATTTTCAAATATGCAAACGAATCTTGAACCCATGATTCTCTCTCTTAAAACTCTTAACGAAGGTGATCTCAGTACTTGTAACAACTGCAATGTCCGTGCAAATTTTCACACATGTCGGCAAAACAACTACCCTTTGTCGGATCTGGCAATGAACGCTGCTGAATTTGGCACTATCTAACGAAACAGAAGGACATATAGCAAAAAGTTGCGACTGAGATTCTAATTCTACTCGCTTCTAATTCTATTAGAAAAATTCAAATTTCAAACTCCAAATTAAAAGTAAAAATTTCAAACTCCAAATTAAAGAGTAAAAGACTAGCTATTCACAATCGCCTTAATTTGCATCCAAATCTATTCCTAATATGAATAAAATTAATCTTTATAACATTTTGCATTTATACTCATATTTTTTGATGAACATTATAAAATGTTGTGCGTTTAGGTAAAAATAAAATACCAATATAAAAAAATTAATTTATGTATGAACAAAGAATAAAAATGGACTTATTTGCTTATAAGCTTGTAAGGTTCAATTCAATTCAATTTATTTATATTTTACATTTATATTCATTTTCATTTCATTTATTCATTTATTCATTGACGTTATAATTTAACTTGATACTACAAGATGTTTTATCTTATAATTAAGTATCTAAAGTTGATATTACAAATATATTTTACATCAAATCGAGAAAAAGGGGAAAAAACAAAGAGAAGTTTAAGCTAAATTTTAACTTACGGGTATATTATAGATATTACTTATGAGCTTTGATTCGACAGAATTGAAAATAGTTTTTTGCGAAATGTGGCTGGTGATGTGATGTTCTGCAGTTCCTGAGGAAGATTATTCCACAGACGAACAGATTGAACAAAGTAAGACCGTTCTCCAATTATTTGTGCAAAACGCGGAATTATTAATTTTAACCCTCTGCGAGACTGAGCAAAAAGCATCATTTCACGTAAGTAACTAGGACATTTACCGTGGATGATGTTAAAAAGCTTTATAATATTTCTAAACTTGTAATACGTGTCAAGTTTTAAACCGAAAACGACCCATTTAGGTGGGACACACTACTATACCTTGGAACATTATGAATGAACCGAATACAATCATTAAAAGCTACATTTATTTTGCGGTTGCAATCATAATCAAGACAAGGATACACAGAACAATTAAACGTGAAAAAAGGAAGTAACAAGCTTTTAACCAAACGGTATTTGATTGTTGTGGGCAGTGAATGCGATGACGACCTTAACCTGGATATGCCATGGTATATTCTTCTTATTGTATCCGAAACAGCATCGCAACAGGTTAAAGTGCTATTAATTTGATATCCTAGATACCTAACTTTGTCGACATAGCTAATAATGTTTCCGTTCAGGACAAGAGCAGGATAATCAGAATGGTCAATTCTCTGTCGTGAACATATCATTCCCATAGTCTTTAAAAGATTCAGTTTAAGGTTGTTATTATTAGACCACCGTTGGACATTTAAGAGATCCTCGTTTATACGGGCTACACAATCTTCTATTAAACCAACAGACTGACATAGATAAATAAGGACATCATCCGCGTACATATGCATTTGACAGTTTTTGATTGAGTTTGGAAGATCATTTATGAACATAGAGAAAAGTAACGGGCCCAAGACAGATCCCTGCGGTACACCAGAGTTAACCGAAGTAGGACTTGAAGTTCCCAATTCCGTTTTGACTATTTGAACGCGGTTACTTAGATATTGCGCAAATAGTCTGAGAGATATTTTTTATTAAAACCAAGAGTATGTATTATTAAAACCAAATAAGTTTTTCAGTTTAGACAATAGGATTGAGTGGTTAATACAATCAAAGGCTTTGGAATAGTCGAGAAGAACCATGATTCCGAGTTTGTTTGCGTCTAGTGCTGTACGCAAATCTGAAGTAACTTTGATAACCGCAGATTCGCAACTATGTAAATGGCGAAAACCTGATTGCCACTTGGATAGATAGTTACCTGCTTCTAAGTACTTTTGTATTTGGGTAGCCATAATCTTTTCAAGCACCTTAGCTGGAAAACAGAGTAAACTGATTGGCCTGAAATCCGGCGGAACTGACGGGTTGGATATTTTCGAAACAGGAACGATGGTGGCTTCTTTCCACTTCTCTGGGAATTGGCAGCTATATATACAAAAGTTGAAGATATTCAACATATACGGAAGTATTATGGGCAAAACTGACTTTATAAACTTAGGCGACACACAATCAGGACCTGTAGCGTTCGATTTGATACTACGAATCGAATCATGAACATCAATTAACTGGACACATTCAAAACTAAATCCTACACTAGAGTCCTCTGAACTTGCTGGAAGAATTGATGGAATTGTAGAGACAGGTGCAAAAACAGTGTTCATTGTACTAGGGCTAAAAGAACACTCAGCTATATTTTTCCCGGCAGTTACACCAAGTTTATTTAAGTTTTTCCATAATTCTCTAGAGCTTTGTTTAAGGTCAAGTTTTCGCACGATGTAAGCACGCTTGTAGAAGCGTATCATTGCAACTGTTTTATTTCGAGCAACGTTGTATTGGCGTCTATTGTAGTCAGTGGGATTTCTTTTGAAAAGTCTAAAAAATCGTTCTCTCTCGCGGATATATTCTCTAATAATATTGTTATACCATGGACAAGGTTTGGGCTTAATTGTCTTAGTCACTGTTGGTATACAAACGTCATACAATTCATTTAATAGGTTATTAAATATGCTAATTTTATTATCAATGTCAGATGTAAAATAAATAGAGTCCCAGGTATTAGAGACACAGTTTCTTCGAGCGTCGGTAAGGTTAAAATGTTGGTAAGATCTGTAAGTTATTATTTTGTCATTACAAGGAGGAGTGCGGTTATATTTAACAGAACAAAATAGGAAATCATGGATGAAGTCAGAAGTAGGTCTAACCTGATCGCTTCCCAGAACAGCGCGTCGGGAATTTGTCAAGAACATATCAATCAAGGACGGATTGCTACTAGACTGGAAACAGGTAGGCCAACGAGAGTTAATAACATATAGACTAGTTTTATCACAGAAGTAACGGAATAGTTTGACAGTGTTATTGTGGACTAGGTAGTTCACATTAAAATCGCCACCAACTAGTATGTTATTATACCTAGGGCTAAACCTCGTTAGAGTTTCTTCCAGTTCAATTAAGTTATCCTCCTTAAAGCTATTGGGTGGACAATACACCACCACAAGCAAATGTTTCTCAACGAGATCATTCAGCTCAACACACAGGAACTGGATATCAGACATGGATGACATATAAATACACTTTGAGAAGATGCGTTCTTTAATATACATACATACACCACCTCCACTCCTATTGACACGATCGTTTCTGTACAGTTTATAACTTGGGATCTGCACAGATTGAGATAAAATATTAAGATTCAGCCACGATTCTGATATCATAACGATATCTAATTTAGAAGTGCTAAGTATTTGATACAGGACTGTAAACTTGGAGCGAATACTGCCTGCGTTCAGATGACATACATTTAGCCCATTATGGGCGCTACACAACACATTGAGAACGGTCCTAACTATTTATATCAGGATCAGATGGATTCATCATATAAAAAATTTTTCAAGAACATCACCACACACTCGGCAGAAAAAATACCTATATGAATTAGACTTAATAATAAATTAAAAGAAGAGTTAAAAAGAAATTAAAAATTAAAAAAATAATAATAAAAGGAAAAAATTACATTTAAAAATAAAAATCCATAAAGTGGCAACACTAAAAACATTTGAGAGCATATGGAGTAAATAAAAGAAAACAAAGAGATTAACAAAAAAGTATCAGTTGGAGTCAGCTTCCATATGAATTGCATCAGTGGGTTCTTTGTAGGCATCACATTTATACATGTTGAAAAGAGGCGAAGCCATTTCCGTACCAACGTGCACGTAATTAGTAGTATACAGGGTGTCCCACGAGCAGTATGCCAAAGCTATAGCGTGTAGGTCTGGTCAAGACAATAAAAAATCGTTTGGGAGGGGGGAGAGGGGGTCTATTCCTCCCCGTTTAGCCGGGATGGGCAATTTTCTAAAAAATTGACTTAATTTGGAAAAAAAATTATTAAAAATCAACAGTTACATCCACAATGCCGTGATATACTTTTTTGTAAAGCCAGAAACCTCTTCTTTCATCTTGTTTTTAAACGAAGCTGTTTTAATGAATAGTTTTTGAGAAATTAATTTTCAAACTCAAAATTTAAAAAAAAAAAAATTTCGAACTATTTTTTTTCAAAATTGTATTTAATTAAGTACTAATTTTGGGACTGGGTACTGGGACACTGGGACACCTCCGATTGGTATATCTTTTAGCGTAGATTCTTTCGTCTTCACGATCTCGACCATTAGCTAAACCGTAGCAGAAGTGCATGTGCGTTAATTCTTCTCGAGAGTATGAGTTTGACATCGTAATGTGTTGATGAGTTAACATCCAATTTGGAAATGGTTTCTTATTAAAAATGCGATGCCTTTTATTTACATTTGGGTTGCAAATATTTTGTTTTTCAATAAAGAAAAATTGCGGTTTTATTGTCTTAAGGTCTTAAGGGTAGAACCCATCGGCGGCGGGCGGACCCAGACGAAATTGGCAGGTCAGTTTTCAGGCGTTATCAATGAAAAAAAAGGATTAATCCAGGGTTATTCCAATACTGTGTCACTTTATTGTATCCTCATAAAACTCAGAATTTTTTAAAAATAATAAAAAGAGGTCAATGTTTCATACATTAATTTGCCCACAAGTCCAGCCGCGTTAAAACCAAAAAAAAGGTTTTTCTTAGAAAAAAGGGTTCGAGTTTTTTTTTTAATTTCTCAAAAACTACAAGACATTTTTGCATCTGGTTTTCTGTTTTTAACTAAAAACTAATAAAAGAATTGAATTTTTGAAAAAAAAAAAAATAGTACTTAATTACATACAATTTGGAAAAAAAATAGTTCGAAATTTTTTTTTTCCATTTTTTTTTTCAAAATTTTGAGTTTAAAAATTAATTTCTCAAAAACTATTCATTAAAACAGCTTCCTTTATAAACAAGACGAAAGAAGAGGTTTCTGGCATTACATAAAAGTATATCATATATATATAAAAGTATATCACGGCATTGTGGATGTAACTGTTGATTTTTAATATATATTTTTTTAAATTAAGTCAATTTTTTAGAAAATTGCCCCTCCCGGATAAACGATTTTTTTCTTGTCTTTACCAGACCTACACGCTCTAGCTTTTTGGCATACTGGTCGTGGGACACCCTGTATAAGAATTTTTTATGTATTTTTTCAACCCGTACAGTCGGTTTTTCTTCAAATAAATAAATTCAACATTACATCTCAAGAGTTAAGATGAAGCGAAATCTTATACCCAGAGGAAAATGATTAAAAAAAAAATTATGTTGTATATATGTATATGTATATATAGTTCTCTACCGACAAACGAATAAAATATATGAATTGTAAATAATAACTAAAAAATAATAAATAAGTAAATAACGTGTTGTTGCAGCGTTACATGAGCGCATCAAATAACACAATTGCCGTCGCAAAAAGAAAAAAAACCAACCAACGCAATTGCCGTCGGCAAAACCACCTCTCGGCAAATTAAAGGGTCCACGGCAAATTTTAGGAGCTCAGCACCCACTGCAGTTATGATGCCGGCTTGCAATGAAGACACTAGCTCCACCCACCCACGATAGTGTGTATGTGCAGTTTTCGAAAGTTCGAAGTCACACACAGGTGCAAAATGGCATCAGATGGAGAATGTGGGTCAATGACCTAGCAGACAAAAAACGGACCGAAACAGCTGGCCCTCTAGAATGAAAACGACGAAAAACCAGTGGCGACGAGACTTCGTCATCGCGATCTTCCCGAGGGAAAACTTACTTGTCACCAAACCACCGTGGACGACGGTAGAAATAAAAGTATTGTACACAAATCCGACCTTGTGCGTTTTCTTCGTTTTTTATTTTATTTTGCAAAGTATCCCCGGCGATACACGTGTAATAATAAAATAAATACTAAGCAAAAATAAGGAAAATAAATAAATATGAGCTAACACGATGCACTTGACCCTGAACCCAGTGCAGGATAACAGACTGCACGAGAAGTGCTGACAAAGTTTGATCAGGTGCATACTCGTTCCCACGACAACAGAAGGTGCATTCCATCGCACCGGGATCATATTGCAACACAGCGAATACGCGCACCGACACGAAACTGATGAATCGGCACACTGGACGATGGGAGGCGAACTAGATCTAAGGTTAGTCTAAGTTGGAATTATTTACGATATACGAGTAGTTGTGTTAATAAATCGATAGGAAAAAATACAAACGATGTAATTATTGTGTGGAAAGTAAGTCGGGCTCAGCCTCCCTGTCTGCGATTTTTGTTTGGGAATTCCCTTAAGGAATTCCTTAACTGCCTCTCGAGCAGAGACAGCTGGACAGCTCTGATCCTTCTCTTCTGGCAATTCATCTGTCGTTCCTAAGTAAGGACACCGCAGTGGTACGTTCTACTGAACAAAGATAGCTGTACTCATAAGAACACAGCCATCATTCCAATGAAGCAGATAAAATTCACTGTACCCACTGTATTCACTATTGTTGTGAAATAGTTTGCTCTGCCCAAATTGGCAAGTGTAGAATTAATGTCTGGTATTGGGCATGTATCCGGAATGGTAACGGCGTTTAACCTTTTATAATCAATAACCATTCGGTACTGTTTCTCTCCTGACGGTTTGGGTTTTTTCGGCACCATCCAAATCGGAGAGTTATAGGGACTTTTCGAGGGACGAATTATTCTTTCGTCTAAGGGTTTTTTTTTATTTCATCCTCTACTACTTCCCTCATGTTAGCAGGGTATGGATAGTATTTGCTATAAATTGGTTCATTGGTATTGGTTTTAATTTCTGTGGTTTTTATGGTTTCAGTGGTATCAATATGTCCGAAAAGGGGTTCATACGTTTTTATTAACCTGCGAAGCTTACTCTTTTTTTCCTCTGAGAGGTTTTCATTGAGAAGAAGGTTAGTTTCGCCTGAGACATTTTCCTTCAATGGGATGATTATATTTAAATTCAATTTCAACGTATTTTCTTTGCGATCGATAACCGCCTCAAGTTCCTTGAGGGTCTCAAATTATGCCTTCAAAAGAGGTCAGGCCGGGCAATAAGTAAAAAGTTAGCAGTGTGTTATAACCGATGGACTGGAATAAACTTCTACAGATTTTGTCTTTTATCTTAATAGCTGAATGTACATAGGAAGGGTGAACAAGATGAGTGGGACGAGATGATGTTTTATCGACGACAGATGGGGAAAGTCAATTTATGTTGGCTCCCGTGTCAACGAGTAAGCTGAATGAGAGCCCGTCCCTCGTAACATATTCTAAATATGGAACGCTGGACGGGCGCCCCTCATAAAATTTACCTCATCACAGATTTCGTTCTCCACCAAATCTTCGTATTTTAAGTCAGGAACTTCCTGAGGTGCTTCTACATGGTACACTCTTTGTTGTTTTTGTGTGTAATTGTCAGAATGTGCCTTTCTCTAAAATGGATTCATGCCACGAGGACGATTCATATAATGCTTCTACCGACTTCGTTTCTAAGGTCCTCAACCGAGTGTCTAATTCTTTCATTTGACCTAATATGTCATTAACTGCCCCCGTTAAGTCGGTTATGGATTTATTTATTGCGTCCATCTTTTACCTTGGAAGAAGTTGCCAAATGTGAAATATAAATATTTATTTTCTCTTTTCCTTTTTGAACTCGCTCACTTACCGACACCACCCAAAATGGTATATATATTCCCTTAGATTTCACTACTTGGGTTTCACACAAGACACAATTTAAATTTTACACTTGGGCTCCACGCTTAAAATAATTAATTGATTCTGATTTATAATTTCTTAACACAAATGATTGATAGATTCTTTCGATTTCAATTAATTGATCCTAATTTATAATTTTTTAACACCAATGATTGATAGATTTATTCCATTTCTTAATCTCACTAAGTGTGTAATTTGCTAGAAATTAATTTTAATTTTTATTATTTTTTTTATCTCTTTCAGCTTCCACAAATTGCCAAATATGCCTCTTGGAATTTTTCCTTTTCAGGAATAGGTCTTAATATATTTTTATTGAGCTGATAATATCTTTCTTTTAAATTTTTATTTATCTTTCTGCGCTTATTGCCTTTTTCCTTACATTAGGAAAAGAATTGCACTGCACATGTTAGTCCTTGTTTCGTTATTTATATATTCTCGAATTTCTCGTCCGCTGGGTCGGAGAAAAAAGGAAAAAAAACTTAATCGATTAGATGCGTTTGTTCTTGGGTACCGCTCTTTCGGAAGGATCGTCTTATCCTTTTTGGATGCGAACACTAAAGTGTACGCAACCTACTAAGGCACGATTTGCTTGCTTCGCACGCATTTTCCCCTTTTACAATTATCACCGTGTTCTCGTGGGTACAGTGAATTTTATCTGCTTCATTGGAATGATGGCTGTGTTTTATGAGTACAGCTATCTTTGTTCAGTAGAACGTACCACTGCGGTGTCCTTATTTAGGAACGACAGATGAATTGCTAGGAGAAAAGGATCGCGTATACGGAGCTGTCCCCGCTCGAGCGCCAGTGAAGGAATACCTTAAGGGGATTCGCAAACAAAAATCGCGGGCAAGGAGGCTGAGCCTCCCCCCAACGGTCCGACTTACTTTCCACACAATAATTACATCGTTTGTATTTTTTCCTATCGATTTATTAACACAACTACCCGTATATCGTAAATAATTCCAACTTAGACTAACCTTAAATCTAGTTCGCCTCCCATAGGTAGCCGCGGTTCCCGTCGTCCAGTGTGCCGACTCATCAGTTTCGTGTCGGTGCGCGTATTCGCTGTGTTGCAATATGATCCTGGTGCGATGGAATGCACCTTGTGTTGTCGTGGGAACGAGTATGCACCTGATCAAACTGTGTCAGTACTTCTCCTGCAGTCTGTTATCCTGCACTGGGTTCAGGGTCAAGTGCGTCATGTTAGCTCATATTTATTTATTTGCCTTATTTATTGCTTAGTATTTATTTTATTATTACACGTTATTTATTTATTTATTATTTTTTAATTATTTATATATTCATATATTTTATTCGAATGTCTATAGACAACTATATATATTTATATATACATATATATATATATATTCTCTTTTTTATTATTGTCTTATTTATTATTTAACGTCTATATTTTTTTTTTTTGACAAATGAGAGGTTTTTTTTTAAGCATTTTCCTCTGGGTATAAGATTTCGCTTCATCTTAACTCTTGACATTCATAATATATCATTATTCAGATGTAAGACTTAAGTAGGAACTCTGTGTAAATTGTGCAATTACAATCACATGTAGTGATTTATTTATTTGAAGAAAAACCGACTGTACTCTTCAAGGGTTGAAAAAATACATAAAAAATCCTATATACTACTAATGGCTTCGCCTCTTTTCAACATGTATTAATGGAAAATATAAATAAATTGAATTGAATTGAACCTTACAAGCTTACAAGCAAATAAGTTCATTTTTATTCTTTGTTCATACATAAATTAATTTTTTTATATTGATATTTTATTTTTAACTAAACACACAAAATTTTATAATGTTTATCAAAAAATATGAGTAAATGCAAAATGTTATAAAGATTAATTTTATTCATATTAGGAATAGATTTCGATGCAAATTAAAGCAATTGTGAATAGCTAGTCTTTGAAACTGGGAGTATTTCTGAAACGATTGTTAGATTGCCTATGGCCTATGGAATTGCTGTTTGTATTACTTCCATTCCCTTTCTATTTACTCCCATCAATTGATGGGTGACTTCGCAAATAATCAAGTAGGCTTCGTTAAGGGTTTGTGGATTCCTACTATAGATAATGTTTTTTTGTTAGTTCCGGAAAGTTGTTTTAACCTTCACATGGACGGAAATTTAAATGTACCCACAAGGACAGTATCTACCAGGGTAGATAGGAAAAAATTGTACGCATTCTCTATGAGTTTTTTTCTGCAGGTTACAGTTTTTCTTTCCATATCAGCCTTTTGCACTCATTCTCTTTATTTTGTTACGTCTACTTGTGCCTATTTTCCAGATAACGGTTTTTCTTTCAAGTAAAGTTTTATTTCCCTCTTTTGTTTTGTTTTAAGTGCATCCGTCGACCTCTTTTGCCTTTCAGAGTTAGGTTTTTCACTCATTGGCTATACTTGGTTTCTTGGTTCATTATCTCTTCAGATAGCCGTTATTTTCTCAATACAAACTTTGTTTACTCATTTGTCATGTCGTATGTAGAATAGGTTCATTTGGAAGTATTTTGTTCAATGAGTAATTGATTGCTAAAGCACGTACTTTTTGTGCAAATGGAGAACATTGAAAGTGATTTCTAGCTGTTTCTAGGTAAAAGAATGCTAGCAGGGTTTATAAAATCGTAGTAACGATTCTTTCGATAGGTTGTCTTATGACAATCAGCAACTTCTTGAAGTAATTACCTCCGATTCAGAACCAGAATTAGACGAAGGTGACATAGATAGTGACCCTGAGGACAACTTTTTGCCTGTAGAAGCAAGTGTTCCAGATAGAAATCAGCAAATAGAAGTAGGATCAGCCATCACGGAAGCAGGAAGTAGTTTTTGTACTGGTAAGGATGGTACTAAGTGGTATAAGAATACACCAAATTTGCAACGTAGGGGCGCGTAATATTTCCGAAACACACCATTTGTGAGCCCAAATCCAGTTACTTAAGGTCTTACAGTTGTGGACACTTTCTTCTGTATAATGAGCCCTTCTATCTAGGATATAATTTGCCATCACACCAACAAAAGGGCTCTTAGTTATGTTAATAACTGGAATGAACAGCATCCTGAGAAAACTCCTTTAGAATGGAAACCTATTCACGAACAGGAGTTTTCCGCCTATCTGGGTATTTTGTTTGTCATGGGCTGTCACCGATCTAACTATGAAACAGTGGAAGAGCTGCAGAAAAGCAAAGCGCTTCCCATTTATCGAGCAACGATGTCGGTGAGGCGCTTCAAGGCAATTTCGAGGTTCATTCGATTTGATTCGGACGCAACCCGTGCAACTCGGATGGCCACTGATAAAGCTGCTGCCAGAAGTGATATTTTTGATATGATCAATGCAAATTTAAAGCTCAACTTCAGACCATACGAATCGATCACAGTGGATGAGCAGTTGTTTCGCTATAGAGGTCACACGAGGTTTACCCAATATATGCCTTCGAAGTATGGAACCAAATTCTTTAATGTATCCCGTTAAGACTTTCTGTGAGATATCGTCAAAACTTACGAAAGATGTAACTAACGAATCAAACCTATCCAAAAAATCTCGTGTAAATGAAACATTTTCATCGAATTCTTCAATCTTATTAAAAAGGTCTAATACTAATCTGAGCCTGAAACCTGGAAAGTTGCTCAAATAACTGCAATCCCGAAACCTGGTAAAGACGCAAAAAACCCATTATCTTACCGACCAATAAGTTTACTTCCTATTCTAGGGAAAGTATTTGAAAAATTAATGTATGATCGACTACTGCCTGTACTAAATAATAACAAGGTAATACCCGACCATCAATTCGGATTTCGCAAACAACATTCAACAATCCAACAAATTCACAGAGCAGTAAACAAAATTACACCGGACCTATAAGAAAAGAAATACTGCATTGGAATATTTCTAGATGTAGCAAAAGCATTTGACAAGGTATGGCACAAAGGACTAATTAACAAACTAAAAAACTTACTTCCACCAGATTTTTATCTTATCATTAAAAGCTACCTTAATGAACGTCACTTTTCTTCTTCTTCTTCTTTTCCTTTTTCCGGCGTTGTTATGGTCAGAAGTGTAGGACCATAACCTTCCCACTTAACTGCATTCCTACTGGTCCGCTTGTGGGGTCCGCCGGTTTGACCTCAGAAAGTAGCGGCAGGCTTCCCGGTTTGGGATTACTTCATCGCTGAGGCCAATCAAATGCTGGTGTTTTTGCATTTGTTTGCACCAATTGTTTTTCGGCCTGCCTTTTTTTTGTGACACGGGTATGCTCCAGATTTATTTGTTTGATCTTACTTTTACAACACCGGTGATCTCCAGTCGTGTCAACCCACTGATTTGCATGTACACTTGTGGGGCAGTTTAATGGTGGTATATGTGTCTTTGGCTCACCTTGGTGTTTTCTAAATTGCCTAGATGTGATTTTCGTTTACCTTTGTTTTTGTCGCCTTTTACGACAAGCGAGAGGTATCGCTGCAGGGATATTCTTAACCCGTCCCTGCACGGATCTAATGAACGTCACTTTTATGTAAAATATAATCTGGACACCGCATCATCTCAAGCTCAATTACTTCTCAACAAAATGATAAAATGGTTCGACGATTGGAGCATAAACATCAACGAAGACAAAACTCAACAAGTTATTTTTACTACGAAACTAAACATCTCAACTACTCCGCTAACAATAAAAGACAAAACTATCCCAATTGTCAATGTTGCTAAATATCTTGGCATGCATTTGGACAGCAAACTTAACTGGAAATACCATATACAAAAAAAAGAGACCAAATAAAACTAAAATATAATCAAGTGCTATGGCTTCTTCGCCGAAACTCAAAGATATCCATTAATAATAAGTTACTACCCTACAAAGCCATTATCAAACCTATCTGGACATATGGGATTCAACTTTGGGGAACTTCAAAGAAAACAAACATTGCTATAATACAAAGACAACAATCAAAAATACTACGAACAATTATTAACGCGGACTGGTACATACCTAACACTGACATTCATCGTGACCTAAAAATTCCAACAGTGTTAGAAGAAATTCAAACCGCAAGCAGAAAACATCACCTTAAATTACTAGTTCATCCAAATAACGAAGTTAACACATTGCCAATAAAGGAAATGCTTGGAAGACGACGACTAAAGAGAACCAAACCTACTGACCTGATAACAGACATCTCACTAGAAATTTAACTAGTCGACAAAATTTTCTGTACATCGCTATGAATTTTGGTAGTGTTAAAACAAAGTGGGCATAGAACATTGGTAACTAGCTCAAAATATTGATCCCCAAACTAATTGTTAACAAATGTACTAAGTGTCAACATAAGACAGATGTATGCATATCATTGGGAATAATAAAAAAAAAAAAAAGAAAACTAATCTGAGCGGTTCTGCAGGCGTAACCGCATCCATTGCGAAGAAAAAAAAATCAAAATATTGGTTGAAAATTTCTTTGGTGTTTAGGCAGTTTATTAAATGATCTAGGCGCTGACAGTATAAAAGTTAGTTGCACTTTGCACACTTGCACAAAGTCTTTGAACACTTCGAATATGTAAAGATGTCTCATAGGTAAAATTCGCAAATCTTTGTACAAAGGCCAACTTTCGGCAAAGCGATTATTATTGCAAATTATTCGAATAAGATGTTTTTTTAGCAATCAACAAGGGCCTAAGAGTATTTCCATATGAACCACCCCAACTCGATAGTCCGTATTGTATTATAGTTTTGAGTGCGCAAGACCGTAATATATATGTAGAAATTAAAACTTTTTTAGAGCAGAATGATTTTGAGAGATACATTTTGCGAGTAACATGCATCAAATATGGTCTTTTCAATTAAGATTAGAATCAATCGTAACTCATAAATACTTGAAATTCTCCACTGTGTCTATTTTGAAACAAGAATCAGAACAGAAATCGGTATATTTGAAATTAGGTTTTCCACAAACATGTAATGGAAAACTGATCCATCTGCAATTGGAACCATGGAAATGAAAATTATAATGACAAGATTGGTGACCAGACATTTGAAAATTCATCAATTTAGTTTTTTTCACTTATGATTAAAGTATGGACAAAAAAACCAAGTTCTTAAAATTTGAAGATCCTCTTCAATTTGCATAATACAGTTCAGATCGGAATTCGATTGGTAGGTATATCATCATCCGCAAATGCTGTCGAAAGACCATTCAATCGGAGCAAAAATAGGGAGCTAATATAAACTAAAAAACATACTGCCGAGAATGAAACCCTGTGGTACACCAGTTTTAAGACAACATGCTTCGCTCATTTTGCCATTGACAATAACCTTTTGAACTCTTCCTATTAAGTATGACGTAAGCCATTGAAAAATAACACCACCGAATCTTGCGTTATACAATTTACTTAGAAGTAAATTATGATCAACCATATTAAAGGCTTTTTTTCATATCAATGATAAGAGCGATGTAAATTTATTATTATTCAAGCTGTCATAAAACTGGATGCATAGTCTAAGAATTGTATCTTCGGTTGATTTACCTGAACGGAAACCAAATTGTTTCTCACTAAAAAATCAGTTTTTAATTAAAAAATAATGACTTCTTTCTCACTAAAAAATCCATTTTTATTTAAAAAATAAGTCATTCTTTTTGCAATTAGTTTTTCAAAAATGTTTGAAACTGTTGGAAGAATAGAAATAGGTCTGTAGTTTGCCTTATCTTTTTTATCCCCCTTTTTAAAAGTGAAATTAGCTCAGCACATTTTAGTTGCTCAGAAAAACATTCCTGTTCAAAACTTAAGTTGAAAATATAACTTAAGACATCCGATACATAAAAGCCAATATGTTTGAGTAAAATACTATCTGAAATACATGAGTATTTACTATATTTTTCAGAGACAAGATAGTTGTATACGTTTCAAAGGAGGTAATGACATCGAAAGCAAAGCTATTTGATTGTAGATATTCGACCTCTATATTGTTTTGTTTAAAGCAGTTACATTCAGTAAAGGATTCGGAAGATGGCTATAGATGGGATATCATCAACTACCATACGAGTATATTCAATTGTGTTTGGACTTCTGTTCTTGCCTAAAATATTATCAATAATTCTCCATTCTTGATTAATATTGCCTCCCGATCGCTGAAATAAATTAGAGCAGTATATTTCGCTAGATGATTCAGCCATAGAGTCTTACATAGTGAAAGGTTATACTTTTTAAGTATTTTATTATTCGGATGTTTTCTAAGCTTTAAACTCGTTGTATTTTTTTCTTTATTTGATTTAGTAGACTCTAATTTATCCTAGCCTTAAACATTTCTTTTTATAAGTTTTTTTTATTGGTTAATAAGATCAAGATTTTATATGCCTTTGCCTTTTGTAATAAATATAGAAATAGATGGGTCTTTTTCAGAATATACCTGATCCCAGAATTCGTGTTTCAAATTATTTTGCAAAGAGGTGTAATCAACGGTATACTGCTCTTTTGTGGATGAAATGGGATGTGGAATGTCACTAAATGCGTTGTGTAAAGCAATCATTTTATGATCGGTTATATTATAAACGGAAACATTACCGACAAAGTTGAATTTATTATTTCTGTTAAAGCGAAAAAATATGTGGTCAATACAAGTACATACTCGATGATTCTGTTTCGTGAGTTGGTACGCTTTGAGCTCTTATGAAGCCCTAAAAAATAGATAATTTTCTACATCTTTATTAAATTCGTCTAAGATATCTATATTCATATCTCCAATTAGAATTGAATTACAAATGTTGTTTGCACAAAGAATTAGGCTTAGTTCTTCTATGAACAACGCTTTACTAAACGCATGCAATCTACATATATACACACAATACAGTATAGCTCTGACTTTTATAATAAAAAGACGACTTTAATATCTGCACTTTAAATAGTGAGTTTTTAAGCAATGGTATGCAAAATTTCTCGCTATAGAATTCGTCGCAGCAGATAATGAGCACGTAACCCGGGATATTATAAATACTAATTTAACTCCCATAAACCCAAATCTCTGTTAAAACAATTATTTTGTTGAACACATATTTTGATGAACACAAAAACAATTATCAACAAAACTATGAAAAATTGGCATTTTACAAGTATATTGGACTGAAAAAGAGTAGGATTAACAATATTCATACCATATCAAGATCTGAAATACAATTAATTCTTACTGAAATATCACCCTCACTCTTCTTCATAAAGATATACCCATTCCTAGTCTTTTCGTAGTTTTCAGAGACAGTGCAGTGTTAAGAAGTTGACGCTTCTGTTGTGTTAAACAGTCGTTGATGTAAATATTCTCTGGTTACGGTGCTTCAAATAGTTTTGTCGTAAGTTACTCTCTTTTCTCTCTTTTGCTTTCCATTATTTTCTCTTTCAGATGGTGAGAAACAAATTTAGCGTGCAAAATATTGACACTCATTGAATTGCATTTACCATTTCCTTTTCCTTTCTTATTTTGTTTGATAAAACATTGGTCGATTTCGTTCTCCTAAATGCATCGCGAAAAAAAACCAACTCCAAGATCGACGGATGGTATGTTTTTGTTTTTTGAAACATTGTATACTTCTATGCTGTTTGAAAGAAGTTGTTCTAATTGTTTTGCAACCATTTGATCAATTTGAATTTTATGGTAGTTTTTAAGTTGGATAATTTCGGAGTAAACCACTTCAAGGTAACAGCTGGAGGTTATTCTTCAACAAGTGAAGTGTAGTAATTGCCAGCGGAGAAGGTGGATAATACGGTTGTGGTGGCGGAGGTAACATTTGCAGTAGAAGCAGAAATGTTGAATGGCTTGGTGGTGACAGCGGAGGCTAAAGAAGTTAAGTTGTCGGAGAGGCTTGGCGATGAAACAATAGGTGGTGTTGGAGGTAGAAGCGGTGTTGAATTTGATGAAGTTGGAATTGTTGAAGAGAATTTAATTGGAGTGATACTAAAGATAGATCCTCTTCTCTCATACGTACAACTAGGGCATCCCCAAATTGTTTTTGATTTTTTCATATAGTCTATTTCATTGGCAGTTATTTTTGCACATTTTCCGTGAAAACTTTTATTACAATCAAGGTACTTGATTTTAAGATTATTTTTAAAAAGGAGCTCCTGATATGAGTGCAACTTACAACGTCAAAAAAAGAGTTTTTACGTTTTGTTATCGTCATATAGTAATTTTAATGTTATTTTTTGCTCACCAGTAGTGATGAGACTGCTCTTGCGATCGCTGCTACTCGGAACTATGTTATTCACGAAAGCAGGGAGCAACTCTGATTGCTCCTGGAGGGAACAGTTTACGGAGCAATTACCGGAGCAGGAACTGCTACCTTATCTGTTCTTCTGCTCTTAAACATAGCAATAGCATGGTAGAGTACATGAGAGAAGAACAATTTTCTTATTACTTTTATGTGAAAATCTATAGAGCGAAAGAGAAAACAATGGACAGTATTCCAAATAATTTCTGAGATGCGTTCACTGGGATAGTGGTAATTGATTTCAGTATATAAAATGGAATATTATTTAAGATGTGCAGATTTGTTATTTCTCTTGCAATTCTTCATTTGAATGCCTATGGGGAAATCGGGAATTTATTTATTATACTCTCAGAATGAATTTATTTCAAAGTTATTAACATTTTAAGTTTAAATTTTATGATACAAATACTAGGTAGGGAAATTACATTTGAGACTGAACGCTGCTAAGTGGTAAAATTGACAATCGAAATTGACAATTTGCTTTGTTCTTTTTGTGCGTACTTTTGAAAGTAGCAGTTTAGGTGGTGAAATTAAAAGTATTTGTGAAAAGTTTTAAAGTTATAATTTTTTGAAATGGGAGAAAAAAGACCAGTGACATTTGGATGCATTTTACACAAACCGTTGGTAAGATGGCTGTTTGTAAAATTTGCAAGCAGTCGTTATCCTTCAAAACATCAATAACTAATTTTAAAAAACATATGAACGTTCGTCATTCCACAATTGTTACGAGAACAAATTCTCCCATGGACGTTGACACATCATACCACCTGCAGAAGATATGTCCATCAGTGAGATCATCCCAGCCCATCGAAGTTCATTCAACCCAAGTTTTAAGGCAACAGGTACTCCAATTCATTCCATCAAAAATGTCAACTACGCAGAAAGAAAAATTCGACAGGTTGGTAATGAATTTATTTATAAATAAAATACTATCAACCTTTTTACATTATTGAGGATGAAGGTTTTAGAGAGCTAACGAAAACATTGGCTCCTACATACTGTCTTCCAAGTAGGAAATTTCTTTCAAATAATTTATTAGACAGTATATACAATGAGCAACTCGTTTTGTTAAGATCAAAACTCAATAATGTAAGGAGTGTTTGCATAGCTTCTGACCAGTGGACTTCCATAAACAATGAAAATTACCTTGGTATAACCGCTCATTATATCGATGATAATTTTGTGTTTCAAAATACCATGCTAGAGTGCATTAAGTTTGAAGGCCCACACACCGCAGCTTCCATTGCAACCGAAATCAATCGTGTTCTGACGTTATAAGAATTAAAGGACAAGGTCTTGATTATTGTAACTGACAACGCTGCAAACATCATCAAAGCAGTTAGAGATCATTTG
Source organism: Merodon equestris (assembly GCA_958301585.1). Taxonomy (NCBI): domain Eukaryota; kingdom Metazoa; phylum Arthropoda; class Insecta; order Diptera; family Syrphidae; genus Merodon; species Merodon equestris. The sequence continues at coordinate 49,752,135 of OY284414.1, forward strand.
AACAAACGTCACTTCGGTTGCTTTGGTCATAAACTGAATTTGTGTGTGCAAACGGCGCGGCGTTGGGTTTTCGAAGTAATGTCGAGCCTGAGGATACTTTGCAAATGTCAACTACGCAAGGGACAATTAAAAAAATGAAGGACATTGTAAACTTCATCAAGCGAAATCCTCAGGCAAGTGAGAAACTTTTACATACCCAGGTCATGTTGGGTAATGAACAACCCCTTAGTGTGGTCAATGATATTCGAACGAGGTGGAACTCAACATTCTACATGATGGAGAGATTTGTTGCTCTGAAAGAAGCTATAAAAATAATGTTGTAAGCATTAATACACAAATTCAAATGCTTGCAGATATTGAGTGGCTAATCGCTTCCGAATTGTGCACCATTCTACGTCCTTTCGAACAAGCAACCAGGGAAATGTCGGCAGAGAGTTATTTTACTGCAAGCAAAACTATCCCTATATCTGCTGGGCTTGTAAAAATACTGGAAAGGATGTTAAGCGATGGAAGTGTACAAAATGCGCAAGTCTTTGCCGAAAACCTGCTTCGAAAGCTGAGGACAAGACTTAATAATCTCGAAAGGAATTTAACCATCTCTTCGAACTCATTTTTGGACCCTCGGTTTAAACAACATGTCTTCGAAAACAAAACTGCCCCCAACGCCGTCCAAAAAGACATAACCAACTGGGTGGCCACGAATTTTTACAACAGCAGAAGAAATCAGGAGTTGATAGTGAGTACATCGCAGGGCATCGTAGAGACTGCAGGAGACTATTCTTACTGGAGTTTATTCGACAACAAAATTTCCAATATAGAACCCAGCACCAGTGGAATGTCGAATGCAGTACTTGAAGTGCAGCAGGTGGTCGAAAGGGCGGACAATCCCTTGCATTGGTGGAACATGAATAAAAATGTATATCCAAATCTAAGTGCATTGATAAAAATTAGATGTTGCATGGTGGCTACAACTGTTCCGTGCGAAAGACTTCTAAGACTGGGATGATGATCACTGAGCGTCGATCGAGGCTTTCTCACAAGAATATGTATAATATGAAATAATTTTTTTGATATTAATATTCGTTTGTTTGCTTAGTATTTGTTGTTTGTTTCTGGTATTTTCGCTGTATATACATACATGTGTACATATATAAATTTCATGCATTTTTTTTTCTTTTTTTTGTGTTATGTTTCTAATATATTTTTTTCATATTCATACATTACTGCTTTTATTATTTTTATATTCTGATAACATGAAATATATGTAATTTTGTTGTTCTCTTGCATTAATTTTATTTCATTGCATTATACATATTTCAATAAGAACTTTAACTTTGCTTTATATAGTATGATATATATCATATTATCTACATACCAAACCCAATTTTTCCCTGTTTGTTAAGTCCTAGTATTTTTGCTGCGTACACAATACATATGTACATAAACAAAATCCATGTATTTTCTTTTTTTTTTTGCGTTATGTTACTAATATTTATATTCATACATACTAAGTGCATTTCTTAAAAAAAATCATAATTCTTATATTATATAATTCTTATTCTTTGTTTTTCAATAACATGAAATAAATGTAATTTTATTTTAATTTACTACTTTACTTGTTATTTATTTACTTTTCCTATCTCATTATATTAATTCACTATTTAATTTGCGATGCCAAGTATCCATATTGAAATCACAATAAAGGAAATGCTTGGAAGACGACGACTAAAGAGAACCAAACCTACTGACCTGATAACAGACATCTCACTAGAAATATAACTAGTCGACAAAATTTTCTGTACATCGCTATGAATTTTGGTAGTGTTAAAACAAAGTGGGCATAGAACATTGGTAACTAGCTCAAAATATTGATCCCCAAACTAATTGTTAACAAATGTACTAAGTGTCAACATAAGACAGATGTATGCATATCATTGGGAATAATAAAAAAAAAAAAAAAGAAAACTAATCTGAGCGGTTCTGCAGGCGTAACCGCATCCATTGCGAAGAAAAAAAAATCAAAATATTGGTTGAAAATTTCTTTGGTGTTTAGGCAGTTTATTAAATGATCTAGGCGCTGACAGTATAAAAGTTAGTTGCACTTTGCACACTTGCACAAAGTCTTTGAACACTTCGAATATGTAAAGATGTCTCATAGGTAAAATTCGCAAATCTTTGTACAAAGACCAACTTTCGGCAAAGCGATTATTATTGCAAATTATTCGAATAAGATGTTTTTTAGCAATCAACAAGGGCCTAAGAGTATTTGCATATGAACCACCCCAACTCGATAGTCCGTATTGTATTATAGTTTTGAGTGCGCAAGACCGTAATATATATGTAGAAATTAAAACTTTTTTAGAGCAGAATGATTTTGAGAGATACATTTTGCGAGTAACATGCATCAAATATGGTCTTTTCAATTAAGATTAGAATCAATCGTAACTCATAAATACTTGAAATTCTCCACTGTGTCTATTTTGAAACAAGAATCAGAACAGAAATCGGTATATTTGAAATTAGGTTTTCCACAAACATGTAATGGAAAACTGATCCATCTGCAATTGGAACCATGGAAATGAAAATTATAATGACAAGATTGGTGACCAGACATTTGAAAATTCATCAATTTAGTTTTTTTCACTTATGATTAAAGTATGGACAAAAAAACCAAGTTCTTAAAATTTTAAGATCCTCTTCAATTTGCATAATACAGTTCAGATCGGAATTCGATTGGTAGGTATATCATCATCCGCAAATGCTGTCGAAAGACCATTCAATCGGAGCAAAAATAGGGAGCTAATATAAACTAAAAAACATACTGCCGAGAATGAAACCCTGTGGTACACCAGTTTTAAGACAACATGCTTCGCTCATTTTGCCATTGACAATAACCTTTTGAACTCTTCCTATTAAGTATGACGTAAGCCATTGAAAAATAACACCACCGAATCTTGCGTTATACAATTTACTTAGAAGTAAATTATGATCAACCATATTAAAGGCTTTTTTTCATATCAATGATAAGAGCGATGTAAATTTATTATTATTCAAGCTGTCATAAAACTGGATGCATAGTCTAAGAATTGTATCTTCGGTTGATTTACCTGAACGGAAACCAAATTGTTTCTCACTAAAAAATCAGTTTTTAATTAAAAAATAATGACTTCTTTCTCACTAAAAAATCCATTTTTATTTAAAAAATAAGTCATTCTTTTTGCAATTAGTTTTTCAAAAATGTTTGAAACTGTTGGAAGAATAGAAATAGGTCTGTAGTTTGCCTTATCTTTTTTATCCCCCTTTTTAAAAGTGAAATTAGCTCAGCACATTTTAGTTGCTCAGAAAAACATTCCTGTTCAAAACTTAAGTTGAAAATATAACTTAAGACATCCGATACATAAAAGCCAATATGTTTGAGTAAAATACTATCTGAAATACATGAGTATTTACTATATTTTTCAGAGACAAGATAGTTGTATACGTTTCAAAGGAGGTAATGACATCGAAAGCAAAGCTATTTGATTGTAGATATTCGACCTCTATATTGTTTTGTTTAAAGCAGTTACATTCAGTAAAGGATTCGGAAGATGGCTATAGATGGGATATCATCAACTACCATACGAGTATATTCAATTGTGTTTGGACTTCTGTTCTTGCCTAAAATATTATCAATAAGTCTCCATTCTTGATTAATATTGCCTCCCGATCGCTGAAATAAATTAGAGCAGTATATTTCGCTAGATGATTCAGCCATAGAGTCTTACATAGTGAAAGGTTATACTTTTTAAGTATTTTATTATTCGGATGTTTTCTAAGCTTTAAACTCGTTGTATTTTTTTCTTTATTTGATTTAGTAGACTCTAATTTATCCTAGCCTTAAACATTTCTTTTTATAAGTTTTTTTTATTGGTTAATAAGATCAAGATTTTATATGCCTTTGCCTTTTGTAATAAATATAGAAATAGATGGGTCTTTTTCAGAATATACCTGATCCCAGAATTCGTGTTTCAAATTATTTTGCAAAGAGGTGTAATCAACGGTATACTGCTCTTTTGTGGATGAAATGGGATGTGGAATGTCACTAAATGCGTTGTGTAAAGCAATCATTTTATGATCGGTTATATTATAAACGGAAACATTACCGACAAAGTTGAATTTATTATTTCTGTTAAAGCGAAAAAATATGTGGTCAATACAAGTACATACTCGATGATTCTGTTTCGTGAGTTGGTACGCTTTGAGCTCTTATGAAGCCCTAAAAAATAGATAATTTTCTACATCTTTATTAAATTCGTCTAAGATATCTATATTCATATCTCCAATTAGAATTGAATTACAAATGTTGTTTGCACAAAGAATTAGGCTTAGTTCTTCTATGAACAACGCTTTACTAAACGCATGCAATCTACATATATACACACAATACAGTATAGCTCTGACTTTTATAATAAAAAGACGACTTTAATATCTGCACTTTAAATAGTGAGTTTTTAAGCAATGGTATGCAAAATTTCTCGCTATAGAATTCGTCGCAGCAGATAATGAGCACGTAACCCGGGATATTATAAATACTAATTTAACTCCCATAAACCCAAATCTCTGTTAAAACAATTATTTTGTTGAACACATATTTTGATGAACACAAAAACAATTATCAACAAAACTATGAAAAATTGGCATTTTACAAGTATATTGGACTGAAAAAGAGTAGGATTAACAATATTCATACCATATCAAGATCTGAAATACAATTAATTCTTACTGAAATATCACCCTCACTCTTCTTCATAAAGATATACCCATTCCTAGTCTTTTCGTAGTTTTCAGAGACAGTGCAGTGTTAAGAAGTTGACGCTTCTGTTGTGTTAAACAGTCGTTGATGTAAATATTCTCTGGTTACGGTGCTTCAAATAGTTTTGTCGTAAGTTACTCTCTTTTCTCTCTTTTGCTTTCCATTATTTTCTCTTTCAGATGGTGAGAAACAAATTTAGCGTGCAAAATATTGACACTCATTGAATTGCATTTACCATTTCCTTTTCCTTTCTTATTTTGTTTGATAAAACATTGGTCGATTTCGTTCTCCTAAATGCATCGCGAAAAAAAACCAACTCCAAGATCGACGGATGGTATGTTTTTGTTTTTTGAAACATTGTATACTTCTATGCTGTTTGAAAGAAGTTGTTCTAATTGTTTTGCAACCATTTGATCAATTTGAATTTTATGGTAGTTTTTAAGTTGGATAATTTCGGAGTAAACCACTTCAAGGTAACAGCTGGAGGTTATTCTTCAACAAGTGAAGTGTAGTAATTGCCAGCGGAGAAGGTGGATAATACGGTTGTGGTGGCGGAGGTAACATTTGCAGTAGAAGCAGAAATGTTGAATGGCTTGGTGGTGACAGCGGAGGCTAAAGAAGTTAAGTTGTCGGAGAGGCTTGGCGATGAAACAATAGGTGGTGTTGGAGGTAGAAGCGGTGTTGAATTTGATGAAGTTGGAATTGTTGAAGAGAATTTAATTGGAGTGATACTAAAGATAGATCCTCTTCTCTCATACGTACAACTAGGGCATCCCCAAATTGTTTTTGATTTTTTCATATAGTCTATTTCATTGGCAGTTATTTTTGCACATTTTCCGTGAAAACTTTTATTACAATCAAGGTACTTGATTTTAAGATTATTTTTAAAAAGGAGCTCCTGATATGAGTGCAACTTACAACGTCAAAAAAAGAGTTTTTACGTTTTGTTATCGTCATATAGTAATTTTAATGTTATTTTTTGCTCACCAGTAGTGATGAGACTGCTCTTGCGATCGCTGCTACTCGGAACTATGTTATTCACGAAAGCAGGGAGCAACTCTGATTGCTCCTGGAGGGAACAGTTTACGGAGCAATTACCGGAGCAGGAACTGCTACCTTATCTGTTCTTCTGCTCTTAAACATAGCAATAGCATGGTAGAGTACATGAGAGAAGAACAATTTTCTTATTACTTTTATGTGAAAATCTATAGAGCGAAAGAGAAAACAATGGACAGTATTCCAAATAATTTCTGAGATGCGTTCACTGGGATAGTGGTAATTGATTTCAGTATATAAAATGGAATATTATTTAAGATGTGCAGATTTGTTATTTCTCTTGCAATTCTTCATTTGAATGCCTATGGGGAAATCGGGAATTTATTTATTATACTCTCAGAATGAATTTATTTCAAAGTTATTAACATTTTAAGTTTAAATTTTATGATACAAATACTAGGTAGGGAAATTACATTTGAGACTGAACGCTGCTAAGTGGTAAAATTGACAATCGAAATTGACAATTTGCTTTGTTCTTTTTGTGCGTACTTTTGAAAGTAGCAGTTTAGGTGGTGAAATTAAAAGTATTTGTGAAAAGTTTTAAAGTTATAATTTTTTGAAATGGGAGAAAAAAGACCAGTGACATTTGGATGCATTTTACACAAACCGTTGGTAAGATGGCTGTTTGTAAAATTTGCAAGCAGTCGTTATCCTTCAAAACATCAATAACTAATTTTAAAAAACATATGAACGTTCGTCATTCCACAATTGTTACGAGAACAAATTCTCCCATGGACGTTGACACATCATACCACCTGCAGAAGATATGTCCATCAGTGAGATCATCCCAGCCCATCGAAGTTCATTCAACCCAAGTTTTAAGGCAACAGGTACTCCAATTCATTCCATCAAAAATGTCAACTACGCAGAAAGAAAAATTCGACAGGTTGGTAATGAATTTATTTATAAATAAAATACTATCAACCTTTTTACATTATTGAGGATGAAGGTTTTAGAGAGCTAACGAAAACATTGGCTCCTACATACTGTCTTCCAAGTAGGAAATTTCTTTCAAATAATTTATTAGACAGTATATACAATGAGCAACTCGTTTTGTTAAGATCAAAACTCAATAATGTAAGGAGTGTTTGCATAGCTTCTGACCAGTGGACTTCCATAAACAATGAAAATTACCTTGGTATAACCGCTCATTATATCGATGATAATTTTGTGTTTCAAAATACCATGCTAGAGTGCATTAAGTTTGAAGGCCCACACACCGCAGCTTCCATTGCAACCGAAATCAATCGTGTTCTGACGTTATAAGAATTAAAGGACAAGGTCTTGATTATTGTAACTGACAACGCTGCAAACATCATCAAAGCAGTTAGAGATCATTTGAACAAACGTCACTTCGGTTGCTTTGGTCATAAACTGAATTTGTGTGTGCAAACGGCGCGGCGTTGGGTTTTCGAAGTAATGTCGAGCCTGAGGATACTTTGCAAATGTCAACTACGCAAGGGACAATTAAAAAAATGAAGGACATTGTAAACTTCATCAAGCGAAATCCTCAGGCAAGTGAGAAACTTTTACATACCCAGGTCATGTTGGGTAATGAACAACCCCTTAGTGTGGTCAATGATATTCGAACGAGGTGGAACTCAACATTCTACATGATGGAGAGATTTGTTGCTCTGAAAGAAGCTATAAAAATAATGTTGTAAGCATTAATACACAAATTCAAATGCTTGCAGATATTGAGTGGCTAATCGCTTCCGAATTGTGCACCATTCTACGTCCTTTCGAACAAGCAACCAGGGAAATGTCGGCAGAGAGTTATTTTACTGCAAGCAAAATTATCCCTATATCTGCTGGGCTTGTAAAAATACTGGAAAGGATGTTAAGCGATGGAAGTGTACAAAATGCGCAAGTCTTTGCCGAAAACCTGCTTCGAAAGCTGAGGACAAGACTTAATAATCTCGAAAGGAATTTAACCATCTCTTCGAACTCATTTTTGGACCCTCGGTTTAAACAACATGTCTTCGAAAACAAAACTGCCCCCAACGCCGTCCAAAAAGACATAACCAACTGGGTGGCCACGAATTTTTACAACAGCAGAAGAAATCAGGAGTTGATAGTGAGTACATCGCAGGGCATCGTAGAGACTGCAGGAGACTATTCTTACTGGAGTTTATTCGACAACAAAATTTCCAATATAGAACCCAGCACCAGTGGAATGTCGAATGCAGTACTTGAAGTGCAGCAGGTGGTCGAAAGGGCGGACAATCCCTTGCATTGGTGGAACATGAATAAAAATGTATATCCAAATCTAAGTGCATTGATAAAAATTAGATGTTGCATGGTGGCTACAACTGTTCCGTGCGAAAGACTTCTAAGACTGGGATGATGATCACTGAGCGTCGATCGAGGCTTTCTCACAAGAATATGTATAATATGAAATAATTTTTTTGATATTAATATTCGTTTGTTTGCTTAGTATTTGTTGTTTGTTTCTGGTATTTTCGCTGTATATACATACATGTGTACATATATAAATTTCATGCATTTTTTTTTCTTTTTTTTGTGTTATGTTTCTAATATATTTTTTTCATATTCATACATTACTGCTTTTATTTAATATTTTCGTTTTTTTTATATTCTGATAACATGAAATATATGTAATTTTGTTGTTCTCTTGCATTAATTTTATTTTATTGCATTATACATATTTCAATAAGAACTTTAACTTTGCTTTATATAGTATGATATATATCATATTATCTACATACCAAACCCAATTTTTCCCTGTTTGTTAAGTCCTAGTATATTTGCTGCGTACACAATACATATGTACATAAACAAAATCCATGTATTTTCTTTTTTTTTTTGCGTTATGTTACTAATATTTATATTCATACATACTAAGTGCATTTCTTAAAAAAAATCATAATTCTTATATTATATAATTCTTATTCTTTGTTTTTCAATAACATGAAATAAATGTAATTTTATTTTAATTTACTACTTTACTTGTTATTTATTTACTTTTCCTATCTCATTATATTAATTCACTATTTAATTTGCGATGCCAAGTATCCATATTGAAATCATTAGATCATAAATGCTACCAAATCACAGCTTGGCTTAACTGCTCCTCCTCATAACTGATTGTTGCGATCGCTGCTACCCTAAAATAGCAGACAAGCCCAAAACTACTCACCAGAGTTCCTTTCGTCAAGAAGGGCAGGAGTGGAGTTTACAGCTAAATTTGGAATAGCGGAGTTAGGAGATTCTACAGCTATAGCTACAGAAGAGATGTTAGCGAGTTTCGTGGAAGATCAACAGAAATTGATTTTCTTCTCTGAGAGATGCATTTCTCACATATAAAATGTTACTTGTCTTTTTCACAAAATTGTCCAAGTTGGCACACTTAGCGTGATAAAATACTTTAGACGTAAAACCTTGAATTTTTAAGTCTGTCGTGTGGGCTTTCAGATTGCACGAAATACATTTAATTTTTAATGTTTTAGTTAGCAATAAACAATACAACAACATTAAACCGATTTATCATATATCGGTCTAGTGTTCTTTTAAATATTAATACTTATAATTGGAGAGAGCAATAAATCGTGTGTCCCCATCAATTTGTTTAGCAACTTGATTAATTCCGAATTTGTCTGGTTTGTTCGGTATATATGTACATAATAAAACCTCGAAAACCAAAGTTGTTCATCTAAAGTCAAATAGTAACTGGGAACGAAATTATTGCGGTAATTGATAGTAAATAGTTCTACAACTTTTCTTATAGGGTCCACTTCTGGACCATAACATACAACAACCCCAGAATAGCATTTGTATGTACTGCTATCAATGTATATATTAGTGCAACTTACAAGTATGTCCTTAATGTCCTGTGTGAAAAATAATTGAAAACTGGGTACCGAATCCTTTTTTCGTAGCTGTTTCTCCTTTTAGGCTCGGTAGTCGTAACCGAATTTTATGGGGTCGGAGTCGAGTTGCTTGTAGTACATTTTTTGGACCAAATTGTACCATTTGGACGTTTGTAAGTTCTTGATCTGCTTCCAATCGCAAGAGGAACATTATCCAATTCCGAAAATTGCTCACGAGTCAATCAATTCAGTTTCGAGTGTTTCAAATTCTCGAGTTTTCGCCTGACGAACCAGGGCTCCTAAATATAACGGTGCAGGTTCATCATCTTCACTTTTAATTTGGATCAACGAAGACATTATCAGTCTCCATCTCAAAAAGCCGTCTCTCCACGTCTGAATAACTCATGATAAAAAAACGTTTATACCTTAAGGCACATCAACAAATTAGCCTTGTACACTTGAAAAAGAATACAAAAGCATTATCTTAACCCTACGGCTTCATGTGTAGTAGAGTTTTGATACTCGCGCGGACTACTATGGTAGACATTTGACTTTGGCGATTAACTATAAAATTATGCATTCGCGAACAATTAAGAGAGATACTAACCTGCTGGCAAATTTAGTTGAGAGGGCTTATCTGAAATAAAACCGCTCTTACCTAAAAACACTCTTAAGTTATGAATAAAACTGCTCCTGTGGTCAACTATAGTAGGCCATGCTAGTGCTCCAGTGTTAAACTGATTTGATGGATGGCGGTTGTAGAGATTTAGTCTTAGACTATTATCATAGAGAGGTGGTCTTTGATAATGGTTAAAATGATTAGAAAATTAGCTTAGAGAGCATTCCTGTCTGATAATGGATGGTTTCGTCAGGAAAATGTATGAGTTGTGGATAAAACGGTATACTATCTGGATTATTAAGGGATACCATTGTATTCTTTTTGGAGTAAGTGGAAAGGAATTTGTCTGAAATAACCTCTTTTCTATGGCTTGTTATAGTTAACGTATTCAGTTCCTAAATCTTGGTTCGACAACTTTAACCATATATAGAGCTCGAGAAATATCCGCTAGATGACATGTTATGAGAAGAGAAAAAATGTAGTCCTCTTATAAACGAGTCTAACGCCTTGTCTGTGTAAGATTTAGTCAACAGAGGTAGGGGCTTCTGAACAAATGCTCATGCATGCCATCTTAGTAAAAATTGATGACAAGTGCATATATACCGCCTGATAGAACCTTAAAAATTGTTGCTACCTTGCACTACCATACTAAATCTCCTCGACACCTTGCTGGTGCTCGAGAGTACCAAAATTAAATTTGTCTGCATAGTGCAGAAAGAGACACAGTGAAATACACACCTATAATTTAAAATTCAGCATACATTGCCCACAATATCATTCCCTACAATACTTAGAATTCTAAAGTATTTTGGATTACCTTCCTCTGTCCACGGACTTTTTCCATGAACAGAGCTTTCATGATTCGACCGGGTAAGCTTCGAATTTTAGGTTTCAGGACGTATATTGTATTTTGATCGGTTTCACTGGTTATAATCGTATTAGGGTTGAGTATTTCACAAATATAATTTATCTTCTCTCGTTATTGGGAATGTCTAAAAGCTATTAATGAAATAAGGGTTTGATTGTGGTGGGTCAGAGTACGTTTTGGGCAGGCATGTTTTCTTTACCTTTAAAATTATTTAAAACTGTTTCTAGATTTAAATTTAATTACCGTTTACTTCTATGTAAGCTGTAATATTTTCTTATATTTTAAAATCAAATAATAAAACTCACTACTCTTGGTGTATGCCCTTATGTGTATAAATTAAACTGAATTTGTTTGAATCGTGTCAGTTCTATTAAATTGTGGGACCTTACACGGACATTTTTTGGTAGCTTATATCATGTTTTCTTTTTATTTGTTTTATATGTTTTTATATATTTATTTATATGTTTTTTTTTACATTGATGAGTTGTAGTTGTCTTTATATAAGGTACATTTTCCTTCCTTATTATCGCCAATGTTACTTTCATTTCGTTATTTGATAACATATATAATTTTACGATTCCGGCTTTTCGCTAATATATCCAATATTTTTTAACTGGTTCTATTTTATATTTTTTTTTTATGATTGAGTACCATTGGAGAATTAGTGCGCCATTTTCCCACGTACTCGGAGATGCAGATGGCAAATTGTCAATATAATTCTCTCCATTTTACTGATAAATTCCTCGTAGCCTGAATTTTGATTGCGTGAATAATCTTGAAGGACCCATTCTAAATTCTTGCATTTCCTGTACTTATTTTAATTAACTGTTAAAACGTGTGGTCCCAAATTTGAAAACTGATGGTGCACAGTGGCACAAGTAACAATAATAATAGGAGCAGCATTCCAACGCCGGTAAAAGTTGTTATTCGATTTCTTCCGATTTTGGCTACTAATTATCCCGGTAGCTTACATTTGTTTGTGAATGGCTCTCCTTTTCTTTTAACGCCACCTGTGGGTCTAATGCGGATGCTAATTATTAAATTATTCTCCTTATTATTTCAAAAGGGTTCAAATAAGCAGATTAACACTTTATACGTCGAAATTAATTCTCAGTTACAATGTTTTTATTGACTAGCCTTACGCTGCTACGTTTGGCGATGAGTCACTCCCATAGGGGTCGCCATTTTACCACCGTCGGACGTGATAGAGTATGTAATCTGGTGGACGAATAATATGACCAGCGTGCGCTAGATGTTCGTTTCTTCATACAGGAAAAGTTTATGTTAACTAAGCGGATGATTTTTTTTCAGTTAAATCGTACGATATCCAAGCAACGACCTTCTATTTCGAAGTTTGATCAAATGTTCGGAAACAATTGATTTGCTAATGGTTAACCTCGCTATGATCTCCTGATTTGTGATTTGATATTTGGAAACGATTTAAGCTGTTACTTGGTTGACATCTGTATTAACTAATCGACCACAAAGAGAAGCACTCCAGCTTGTGTCAGCCTCAATATGTGGATCGTTATTCAGGAGTATGTTGGGGAAGGACTTGCCATTCATGTTCGCTACATACTTAGAGTATATAAAATATTTTGTTTTTCTTTTTTATCCTGTCAATCAAAGTGATAAACAAACATTTCATTTAATTTCACGAATATCACTGGTACAAGCAATTAAATATCATTAGATAAAAAAAAATTGGAAAGAGCCAAAAAACGCCATCAGACTTGCAAAAGGTAATATAAGACTCAATGCGCCGAAGTGCCAATGACAAGTTCAACAGAAAAGGTAAAATCATTTCAGTTACCGGTAAGAGAGGGACGGGGGGGCGATTCCAACAAGAAGGCACATAGAGAGGAAAACCTAAAAAGAATACCCAACGGAGAACGATCCCATTGCCAAAATCTTCCATCATTCCCCAATTAATTTTTAAAAATCCTTTTTAAAACTGTTTCACCACCGTCCCTAATTTTCATGACTCAATATCTTAAACACTATTACTTTTAACTTTAAACAGTCGAAGTTTATACCCGCTAATAAAGCAGCGTTATTCCAATCCAATATATCGTAATTGTAAAACCAGGAATGTTATGTTTCCTCTGGCACCGGTTCTATTTCTATAGTACATAAAAGAAATTTCTTAACCTACGAAAATGAGTTTATACTTGCTATTCACCGATGAGTTTACTGAAATTTGAAGATCTTCCAAAATAAAGTCAAATCAATTTATTTGTGCTCTGGTGATTTGAACTCAGTTTGGCTCAGTGCAAAATTGTTTCTGTTTCCTAATCTCCTTATTCTTTTCAAAATCACTATATTGTTAAGGATATATTTTGAGATTTGAAGAATTTGGCAATTCCGATACGCACTCGTACTTTTTTTTGACTTCTATAAAGAGTAACTTTAACGATTTTAGAGAATCAATTATACTCAAGAAATTTTATTGCCATCTTTCGAATATTTACGCAAATTTATTCTATCAATCATAAAAATAAATATCTATGAACATTGAATTTTGAACTTTTTGAACAATTTTATTTAAAAAATAGAAACGATATTTCAGTTGGGATTAAAATTTCGTGCGAATCACCCTAGTCATACAATTCATTATTGTACAAACTAAAGAAACTTGATTGTTTGTTTTATTTTTTCATTTCCATAATTCAGTTAAAAAAATTAAAAGTTGTGTTAAGTCATCAAGAAATATAAGGAAATATTGATCCAATTTATTGAGTGTCATTTAAAAATGGCTCAATCAATCTCTCTGAGTTGGAGAAGTGCTTTCGGTCAATTATGTATACGCAAGTTAAATGAAACTATCACAAAATAAAACTCAAAGGCAAAGTACCACATTGCCACATATGCCAAATATTTAGCTAAGTGGGTGTCGACATCCCTGTCGCAACGGTAAACCTAAATCGAACGGTCTTGCGGTGGGTTAAGTCAAGGGAAAATGGTATAAAACCAAGAGATTTAACTCATCCTCCAGCCAATACTGTGATTGTAGCACTTTCAAGTGGTACATCCAGACATCAAATACAAAGAGGTCTACTCACTTTTTTAACCAACCACCCTTCACTACCTTAGTCGCGCAGTACACATATACCAAAAGAATATAGGACAGACAATAATTTGAAATCTGCATCTCCGAAGACGTGGGGGAATAGCAATTCTCACCCAGTCAGAAACGATGAAGACCGATGCAGAAATGAAGTAGAATTGGAATTTCAAACTTATGCAATAATTTTTATCTTTAGAACCCTGCCCGATGCTTTCCGCTGGTAGTAAAATGAAACGAATTTGAACTAATCTCTCGGAACTCATATGTTGAAATTATGATGACAATTTTGTAAAGCAAATTGTCGGTATTTGAAATATGATTTCATTTTTGTAAATCGATGCACGACAAGGAATGCCGTCCGTGCAGGGACGGGTTAAGAATTTCCCTGCAGCGATACCTCTCGCTTGTCGTAAAAGGCGACTAAAACAAAGGTAAACAAAAATCACATCTAGGCAATTTAGAAAACACCAAGGTGAGCCTAGGGACACATATACCACCATTAAACTGCCCCACAAGTGTACATGCAAATCAGTGGGTTGACACGACTGGAGGTGTTGTAAGAGTAAGATCAAACAAAAAAGTCTGGAGCATGCCCGTGTCATAAAAAAAAAGGCAGGCCGAAAAACAATTGGTGCAAACAAATGCAAAAACACCAGCATTTGATTGGCCTCAGCGATGAAGTAATCCCAAACCGGGAAGCCTGCCGCTACTTTCTGAGGTCAAACCGGCGGACCCCACAAGCGGACCAGTAGGAATGCAGTAAAGTGGGAAGGTTATGGTCCTACACTTCTGACCATAACAACGCCGGAAAAAGGAAAAGAAGAAGATGCACGACAACGAATGAGTCGATTAATTACCTCCTTCTAAGATAATCCTCGCCAAATTGACCTATCCGAATAAGAAATATAGCGCTTGTCTTGCACTGTGTTTTCATGATATCTCAATCAGTAATGTCGCCGATCTATTGGAGAGTTGACGCATTGATAAGGAAAGGGAAACTTTTTTTCACTGTATTGTAATTGTTTGGTACTACATTTTTATGAGTATTTTAAATTTGATTTGAGATTTCATTTCAATCAAATGACGCTGCAATGGAGGGAAAAAAATGTAAGACGGTATTTTATCCGCACTGTCAGAAAATGATGAGGGGAGGCTCAGAGACTAACGGTTACGTAGAGCATCATGATAGTGAAGATGACATCCATAGTCACATTTGTGTTGCTTTTATAGACCATTTCGAAGTAAAAAAAACATGTATGTACCTAGTGGAGAATAAGGCTGAACCCACACCAAGGCCGACAAAAGGTTTTTTCTTGTCGCACGACAAAGGAAAGAACGATTAAAAACAAATTATTAGAATTAAAGAAGTATTCCGATAAGTTCCAAAATTTTACTAGAATGAAAATTGAAACATTCGATTATTTGCTTGACTTACTTGAAAATAAAATTGGTAAGCAAACAACAAATTTTCAAAAAAGCATAAGTTCAGCTGAAAGATTAATAATAAAAAACAGTAAGTAAAACAAGTTTTTATGTTGTATTTATTATGCAGTATCCATGTGTATTGTTTATTTGACATAAAATCAACAGAAAAAAAACATATTTATGTTTTGCATTTGATGCATCAAATCGTTTATGTGCTTCCGGAAGTCTCGTTGCCTTTTTTTGACAAATTTTCCAAATCTGCCAGCATACATTTAAAACACAAAGAATTTTAATTTTCTTGCATTTGTTTTTTGGTTTTATATTGCAAGAATTCAATCATTGGTCCTGCTATCAAATCAGATACTAAAGTTTTGGCCTTTTTAAGTGGTATGGGACTATTTTCGTCGTCCAAGTTGTCCAAATTGCTGCAGGTATTCCTATGTTGATTCACGTGATCTTTTAAAAACGTCAGTCAAATACCATCGTTTTTTTTTTTTTGCTTTCCACTAGACCCTGATGGTTTACTTTTATCTTCTCTCAGTTGTCCAGAATACGCACTGCGAAGACTTGCCCATTTGCTTTTACATTCTGGAACTATGTATAACGGCAATATTATATTTAATGGTTGTATCTATTTCACTGCTATTACGATATAAGATAAAATATTACAGAACAATAAAATTATAACAACAAACAATTCTTAACAGGTATTTAGCAACGGGAGAAATATTTAAGTCGCTGTCATATACTTTTCGGTGTGGGGCTTGTACAATTGAAAAAAACGTTCCGGAGACGTGCGAAGCTATATGGGAAATACTGTCACCTATTTATTTACCACTTCTTGCGGGAAGATCAGACGATCAGTTTGACAGAAAACGTTTAGACGATACTCGATTCAGCGACTACAGGACGACCAAAAATATAAAAATAATGAGTATTCACAATAAGTTTTTTTTTTTTTTTTTTTTTAACCACTACATTTCGGACACCCTGATCGTGTAATCGCCCCGATTACATAAGTAATTCATTTTATAAAACAAGATTCATAAAAGTATCTACATGTACATATCTATGTAAAAAATTTTGATCAATTCCAATTAAACGAACAATCCAAATAATTATTTCTAATGGCTGCATGACACATGCGCGTATTTATTCATAAATTATTTAAAAAAAAAAAAGCTCTTGAGAAAAGACTTCTAAAAACATTGGTTCAAGTGCGTAAAACATCACAGTTTCTTTATTAGTGTCGTTAGGTAGATTTTCTTTCTTTTCCGGTAACTGCAACACCATGCCAATGTTTCCAATAAAGTCTCGACCCAGTACAACAGGATAGCTCATCGAATAATTTTTTACTACAAGTAATTGTAAGTTAATTAAAAAGTTATCAAAATGTATAAGTGAACTGATACTTCCCAAAACATCCAAGCGACTGTTGTTTACGCCGCAATATGAACGACTGCCGTCGTTCAAAGGCAACACCATAAACGAAGGTACAAATCTCTGTTGTATGAAGCTAATTGGGCTTCCAGAGTCCAGAAGAGTCTTGAGGTTCATCGAAACTTCGGCTTGGTCGTGTTTGAACTGGAAATATATGCCCTTATTATGGATGACAACTCAACTTGGTTGAGTTGTCACGAACACAACTTTACTGGCATTCGATATTGTCGATGACAATTAGTTGTCTGTCAGTTGACAACGAGCAGACAACTTTCAAAATGGTTGTCTCGGGGGTATTATGTATCTCAGTTGAGTTGTGTTGGAGTTGTCATAAATGCGAAGACAAGAAATCGTAAGTAGAGCAAAAAAATATAAATGTAATAATATACATAACGTTTGTTTTTAGCCTAAAGATTACCAAGCCTGTACAATTCGATAAAATGATAGAATTGCTACAGAAAAATCCAGATCTGGCTAGGGTAAGGGACAATTCGGTTCATCGAAGAAACTACAAGAGGAGCAATGGGAAAAAATCGCTGTAGAGATAAACAGTCTTGGCCCACCTATACGCACAACTAAAGAATGGCAAAGGGTATGGTTTATTCATTCTAAATGAGTACAATATTATTATACATACGATTTAAATTATTTAGATGTGGATACATTTCAAAGCCAATTTGAAAAGAAAGTTAGCCAACAACAAAAGGAATGTGAAAGCCACAGGAGGCGGTCCATCAGAGGAATTGAACCTCAGCCACATAGAAGAGATTGATCAACCTGCAAACTGCAGTCAACCCGATGGGGAAGAAATTTGGACTGGATGATCCGGAACCATCCCCTCTTTTACAAACTGAAGGCGAAGAGAATCTGCTGCATTTTTGGTAACTTTCTTCTGCGATAAAACGCAAAGTAGTAGCGAGCTTGAGGATTGGTGGAATCGCTGAAGAACGTTGTGGATGTTTTAATAAATCCTTGATTTCATTTAAGACATACATAAATGCCTCTTTGTTGAATCTAAAATAACTTACAAACCTGCAACGAAATTAAACAATTTGTAATATGAAATGTCATACACATAATCGATGCTTGGAAACATACTTCGTGTTTGGAAGTTCTAATGGATTAGAGTGATCCCGGATATTTTTTCTTATGACTGCAACATTAACGCATCCTTTTTCTTCATAATCGTCAAAAAATAATTCAACACAACTTTCCATTTTGTTTTGTTTTGGTTTTCTTTTTGTATTATATGCGCATATTTGCAATTTGCTTTTTCAAGACAACTAAAAATAGTTGCCTTCCATAAAACAAAAGTTTAGTTTGGTTGTCTTAAAGTTGAGTTGTCTTCGTGACAACTCAACCAAGTTGAGTTGTCAACCGTAATAGGGGCAATATATCCTTTTCAAATTTATTGCGTTGCAAGATTTGTCGTTTCGGCTTCTTGATGTATTGACTTGCAAAATCACCAACTTTACCACCACTGCTGCTGCTGTTGTAGGGCATGCTGCTTCCATTGAAATTGTTCCTTATACGTTCAAGGGTTAAAACTGAACCTTGATTAAGACAGTTCTTTGAAATGTGACCTAGGCCACCACACTTAAAACAAGTAACTTGTTTCCTGTCTTGTCTGCCATTTGCACTGTTTTGAACAATTACTTTTTCGACGGATGAATTATTTTTATTTATTGCATTTGATTTATTAAACGCCTTTGTATGAGTAAAAGATGAAGATGTTCCAGGTTTTAACATCTTGTGGGTAGAAGAATTACCACGGGTGTTGATTTTAAACTTTTCGTACTTTCTCAGGGCAAGTTTCAGTTCTTCGATGTTATCGGCATTATACAAGATGGTTGTGTTGGCTTCTGTGTCCGGAATGCCTTTAATAATAAATTGTCCTCCTCTTCAATTGGGTTATGCGAAGCAATTTCCTGCATAGATAAAACGTATTGCTGTATGGTCTCTTCACGACGTTTCTTTCTTTCTCTTAATTCACTATATATATCAGCTTTAGTTACCACCTTCTTGAACTCATTCAATAACGCTGTCTGCAATTCCGTCCAACTTCTTAAGTTCTTTGAGCGCACAAACAATTTGGCTGTATCTTTTAGAAGCCTTTTACCAAAAATAATTTTGTTCGTTCATCGAAATTAAAAAGTGTTGCGTACTCCTCAAACTGAGTAATCCAATGATTCACGGGGAAATTATCGTCCCCATTAAATGGAAATATCGCATCCCCGATGTCTTTAAAATTGTAAGAAGCACATGGTCCATAGCTCGCTTCTGTTTCCTCCATTTGTAGCTCCTTCAACCTTCGTTTTAGCTGAACTAATTCCTCTTTTTTCTTACAAATCTTTCGGAGTCTGTTGAGTTCCTCGTCGATCTGGTCAACTGGCTCGTCTTCGTCGTGATACACGCACTCATCATGGGATACTGAACCATCTGCATGAACGCCCTTACTTCCAAACGTATGCTGCTGAATTATCTTGCTGATTTCGTCGTCAGAAAAGTCTTCAACTGCTTCCTGCACTCTCAATTTTAATTCTGCTTTGCTGCCACTGGTCTGCAACCTCAACGAACGCAACACAAGCCTTAATATGGCAACCGTTGCCAATTCCAAAAATTGATTCCACTCGTGGGACATTGCGTTGCACTTCAATTATTAAAAGAAATTTTTTTTTCGATTAAATTTTGCCGAAATCCCTTTTAAACTTTTAACTTTTATTCTTTCTTTTTATTTGTATTTTAACTTCAAATTAGTTCGTAGGGGTAATCCCACTTCTGAAATTGTAGTCCCCAATGTACACACCGAAAATAAAAATACTTTCCAGGTTTGACCTTATGTCATCGACTTTATTTCACAGACTCAAATACAAATTTCAAATGTACTGCTTTTAAAGATGCAAAAAATACGGTACCATGGGCTGACACTTCTTGCGGGAAGATCAGACGATCAGTTTGACAGAAAACTACAAAAAATTCAACGACTACAGGACGACTGAAAATATAAAAATAATGAGTATTCACAATAAGTTTTTTTTGTTTTTTTTTTTTAACCACTACAATTCAAACAGTTTAGTAGTTGGTGGGGTGACCCTCAAATATTAATACATATACACGTTTGAAAGAAAATGATAATATTAATACATATACAATACAGAACTTTACAATTCAGGAAAGAAATCAAGAAAAGGAAAGATGATGAAATGCGTTGAAATTTTTTTACAGAATTTTACAGAATGAAGACTTAAGTTACACCAGAATGTCAGAAAGAATTGATTCTAAATCACTATTATCAAACTAAAAGAGCCAACGTTTTATACATTCCTCAAATTTTCCAAGACTGGTTAACGATCTGATTGACGAAATCAAATATAAATTACGAAAGGCAGTTGTGCGGGAAAACGGTACGGATACAACGCTCGAAAAATTTCCTCGTAGATTATAATCCGAAATTAATCTAAAATTCCCATTTCCCGATCTGATAAAAAATATTTTTAGTACCTTAAAACAATACAAATGACGGTAGAATTTTCATACTACGGAACAATGGAAAACTAGGATGTCGACGGTGTTTTCGGCAGATTTTCTTGAAAAAATTTTTTTTGGAGAATTAAAAGAAGCTGAATTTTGTTCCGATATGCTCCGCCCCAGCAGGCAATACCATATTGAAGCTTCGAGTGAAAGATTCCTTGATAGATTATCCTTAGAAGTTTGTCAGAGCAAACACTTTTTAGGTAGAAAAAATGACGAAGTGTACAACGAAAATATTTTTTCAATGATTGCGTATGGTTTGCAAAGGTCATTTTAGAGTCAATAGTGAGTCCCAAGTATTTGAACTCTTCTACCCTCTCTACTAAAAAACAGTCATCACTGCAATGTAGGGTGTTACTAAAAGTGGGACAAGCTGAAGCTGGGCCACAGGTGCAGCCTACTGATTTTAATTTTTGGCAATCCGTAGAATGGACATAAAACTCAGCATTAACGTCAATTGTGGTCGATAAATTGAAAAACATTATTTTAGTTTTAGAGCTAATCCTCAACTTATGTTCAGCGAACCAAATCCTTAGTATATTTAGATTCCAGTTGATGTCAGAAACCAAATTCAAGGCACTTTCTGCACATAGCCCACATCATCTGCAAAGGCAGTAAAATTACCTTTAAAATCAAGCTCAAGGAGTGAATTAAAGTATATAAGGAACAGAACAGGTCCCAACACAAAGCCTTGAGGTACTCCCAAATTCAAAAGCTGTGCATCACTTCTGGTTTCACTGTTTTTAACTCGTTGTGATCTATTTGATAGATAGGACCTGAACCCATCGAGCATAAAACCACGAATTCCCGCTTTTTCTAGTTTTCTCAGCAAGATAATGTTATCAACCATATCGAAGGCTTTCGCAATATCAACGAATAAGCCCGCAGTGAACTTTTTTGCATCAAGGTTAGAAACTGGAACAAAAATTAAGTAGGGCATCTTCAGTGAATTTTCCCTGCTGGAAACCATATCGCATAGGGCTAAAAAACTAATTCTTGTTTAAATAAGATAGTAGCCTTATTTTAACAATTTTTTCGAAGACTTTACTAAAGACGGGAAGAAGTGAAATTGGCCTGTAATTGCTTATATCCTCTTCTGAACCTTTTTTAAATAAAGGCACTACGTCTTCACATTTGAGAGCACAAGGGAAAACTCCAGAAAATACACTTCGGTTAAAAATAACTGCTAGTATATCTACCAAGAAACATCCGATACGTTTTAAAAATCAATTGGAAATGCCATCATATCCGCTAGCATTAGAACCGTTTAGGGACCCAATGACTTTGACAAGTTCATAAGCAGATATATGTAGGTTCGAAAGAAAAACTATTACTTTGAGAATGTTCACCCAGATACCATGAAAAGAACAACTTACATAGTTGACGTGTTTGGGAAGAAAAATTGTTGTTTATTGAAGAAAAGTAATTATTAAAAGCATTAGCAATATCGAATTGATCAGAAACATTACAGTCATTAATACGAATTGTTATAGGCTTGGAAGAACCTGAAGACTTTTTTAGAATATTATTAACAACTAGCCATTCACTTTTTAAATTTCCTTTAGCAAACAGGAATCGATTTCTATAGTAATCATCACGGCTCTTACGAATTTCTTTTTTAAGTCTAGAACATAATTTTTTATATCAATCCATCAATCTGAAGTTGTTTGAATTCTTAGAGCACTTGGCTCTTAACTTATTTTTTGCCTCAATCCTTTTGATAAGAAAACTTGTAATCCAGGGCTTAAGTCTTTTTTCAGATTTTTTTAGAGGCACAATGGAAGTACAGCCATTAATAGATATGTTTACTAAGACAATTGAGAAATAGTGAATACGATACAGAGACATCACATTCCTCGTAGACCCCAAGCCAAAACTCATAATAGAGATTTCTTTTAAGTTTAACGAAATCAATTTTTTTAACTGTTTTAGGGGCATTGGGATAACTGTTTTCTTTTTTGGTTGTACTAGTGTTAAAAAATAGCACTGTCATAGAGTAATCTGTAATATTCCGATCAAAGATGCCACTTTCACAGGAGCTGAAAGAGATGTTGGTCAATCGCATATAAAAGTGATATAAACATCTTTCCGAAATCATTCTCGTTGGTTCATTTATAAAACTAACAAGACCTTGTGATGCCAGAATAGCCAAATAATTAGAAACCATATCACTTTTATCTAGTAGGTTGAGGTTAAAATCCCCAGAAATAATTAAGTTACATGATCATTGGTTATCTAACAAACGGGAAAATTCTTCTACGAACGCCACAACATAAATTGCGCTCGTTTGCTCAATTAAAAATAATAACTTCTCCGTGTCAACTTCCATCTTCGCTTCACAAATTCGCATTGTATCGATTTTGTCCTAAAAAAACAAAATAACACCGAACAGATTTCGCCATGTTTTTTTGTTTTGTCGTGTCGTGCTCTGTTCGTTTCGTCCGGTGTGAGTTGGCTGCTAAATAAGTGTGTAATTTTCGGCAACGACAATTGTTCGCAACATTTTGATGTGATCGGTGTGGGTTGGCTGTATGCAATGCTGTATTAAATAGACGTCGGAGCAACGAGCACAACAAAAAGTTTTGTGTTGCTGCGTCCCATTTGGTGTGGGTTGACTCATAAGATGCAATGTATTCTTGTCATACACGACAGGAAAAAAGTTTTTTTTTTTTTTGTTTTTAATTAATTTTTATTTTTAGTTTCTTAGATCTATCTTTTTTTTTTTATTTATTTATTTCATTTTTGTTTTTATATATTAAGAACACACTTACCCTAGACAAAAATGCTTAAAACTAGCTTACATAACAACTAACTTAAAATACCTTACTGGCCCTATACGGACACTCTAAAGCAAACAGAACAATTTAAGACTATGCCTTTCGGCCTTATGATTAATTTGCAATAATTAAAATAAATAAACAACTTAGGCTAAGAAAAGTGATATTTTTTAAAAACTTAGCATCAGATCATTTTTTTATAAAAAAGCTTATAACTAAAAACAACTTAACCCTACCTTAACTAAAATATATATACAAAAATACATAGATACGTATACCTTTTGTATGTATAATATATCTTTTTTTCATTATTGTTTTGTGATTTTTTTTTGTTTTTTTAATTACAGCTAAATCTAGAGTAAGCCTTCCAGCCACCCTTGCTTGCCTTAGCCTGTCCTAACCTATCCTAACCTACTCTAACCTCTTCTAATCTACCCTAGTCTATGCAAGCCTGCCACTGGCATATGGCAAGCTTTGCCTTAAAGAGGCTGACCTATTAAAGTTAACCACTGACGCAGTCTGCTCCAGCCACCAAAAGCGTCGTCGGGCGACGTCTCCCCGATCTTGGTGCGACACTGATTTACTAAACCTCAGGCGCTCGGGCTCGCGGATCGCAACATCATGTTCGTAGAGGAGCCGCCGCTCCCCAGATTTACGGGCCACGTGGAAGATTAGCGGTACCGCTGATCTATCCTGGATCAGCCCACATTGATCAAAATAGAGGAATGCCTCTGGGGGGACAAAGCCGCTAAGGCGAACTTTCTCGTGGTACATGTAATTAGGGAAGTAAGCCCCGGAGATCAGGCTATTGACCGAAGTCATTGCTCTTGCAACGTGGCTTCGAATCAGCTTTATCAGAAAGTTATCCACCCGATTAATCTTGGTCCTATTGCACAGGAGCTCGTTCGGGTAAAATTTCGTGATCGTGTTGCGCCCAAAAAAGATACAATTCATCGTTGAGCCTCAATTTTTTTTCAATTTAGTTCTGTGGCAAGCCCTCGTGAGCAACCTAGGCCACGGCCGCCAGGAGGTCAAACTCATCTATTCAGTCTGTGAAGGCCAGTGTTCAAGAAGACCCAAGTTTATCATATCGGTGCCGTTCGCAGCAGTAAGGCATCAGTGGGACCACTTTTGCGGAGAATTTTAAAGGATGACCTTCACTTATTTCCATACAAAGTGCAGATAACTCAAAGAATTTTGTCACAATATGAGCCACGGCGTTTGGCATAAGCACAAAATGTCGTTGCAATGATTAATGTAGGAGTTTTGGCAGCAAATTTGTATGACCGATGAGGCACATTTTACGCTCTCTGGCTCAATTAATAAACAAAATTGTCGCTTCCGGGGCACCGAAAATCCTCACATTATTCACGAAGAGCCGCTATATGATCAAGAAGTTACTGTTTGGGCCAGTGCATGCGTTAAAACCATCATTGGATCGTATTTCTTCAAAGTTGGCGATAAAGTGGATGGCGATCGATATCGGTGAATGTTGGCCCATTTGTGGTCCCAGAAACGCGTAAAAAAGACTTATTTCACTTTTTGTTTCAACAAGACGGCGCGAGATGCCATACTGCGGACAAAACAAAGAACCTTTTGCGTAAGAAGTTCCCTGGAAGATTGGTGTCAAGAAAGGGCGATATTGACTGGCCTCCGAGATCGCCGGATTTGACGCCTCCAGACTTTTTTCTTTGGGGATACTTGAAAAGCATGGTGTATGCTAACTGCCCGAAAACAATAGAACAGCTCAAAAGAAACATTCGTGCGGAAATCGCAGAAATTTCGACCGAAATGCTCGAAAATGTCATGGAGAATGCGTGAAAACGAGCCCATTTTTGCATCGGCAATAAAAGCGGTAATTTAATTGATATTGTTTTCAAAAATTAATCAAAATAAATTGTAAAGGTCTAGATTGAACAAAAGTTTTTGAATTTTTAAAATCGGTTGAGAATTGTTGAAGTTATTCGAAATTTACATCGAGCCATATGAGATGGCGCACCCTGTATATATATCATTTCTTGTAAAATTTTAATATATTATATTTATTTTTTGTTTTTGTTTTTAGTGGTTTTTTTTTTTTTACTTATACTACCCTACTACTACCTACCCTACCCTACCATACCTTACTCTATCCTAGCCTATGTAAGATTGCTATCGGTGTTTGGCAGGCTTTGCCTTGAGGAGGCTGCACCTAGTGAAATGTCCGTTGACACAGTCCTCTCCAGCCACCAAAAGCGTTGATGCTGGCGGACTACGTCTCCTCGATCCCGACGTGAGACAGATCTACAGAACCTGAGGCGCTCGGGCTCACGGAGCGCGACATTTCGTGTACTCGATTCGGGTGTCTTATGTCGCCCGAGACAAGTCCTGAGGTATTGTCTCTCAAACACCCGAATCCTTTCCTTTAAGCTGGCTCCCACATAGAACGAAACGGAACATCCATAGGCACCCATGGGCCTCATTAAGGCCATGCAGCAGATTACTTTCACCCTGGAATCAAGTTGGCTGCTATGAAACAGCCATCTGGTTAAAGCGAAAGCGCTCCGGGCCCTTGCCAGAGCAGCATCTGCATGTTTGTCACAATATAGATACTGATCCTGCACGATCCCAAGGTATCTGACTACACTTTGTCTCGCCAAAGTGGACGCCCGTCCGGCCTGAAGATAGACCATCTACGCCAAATTTTTCTAGAGTCCCGAGAGGCCCTAGACAAAGGCGTTCTAAACAAAATAGATTCTGATTTCTGGAAGTTGATTTTCAACTCAACGGCATGAATACTGTCATGCCCCGCTCTGAAACCGAATTGGTTATCCGGAATGATTTTATTGTCATCAACCCATTTAGACAGGGCTCTATGGACCACCTTCTCGAAGACCTTGCTGATACTCGGAAGGAGACTTATCGACCGAAGATTTGCCGGGTTAGAGGTGTCCTTACCCTTCTTGGGGATTGGTTGTACCACCGCTGTTTTTCAATGCACTGGATAATATGCATTATTCAGTGCATTGCTGAACAGGATGGTGTACATCTCTACAGCCACTGGCGGCAGGTACCTAAGCACAACATTGGATATACCGTCGATACCCGCGGATTTTTTCCTTTTCAATGACTGAATCTGGAGATCTTCCGTCGAAATGAACAGGGTATTAACCCCCTCACTGGCGATGGCATTGTTTGCCATGAAATCTTCATTGAACCTGGTAAAACCAAAATTCTCGGATCGCCAGTGATCGAAATCACTTCTAAGGTAGAAGTGATGAAGCAGGTTGTGGTTCTCCAGGTCGTGGTTTGGGCGAACACTATCATTCACCTTGTACACTTCCTGGAAGATAGCTCCCAATGTCGCCACTTTCTCCTGAGGATCCTCAATAACGAAAAAGTCGTCATCCAGGCTGGCGCTGTCTGGATCGATACTAACTGTCCGTAGCAAACGTTCATTGTCTGACGTTCTCGGAAGCTTTAGATCCTGAATGTCATTCTGATTGTTTCTCCGAAATATTTTATTTATTTGCGGGAACATACTCGCGCTGTTGGATTTTACAGCACGAATTCTGTTGTTCCAATGTAAACTTACAGATATTCAGTAATTCTCTTTGATCAATTGTTGGAGATTTTTAATCAGTGACTTCAGTGTCCTGACCTCCGAGTATTGTCTGTCGGTAAACTGACTGTACAAGAGTTTGAGTCTTATCAGGAGTCTACTTTTTTGTCTATGCAGTGCGTCGATTGTCGCGTTTCGGTATACGTTTGTGGTATCGTGCTATCGTTGGCGTGGTATCGCACTGTTCATTGTCTGTTTAATGATATAGTCCATTTGTTTGAGGTACCTGTCAATCTCGTGGTTTGACAGGTTCCTATTAGTCGGTGGGAAGGAGGCGCTCGAAGTGAGCGCTCTCGTCAGGGAATTGGCGAAGCGTGGCCAACATGCCCTACTGTAATCATAGGGGTGCATGTGGACGTACTCCGCTATTTCCGCTATTTGTACTGTGATCATGGCACATAGTCCGCAATGGTCACTGACGTATACAAAGGTACGTATTTTGTGCTTCTGGTTTAGCTTTGTTTCGCTAACCAAGAGTACATCGGGGCTTTCGTCCTGTAAAAAAGTGAAAAAGTGCGGCTCGTCGCTCGATCCTTATCAGTGAATTTACACTCACCGACAGAATCTTCAAGGGCCCCTCTACCAGCGTACCCGTCATGACCTTAGGTGCGCTAGGCCCGGCAGAAGCGAGCAGATACTATCCATTCGGGTCGCCGTCTCCAGGATCTGTTGTTGGAGCTGCCCAATCTGCCCTTGGATTGCGAGCAAGATCGAACAGACATCCACCTCGGCCTCCGGTGCCTTAGAGACAGGCACTGGGGCTTTAGGAACAGCCATTGGCTTTTGTACCGTCTTTCCTGAACCTGCCGCCATTTGGGTTTAGGTCAACTGGGATGTGACGGCCAGTGTTTGTAAGCTAGGTTTTCTTTCTTGATGTCCTGGAACTTAGGGTATCCTCGATAGTTTGCAGATTGTCCTCGGTTCCGACACAAGACACACTCGAGTTGCTCTCTATCCGCCACCTTGTCTTTCCCAAGGTCGCATTCCTCGTTTTTGTGGTTCTTTGCGCACTTAACGCATTGTATTGTATTGTATTTATTGATAATTCCTCATTCACATAAGATAAGATACATCTTTTATATATCGTGAAGAAGCTGCAGTATATGTATAATAAACAGTATGTAACAGTAACAATAAATATGGTAACAAATGTACATGTGCTTATTATATAATTATTAATTGCATTGTAATAAAATATATGCTTATAACTATTACTTAAACTATATGAGTGAAAGAAGAGATGTGGAAAGGAAGATGGAAATGTGAAAAGGAAGAAAAATGAGATACAGGACTTGAAATTCTATTTCATTTATTCTAACCTTAAAAATTGTCTGCATAATATTGAAGAACTTTTGTTTTGAAAGTGTTTGTGTTGCGGGTGCGCTTTATTTCTAGGGGTAAAAGATTCCAAAGTTGAATCGCGTGGACAAAAAATTGTCGGCAAGTGTTAAGATATTTACATCTAGGGGGAATTAGTTGCATAGTTCTTTGATTTCTGGCAAATCTTATTTTTTCAAAAAGATACCCGGGTTCTCTGATGGTCAGGATTCGATGCAAAGTCATTATAGTTCTGAAGTTCAGTAAGCCCATTAATGAACATCCGGCTATTTGTTTAGTTAGGTTAGAGATGTGTTCATATCTGCTGACGCTGAATATATACCTCGCGCAGCTATTATAGGCCACCGTTAGTTTTCTTTTGGACTCATGGTCCATATTAGAAAATATTTCACAAGCGTATGTCAAGATGGGTAAAATAAATGATTTTACTAGCTTTAACTTTATACTCGTCGGGAGATATTTTGCAGTGGGGTTGAGCCCGCGCAGGGCACTGTATAACTTGGCCACAGTTTTATTTATATGTACATTCCATTTAAGATTATGGTGAAAATAGACTCCAAGGTTTTTAATGTTATCTACGTAGTCAATAGGATCAGCATTTAGACACAACTGCGGGAAGGTATCAATAGTTCTATGGCTGGTTATTACCATAGCCTTGGTCTTGGAAGAATTAATATTAAGGCGGTTGTCTAGAGACCAATCATAAATTTTGTTCAGTTCCCTATTCATTATACTTATAGCTAAGGTTTTGTCCGATTTTGGGAACATTAAATATATTTGCACGTCGTCAGCGTAGATGTGATGCTCACAGGTTGTTATATGTTCGGATATGTCATTTATAAAACATGTAAATAAGAGTGGTCCAAGTACAGATCCCTGTGGGACACCTAAAGGAACAAGACGACATGATGAGCATTTATTGTTGTGGAATACATATTGCGAGCGATTAAGAAGGTATGAACCAATAAGATTGCACAAGGAGCTTTCAAGCAGGAATTGTGTTTGTAGTTTTTTTATGAGTAATTTATGGTTTACACAATCGAATGCCTTTGAGAAATCTAAGAAAACCATCAGTCCTAGATAGTTGCTATCCAGGCCGGTACGTAGGTCATCACATACTTTTAATAGTGCTGTGGTGCAGTTGTGTTTGGATCGGAAGCCCGACTGGTATTTGGTAATCAGTTTTTTTTCATTTAGATGGGTTTTGATTTGCTGGCTTATTATCGTCTCAAAAGCTTCTGTTGTTGTTGCTGCTGCTTCTGTTGTTGTTGCTGCTGCTTCTTCTGCGGCTGCTGTTGTTGTTGCTGCTTTTGCTGTGTCTCCTCTTAGCTTATCGACTACGACCTGCAGCTGGGCACATAGGAAGCGTTCTTGCTCCTCAAGTTCGGCACGCTCCTCCTCCGTAGCCGATCTTAAAAGAGCCGCGAAGAGGTTGTTGTCCCCCATGTAACCTTCTCTACCATCGGAGAGATACTTCTAGTTTAGTTTAGAAGCAGCAGAAAGAAAAATTAATGGAAAAACAACTTTCCCCGGACCGGGGATTCGAACACCCGACCTTCGGTTTGTGAGTCCGGCGCTCCTCCGTGCCAACTCTCGTTCTGCTTATACTGCTTAATGTTTGTTTATACTTTTTATTAGCCGAAACACTACCTTCTACCACGCTGGTCTGTGATCAACTCAAGAAAAAAAATGTTTTGTCGGCCTTGGCGTGCGTTCAGGCTAACGTTCTACAGCGCAGTCCGTATATTCTCCTTGAATGATAACTCTCCATCAGGGACGACAAGGGGCAATAGAAATGTGTGGTCTACATTAAAATCAACAAAACGTGCCAGAGACTCAGCTTTAAATATAACACGAACTTTGAGGGGTCCAACACGCATTTGCTAAGTTCTATATGAACCTCTTCAATACCCCTTTTAGCAATGAAATTTTAGTCAACATCGGAATATAAACCCACGCTGAAATGTGTCAAAGAAATTAGGGCAGTATTACGAAAATGGATTTCGGGCATTGATTAGAATATTAATTTCGAGAACAATGAGAAAAGTTAACCATTTGTCTATAAAAGAACTAATTGACAGATCTTCTTCAGCGATGTAAGTTTCTTTTATGAGCCATAATTAATTCAATTTTTGATAAAACGTTAGGATCATCACTCGGCCAAAAATATGTGTTTGCTCCTAATCAAAAAAATGAAAACTGTTTATTGGTCATAGCATAGGTAATTATACAGCGAGGACTAACCTTACAATAGATGAGCAGCTACTTTTCCGAGAACGATGCCCTTTGAAGATGTACAATACTAATAAACCAATCAAATTTGGCATGAAATTCTTATATTGTATATGATCAACGAAATGCATTATTTAGGAAGAGGAACCAAGAGCAATGGTTTAGCCTTGGGCGAATATTTTGTTAAAAAAATTATTAAATTCACTGTAGCTCTTGTAACAATGGGTGACAATTGGTTTACATTAATTCCTTTCTACATTCAATTTACTAGAAAAGCAATTTAAGTTGACATTATTTGGAACCAAACCTTCTAACAGACATGAAATCCCTGATTAGCTGAAGGCTAAATACGTTTACTTAATTTTTTTTTATGATGAACACCTGATTCTTGTTTCATATAAACTTGTAAAATGGTATACGTGTTATTACTACGTGACTAAAAACGAACTATCAAAAGAAGCCTGAAGAAGTGAATTAAAAGAGGAGTAGATACATTGAATACATGTAGTTTATTATGTCCTATAGTAGAAACGTTGTTATACCTAATCATAAGCAAAATGTAACACTCATTATAGTTTTTCAGACTATTATAACTTACAAAGCCATCCCCAGTATCTATATTTTGACAAACATGTAGATGCTGCTCTGGCAAGGGCCCGAGGCGCTTTCGCTCTGACAAGATGGCTGTTTCATTGCAGCCAACTTGATTCCATGGTTATATATGGCTTTAATCAGGCCCATGGTTGCCTATGGATGTCCCATCTGGTTCAATGTGAGAGCCAGCTTAATGGAAATGATTCGGGTGTTTGAGAGACAATGTCTCAGGACTTGTCTCGGGTTACATAAGACACCCAAATCTGATTACACGAAATTTTACCCGAACGAGGTCCTATTCAATAAGGATTGTACAGGTGGATAACTTCCTGATTCGAAGCCACGTTGCGAGAGCAATGACTTCGGCCAATAGCCTAATTTCCGGGGCTTACTACCCCAATGATTTATATCATGAGAGAGTGTGCCTTAACCGCTTTGTCCCGCCAGAAGCATTCCTCTATTTAGATAGATGTGGGCTGATCCAGGATAGATTGGTGGTCCCGCTAATCATCCACGTGGTTCGCAATTCGGTGGAACGCCGAATTCTCTACGGACCCGATGTCGCGCTCAGTGAGGCCGAGCGCCTCAGGTTCTGTACATCGGTCTCAAACCGGGATCGAGTAGACGTAGTCCGCCAACATTAATGCTTCTTGTTGCTGGAGGAAGCTGCGTCAGTTGACACTTTAATAACTTCAGCCTCTTCAAGGCAGGGCTTGCCTAACACCAATGGCAGGCTTACATATGCTAGGGTAGGTTAAGGTAGGTTAGGGTAGGATAGAACAAAAAAAAAGAATAAAAACCAAAAAAAGTATAAATGTATTAAAAAAAAAAAAAAAGATATATACATTTATACATATATTTGTATTGTATTGTTTTTATTAGTTCATTTCTTATTTAGACAAAGTAAATGTATTAAATTAAGGAGACATATACATATGTAAATAAGAAAATAAAGTGACATTCTGTATTTGAATTACAAAGAATAAAAATAGTGTCGAATGTCACTGCAAAGTACAAATATACTAGTTTAATAATTAAGTTCATGAGGGGTGACATATTGGAAATGAATTGCACAACTAACTAATCTTACAAATAAATAAAAATAAATAAATAAGAGAGAAAAATAATACAAAATATATACAAGTAAGCATGAGAAATAAAAAAGACCAGTATGTCAGTAATAGAGATTAAAAAAATTAGCATCTAAAAATGACTGAGCATACTATAATTGCAACTGAAAAGCCAATCTTTTATCCCTATATATATATAGAGAATATATATAAAATATATATTTATATATATATATATATACAATATATATAGGTATATTAGTTAAGTTAGAATAAGATATGTTTAGTTAGTTTTAGGTAGGTTTAAGGCTTATATAAATATATAAAAAACGAAACTATAAATAAAAAATGAAAAAATAAAAAAAAATCGCTGTACAATATACATGTGTCGGTACCTTTGTACCACCTCTTTTCTAACATTTTTCACATGCATTATTAGTCCTCTTTATTTTTGTATTGCATGCATATGTACAAGTACATAGTTTCCCATTTAATAGGGGCACCATTGTAACAAATCTTAAAGATCACAAATAATTGCATTTTCATTGTTTTTTATTTTGTTTGGCGTGCTGTTTAATAATAGTTACCCACCATTCACTCTCACCATACACCGAATTAGCACATGACACTCTTACGCACACTAATTAATTATTATTATTAATTTTTTTTTCCGAACACTTTAAATTTTTCTTTCGTCCCACTTGTTGTGTCACTGCACCAACGTACGTCCAATCGCTAGGGGGCTGGGTAACGACTCCTTCCTGATCGCACATGCGCTCGAGATAGTGGATGGAACAAACATGTTGCTTATTGATAGTACACTTGTTCATCGTTTACTTGTTTACATACACTACACTGACTAAAGACGTTTTAATTTAATAGTGAGCTTATGTGGATGAGGTGACGGAACAATATTTATCGCAAATTTTTATTTTTTCTTATATTTTATACAATAAAAAGAAAATATATATTTTGTTCTTATTTACGAGGTCTATTTTATTTTGGAAGATAAGGGTGTTATCATTACCTTGTATTCGTTTTTAAAACCAAAGCAGGTAACGATGCTTTGTTTTAAGTCAGTTTAAAATATTACAAGTCAAATATATAGCTCAGGGCTAAATTATTTTATTTGCGCTAGAGACGCGTGATTCGTGTATTTAAGATGGTTTGAATTGTTCCTGGCTTTTCGAATTGTGTTTAAATTAATACCATTGAAGCAATTTTTCTTGTAATTTTGTAATATTTTCATTAAGTCCTTTGTATTCCTATTCAGCTAATCTTTTAGTTCAGGAAATATATTTTCCTTCTCCTAACATTGAATCTAAACTTTAGCAACTCTAAAAGGGTACTCAATATTAACAGTAAGTATTTTTTTAGATAATATAAAACTATTTTATTAAAATTAAGTCTTCCATTCTTACTTTGGAATTAATTTCTGACGGATTCACTTTTTTCCTTTTTTATGTTTTTATAGTTTAATGAATTTTATTTATGTTTCTATCGTATTAAAAGTATTGTGTTAGCTTTTGATGCCGATGATATAGGGTTTGAATACCTGAATCGAATAATAGCCAAGTTATTGAATGTGCATTTCGTTCATTTGATTGTTGAACGGAGTAGAAACTTCCCATAGTATATTAGGTAGAAAAGCTTTCCGAAAAAGAAAACAGAAATTGAGATCTGGCAGATCTATGAAAAGAAATACATATGTATGTTAATACAACATACATACGAATAGATACTTGGGAAAACTCTAGAACAACACATGCTCACAGTAGTATAAAATAAAATATTATTATGCAATTTTAGGAACTCGTTATTAAAAATCTTGATTCTTTATATGTAAACGGTATGTTTACATTTGGAAACTGACATTTAATTTCTACTTTAAAATTCTATCTACTTTATTTATTTTTCTTTCTTTTTAAGTGCTCAATTGTACGGCACCATGCCAACGTCTAAAAATAATTAGTATTAAACAAAGTGTCAGTTGTCATCAAAAATATCTTAACATTAATGGTCCTTCGAAACGGATCTTGGTGTCAATTTGAGTATTTATCGCAACTATCTGTACCTAACAAAACATAGCGAAGGGAGCACAATTGCAGCATCTATTGGAACAACAAGATGTACTCTTTGAGGTTATGTCAAATGCGGTTTCAGTGCTTACAATCAACAGTCAGCACCGCAATTATAACTCAACGTGTACAATCACGTATATCTGCTTTGACGGAAAATTTGAGTTATTTCAAACAAAATCATATCACCATGGGTTTCACTAAGGCTTCGCTGAAAGCTGACGCCAAAACAGAATACGAAGAAGCTTACTTTAAGGAAAAACTGTACTTCGAATGTGAAGAAAAATATTTCGACGCTGTGGACCTAATGATTATTCTACTCGAGGAAATTCAGTCAAAAAATACAGTCAATGGATCGTCTCTAGCCGGGACATCAGCATTGGGACAACAGCCATCATTCAAAACTAATATTCGCCTACCACAGCTGGACCTTCTGTCATTTGGTGGACACTACGCAGAATGGGTAGTTTCAAGGACACATTCACATCTATTATCGGAGCACATCCTTCTCTTACATGTATAGAAAAGCTGCAGTATTTAAAAGGTTGTTTTATAGGTAAAGCAGCACAACGTCTGATGAATTTACCACTTACTGCAGCTAATTTCAAGATGTGATGATCTAGTGGAGTACCACGATATCAGAAGAATACTGATTATCTGATATCTTTGGAAAATCTTTTTATTGTACATCAAAATCAGTCACTCGAGAGTCAGCTAATGATCTCGAAACACTTCTAATTAGCGTTAATCAATGACTAGGGGTCCTTGAAGGACTAGGAGTTAAAGTTGAATGAAATAATAGTCTACTTAGTTTCACGAAAACTCGATGACTCTTCCATCTAAGAATGGGGAAGATATTTGGATCAGCAAAGGAACTTGCTATGTGGAAGGAGCTCAAGGATTTCATACAGACACGCATCCGTTTCCTCGAGGCTTTCGAAAGAAGTGTGTATCAACATCAAGAACACAGAAAATCAAATTCAAGTTCCTCCACAAAGAATCCATCTTACAAAATGAAATCATATCAAGTTTCGGTGAAGAAGCCAAATTTAAATTATAAAGAAAATTATTACATTTCACCTCAAGCAATTGAAACTATGCTTTAATTGTCTTGGGAATCATCACATTAGCTCCTGCTTTTCCAAAAAGGGGTGCAATATCTACAGCGGACGCCATCACACTCCCATCCATCAATACAAAAAAAAATAACACTATACATACATCAATCTAAATCAAATCCACTATAACCATCTTCTTTCAAAACTGCTTCAACAAACGTAACTAACATTCGCCCAACTAAGAGCGGAACCCTGCTTTCTACTGCCTTCAACAACATCAACAACAATCGCAATTCAAAATTGGTCTCATTTACAGGATTTTGAGCCAACGGATCCTGAGTACTATTAACCAGGATGTATCGATCTCATACTTGGGGTGGAAATCTATAGCAAAAAAAATACAGAGCCGTGTAAGAAAAGGTTCTATCGAAGCACCGATAGCTCAGCAAACGAATTTGGGATGGATTATTTCTGAGGCTACACTTCCCATTAGTTCATCATTTTCTGAAGAAGCACAATCATTTCAATGTCACATCGAACAAGATTTGAATGACGGTTAAAAAATTTTGAATGCAGGAAAAAGTTTTTCAAACCCCTACTGATAGATAGCATGACTACAGAAGAAGCATATTGTGAAGAATTTTTCAAAACCACATATACTCGAAACTCTGACGGAAGATATGTTGTCACATTTCCATTCAAACGAAATCCAAGACCATTTAGAGACTCAAGATCACAGGCCCTAAAACTACTTCGTCGTCTGGAGAACAGATTCCTTATGAATCCATTTTTTGATTATTCGCAATTTATCAAAGAATAAGAAGAGATGGGGTATATGCGACGAACACATGCACCACCTCAATCTAAAGGGCAAGTCTTCTATCTACCCCATTATGGAGCAATACGTGAATCTAGTTCCACAACAAAATTACGAGTGGTCTTCAATGGCTCACTTAAAACTCATCAAGGAATTTCATTAAATGACTGCCTGCATGAAGGGCCAAAGCTTCACGTTGATCTCCCAGACGTTCTAACTCGATGGCGTAGAAATGAATATGCCTCTTCCTCAGATGTGGTAAAAATATTCAGACAAATCCTAGTTCACCCTGATGACTGAGATTATCATAGAATCCTGTGGTTTGAAGCCAGAATCTTCACGAGTAGAATTTCGCCTTATTACAGTAACATATGGAACTAGCCCAGCTCCATATCTCGCAAACGAAGTACTGCGTCAGCTTGCAGAGGATGAAGGTCATTTATACCCTGAAGCAAAAGAAATCATTGAGCCAAGCGCCTACGTCAATGATATTTAAGGTGGAGCAACATCCATTCCGAAGTGTAAGCAAAAAATCAAACAACTAATTAATCTCTTCAAGGCAGATTGCTTCCACTTCAAAAATGGGATGAACAGATTCTGGAAGACTTATCACATGAGCGACGAGCGGCATACTCATCCTCGTTATCTATAGAAGATGATCCCATTCATCGTATACTGGGTCTTAATTGGCAATCTCATCAAGATCGATTTATCTTCATTCCGGAAAAAAACATACTCAACCTAACAAATATACAAAGAGAAAAGTTCTGTCCCGAATCGCAAGGCTTTACAATCCACTAGGCTGGATATCACCTGTGATAGTTCGAGGCATTTTTATGCAAGAGCTCTGGGAAGCTAGAATTGGTTGGGATGAATTAAATCGTGCTACATATGAGTCAAGATTTAAAACTTATGTGGACTTATCATTCACCCCTATTGCGATAGTCGTTTTTATTGAACGCAAATATCATTTATAGAAGTCGGTATTGCGATAGTCATTATGTTGTCGTTTTGCTTGTCGTTAAGTGGAACGTATATTTCTTATAGACAAATGTCACTCGTCGATATAATAAACGACGAGTACTACGACACTTTTTGGCGATCACATTTTTTCGAACGACAAGCTGTGTACATCCAAATTATAGGTGAGTTTTCGTTTTTCTTTTTCCTTTTTCCTTTTGTTAATTAGTTTTCACTTAATTTTTAACTAATGTTCCGCACTGAGGTGAGTGGGAATTCAAAAATGTTCAAATGGCGCTAATTCCCACATAGGCGAGTGGGAATTTTAACTCATTGCGCCTAATATGATTAAATAAAATAAATCACTGTATAATTTTAAACTAAACTTTATTGGTTGAGTTGTAACCGCCAAGTGACTTTTTCAAATTTCATTTCCTTCCTGGAAGCTGTTGATTTCTTATGTACCAATCCACAGCTGATCCATAGATGGAGGTCAATAGCCTCCGCTTATTACATTGGTAGGGGAAATTCTTAATACAATATATTGAATTACATATGTTGGGGAAGGGCATGCATTGCAAGTAATTCCCCACACCCTTGGAGTACCTACTCCTGTATGTTCTCTGTAGTATGTATGTATCTCGCTCACACACTATTCGGCTGCTGGAATTGTTCAATTTGACATTCGATCATTTTTCGGCCTAGTGTGGTGAATGGGATTGTGTTTATTTTTGTTTATTTGTTTTTCATTT
Organism: Merodon equestris; assembly: GCA_958301585.1. NCBI lineage: Eukaryota > Metazoa > Arthropoda > Insecta > Diptera > Syrphidae > Merodon > Merodon equestris. The sequence goes on from OY284414.1 coordinate 49,790,040, forward strand.
ATATTGTTTGTTTTATTTTATTATTTAGTTTTGTGTTTTATTTATTGTTGCGACGCAACATGCTCCCGGCCCGGAAATGTTGGTATTCAACTTGTGAAGTGCTTGTTGTGTGATGAAGATGTTTGTGCCCATGTGTTCTGGATGCAGTGTCGGGAGTTATTTAATCTTCTGGTTTTCGTTCTTGTGTCTTCGTTTTCTCTCGGTCCGGTTGCGAAAATTGCCAGTGTTTTGCAAGAGAAAAAATAAATGTGCATTAGTTTATTGTCTAATACATATAAGTTAAAAAAAATAAAGGTCATATTTAGCTGATACTGGTCTGTCATCCGTCGTTAGATTCAGTGTTAAGCGAATCTTGCGACTTGGGGAGAATGTGATTCTGCTTGTGGGATACAGATCTAGTTAGAACTTCACTTATAGTCTATGTTTTTTTTATTGTCTGTTAAGAAACCATGGAAATTCTGTTTTGTTGTTGTTTTGTTTTGTTTTTAAATGTCTATTGTTTCGATTCGTTCGACGGATTAGTTACCGGCAAAGGGGATATTTTCGCGATCGGACGTTTAAAAACACCTCTCTCCGTTCTTATGGTCACCACGCGCGTTAGACCATCGGTGCCCGGATGCACCTCGATTATGCGCGCTAGTAGCCACGATGCCAGCGGAAGGTTGTCTTCCTTTACGAGGACTATGTCCCCAATTTTAATATTGGGCTGTTGCTGGAGCCATTTGGTTCGATGCTGTAATAAATGAAGGTAAGCTGTGCTCCATTGCTTCCAAAATTCTTGATTGAGTCGTTGGATGTTTTTGGCTGAAAGGTATAAAGGAGTTAGTTAAACGTCCCCCTACGCGTAGAAGCCCTTGATTATCAAGGAATGGATTCAAGCGAAGGATATGACTTCCCTTTCCTATTTTTGTTTTTTCTTTCAGTGATTTGATTTCGTTAGGAAATAGTTCACCTTGAACAAACCTGATGAGCTGGGTTTTGGCAGCTTCTAATTCTTCAAGTGTAATTGGATGGCTCTCCATTGACCTTCCATTTCTCTTGTTTTTAAGAAATTCGAAGTATCTTCGCCATATAGCTGCACTGCGTACAAGACGGTTCAGAGTTGAATAACGTTGAAGGTAATCACTGTTAGTGAATTTGCAGGTAGTTGTGTTAATTTAACCTTATGACCTAAAAATTGTATTTCCTTCTTTCTATTTTCCTTTTTAGTTTCCAGTTGTGTTTCGCAAGTCATTGGTCCTGGATGCTGCCGTACGGAAAACCCTCTTAAGAATTGTGGCCCATGCCACCACATGTTGCTGTAAAGGAGTTCCTGTGGCAATAATCCTCGTGAGCCAATGTCTGCTGGATTATCTTTGGTGCCAACGTGTCGCCAAGAGTAAATGGCTGTGAGTGACTGGATTTCACTGACTCGATTTGCCACAAAGGTTGTGCGGATTGCAGGGTTTCCCTTGATCCATGCGAGTGCTATCATGGAGTCAGACCAAGCAAAGGTTTCAATGCTTTCAAATTGCATGGCCCGTTTTACCCGATGTAGAAGCTTTGCTACTAATAGCGCTGCGCATAACTCCAGCCGTGGTAATGATACGCATTTTACTGCCGATGGAGCAACCCTAGTTTTTGCAGCTATTAGATGAATGTGCTCCTTCCCTTCATTTAAGATGCGAGCGTATATTACTGCGGCATAAGCTTTCTCTGAGGCATCGCTAAAACCATGAAGTTGTACTTCCGATGAAATGCTGTATTGAATCCACCGAGGTATTTCGAGATTATGAAGAATTCTCAATCCTTCTCGCAGTTCTACCCATTGATTTTTAACAGCTTGAGAGACTGGTGAATCCCAAGAATATTCCTTCAGCCACAGTTGTTGAAGAATCAGCTTAGCCTTTATGACGCATGGAGCGATCCATCCCAGCGGATCGAAGAGACGCGCGATATCTGCAAGTATGGATCTTTTGGTGAATTCTTGGACGTCGGGTAAGTTGATTTTAAACGAGAATGTATCCTTAGCTGGATGCCACTGAATCCCGAGTGTTTTCATGGCATCCGACGATTCAAATTTTAGAGGCAGATTTATTTCCCTTTCGTTTTCAGGAACCAGTACTCTTGCGGAATTACTCGCCCATTTGCGAAGAGGAAACCCAGCTGATTTGAGGACCTTCAGAAGATCTCCTTGCAAAGTAATGGCCTCTGTTTCGTCGTTAGCTCCGTAGATAAGGTCGTCGTCATAAAAGCCCTCGGTGAGTACCTTCGCAACGTGAGGATATTCATTTTGAACATCTGATGCCAATTGATGCAACGTCCGTACTGCTAAGTATGGTGCCGATGCAGTTCCAAATGTGAGTGTTTTTAGAGCATATGTTTTTATTGGTTCGTTCGGATTATACCTCCAAAGAATTAGTTGATATGGGGTATCTTCCTTTGACATCCATATCTGACGATACATCATGCTTATATCAGCCACAAATGCTGTCTTGAATTTTCTCCAGTTGGTGATGAGATCAATGATGTCTGCTTGCAATCGTGGCCCCACCATAAGGCAATCGTTGAGTGATACACCATTCGACGTTTTGCATGAAGCAAGAATGGATTGGGTTGAGGCAAAGGATTTTGAATATAATGGGAATGGAGACTGTATTGGTTTGAATTATGGTTGCGGAATTGAGGATTTTGTTGAGTGGTTTCTAGTTGGGTTATGTTTTGTCCAACTTGTGTTTCTTTGTGGAGTAATGTGTGATGTTTGAAACCACATTTTTGGCACCTATTGGTGCTGTTGCATACCGCAGCATGATGATCATATCCCAAACAATTGTTGCAAATTCCATTTTTTCTTGGTTTTGACGTCCATTTGCAAGAACCTTTTACAATGTCTCACCCCATGAGATGCCTTGCAAAGTCGGCATCGAAATTGTTTTGTCGGTTTTGAATTTAATTGGCAAGAAGCGGCTGTTTGTCGAAACGAATTTGGATTTGTAGTTTGTGAATGGCCATTCAATTGGGAAATATTTTCAAGTGAATTGAAACGTGCTTCAATGAATGCCATAAATGTTTTCCAATCCGGGAGATGCTTGGAGGTGCCTAGCTTTTCCTCCCAGTCCCGTTGTGTCTGTGGTGGCAGTTTTGAAAAATTAAATAAATTAAAATGGCATCCCACTGTTATATTAAGGTTGCTGAGCTCGTGAACGCATTCGTTGCTGGTGTCATGCAACGATTTTAGGCCAGCTGCAGTCTCACTGGTTAATTTTTTCTGCTCTACTAGCCTTCTAATTTGGGTATTTATTAGTTTGCGTTCATTTTGATACCTATCCGTGAGAATTGTCCAAGCTGAGGCAAAACTCTTGGAATCGATTGGAAGGTGTTGAATTAATCGCGCAGCTTCTTGTTTTTTCGAATTAGTGTTTCGAACAAATTAAAGAATTCCGACCAATCTTCGAATTTTCCCGAGAAGGGATTGATGTGAATTCGTTGAAGATGTACATCGGAACCATTGAGGCATTGTGTTCCTCCACTAACCGATCAGTCTCATCGTGCAACTGTCCGCTAAAAGTGAAATAGATTCTCTTGATTTTTGAGAATATTTCATCCTGCATGTATTTCTCTTTTATTGGATCAGCCGCATTCCCGACTATATTCGAATGTTCTTTTTTCGCCCGCTTGAACATTTCATCGATGTCGACTAAACACGCGGTTAAATACCCCTTTGATTTTCGCGATTCTTCATCTTTTTTAAATTGTTCATAATCTCGGGTAATTTCATTAAGAATGTCTTCTTGACATTCAACCGACTTTGATAATTTCGACATTATGTTTTAATCGTTAATCACAACACTTTTATTTGATATATATATATTATGTGTATATCTTATTTTAGATTAAGGATATTGAATTGTTGAATAAATTTTTATAATTATTTGTAAAAATATTAAGGATTGTATTGTATTTGTACAAGATTTATAATATTATTTAATAAAATAAGAAAAGTTATTCTTACTTTGTTTAATCCTTTGTGTAAATTTGAAAGTAGATCCATTGGATTTCTTCACTGTTGAGAGTCCACCGTTGGGATCTTTGATCGTTGAGATCCACCGTTGGTAGTCCACCGTTGGTAGTCAACCGTTGGGAATCCACCGTTGGGGGAACACCGTTGGGATTGTTCACCGTTTGAGTCCACCGTTGGGAATCCACCGTTGAGAATATTTTCTACCGTTGGGTACTGTGGCCGATAGAGCTTTCGTCGTATCGGAAACGTATATTTGCGCTGGATATGGTCATCCAGCTACATATGCTTAATCCACAGTACACTTTATAAAAAATATCTCACTCCGCTTCCGCTTCCTTGTGCTCCTTAGTTGAAGGACTTATCACAAGTCTGGCTTTTCGTTGGGTACTGTGGCCGATAGACTGTCCGTCGATGATCGGAAACGTATATTTGCACTGGAGACCTTTCTCCAGCTATACTTACTCCACAGTACACTTTGAAAATATATGTTTTTTTTTTGGAACACCAAAAAACACACACAAAAAAAAAACCGGAAAGAAACACTGTTTACTTTCATCCGGCTCAAATGACCATATTCCGCACTGAGGTGAGTGGGAATTCAAAAATGTTCAAATGGCGCTAATTAGAATATTCCACACGAGTGGGAATTTTAACTAATTGCGCCTAATATGATTAAATAAAATAAATCACTGTATAAATTTAAACTAAACTTTATTGGTTGAGTTGTAACCGCCAAGTGACTTTTTCGAATTTCATTTCCTTCCTGGAAGCTGTTGATTTCTTATGTACCAATCCACAGCTGATCCATAGATGGAGGTCAATAGCCTCCGCTTATTTACATTGGTAGGGGAAGTTCTTAATACAATATATTGAATTACATATGTATGTTGGGGAAGGGCATGCATTGCAAGTAATTCCCCACACCCTTGGAGTACCTACTCCTGTATGTTCTCTGTATGTATGTATCTCGCTCACACACTATTCGGCTGCTGGAATTGTTCAATTTGACATTTGATCATTTTTCGGCCTAGTGTGGTGAATGGGATTGTGTTTATTTTTGTTTATTTGGTTTTCATTTATATTGTTTGTTTTATTTTATTATTTAGTTTTGTGTTTTATTTATTGTTGCGACGCAACAACTAATAAAGGTCGAACACAACAAATCGGGAGAAATTTACGTTATTAGTGCGATTAATAGAAAAAAACTCTACATTAGCAAGCAACTTTCGGAGAGCAGTTTCGCCAACGGTGGAGAAAATTCAAGAATAGGGAGTAGTAAAGGTGTTGTTCTTCTTTTTTTTTAGCTTGAATTTTGATGTGGCTACCGTCTATACACCCAATTATTCCAGGAATTCTATTGTAGATTTCTGATAAAAATAAGCCTTCGCATCATTTTTTCCTCATCTGAGTAGCATGCATTTATCCAACGAGGACAAACAAATGCTTCCATAAGCTCAAGCATCTCTTTTAAAATAATACTCATTGTTGGTTGAGCAATACCCAAATTAAAATCATTGCGTACACACTTCTGATAACTATACAAATACATTCACAAATTGTAAATTTTAAAGAACCAACAAATTTCTTTGAAATGTCTAGATGTATTTGTCAGTTATTTATGTGGAATGCATGTGGATCGAAACGACTGGCGTTTAATTATTGTAATACCGACACTTGAACGACTAAAAAGTGACTCGACAGAAAAAGTGAGAAGTGTCGTTCAATAAAGACGACTATCGCAATAGGGGTAATTAATAAGTGTTTCAAGAAGGTTTGGGTTATCTACATCTGCGCAGTCCGTAGAATTTCATGGATTTGCAAACGCTTCCCGAGCTGCTCTAGGTGCTGTTGTTTATTTAAGAGTAGTCTCAGAATTAAAAAACATTCGAAGTCTCCATCATCTCCTCCAAATCAAAAGTCGCCCCTGTCAGAAGGACAAACAAATCAGCGAACAGACCAAGAGCCATTCGAGTTACTATTCCCAAATTAGAGTTATCAGCAGCATTACTTGTAGCACGACACGTCGCGTACGTTCAGAAGGTTTTATCAATTTGTGCATCACCCATACATCTCTGGACGGATATTCTAGTACTGCTCTTTATTGGATCCAAGGGCAACCAAACAGATGGAAGGATTTTGTGCGAAATCGTGTTAGCCAAAACTGGCAGAAAGTTCACTTTGGTGGCACGGATCTCCATCGTTACAACTTCATCATAATCAGTGATCACAACTTATTCCTCAACTGAACGAAGATGTCAGAATTGAGGAATGCTACTCAACTGTAACATTGAAAGAGACTGATCATACCTTGGATCTTCTCCGAAGGTATTCAACACTGACTAAGCTTCTGCGAGTTACAGCATCATAACATTCCAAAAAAGTCTTAAATGTTAACTGCCATCTAATCACACTTGAACCTAAGGAACTGGAGAAGCGAGATTTTATTGGATTAATAACATACAACATCAACAAGTTTCTTCTGAAATCAAGCAATTATATCATCTAAAACCGATTTGCCGCAGCAGCCCACTATTTCGCCTAACTCTTTCTAAGGGCATTCTTCGAATTAGCGGGCGGCTTCGAAACGCCCACATTGATCCAGATATGAAACATCCAATCATATTACTACGTGCATCATATTTTACCTATCTTATTCTTGATCACACACATAAAGCAACACTTCATGGTGTTCCAAATGATGCTAGCAACGATCAGAAGAAACTATTGTATAATTGAGGGCCGTACAGGAGTACGCTCGTTTGTCCATCGCTGCGTCACATGTACACGACATCAGGCTGCCATTGCCAAACAATTAATGGGCCAGCTTTCCACAAATCGAACCCTTTCTTCATTTGGGAGTTGACTACGCAGGATCCTTTTCTCTAAAAAAATAGAAAGGGAGAGGAGCAAAAGTTTACAAAGGGTATTTGGTTTTATTTGTATGCTTTGCTTCATCCTTGAACTCTCCACTGTCTACTCTACCGAGGGGTTTCTTGAGGCGTACAAACGGTTTACTGGTCGGCGAGGAATATGTTCTTCATTAACCAGCGATTGCTGAACCAATTTCGTTGGTGCTGATGCTGAGCTCCGTAAGTTGTTTAATTCTGCTTCTATCATCAAACACTTCATAGGTTTGCTGGCAACAAAATGGATCTTCAACCCTCGCGCCCCCATTTAGGAGGAAAATGGGAAGCTGTTGTGAAATCAGTTAAGCTTCACATTAACTCTTTCTGGGGAACTACTAAGAAGCCAAGGAAATTGCAATTTTTTTTTTGCAAAATTTACTTTTTTTATGCCATATTAATAAAATCAGACAAAAATAAAAATAAAAGCAAAAAATAGTTATCCCTATAGGATTTTATACAAGGACATGGTACGAAATTTACACCACTGCGCACAAAATATATATTTTTATGCGTGGAATCCCCCGAAGCAGGATTTTGTCTTACTAAAACGAAATGGAGCATTGTAAGTAAATCACATCCATTGTGTTCTTCTTAGGTGTCTTGATATGCTACAGTGCGCAATGAAGTTCTTATCGGTTGATAGGAAAACTGAATCTTTGTCAACAAATGGCTTATTTTTTATCACACCAACTTTAGTTTTAATTTGTTTCCTTTTGGTTGTAAATCAACATGAACTCTTTTAGTGGTAAGGTGTACCCTGTATATTTTTCAAGATATAAGCATTTACGATTGCTACGTCGAAAAAAATGTATTTTTTTTTTTAGTTTTTTTGAGCTGTCAAATGTCAAGTTTATCGACGCTGTTCATATGCACATTATAATCTGAAATGATTTTCGGTATTTTCGCCTCTTTGGAACCCATCGTTCTGTCATCTTTGAACTTAGACGAAAGCTTTTGGATCGTGATAGTTTGAAAACAACTGTTACAGCTCATTTTCTCATCCACTTCATAAAAACCAAACCACTGTCACTGATATTTTTTGGTAGGAACATTCCACTTCGCTGGCCAGTTCGACAGGCATTCATTTTTTTTTTCCTTTCAGTTAAAATAAGAATGTATGTATATATTTGACGTGAAGAAGCTGTCGAGATACACCTTAGTTAATGTTGAAGATTATTTCTTCATCATTATTAAAAAAAAATTAATCATGACTAAATTTTCAGTTCTTACCTTTGTAACAATAACAACCGCCCAAGCGCAGAAGTATGATTTTTATATCACCAATTTAAAATGCTCACAGAAAGCCGATTTTTTTACTATTTTGAACTAAGTACGTTTCTAGCAAACGGATACTTATATAAAATAGCTATATTTCACGACAAATTACGAGTCGTGAAACACCAAAAACCATTTCGGTTAATTGTAGTCAAAAGATGAATATCCATTGATGAATAAATAAATAAATAAAACTAAGACTGAAAACACACCGGATAAAGCAAAACGTTTTTGATTTGCTTCTGTTTTGCTTTGCTTTTTATCTTTCGATTCATTTGGTGTGTGTTGCGCCATAAGAAAGTAGGCAATTATCGTAAACGATGCTGGCTCAAAACAGTTTTGCTTCATTCGGTGTGCGTTGCTCGTATTCAATGGCATTTATTTTCGACAACCGTCACCGAAACACTTCGAAACAAAAACGTGTGTTTTGTTTCGTTTTATTTGGTGTGTGCAGTCTAATAAGAAACAATGTTCTCTTGTTTCACGAAACAAAAAAACACATTTTGCTTTATCCGGTGTATTTTCAGCCTAAGTTGTTCATCAACTACTTATTGTTTTATTATACTTTAGTATATATGTACGTAAATATGCCTAATTATGTAAATGTTTGGTATAGATATGTATCAACCGTCTTCTTCTTCTTCTTTTCCTTTTTCCGGCGTTGTTATGGTCAGAAGTGTAGGACCATAACCTTCCCACTTAACTGCATTCCTACTGGTCCGCAGGTTTGACCTCAGAAAGTAGCGGCAGGCTTCCCGGTTTGGGATTACTTCATCGCTGAGGCCAATCAAATGCTGGTGTTTTTGCATTTGTTTGCACCAATTGTTTTTCGGCCTGCCTTTTTTTTTTTTGTGACACGGGCATGCTCCAGATTTTTTTTGTTTGATCTTATTCTTACAACACCGGTGATCTCCAGTCGTGTCAATCCACTGATTTGCATGTACACTTGTGGGGCAGTTTAATGGTGGTATATGTGTCCCTAGGCTCACCTTGGTGTTTTCTAAATTGCCTAGATGTGATTTTTGTTTACCTTTGTTTTAGTCGCCTTTTACGACAAGCGAGAGGTATCGCTGCAGGGATATTCTTAACCCGTCCCTGCACGGTCAGATGTGTATCTACCGTCTTTTTCCGAAAATAAGACCTCCTTTGAAAATAAGCCCTGTCGCGATTTTCGGAACTTTTTGTAAAATAAGACATCCCCCGAAAATAAGCCCTAGTTAAAATAACGTGACTTAAAGAATTCGTTAAAAAATGCTGCTGATTTATTAAAGTATAAGTAATAATATGTTAAGCTTTCCTAATACTCGTATTTCAGAGAAATGTTTGAATCAAAATATTCCGAGAAATTAATTGTTTACCTCTACAGTTCATTTCTAATTAATTCTTGGAATTTATCTTAAAAATACAACATAAGGCAGCAATCTACATTGAGTGACAGTGAGGTATACAACGTTCATTCATTTCAGTCTTGTAATTCTGATCAATTCCTCATACGTAATTTTATTTAAAAATAAAGTGAATAATTTTTAATCCCAGTTAAAATGAGTACAAAACGAAAAGGCTATTCCGTCGAGTACAAAAAGGGAATCGTGAAAGACTCCAGGGGTGTGAATCTTGTAGCATTCTTTAAAGAGAAGATGCTGGATCTCAGTATGGTTCGTTAATGGCGTGCAGACTACGATTACCTGTGTCAACTGGTGGACGAAGGAAATGAGAAAAAACGCAGAGTTGGATCAGGTCAGCAGCCGTTATTTTCTGAATTGGAAGATTGCATCTGGGAATGGATTGCAGGCAGGAGAGCAATGGCTTTGGTTGTGCGCAGGGCTGATATTCAAAAATTTGCCCTTAAAACAGCAATTGAATTCGATATTTCGATATATCCACAAAAAAAATTTAAACCATCGTCACACTGGTTGGACAACTTTCTTAAACTATATGAGCTGTCTCTAAGGAGATCAACAGCATTGTTTAAGCTAGAAGACAATGAAGTTGTTAAGCGTGAACTTGCGTTTAAGCTTTTTGTTGATGGCATCGATTTTTCGAAATACCAACTCTCCAACATGATTGCTATGGATTAGACCGCGGTATTCCTAGGCCAAGGAGCTCAAACTACAGTTCTCCACAAGGCTTCTTCGTCAATTTACGTTCCTTCCACCGATTACGATAGTGCACGTGTTACCTGTATTTTGGCGATTCGTTTAGATGGCAAGAAATTATCGCCATTTTTAATCACTAAAGGTAAAAAAGACCAAATTCAACGTGTTTCAGGAATTTATATCATTGAAAGTGAAAAAGCCTGGTGCACTCAAGCAGCTATAAGAAAATGGGTTGATTTTATGTTGCCGCCACTGTTGAGGGGCCAAAATAGAGGTTTACTAGTTTGGGATTCAGCCAGTACTCATCGCGCTATGGACATGAAAAACTTTCTTGCTGAGAGGAAGATTGATCAAATAATGATTCCGGCAGGAATGACTGGTTACCTCCAGAACACTTGACATTGCAATAAACAAGCCATTCAAGGATTATTTTCGAATGGAAATCAATGAATATATTGAAAACAGAATGGTGAGAAATCATCGAGGTAATTTTGTAAAACCAATCTTACAAGAAGTTGTGAATTGGGTAAAAAATTCATGGGACAAAATAACTGATAGTGATGTTTCCAATGCACTACGAATAGACTACTTAGACAAGAAGTATTCATTTAACGATAGCTACATATATCTCAAGAACTTAGAGATTCGGACCAATGATTCAACAGAAAATGGATTTGGAAGAAAATCAGAATAGGTATAATTCAGAATTTTATTTATAACGATGTTCCAGAAGAAGATGACATGACTGTAATTGAATAAATTTAAATTTCTTCATTCTGTGTAAAATAAATATTAAATAAAAATATATAAATATACTTATATTTTTGTCCTCCCCCGAAAATAAGACCTAGCGCGTATTTTGGACCAAAAAAGAAAGTGTCTTATTTTCGGAAAAAGACGTACATATATGCATATATACATACATACATATGTACATGTATAAAATAGTACAACTTATTTCAAAGGTAAATTTTACGAAAAAAGAAGTTAAAACCTACAAAACAAAGTACCTACCTACATACCTACATATTTTCTTGGGACCAGTGCACACATGCGGAAATTTTCTGACGAAACATATTCGAGATGCATACCTACATATGTACATACATATTTATGTATGCCCAGTAGCCTTACCGGCTATGAAAAGACCCAGACCAATACGTAATGAAAAGGGTCACCTGATTGCGCACCATTGTATTGTACGTAATCGCCGGCTCATCGTGGACACATGGCGGTTCCAGAAATTATTTATCCACTGCATTTCACCCAAATACGGTTTCCGTGCTCGCACCAGTAATGTTTAGGGTAGTTTAAGTTAGATAGTTCTATTTTTTTCTAATATGTATGTACATATAGCAAAATGCAACAAGGAATTAATACATATGTTTCCTAATAATTAATATGATCGCATAAGAATATCATATTTACTCGTATGTGCTTCTTTATTATTATTTCGTATTCTAAGAAACATAAACAGTGTTGATTTACCTGGCCTTGCGTTCCACAATACAAAAAGTATAACTGCGCAGTAAATACCAAGAATCCGTATGCCATTAACACCAAAACAGGGTAGCTCCATAGTTCGTTTAATGATTTGCCAAGCTCGCAAATTTCATCGTGAAGTTGACAAAGATTTGTAAGCTTATCATTCTCTTTTGCTATATTCTCCAGTTCACTTGTTAAAGTGACAGTATTTTCTTCTTTTTTTGTTACATAGTTACTCAGAGTTTTAAATGAGTTATCTGGCGTGGTTATAAGAACTGTAATTTAGTTATTATCCAATTATTCTTTTTTTATTAATGAAAAATACTCGTATTACCATCGCTATTCGGAAATACTTTATTTATTTTTTCCATATTTATTGAATTGAATGCACTCATGCCGGGAATTTGATACTTCTTCAGTTCAGTTTTATAATTAACATTAGAAGATCTCAATAGGACATAATGTTTTTCAACTAAAGTTTCCAAGAAATCATTTATGGCCATAAAGCGCTGTTTTAAGCCGAGAAGCAACGATGCGAAGAAAATTTTATCAAAAACGCTTAATAGTGTTGGTACACATGACATTATCCACAGAATAGAAATTAATTTAGTAAAATCGACATAAAAAATAAACGTAGCCAACATTATAATAGTTTCAGCGAAAACAGTTAAAGCTATCATAAAGTTTATTTGCCTTTTCACAATCTTGTTATTAATGCGCAAATTTTCATGAAATAACCTTTCATCTACATATTTAATCTGTTTAAATATATTTTCAATTTTATTTTGATTAGATATAGCAGTAAATTGATCTACTACGAGCATAATAGGTGCAATATAATTTAGAAATAATCCAATAACAAAGGTTAAGGTACCTGGAACGTAAAATGTGACCCTTTAACCTATTGCGTTCAAGCGAATTATCACGGTAGGTACTTACTTTGTTTGGCTTTCATTGATCTATCCTCGTCAGTGAGATAGTAAATTAGGAAATTGTATAAAATCAAAATAAGAATCATATATATAAATACGACAATTGTACCCCATTTAGAAGATTTTAACACATGTTCTTTACGGAATGTTTTCAACGATTGTGGATATACACCAGATAATTTGCAAAGCGTAAACAGGACAATGAAACTAGAATTAAGTGTTTCGGTCTGCGCCATTTCATATACTAACAAAATGTTTTCACTGAAATATTTTCCATCAGATTAGTAATGCCATTAGGTAATAAAAAAATTAATAATATATGACTAATCTACAACGCATACCATTTATTTGCTTTATCTAAAAAGAAATGTATGTAATTGAATGAAACTCGAAATGGAATGGACCCTTACCCTTATTAAAAGAAAAACGAGGCTAGAAAATAAATTACGTTCCAGACATTCTCTTTATTTATGTATGAACATATGAATGTATATGATTTTTATCAAATGATTTCTGAGAAAATTAACCCCTCGTGTGCAATTTGAGAAATTTTGTTGCCCTTTTTGAATGAGACGTTTTGAAATACATAAATGGTCGCGAAAGAAATTATTATTAACTTAATTTATTGTATATTCATACGTTTCTACATTCTTTGAACACATTTGATCACAATATTTACTTTTCAGCTTTGTTTATTTGAGGCAAAGAAGATGGAGAGAATATTGGCTCAGTGATTTTGTGTGTTGGTATTTGACGCCCCTGACACGAAGTTAAATTTTCGCAACAGCTAAATCATCGACATTGTATTTCGTGATATTGAACCTCAATAGCAATAGGAATGACAATACCGCCTACCAAATTGAAGCAAGCATCAGTTAATCAAAGACCAGTGTGGAGTGATTCTCACGGAAACCAAATTAGCACGGTGGTAAAGTGCCGAAGGTCGGCAGATCGAATCTCCAGTCGGGGAAAAATTGTTTTTCGCTTTTTTTTTTGTGTACCCTTTGCCGCAGTAACAGTGGTAGCAGAGGCAACAGGAAGAGATGTCAGGAAACGGCGGGGAAGACCCATCACACAGATGATTTAACATCTGATTTAACATCTGATTTAACATCTGATTTAACATCTGATTTAACATCTGATTTAACATCTGATTTAACATCTGATTTAACATCCGATTTCGCAACCACGGTCGCCGTCATGAAGAGGCGCAATTCAACCCAAGGCCGAATTTAATTAAGCGCCCCTCCCTTATCACTTCGGCCGAAAAGCTGCCGGTTGAAGCGCGGAAGGGGGCACATCACCAACACCATCGACGTCCAAAGCAGCTGGACAACAACGTGCCTACCACTCCGATTGTCGAAGGCCGCTACATGGGGAACAATAACCCAAGCCGCCCGTTCAAGTTCGGCTACGGAGGAAGAGCGTAGCGGACTTGAGGAGGAAAAACGCATCTTATGTGCCAAGCCGCGGAAGGCACTCGTTAAGCTCAAAGCGATGCGGCAGAAGGGGACATTGGAGGCAACAGCCGCCCAACAGTAAAAGCAGCAACAGCAGCCTCAGAAGAAGCAGCAGTAACAACAACAGCCATAGCAGTAACAACAAAAGCCACAGCAGTAACAACAGCCGCAGCAACAGAAGCGGCATCAACAACAACAACCGCAGCAGCAGAAACAGCAGCAGCAAAAATAGAAACAACAGCAACAACAACAGCAGCAGCAGCAGTAGCAACAGCAACAGCCACAGCAGTAGCAAAAACAATAGCCGCAACAACAGAAGCAGCAACAACGTTCTTCAAAGGAGAAAGTGCCACCCCTCTTCACCTATACCACAGCCCTACGAGAGACTATCGATCTCTGTAAGTATGCTATTTGTGTAGGTAATTTCGAACATGCTATGCTTTTCAGTGCAAGACACTACAGCAGCATAGGCCGATTAAAAGCTTATTGAAGGAGTCCACAACGGAGCTTTTCTCCTTTACACCTAAGGCCGAGAGGTTGCAGGCGACGCTCCTTAAAGGCGCGGAGTCGATTACAGACCCCGAGGAAATGCTCTCAGAATTCAAGGATTTCAAGAGCAGTGACCTTAAATTCGTTGGGGTTAAGCCATTCTCCACGGTGAGCTTCCGACGGGAGAAGCAGATAATACCCTTCTTGGTTCAGCTCACATCCAATAGCAAGCTGGAAAAAGTAAGGACTATCACTTCGTTAGCGTCCCAGATTGTCACGTGGGAAAAATTAAAGAGGAGCGGAAACATTTTGCAATGTATCCGCTGCCAAAAATTCTGGCACGCCGCGTCGAACTGCGAAATGCAGCATCGATGCGTTAAGTGTGCAAAGAACCACAAAAACGAGGAATGCGATTTTGAAAAAGAGAATATGGCGGACAGATAGCAGCCCGAGTGTGTCTAGTGTAGAAACCGAGGACGCCCTGCAAACTATCGGGAATGTCATAAGTTCCAGGACATCAAGAAAGAAAACCTGCTCTAGGTGCTGTTGTTTATTTAAGAGTAGTCTCAGAATTAAAAAACATTCGAAGTCTCCATCATCTCCTCCAAATCAAAAGTCGCCCCTGTCAGAAGGACAAACAAATCAGCGAACAGACCAAGAGCCATTCGAGTTACTATTCCCAAATTAGAGTTATCAGCAGCATTACTTGTAGCACGACACGTCGCGTACGTTCAGAAGGTTTTATCAATTTGTGCATCACCCATACATCTCTGGACGGATATTCTAGTACTGCTCTTTATTGGATCCAAGGGCAACCAAACAGATGGAAGGATTTTGTGCGAAATCGTGTTAGCCAAAACTGGCAGAAAGTTCACTTTGGTGGCACGGATCTCCATCGTTACAACTTCATCATAATCAGTGATCACAACTTATTCCTCAACTGAACGAAGATGTCAGAATTGAGGAATGCTACTCAACTGTAACATTGAAAGAGACTGATCATACCTTGGATCTTCTCCGAAGGTATTCAACACTGACTAAGCTTCTGCGAGTTACAGCATCATAACATTCCAAAAAAGTCTTAAATGTTAACTGCCATCTAATCACACTTGAACCTAAGGAACTGGAGAAGCGAGATTTTATTGGATTAATAACATACAACATCAACAAGTTTCTTCTGAAATCAAGCAATTATATCATCTAAAACCGATTTGCCGCAGCAGCCCACTATTTCGCCTAACTCTTTCTAAGGGCATTCTTCGAATTAGCGGGCGGCTTCGAAACGCCCACATTGATCCAGATATGAAACATCCAATCATATTACTACGTGCATCATATTTTACCTATCTTATTCTTGATCACACACATAAAGCAACACTTCATGGTGTTCCAAATGATGCTAGCAACGATCAGAAGAAACTATTGTATAATTGAGGGCCGTACAGGAGTACGCTCGTTTGTCCATCGCTGCGTCACATGTACACGACATCAGGCTGCCATTGCCAAACAATTAATGGGCCAGCTTTCCACAAATCGAACCCTTTCTTCATTTGGGAGTTGACTACGCAGGATCCTTTTCTCTAAAAAAATAGAAAGGGAGAGGAGCAAAAGTTTACAAAGGGTATTTGGTTTTATTTGTATGCTTTGCTTCATCCTTGAACTCTCCACTGTCTACTCTACCGAGGGGTTTCTTGAGGCGTACAAACGGTTTACTGGTCGGCGAGGAATATGTTCTTCATTAACCAGCGATTGCTGAACCAATTTCGTTGGTGCTGATGCTGAGCTCCGTAAGTTGTTTAATTCTGCTTCTATCATCAAACACTTCATAGGTTTGCTGGCAACAAAATGGATCTTCAACCCTCGCGCCCCCATTTAGGAGGAAAATGGGAAGCTGTTGTGAAATCAGTTAAGCTTCACATTAACTCTTTCTGGGGAACTACTAAGAAGCCAAGGAAATTGCAATTTTTTTTTTGCAAAATTTACTTTTTTTATGCCATATTAATAAAATCAGACAAAAATAAAAATAAAAGCAAAAAATAGTTATCCCTATAGGATTTTATACAAGGACATGGTACGAAATTTACACCACTGCGCACAAAATATATATTTTTATGCGTGGAATCCCCCGAAGCAGGATTTTGTCTTACTAAAACGAAATGGAGCATTGTAAGTAAATCACATCCATTGTGTCCTTCTTAGGTGTCTTGATATGCTACAGTGCGCAATGAAGTTCTTATCGGTTGATAGGAAAACTGAATCTTTGTCAACAAATGGCTTATTTTTTATCACACCAACTTTAGTTTTAATTTGTTTCCTTTTGGTTGTAAATCAACATGAACTCTTTTAGTGGTAAGGTGTACCCTGTATATTTTTCAAGATATAAGCATTTACGATTGCTACGTCGAAAAAAATGTATTTTTTTTTTTAGTTTTTTTGAGCTGTCAAATGTCAAGTTTATCGACGCTGTTCATATGCACATTATAATCTGAAATGATTTTCGGTATTTTCGCCTCTTTGGAACCCATCGTTCTGTCATCTTTGAACTTAGACGAAAGCTTTTGGATCGTGATAGTTTGAAAACAACTGTTACAGCTCATTTTCTCATCCACTTCATAAAAACCAAACCACTGTCACTGATATTTTTTGGTAGGAACATTCCACTTCGCTGGCCAGTTCGACAGGCATTCATTTTTTTTTCCTTTCAGTTAAAATAAGAATGTATGTATATATTTGACGTGAAGAAGCTGTCGAGATACACCTTAGTTAATGTTGAAGATTATTTCTTCATCATTATTAAAAAAAAATTAATCATGACTAAATTTTCAGTTCTTACCTTTGTAACAATAACAACCGCCCAAGCGCAGAAGTATGATTTTTATATCACCAATTTAAAATGCTCACAGAAAGCCGATTTTTTTACTATTTTGAACTAAGTACGTTTCTAGCAAACGGATACTTATATAAAATAGCTATATTTCACGACAAATTACGAGTCGTGAAACACCAAAAACCATTTCGGTTAATTGTAGTCAAAAGATGAATATCCATTGATGAATAAATAAATAAATAAAACTAAGACTGAAAACACACCGGATAAAGCAAAACGTTTTTGATTTGCTTCTGTTTTGCTTTGCTTTTTATCTTTCGATTCATTTGGTGTGTGTTGCGCCATAAGAAAGTAGGCAATTATCGTAAACGATGCTGGCTCAAAACAGTTTTGCTTCATTCGGTGTGCGTTGCTCGTATTCAATGGCATTTATTTTCGACAACCGTCACCGAAACACTTCGAAACAAAAACGTGTGTTTTGTTTCGTTTTATTTGGTGTGTGCAGTCTAATAAGAAACAATGTTCTCTTGTTTCACGAAACAAAAAAACACATTTTGCTTTATCCGGTGTATTTTCAGCCTAAGTTGTTCATCAACTACTTATTGTTTTATTATACTTTAGTATATATGTACGTAAATATGCCTAATTATGTAAATGTTTGGTATAGATATGTATCAACCGTCTTCTTCTTCTTCTTTTCCTTTTTCCGGCGTTGTTATGGTCAGAAGTGTAGGACCATAACCTTCCCACTTAACTGCATTCCTACTGGTCCGCAGGTTTGACCTCAGAAAGTAGCGGCAGGCTTCCCGGTTTGGGATTACTTCATCGCTGAGGCCAATCAAATGCTGGTGTTTTTGCATTTGTTTGCACCAATTGTTTTTCGGCCTGCCTTTTTTTTTTTTGTGACACGGGCATGCTCCAGATTTTTTTTGTTTGATCTTATTCTTACAACACCGGTGATCTCCAGTCGTGTCAATCCACTGATTTGCATGTACACTTGTGGGGCAGTTTAATGGTGGTATATGTGTCCCTAGGCTCACCTTGGTGTTTTCTAAATTGCCTAGATGTGATTTTTGTTTACCTTTGTTTTAGTCGCCTTTTACGACAAGCGAGAGGTATCGCTGCAGGGATATTCTTAACCCGTCCCTGCACGGTCAGATGTGTATCTACCGTCTTTTTCCGAAAATAAGACCTCCTTTGAAAATAAGCCCTGTCGCGATTTTCGGAACTTTTTGTAAAATAAGACATCCCCCGAAAATAAGCCCTAGTTAAAATAACGTGACTTAAAGAATTCGTTAAAAAATGCTGCTGATTTATTAAAGTATAAGTAATAATATGTTAAGCTTTCCTAATACTCGTATTTCAGAGAAATGTTTGAATCAAAATATTCCGAGAAATTAATTGTTTACCTCTACAGTTCATTTCTAATTAATTCTTGGAATTTATCTTAAAAATACAACATAAGGCAGCAATCTACATTGAGTGACAGTGAGGTATACAACGTTCATTCATTTCAGTCTTGTAATTCTGATCAATTCCTCATACGTAATTTTATTTAAAAATAAAGTGAATAATTTTTAATCCCAGTTAAAATGAGTACAAAACGAAAAGGCTATTCCGTCGAGTACAAAAAGGGAATCGTGAAAGACTCCAGGGGTGTGAATCTTGTAGCATTCTTTAAAGAGAAGATGCTGGATCTCAGTATGGTTCGTTAATGGCGTGCAGACTACGATTACCTGTGTCAACTGGTGGACGAAGGAAATGAGAAAAAACGCAGAGTTGGATCAGGTCAGCAGCCGTTATTTTCTGAATTGGAAGATTGCATCTGGGAATGGATTGCAGGCAGGAGAGCAATGGCTTTGGTTGTGCGCAGGGCTGATATTCAAAAATTTGCCCTTAAAACAGCAATTGAATTCGATATTTCGATATATCCACAAAAAAAATTTAAACCATCGTCACACTGGTTGGACAACTTTCTTAAACTATATGAGCTGTCTCTAAGGAGATCAACAGCATTGTTTAAGCTAGAAGACAATGAAGTTGTTAAGCGTGAACTTGCGTTTAAGCTTTTTGTTGATGGCATCGATTTTTCGAAATACCAACTCTCCAACATGATTGCTATGGATTAGACCGCGGTATTCCTAGGCCAAGGAGCTCAAACTACAGTTCTCCACAAGGCTTCTTCGTCAATTTACGTTCCTTCCACCGATTACGATAGTGCACGTGTTACCTGTATTTTGGCGATTCGTTTAGATGGCAAGAAATTATCGCCATTTTTAATCACTAAAGGTAAAAAAGACCAAATTCAACGTGTTTCAGGAATTTATATCATTGAAAGTGAAAAAGCCTGGTGCACTCAAGCAGCTATAAGAAAATGGGTTGATTTTATGTTGCCGCCACTGTTGAGGGGCCAAAATAGAGGTTTACTAGTTTGGGATTCAGCCAGTACTCATCGCGCTATGGACATGAAAAACTTTCTTGCTGAGAGGAAGATTGATCAAATAATGATTCCGGCAGGAATGACTGGTTACCTCCAGAACACTTGACATTGCAATAAACAAGCCATTCAAGGATTATTTTCGAATGGAAATCAATGAATATATTGAAAACAGAATGGTGAGAAATCATCGAGGTAATTTTGTAAAACCAATCTTACAAGAAGTTGTGAATTGGGTAAAAAATTCATGGGACAAAATAACTGATAGTGATGTTTCCAATGCACTACGAATAGACTACTTAGACAAGAAGTATTCATTTAACGATAGCTACATATATCTCAAGAACTTAGAGATTCGGACCAATGATTCAACAGAAAATGGATTTGGAAGAAAATCAGAATAGGTATAATTCAGAATTTTATTTATAACGATGTTCCAGAAGAAGATGACATGACTGTAATTGAATAAATTTAAATTTCTTCATTCTGTGTAAAATAAATATTAAATAAAAATATATAAATATACTTATATTTTTGTCCTCCCCCGAAAATAAGACCTAGCGCGTATTTTGGACCAAAAAAGAAAGTGTCTTATTTTCGGAAAAAGACGTACATATATGCATATATACATACATACATATGTACATGTATAAAATAGTACAACTTATTTCAAAGGTAAATTTTACGAAAAAAGAAGTTAAAACCTACAAAACAAAGTACCTACCTACATACCTACATATTTTCTTGGGACCAGTGCACACATGCGGAAATTTTCTGACGAAACATATTCGAGATGCATACCTACATATGTACATACATATTTATGTATGCCCAGTAGCCTTACCGGCTATGAAAAGACCCAGACCAATACGTAATGAAAAGGGTCACCTGATTGCGCACCATTGTATTGTACGTAATCGCCGGCTCATCGTGGACACATGGCGGTTCCAGAAATTATTTATCCACTGCATTTCACCCAAATACGGTTTCCGTGCTCGCACCAGTAATGTTTAGGGTAGTTTAAGTTAGATAGTTCTATTTTTTTCTAATATGTATGTACATATAGCAAAATGCAACAAGGAATTAATACATATGTTTCCTAATAATTAATATGATCGCATAAGAATATCATATTTACTCGTATGTGCTTCTTTATTATTATTTCGTATTCTAAGAAACATAAACAGTGTTGATTTACCTGGCCTTGCGTTCCACAATACAAAAAGTATAACTGCGCAGTAAATACCAAGAATCCGTATGCCATTAACACCAAAACAGGGTAGCTCCATAGTTCGTTTAATGATTTGCCAAGCTCGCAAATTTCATCGTGAAGTTGACAAAGATTTGTAAGCTTATCATTCTCTTTTGCTATATTCTCCAGTTCACTTGTTAAAGTGACAGTATTTTCTTCTTTTTTTGTTACATAGTTACTCAGAGTTTTAAATGAGTTATCTGGCGTGGTTATAAGAACTGTAATTTAGTTATTATCCAATTATTCTTTTTTTATTAATGAAAAATACTCGTATTACCATCGCTATTCGGAAATACTTTATTTATTTTTTCCATATTTATTGAATTGAATGCACTCATGCCGGGAATTTGATACTTCTTCAGTTCAGTTTTATAATTAACATTAGAAGATCTCAATAGGACATAATGTTTTTCAACTAAAGTTTCCAAGAAATCATTTATGGCCATAAAGCGCTGTTTTAAGCCGAGAAGCAACGATGCGAAGAAAATTTTATCAAAAACGCTTAATAGTGTTGGTACACATGACATTATCCACAGAATAGAAATTAATTTAGTAAAATCGACATAAAAAATAAACGTAGCCAACATTATAATAGTTTCAGCGAAAACAGTTAAAGCTATCATAAAGTTTATTTGCCTTTTCACAATCTTGTTATTAATGCGCAAATTTTCATGAAATAACCTTTCATCTACATATTTAATCTGTTTAAATATATTTTCAATTTTATTTTGATTAGATATAGCAGTAAATTGATCTACTACGAGCATAATAGGTGCAATATAATTTAGAAATAATCCAATAACAAAGGTTAAGGTACCTGGAACGTAAAATGTGACCCTTTAACCTATTGCGTTCAAGCGAATTATCACGGTAGGTACTTACTTTGTTTGGCTTTCATTGATCTATCCTCGTCAGTGAGATAGTAAATTAGGAAATTGTATAAAATCAAAATAAGAATCATATATATAAATACGACAATTGTACCCCATTTAGAAGATTTTAACACATGTTCTTTACGGAATGTTTTCAACGATTGTGGATATACACCAGATAATTTGCAAAGCGTAAACAGGACAATGAAACTAGAATTAAGTGTTTCGGTCTGCGCCATTTCATATACTAACAAAATGTTTTCACTGAAATATTTTCCATCAGATTAGTAATGCCATTAGGTAATAAAAAAATTAATAATATATGACTAATCTACAACGCATACCGTTTATTTGCTTTATCTAAAAAGAAATGTATGTAATTGAATGAAACTCGAAATGGAATGGACCCTTACCCTTATTAAAAGAAAAACGAGGCTAGAAAATAAATTACGTTCCAGACATTCTCTTTATTTATGTATGAACATATGAATGTATATGATTTTTATCAAATGATTTCTGAGAAAATTAACCCCTCGTGTGCAATTTGAGAAATTTTGTTGCCCTTTTTGAATGAGACGTTTTGAAATACATAAATGGTCGCGAAAGAAATTATTATTAACTTAATTTATTGTATATTCATACGTTTCTACATTCTTTGAACACATTTGATCACAATATTTACTTTTCAGCTTTGTTTATTTGAGGCAAAGAAGATGGAGAGAATATTGGCTCAGTGATTTTGTGTGTTGGTATTTGACGCCCCTGACACGAAGTTAAATTTTCGCAACAGCTAAATCATCGACATTGTATTTCGTGATATTGAACCTCAATAGCAATAGGAATGACAATACCGCCTACCAAATTGAAGCAAGCATCAGTTAATCAAAGACCAGTGTGGAGTGATTCTCACGGAAACCAAATTAGCACGGTGGTAAAGTGCCGAAGGTCGGCAGATCGAATCTCCAGTCGGGGAAAAATTGTTTTTCGCTTTTTTTTTTGTGTACCCTTTGCCGCAGTAACAGTGGTAGCAGAGGCAACAGGAAGAGATGTCAGGAAACGGCGGGGAAGACCCATCACACAGATGATTTAACATCTGATTTAACATCTGATTTAACATCTGATTTAACATCTGATTTAACATCTGATTTAACATCTGATTTAACATCTGATTTAACATCCGATTTCGCAACCACGGTCGCCGTCATGAAGAGGCGCAATTCAACCCAAGGCCGAATTTAATTAAGCGCCCCTCCCTTATCACTTCGGCCGAAAAGCTGCCGGTTGAAGCGCGGAAGGGGGCACATCACCAACACCATCGACGTCCAAAGCAGCTGGACAACAACGTGCCTACCACTCCGATTGTCGAAGGCCGCTACATGGGGAACAATAACCCAAGCCGCCCGTTCAAGTTCGGCTACGGAGGAAGAGCGTAGCGGACTTGAGGAGGAAAAACGCATCTTATGTGCCAAGCCGCGGAAGGCACTCGTTAAGCTCAAAGCGATGCGGCAGAAGGGGACATTGGAGGCAACAGCCGCCCAACAGTAAAAGCAGCAACAGCAGCCTCAGAAGAAGCAGCAGTAACAACAACAGCCATAGCAGTAACAACAAAAGCCACAGCAGTAACAACAGCCGCAGCAACAGAAGCGGCATCAACAACAACAACCGCAGCAGCAGAAACAGCAGCAGCAAAAATAGAAACAACAGCAACAACAACAGCAGCAGCAGCAGTAGCAACAGCAACAGCCACAGCAGTAGCAAAAACAATAGCCGCAACAACAGAAGCAGCAACAACGTTCTTCAAAGGAGAAAGTGCCACCCCTCTTCACCTATACCACAGCCCTACGAGAGACTATCGATCTCTGTAAGTATGCTATTTGTGTAGGTAATTTCGAACATGCTATGCTTTTCAGTGCAAGACACTACAGCAGCATAGGCCGATTAAAAGCTTATTGAAGGAGTCCACAACGGAGCTTTTCTCCTTTACACCTAAGGCCGAGAGGTTGCAGGCGACGCTCCTTAAAGGCGCGGAGTCGATTACAGACCCCGAGGAAATGCTCTCAGAATTCAAGGATTTCAAGAGCAGTGACCTTAAATTCGTTGGGGTTAAGCCATTCTCCACGGTGAGCTTCCGACGGGAGAAGCAGATAATACCCTTCTTGGTTCAGCTCACATCCAATAGCAAGCTGGAAAAAGTAAGGACTATCACTTCGTTAGCGTCCCAGATTGTCACGTGGGAAAAATTAAAGAGGAGCGGAAACATTTTGCAATGTATCCGCTGCCAAAAATTCTGGCACGCCGCGTCGAACTGCGAAATGCAGCATCGATGCGTTAAGTGTGCAAAGAACCACAAAAACGAGGAATGCGATTTTGAAAAAGAGAATATGGCGGACAGATAGCAGCCCGAGTGTGTCTAGTGTAGAAACCGAGGACGCCCTGCAAACTATCGGGAATGTCATAAGTTCCAGGACATCAAGAAAGAAAACCTGGCCCATAAGGAGAAGGTCGAGAAGAAGCGGCAGGTTCGGGAAAGACGATACAAAGGAAAAGCCATTGCCTGTTCCTAAAGCCCCAATGCCTGTCTCTAAGTCACCGAAGTGGAAGTCTGTTCGACATTGCTCGCAATCCACAGCTCCAACAACAGATCCTTGAGCAGATGACCCGAGTAGAGAGTGTCTGCTCGCTTCTGCCGGGCCTAGGGGTCGTAATGGGTACGTTGGTAGAGAGGCCCTTGAAAATCCTGTCGGTGAATGTAAATTCACTGATAAGGATCGAGCGACGAGCCGTACTTTTGAACCTGTTGCAGGGCGAAAGCCCGGATGTACTCTTACTCTTGGTTAGCGAAACAAAGTTAAGCCAGAAGAACAAAATCCGGCACAGTGCTTACAGAATAATTAGAAGAGACCGGCCCAACGCTACTCAAAGCATGGGAGTTGTGATCTTCTTTAAAAATACTCTTAAACATAAAGTCATATACATAAATTCATATATATAGGTGAAGTGCTGGAGGCTGGAAAATGTACAATTTAGCGGCATATGCACCTCAGCACCTCAACCCAACTTTTTCATTACAAAGCTCGAGTCTCCTTTTGATCTCTGCGCTTAAGCTCGGTAGAAAACTTTTACATTCTGGCCGGCGATTTAAATGACAAACCAAAGATTGGGAAAATAACATTCCCAACACTACAGGGAGTCTACTAAGTCATTATACGCAACATTGAATATAGAGTCAAGTTGCTGATAGACTCCCGACTGTGACTGGTAGACACGAACGAATGGTCTATTAACTGTCTACGGACAGTGATCATTACGGACCAGGTACCGTGATCACAGTACCTGACGAGTTCGCGGAAATGGCAGAGTATGTCCAAACGCAGCCGTACGATTATAGTAGGGCCCGCTGGCCATGCTTTATATTTCTGAAAAACAATCAGGATGACATTCAGGATCTAAAGCTCCCGAGAACGTCAGACGATGAACGCTTGCTACGAACAGTTAGAGTCGATCCAGAGAGCGCCATACTGTATGAAGATTTTTTCGTGATCGAGGACCCTCAGAAGAATGTGATGACAGTAGGAGCTGACTTCCAGGAATTTTATACGGTAAATGAAAGCATTCGCCCAAATCGCGACCTGGAAAACAGAATCCTACTTCATCACTTCTACCTTCAGAATGATATCAATCATTGGCGATCAGAGAATCTTGCTTTTACCAGGTTAAATGAAGATTTCATGTCAAACAATGCCATTGCCAGCGAGGGGGAGTTCATTTCGACATGAGATTTTCAGATGCTCTTCGAGTCATTGAAAAATAAAAAATCCACCTGAGTTACCGGTATGCCCAATGTTGTGCTTAGGCACTTTCCGCCAGTGGCTGTAGAGAGATATACCATCGTGTTCAACAATGCCCTGAATAATGTATATTATCCAGTTCACTGGAAGTCAGCGGTGGTGCAACCAGTCACCAAAAATGCTAGAGACACCTCTGATGCGGCAAATCTTCGGTCGATAAGTCTCCTTCCGAGTATCAGCAAGGTCTTCGAGAAGGTGGTCCATAGAGCCCTGTCTAAATGGGTTGATGACAATAAAATCATTCCCCATAACCAATTCGGTTTCAGGGCGGGGCATGACACCAATCATGCCGCGTCGAAACTCGTGTCGGATATCCAATGGAATAAATGCAAGAACTAATGCACTGGTGCCTGTCTGATTGACTTGGAAAGAGCCTACGACACCGTATGGTTAGAAGGTCTTTAGTACAAGCTCAGTCGGCTGGGAATAAGTAAGCCACTGCTATACATGATTTTTGTTAACAGGTAGAAAGTTCGTTGTGAAAATTGCCAACGTGACTTCTACCCAAACATTTGAAATCAAAAATTGACTGCAACAGGGCTCGGTAAATTCGCCGATCCTTTTCAGCATTTACCTAAGCGATCTGCTAGTTTCTCTTCATCTTTTTATAGCGTATGCAGACGACTTAATCGCGTACAGATCAGGTCATTGTTACTCTTATGCAGCGTGACTTCGAAAAAATTCGCAGTATTGTGATGACCGGAAGTTGAAAATCATTATCCAGAAATCAGAACTATATTGTTCAGAACGCCTTTGGGTAGGGCCTTTCGGGACACTAGAGAAAATTGGCGCAGGTTCTTAATTTTTGGACCGGACGGGCGTAGGACTTGTCTCGGGCTACATAGGACACCTGGATCTGAGTACACGAAATTTTACCTGAACGAGGTCCAATATAATAGGGCTAGGATTGTACGGGTGGATAATTTTCTGTTCAAACTGATTCGAAGACACGTTGAAAGAGTAATGACTGTGGTCAATAGCCTGATCCTCAGGGCTTACTATGCCAATGACTTATATCACAAGAGAGTACGTCTTAACGGCTTTGTCCCGCCATAAGCATTCGTCTACCTAGATAGAAGTGAGCTGATCCTGGATAGATAGCGGGTACCGAACGCTTGCTACGAACAGTTAGAATAGATCCAGAGAGTGCCATACTGTATGGCGACTTTTTCGTGATCGAGGATCCTCAGTAGGAGGTGATGACAGTAGGAGCTGTCTTCCAGGAATTGTATACATACCTCAATCCCTTAAACGTGAAAAAAATTTAACGAGAACTTAAATTTCCTCCGGTCAGACATTGACATTCACTTTAGCCACTCATCCAATAAAAGTGCTCCACCCCTTTCTCAACCCGACGCACTGCTTGAAGCTATTGCAAACAAATTGAATGACGTCAGCAGTGAACTAACCACCAGGTTTACCCTAAGGAATTAATTGACGAAATGAGAACAGCATCTAACAAGATTGGTTACATCCACATCCCCGGCCACTTCCACACCAACCCATAGTTTGCCAATACCTCCATACGTGATGAATTGCTTGAAGCCAATGTGTCCGCCCCGTAAAACTACCCTTACCAGATGGAACGAAAAGAAAGATATCCACCCCAAGCTGCTCAATAATTCTAAAAAAGCAAAACTATGTACCTAGCTCTTAGAAACATAAAAATAAGCCTAACACCTGTGATAAAAACCCTAAACATCAATCTAACCCCCACCATAACTGGAGCTTCAAAACGAAACTTTTCCCATCTTTCAGCCCTCCATCTCCCATATGCAGACCTCTTCCTCTGCTCCACCAAAACCACCACGTCAACGAGTTTACTTCAATCTGACTCCAACTGCTTGTTCTACCACCGCTCGGCCGGCGCAACAAACACAAGCACCTCTTCCTAATTTCGATATCAAATGTGAAGCCAAGTATCCTAATCCGCAGCTCCCACGTCCTCGATCCCTCAGCCCCCGCCTTTTTACATATATCCATACGATATTCGCCCTCTCACACTATAACCAACTCCACTTCTCTCCCAAAAGCTTCAACTCCTTCTTCAAAAACGTCTCCTCCCAATCTTCATTAATCCTCTTCTGCCCCCTCAGTCAAAATTACCCAGAGCATTAGTAACCCCACTGAATGCTGCTATGCTCTCTCTCATCTAAGGAATTAAAATCCGTATGAAAACATTCGTCGCTTTTTGGCCTATCTCCATGATAAACCAGACTCGGTCTGCTATGAAGGTAAAACGAAGACTAGTGTAATGATCTCCAATCAACAGGAAGGCCTCCCTACTGACTTTGCCAACCTCAAGTGCCTCTTTATTAAGTATCACGAGTTCTTCTTAGATCGCCTAGCTGATTAGCCAGGTTAGTGGAATCACAAATTACATGGATAGGCAGCTAGACCTGGTCTTCACCACAGACCCCCTTAGTTCCTCTGTTTCACTTTGTCCCCTTTCCTTATCCACCATCGACAACTACCATCCTCCCCTTCTTCTCTCATTTATTCACGACTTTCCACCACTGAATACTTCCCTTCCGCTTAAGTCCTACGACTTCCATAAAGCAAATTTCAACCTAATCAATGAATATTTCAGTAACGCCCCCTTCAATTTTGACAGCCATACAATAAACGACGACATATCTATTTTCTACAGAGAAATATTCAATTCTATATCTCTTTACGTTCCCCTTTCCCGATCCAAACAATTATCTAACTCCCCTCATTGGTATAATCGCAGGCTCCGTTCACTAAGAAACACAAGAAACAAACTGGGGGCAATCTTCCTTCGTACTCATTCCCCCAATGACTTTTCTAACTACATTAGTATTTATCTGAAATTCACAGAGCTGCATAAGTCGCTCTATGTATGCCATTTAATCGAAACGCAAGCCAATCTTATTAACGATCCTAAGTCCTTTTTCAGTTTGTCAACTACAAAAGGAAATCTGATGGCTACCCAACTTCACTCTCCTTCAACAGCGAAACCTCGAATGATCCCAAAACTATCGCCAACTTTTTTACCAACTTTTTCAAACAATCTTTCGCCGATGACTCCTTTGTACCGGATATTACCTATTTCTACTACTTACCAAATTTCTCGATTGGACCATTTCTCCCACATACTATTGATGGGGTCAATTGAAAATAATTCAATAAATCAATAAATTGAATCAACTGCATGATGAATTTACTCCTGGGCCCGATGGTCTCCCTGCCATATTACTAAAAAAATGTTCCTCCATTATTTCTGTCCCGTTCTCAAAAATATTCAACTTATCTCTGTTCCTTGGAGAATTTCCCTAGATATGGAGAACCGTTTTTATAACTCCTGTTCACAAAAAAGGTCCAAAGAATGTTGTTAACAACTACCGGCCCATCGCCAAACTGTCACACATACCCAAACTTTTCGAAAGTATGACACTCTAAGTTTCCACTGCAAATCTCTAATCTCCTCCAAACAACATGGCTTCCTTAAATGCAGATCTACAACCACAAACCTTGTCGAATTTGTGTCATTCACACTCTCAGTATTAGAGAATGGAAATGGGGTCGACGTCTTTTTAATTGATTTTAGTAAAGCTTTCGACAAATTCTCCAACAAACTAATACTCTTCAAAATGTCATCCCTTGCCTTTGAACCCACTGGTTTGAAGTGGATATCTTTTTATTTAAAAAACCGTTACTACAGTGTTCGTTCACTAGGTCCACTTCTTTTTATTCTTAGCATAAACGACATTGAGTTTGTTATCAAACATTCTCTTCTCTCACTATACGCCGATGACACCAAGTTCTTCAAGACCATTTCCTCGCAACAAGATTCTTCCCTTACTCAATCGGATCTGAACAGCTTTTCCGTTTGGTGTTTCAAAAATTGTTTGGAACTTAACATTTCCAAATTTCCAAATGAATTACCTTCTCACGTAAATGAATCAAACCTCCCCCTCGTTTCTACTTCCTGAATAATCAGCCCATCTCCACCGTTCAGGTTATCCGCGATCTTACTATACTATGTGACCAAGAGATTTTCGCGCACATATCGACGATAGGGATTCTTCAATCCCTACATGACTCGATCCCTCTATATTACCTTTGTTCGCCCCCTTCTCGAATACGCATCTCAACTGTGGTCAACAAACCCACATACATATGTACATATCTAGAATCGAAAGCATCCAACGTCGGTTCCTACGTTTCGCTCTTCGAGGTCTGCCCTGGAACAATCCCTTGTTCTTACCGCCCTACCGTCTTAAACTAATCAACTTGAGTACTTTGGAGGAAAGAAGAAGAGTATCTGACATAATCTTCATTCATAGACTTCTTACAGGTACCATTGACTGCGCCACCCTTTATAACTCCATATCTCTTAACACTAACCCCCGTAATACACGCAATCTTCGTCTCTATTAACGGTCATAGCAAAGGATAAAAGCACGGGAAATTGAAGACGTTTGAATTGAAATGGCTGTTGGTATTAATGGTATTCGCGGTATCAGTACAACTTCTCCTTTTGCTTTCCGGTGAGAATTGTTGCTTCGATCTAATCGGGCATTCATTTTTCCACGGAAAGTCTCTCTAACGTTTTGGTAAATTCAGATTTCGAAGTAAAGGGTCCGCCATCTAACGTTTTTTTCTCGAGTAGTGCTTATTTCGTGAATGGTAACACTTAGCTCATGTCTGATTTGACAGATAATTAGTTTTATCCTTCCGCTGAACGAATATGGTTGTGTATACGCTTGAACAACGCTGGGAAATATTGCGACATTACTTTGAAAATCATGGTAATGTTGCAGAATGTGTGCGAAAATTGCGTACGGATTTTGGAAGAAGAGAAGCACCGTCAGCTCCGTATGTTCGTTATCTTGTGAAAAAAGTGAAAGAAACTGGCATCCTCATCGATAAACCAAAGCGTGAAAAGCCAAAAACAGTGCGTACACCCGAGAATATTGCTGCTGCGGCAGAAAGTGTGCGTGAAGCGCCATCAACATCAATTCACCGTCGTTCTCAACAATTGAACATTTCGGAGACATCATTGAGACGAAATTTGCATAAAGACCTTGGTATGACGCCATACAAAGTCCAATTGGTTCAGGAGTTGAAGCCAACTGACCATCCAATGCGTTTTCGCTTCGCTAAATGGGCCTGCGATCGACTTACAGAAGATGCCGATTTTGCCAAAAAAATCATCTTTTCAGATGAAGCTCATTTTGATCTTGGCGGGTATGTAAACAAGCAAAATTGTCGCATTTGGGGCACAGAAAACCCGCACGCATACATTGAAAAGCCGGTGCACCCAAAACGAGCCACTGTTTGGTGCGGATTTTGGTCCAGAGGCATAATTGGGCCATTTTTCTTCGAAAATGAGCAAGGAGTGGCCGTTACAGTCAATGGCGATCGTTATCGGGCCATGTTGAACGAATTTTTGTTCACAAAAATTGAAGAGGAGGATATTGGCAACATTTGGTTTCAACAGGACGGCGCTACGTGCCACACAGCCGAAGCTACACTCGATGTTTTGCGCCCTGTTTTTGAAGATCGCATTATCAGCCGCAGAGCTGATGTCGTTTGGCCACCTCGGAGCTGCGATTTGACACCGTTGGACTATTATTTGTGGGGTGCCGTCAAAGATAAGTGTTACGCCGACAAGCCAGAGACAATTGACGCTTTAAAGGACAATATTCGTGAAGCCATTGGTGAAATACAGCTGCACACAATCGATAATGTGCTTAAAAATTGGACCGAGGCAGCCATTTGAATGAAATTATTTTCCATTATTAACCGGAAGGATTGTACTCCTCGTGCAGGGACGGGTTAAGAATATCCCTGCAGCGATACCTATCGCTTGTCGTAAAAGGCGACTAAACAAAGGTAAACAAAAATCACATCTAGGCAATTTAGAAAACACCAAGGTGAGCCTAGGGACACATATACCACCATTAAACTGCCCCACAAGTGTGCATGCAAATCAGTGGGTTGACACGACTGGAGATCACCGGTGTTGTAAGAGTAAGATCAATCAAAAAAATCTGGAGCATGCCCGTGTCACAAAAAAAAACAAAATAAGAAAAGGCAGGCCGAAAAACAATTGGTGCAAACAAATGCAAAAACACCAGCATTTGATTGGCCTCAGCGATGAAGTAATCCCAAACCGGGAAGCCTGCCGCTACTTTCTGAGGTCAAACCGGCGGACCCCACAAGCGGACCAGTAGGAATGCAGTTAAGTGGGAAGGTTATGGTCCTATACTTCTGACCATAACAACGACGGAGAAAAAAAGGAAAAGTAGAAGAAGAACCGGAAGGATTGTACTTTCAAATAAAAAAAGAAATTTGAGAAAATATTCAGTAGTTTTTTTATAGCATTTTCAAAAAAAAAAATTATTTGGCGGACCCTTTAGTATGAACGATGAACCAACTTTTAAATTCAAACGATGCGGTGGCATACCGGGTGGTTCCAAGGAATTCAAAAATTCAATCGGATAATTTACCGCGTCTTCGTTATTCGTGGCGGTGGATTTGTATGATACCAAGTCACCTGGCAATTTGGGTTGAATCTGAAAATTGATGTCATTAACATTTGCTTTTTTTGGTGCTAAAATTGCGCGTTCTCTTAACCAAACATGAATTTTATAGGTTTAAACAATGTTTTGAAATCAATTTTTTTTTCAATTCATCAATGAGTTGTTCTTTAAAAGTTACGTGATAAAGCCATTTTTATCACTTGCAATTTTGCCATCGCCAATCTACAGCAATTGCTTTGAAAACTCACGTGCTGATGGATCATTTTGAAGACGCACACGCATATTTATGTCAATCAATAACTTCTGTACATTTCCCCAAAGAAACGAACTTTTCAAACGTGCATTAATCTCATCAGCTGGGGTTGACCTGGGAATGACGGACAACGTTTGGTGAAAATCACCAGATAGCAGCCGCCGAACGACTGTTGCTTTACATGTACATAGATCCTGTAATGGTCGACCCAATGCTTCCAAAGATTTTTTATGAGCCCTCTTTTTTTTGCTTCTTGCAAAATTTTGACCATTCCAGAATTTCTTGAAATATTTACACGTTGGAGTTTCAACAGTTTGCATACTTAGCAGCAATTTTAAAGCGGAATGTGCAGTTCGGCCACTATCCAATAATGTAGCTGCAATACCAGAAGAAGTAAGTTCCAATGCAATTTTTCGTCTGGATCGAATTGTGGCTAAGATTAATGAAATATGAAATGATTTTCCAGTGCCGCCAGGAGCATCCAAAAAACAGAATCCACCTGTGTTTTTAATGCCAGCTTGCATGATTCTATCATATGCATTCTTTTGCTGAACATTCAATTGTGGAATGTGTGTTTGCACAAACGCACACATTCGAATTGCTGTTCACGTTGCAATTCTCGCTCAAATAAATCATGCATTGGACGATTTGGGGCGATCATGCCTAATTGTCCTAATGTTTTATTTGCAATCATATGATGTAAGTACCAAATCAGGATCCATCGAACGACGGCGAAGTCGAATCAAAATGTCTTCAGTCATGAAATCTTTATATTTATTCCACAATTCAAGTGGGTCTGATGGATAACATGTTGATATTATTATTTCGGATAACATACGAATTTGATTTGGGTGAGCTGAAACTGATGCATCATGCACGTAGCATCCCAATGCGTATCATCGTCAAGCAAACGCAACCGTTGGCATGCATCACGATATGTTGCACACAATTCACCATCAACAGTGATTAAATCCTGAAATGACTGTGGCCCACGTACGTTCACCAACAACAATCGCAAATAAAAACATTCAACATTATTTGGGCTAAATGTATAAATGTGACCTAAAGCATCCGTTGAAAAAATACCTCGGTAACCATCAACAGGATTACTTTGTTTGCGCCGGCCGTTGAAATTTTTTGTTGATGCGTTCCAAGTGAAATATCGTGGAATTTCCGAATATATTAGTGTTCTGGCAAATTCATCCGTTTCACATAACTTGAAAAAAGCTGTTAGTGTAGTTGGTGGATGCTGTACTGCTCTTTGTGCGGCATTTGCATTAACAAAATAAACACTTTGGCGATTTTCAATATGGACTGCTAAAAGTATAACAACCGGATGTTTTCATCGAGCAATGCCTCCAATTCAGCGTCTTTGAAAGTTTTTGGCCTTCCTTCACGCGAACGGTCGTCAACGTCGAAATCACCGTCTTTAAAGCGACGGAACCAATCACGGCACTTCACTTAGAGCAGCATCTCCGTAAACTTTTTGGAGTTCTCGATGCGCTTCAGCCGCAGTTTCCTTCGAATGAAAGAAGAAAAGCAAAACTTCCCGCAAATGGCGATTATTTGGCTCAAAATCAGACATTTTCACACTACCGAAAGTATATGACGCAAAAACAAAATTACTAATGGGCCAAAGCGGTTTGTTTAGCATAAGCTTGGTTCCTTACGTTTTGGATACGTCACGATAAACAGCGAGAGCTTTGTTGCACACCTAATATAAACAGTCATAACTCACGAATGCGTTAACAGATTTCGTTCAAACTTTACATAAACCATCTACGAACATACAAACAAACCCCGAAAATTTGATCAAATTCGGTTTGACCGTTCGTGAGTTATAAAATCACACCAAAACTTGCAACAATTTTTTATATATATAGAAGATTATCACAAGCTAAGTTTTTTTTTAATAAAAAAACATTTTTTTTATTAGCTTAAGTTAGTTTAAATAAATTTAATTTTAAATTTATATAGCATTGTATTATTAATGGTTTGTATAAGTTAAAGTTTTATATTATTACTTTGTTAAAAAAAAACTAATTTTAATTACCTTTGGGGACGAACCCACTTTATTTGAATACGTTATAATGAGAACTGAACTGAACAATAATAAGAACTGAACAATAATCGAATAACTTAAGCTAATTTATACCCTAATGCCCAAACTGCAGCAGACGCGGTGTCAGCGTTGTTCATCCGGCGTATGGTGTTGACGGTGTTAGCGATGTCAGCGTTATTTGTCGGCGCGCGGTTTTGTTTACCCAGCGAGTGCATTGTATCGGACGCGCGTGTTGGCTGGACCTAAGTCGGAATTGCTTAAGGTAATTACAGTAATTTGGAGGAAAATACGAAGAAAACCTCCAATGAACATTTTTTAAGATTTTAAAATGAACCGGATATATTTCTTGTATACGACCGATTAGTTCTTCCGAAGTTGTAGGCCGTTGATTACTGTGGGGTTTATGTATTTTTTGAAAATAGATATTAAGGCTTCTGAGGAGTATTGAGATTGGGTAATAATGTGTCTGTGATATGTAGGGAAAGTGATACTGAATTGGTAATTAGATACATTGCCTGTTTTAATGATCAACTGGTTTTTGAATACATTTATCGGGACTTCAGTGGCTGAGATAAGGTCGTGATGAGAACTTTCGCTGCTATGTTGAGTACCAGTTTGAGAATTAATCTGGGTTTTAGGTGGTCTGGAAAGGACATTCGCCACTATATTCGTTTTTCCCGGTTTGTACATAAGCTCGTAATTATATTCTTCGAGGATCGCCTTCCGCCTTTTGAGCTTGTTGTTGTTGTTCTTGTTACTCAAGGCGTATGTGAAGAGTTGGTGACCCGTGAATATTTGAACTCTAGCTATACCGTAAAGGTAATTCCTCAAGGAATTCAGTGCCCAGATGATGGCGAGCATCTCCCGTTCATTTGTAGCGTAATGTTCTTCGGTTTTGTTCAACGTACGGGAAATAAGGCTTATAGGCTGGCCATTCTGTGCTAACACTGCTCCAATGGCGTAGTTGGAGGCGGCCGTGGTGAGTTGAAATTCCTTGGAGAAGTCGGGATAAGGCAATAGTAAATCGTCTGACACCAGTGAATTTTTTATTTTTTTAAATGCTTCGCCGGCTTCGTTGTTAAGATGAATTTGTGTTTTACTTGAAAGATTCTTAGAAATACCTCCGCCTTCCCCCCTTAAGAGGGCTGTAAGGGGTTTCGCCAGATTTGCATACCCCTTTATAAATCGGCGATAGTACCCTGAAAGACCTAAGAAGGAGCGAAGATCTTTCAACGTTTTAGGGATTGGGAAATCTATAATCGCCTTTACTTTGGCTGGGTTAGTTCTAATTCCATTTGCCGAGACGACGAATCCTAAAAACTCCACTTCATATTTGAGGAATAAGCACTTATCTAGTTGAACTTTTAGGTTCGCACTTTCTAGTGTCCGGAAAACGTTTTGAAGGTTTTCGAAATGTGATTCTTCATCCTTGCCCATGATGACAATATCGTCGATATAAACGATAAACGATAAACGTTGGGGTCGTCGAGGGCTAGTTGAAAAATGGCGAGAGCATTCCTCAGTCCAAAGGGCAGCCTGGTGAACTCGTACTTTCCGTTATTCACGGAAAAGGCAGTCTTTTCGATATCCGATTCCTTGAGCGGGATTTGATGAAATCCACTCTTGAGATCGTATACCGAAAACCATTTACTTTGGCCCAATTGCGATAACACATCGTTAATTTGAGGTATGGGATAATTATCGGGAACGGTGATTGAATTCAATTTCCGATAGTCGATGACTATAAGGTACTTTTTTTCCCCTGATGAGTCGAGCTTTTTAGGCACTACCCATATTGGTGAGTTGTATGGGGATCGTGATGGTTTTATGATCCCATCATTAAGCAGTTGTTCAATTTGCTTTTCTACCTCATTCCTTAACGCTTGGGGGTAGGGGTAAAATTTCGAATAAACCGGTGTTTCCGATGTTGTGCCTATTTTGCCATTTACATTGGTCGTAAAGGTCAGTTTCTCATTAGGTTCTGTAAATAAGTTGGGAAATTGTTGGACCAGATTATCCAATTTGGTTCTTTGTTCATGTGTTCTGTGTTTAATTCTACTTTGTGTACTGCGTGTTGGTGCGTTGTTTAATTTTAATTTTGACTTTGTTTTTTATGATCATGTAATTGTCTCTGGTGTGGATTATGGCCAAAAGTTCTTTGAGACTGTCATTTCTTAAAATGGCATCAAATGATTTAAGTGTGGGTAGGAGGAAGAATTTGATATTTGTATCTTCAAGGCCAAATAGATTTACGATTGTGATCAATTTTTATACTACCACCTATTGAATTTGCGTAGAAAGATTGTTCGTTTGGTTTTGGGTTTTGAACGAAATCGGCGCGAATGTAGTTCTTATTAGAACCGGTGTCTATAAGTATTTTAAGCATTCGACCGCTCTTCGTTCTGCCTTCGAAATATGGATAAGAAATGGTTGTCTGTCTGGATGTCTGTGAAATCAACAGGTTCTTCTTGTACAATTTCCGGTTCTTCATAAGATTCCATGTACTGTGTTAGTGATGAGTGGAAATTCCTTTGATACTTGTTTGGTACTTGCGCTTGCTGTGTCGAAGGCGCTTCTCTTTTCCCTGCGAAATGATTAGGCTGAGGCCTGTTCATATAATTGACTGCTTTTGTCGGGATACTGATGTCCATGGGCTCTGGTCTTGGTTGCGGTTTGGGGACTGATGGTCTTGGTGGGAAAGACGGATTGTATTGGATTCGGTTCGTTTGGTAATTTGGGTTTACTGACGGTTGTCTATGCGTAAATTGATTAGAGGTTGTGGTAAGTGGGCTAGCTGTGGGTAAAAGGGAGGTTTATATCCTGGTGTGTGGTATTTCTGATGGTTTAAGTTTCTACGGGGAGGGAGTGGAGGTGCGACTTGGTTGTGAAATGATCGAACAGGACCTTGGTTGGAATTTGCGTACTGGGTTCTGAAATTCTGGTTCTCTAATTTCAGGCATAAATGCAATGCCTGTGGCAAATTGGTTGGTTCTCTTATGCCAAGGAGTCGTGGTAAATCGCCTCGTAAACTCCTGATAAAGGTATCCAAGGCTTTGTCACGACAGTGGACAGAGACTCGTTGCCGATTTCCATACAACCATTTTTTTTTAGGATTAGTGAAAGGTGTGAATAAACAGTGTGATAAAATTCTTGGATGGTTAGGTGTCCTTGAACCAAAGATGACATTTGGTATTCTAGGGTGGACAAGTCCCGTTTGTCGGCGTAGTGCATCGTAAGACAGCGGGATATGCACTTCCAGTCCAATGGAGTGTTGTATAATTCTAACACTACATCGGCTTGACCAACTATTTTATTGCGAATTAGACTCAGGATTCCGAAATACTTGGGAGTTCCTTTGATCCCATCGTACAGCTGTAGAATCCGGTCGACACTTTTTTTCCAGGAACTGATTTCCCCGGGTTGATCCGTGAAATCTTTCAAACAGCGTACAACATCATGTATTTTGTCTAGCGCATTGATGTTCTCGCGAAACTCCGGATTGATCGACTCCATGAAAGTGGTCAGAGTAGGGATTTATGAGAGATTGAACTATTTGTCTCCCCTCTGTTCTGAGAACATTATTTACAATGCCAGTTACAAGGGAACTTAAAGCTTCGTTTGTGACGACTCCACCGACGTTTATGGTCGGAGGTGATGGGGGAGGATTTGGTACATTAAGGACTGCGGGTCTGATTGGATTTGGATTAACCATAGTATATAATATCTATTCGAGAAGATCGCACAATTTTCCTTTTACAAATTTAGGTATGGATATGTATGTTTCTTAGATATATGGGAAAAATTATTTTAATTCGATAATGTTTCTTAGATACACAGGAAAAGTTATTTTAATTAATTATGTTTCTTAAATACACAGAAAAATTGAACTCAATTATGTTTTGTAGATACAGAGGAAAAATTATTATTTAAATACTATTATGTTTCATAAAAAGGAAAAAAAAGAGATTATTCTAATTCGGTTCTTAAATTTGTTTCTTAAATACAAGTTCTTCTTTTAAATTCAATAAAAAATGTTCACAAATTCAAAATTATTTCTGTAATACCTTATTCTAAACTTACAATACTATAGTTTGCAGGATCATGTCCGTTCTAACTTTTCGTCCGTTTGCTGGTTAATGAGGGGCCCTTTGTCACTTTCACCACACTCGTGGGGGAACCACAGGGTATTCTGTTTTTTTCGGCGGGAGTCACACGCGAGTAGTTCGTCCGTACTTCTTGAGGACGTTTGACAATTTTTGATTTATTCACGCACTTGACACTGTATCCCTGTGATCCCTGTGATCCCTGCTCGGGCGCCAGTTAAAGTTTTATATTATTACTTTGTTAAAAAAAAACAAATTTTAATCACCATTGGGGACGAGCCCACTTTATTTGAATACGTTATAATGAAAACTTAACAATAATAAGAACTGAACTGAACAATAATAAGAACTGAACAATAATCGAATTACTTAAGCTAATTTATACCCTAATGCCCCAACTGCAGCAGACGCGGTGTCAGCGTTGTTCATCCGGCGTATGATGTTGACTGTGTTGGCAATGTCAGCGTTATTGGTCGGCGGGTGTTGTTTACCCAGCGAGTGCATTGTATCGGACGCGCGTGTTGACTTGACCTAATTCGGACTTGCTGGAATTTGAGACTTCGCCGCGTTAACTCGTTAACTTATATAAGTTAACACGACAATTCTCCATTCCATTTCCCATACCTATCCTACATAACCCAAACAACTGCTAACGTCATTCTCTAGTTAACACGACAATTCTCCATTCCCTTTCACATACCTATCCTACATAACCCAAACAACTGCTAACGTCATTCCCTTAAATATTTCGAAACAACTGCACTCCATACACTTAGTCTATCCTGCAACTTTTAAAACATTTAAATCCCAGAAATATTGTAAACCGTATCAATAAGCAAACCAATAATTGTAATTCTATGAATACCAAATCCTAGAATAAGCAAATAATGTTATATACAAGTAAGTACCTAAGGCTAAAGTGTTCAGTTCAGTTCAGTTGTGTAATTCGTCTCGTGTGTTGTTTCTTTTTATCAATCGCGGATCGCAACGCGATAACTTATATGTACTTACTTTTCGGCGACCTATGTGGCTGCGTCCGGACTCGACGACGGTTGACCTCAATTTAAAATTAATTTGGTTCGAATTGTCAAACAATCGAATTGACAAACGCCAAGTATAGAGTACGTTCACTAGCGTCGATCACAACCACGTAAGTCACCGATTACATTGGATTCATTTATACATTTTTAAGAGTAGCATTTTGATACTTGGCCATGCCACTTCACAAAAAAAAAAAAAAACGAACAGCA
The DNA here is from genome assembly GCA_958301585.1 of Merodon equestris. Classification (NCBI taxonomy): domain Eukaryota; kingdom Metazoa; phylum Arthropoda; class Insecta; order Diptera; family Syrphidae; genus Merodon; species Merodon equestris. Next base: position 49,830,099 of record OY284414.1, read on the forward strand.
ATATTCTACCAATCCAATCGTAGCTTCCTCAGTAAGTACCAGAAACCACCAATGAGACGTACCACTTAAAATGGCCGCCGACGTTTGCCTACAAGCTCGGGCGAGCACGTGGGAATCTCAAGTGCTGTCAAAATGTTGTAAACAAACACGCACATTGTTATAATTCCAAGAGTGTGTGTGGCGGGAGTACACTGCGGTAAAATGATGTGAGCTCACACGTATTCACGATTAGAGTTTGTTTGTAACGGGTTTTGTCGCCACGAACCTGAACTTCTTTCAAAATTTCAGGGTGTCACGGGAGAAGACGTACGAAAGACGCACGTCTCATTCTGGTTTCTGGTAAGTACGTCGCTCTGAGAAAGATAGGTTTCCTTATTCACAAAACAGTGTCTGTCCTCTTACTAGGGCTAAAGGTTCACTTCATAGATATGATATCTACATAGTGATTTTTTTTGCTATCGGGGCCCCTGTGTCTCAGTACACACAAACGTTTAATCTCGTGCAGAAAATCACGAAAGTCCTTGGCAGATTTTGTATGGGCTCAATATTTTCGCCGACGGAAGATCTGTTGATAATGATGCCTGTGATGCCATTCTTTTAATTCAGATTGGCGCATGTAAATGGAGTATCACTTGAATTGGAAGACACTGTGGAACATCCCTAATTCCTTCAAAGTTGAAAGTACCATTTATAAAAGAATTACCGGTCTTCCATGTTAAATTGTTTGGGATCAAAACTTTGATTGTGTTGTCTGAGAGTTAGATATTTTTGAGGATAGACATGCTCCTTCTGATCAAAGAAATAATACTGCACTGTGTAAAGATTGTTTTTTAATGAATATATTAAGTAAAGTAAATTTAATCAGTGCCTCTTGGAACATGTTATAGTTTTTTTCTCGGTCTTGTTTCCATGTAAAACCAATAGATTTCATTAGGTCTTAGTTTATTATGTATTTTTTATGTTGGAGTTCCAGTTGTGTTTTCGATTAAGGTCACTACCTATCAGTGGCGTGGCGTCCATATAACTAGAGATGAGACGAATATATTAGTATTTATCAAGATATTACTAATTTTTCCACATATTAGGTATTACTAATACGAATATCTTAGATATCATGATATATCGACATTCGTCAAAACACACCAGATTACTATATGAATCCAAGTCATACTAATACGAATATCTCAGATATCATGATATATTGATATTCGTCAAAACACACCAGATTACTATATGAATCCAAGTCATACTAACACGAATATCTTAGATATCATGATATATTGATATTCGTCAAAACAAACCAGTTTACTATATGAATCCAAGTCATACTAATACGAATACCTCAAATATTATAATACTTTGGTATTCACCAATACGAGAAGGATTACTTTGACAATCCAGTGCGAATGAACTAATCCATACCACATAGGCATGGGTACGAATGACACAGAATGAAACAGAAAATACACTACGCAGAACAGAAAATACACTGCGCGGAATAGAAAATACACTGCGCGAAATAATGATAGAACCAAATTAATTTTAGAGATTAAAAAAAAAAAAAAAAAACTAAGCATTTATAATTCGTTGATGACCTTATGTTTGCAATAATATTTAATATCGCACATAATCTTATTTTTAAAGTATAAAACTTATTTTCTTATACTTCATTTGACAACATGATTCCTTAAACAGAAATGAATATCCAAAGCGAATATCTAAGAAAATTTCAGAACTGCGAACTCCACACTAATACCACCACCATCATAATACCAAATCTCCTTCACTATGGAATACACAATATTAGTGATATTTCGTATCGCTTTAGATATTATAATACTCAATAACGAATATATTCATATCAGGTAATATCTCAATATATTAGTATTGACCCACCTCTACATATAACCCGATTCCTACCGAGTTACCTTTTCAAATTCGAACTTTCAACAATGTTTATCAAAAAACGCGCAACATGAATCCTGATGAATAAACTCTACGCACACATCACTGTCTGTATATTTTCCAACACCTTACCCGACCAAGAGACACAAAGCGCTAGCATCGAAAAATAACACGGAAAAAATCGGGTTATAAAATGTTTGGCTGGATAGAACAAATTTGTTTTCCCTCCTTTTTCTTCCTTAAGCAGTGGCGGTGTTTGACTTCTCTCTGTTCAATACACGCTTTCTTACGCAAAACAATAACACGCTTTTCATCTAGTGTTGGGTAGGACACGCATTTTTATTGAGTTTGTATGAGGTACTCATTTGGGGGAGTGAGGTGGTACATTGTCCCACCTCATTTGAGGTAAAGGGTGTTTCTTATAGAGGTATAGAACTTTGAAATGGAATAAAACAAAGATGATTTTTTTAAATTGACATGAAATTGACTTTATTCGAAAGATAATCTTCTGACATTATAATTTAAATATAATTTCTGGCATATGACTGCCCAAAACAAGATTGCCGTTGATCCCAATTTTCATAAGCGAATTTTGTTTAGCGATGAAGCTCACTTTTGATTGAATGGATACGTCAATAAACAAAACTGCCGCATTTGGAGTGATGATAATCCTCAAGTGTATGTTGAGGCACCGTTACATCCACAAAAACTGACTTTTTGGTGTGCTTTATGGGCTGGTCCGTACTTCTTTATAAACGATGCTGGCCAGAACGTTACAGTCAATGGTGACCGCTATAGAGAGATGATTACTGAGTTCTCCGTTCATCAATTGAACAACCATGATGTGCAGGAGCTGAGGTTTCAACAAGACGGCGCAACATGTCACACAGCTCGTGCCACAATTGATTTATTGAAGGAAACGTTTGGTAACCGCATAATTTCACGTTACGGACCCGTGAATTGGCCTCCAAGATCCTGCGATTTAACGCCGCTTGACTATTTTCTCTGAGGATATGTGAAGTCGCTAGTCTACGCCGATAAATCCGAAACGATTGACCACTTGGAGGACAACATTCGCCGCGTTATTGCCGATATACGGCCACAAATGTTGGAAAAAATCATTGAAAATTGGACCTCCAGATTAGACTACGTTGGAACCAGCCGTGGCGCTCATATACCAGAAATTATATTTAAATTATAATGGTAGAAGATTATCTTTCGAATAAAGTCAATTTCATGTCAACTTAAAAAAATCATCTTTGTTTTATTCCATTTCAAAGTTCTATACCTCTATAAAATACACCCTTTACATCTTGTCACATGTCCCATTGATAGCTTGCAATATGTACTAATGCAAAAGTCGTGAGGTGCCTCTGACTATGACAAGAATTGAAGTGGTACAAATTTGAGGTGTTGGGATATTTTTGTACTGGTGTATGGGACATGAAGTGAGGTGCTCTGACTATGACAAGAATTGAAGTGGTACAAATTTGAGGTGTTGGGATATTTTTGTACTGGTGTATGGGACATGAAGTGAGGTGCTCTGACTATGACAAGAATTGAAGTGGTACAAATTTGAGGTGTTGGGATATTTTTGTACTGGTGTATGGGACATGAGGATTTGAGGTGCCTTGACTATGACAAGAATTGAAGTGGTACAAATTATTTTTTTGAGGTGTTGGGATATTTTTGTACTGGTGTATGGGACATGAGGATTTGAGGTGCTCTGACTATGACAAGAATTGAAGTGGGAAAAATATTTTTTTTGAGGTGTTGGGATATTTTTGTGCTGGTGTATGGGACATGAGGATGTGAGGTGCTCTGACTATGACAAGAATTGAAGTGGGAAAAATATTCTTTTTTGAGGTGTTGGGATATTTTTGTGCTGGTGTATGGGACATGAGGATGTGAGGTGCTCTGACTATGACAAGAATTGAAGTGGGAAAAATATTCTTTTTTGAGGTATTGGGATATTTTTGTGCTGGTGTATGGGACATGAGGATGTGAGGTGCTCTGACTATGACAAGAATTGAAGTGGGAAAAATATTATTTTTTGAGGTGTTGGGATATTTTTGTACTGGTGTATGGGACATGAGGACGTGAGGTGCTTCTGACTATGACAAGAATTGAAGTGGGACAAATAATTTTTTTGAGGTGTTGCGACATTTTTGTAGTGATGTATGGGACATTTGTAGTGCATCTTGTATGAGTAACCCAACACTATTTTCATCGAGTTATTTGTTGAATTTTGTATGTATCTGGTTGCGCTGCTGTGTCTAGTATATTAAGCAGATTTAGATGTATGTATATTGTATGTATGTAGGTTTCTGTTCGAAAAAATCGTAAGAATAATACGGTTTTCTCCGAGTTACATATTTGTTGAATTTTGTATGTATTTCGTTGCTTTCTGTATTCATCTGTAGGTCAGGTCCGTTACTGTTTGAAAAATTCAGTTTGCGCAGATTGTGATGCGTTGCTTAATGTGAATTTATGTGGTGTTATAAAACTAAATAGAAAAGGACCAAATTAGGAACAGTGAAAAGAGTGAAAAGTGTGAAAAGTTTGCTTATCTTAAGGTTAAGGAATTCATTAAATTTCAAATTAAATATTGTTACCTAAAAATGGCATTATTAAGTGTAGACTGTTGCTTAACAGATTTTCTTTTGGAGGAAATAAATGACTTTAGTAAACTGAGTTTTCTCAAAAAACAAAAAGTTATAGAGACGGGACGCTCTACTCCTTTTATGAAAATAGATTATAAACGCAAGGATGGTTTTGTTTCTCATTTTCATGAATCTCTGTACCAAAAATATACTTGGTTGACTGGTAGTTGTAGACTAAATAAAATGTTTTGTTTTCCTTGTCTTCTTTTTTCAAATTCTCCTAGTGTTTGGAGCCGTACGGGCTTCACTGACTTAAATAATTTAATAAATTCTGCAAACAAACATGTCAAAACAGAAAAACATATTCGTAGCTGTTTATCTTTGCACGAATTCGGTACACACCGTATTGAAACGTCCTTAGGTAATTCATTTGCAGCTCACAACATAAAAGTCGATAGAAACCGTAAATTAATGGAGCGTTTCATAGATACAGTAGTTCTCTTAGGCAAACAGGAGCAAGCATTTCGGGGTCACGATGAAAAGACTGACTCCAATAATCGTGGTAATTATGTCGAAACGGTATTATACTTATCTAAGTATGATATATTAATGGACTCCCATTTAGAGCAATGTTCAAGTGCACCCAATCCAATTTTTTCCGGTCTCTCAAATGATATTCAGAACGATTTGATACATAGTATCGCTGCAGTCATAAAATCTGAAATCAAAACAGAAATTAGTAAAACCCGATTTGTGTCCATTATGATCCATGAGTCACCAGACGTGAGCCATAGGGAACAACTAAGTGCCGTATTGAGGTACTTGTCGGATGATGGGATAGAGGAAAGATTTCTTGGTTTTTTTGACGTGAGTGAGAGTCGTAATGCCGATAAGCTCTCAAAACATATTCTTAATATACTTGATATATATGTCTGCAAAGACAAGTTAATTGGCCAATCTTATGATGGTGCCGCAGTAATGTCCGGGGAAGGGGGCGGTATTAAAAAAAGAGTCCTCGATGTTTGTCCAATGGCTTACTTTATTCCTTGTTATGCCCACGTTTTAAATTTAGTGTTATCCCGATCACTAGAAAATATATCGGAGTTGAAAGTATTTTTCGGCAATATAAACACTTTAGTACGTTTTTTCAATAAATCAACAAAGCGTTCAAATCTTTTAAAAGAAGTGGCCAACCGGCGCATGCCGGGAGTATCGGAGACTCGCTGGCACTACCATTCGCGAGTAATTAACGTTATTTTTAACTGTAGATTAGATATTATTGATACTTTTAATCAAATAATAGATAACCCCGATGAATGGGATAATGACGCGCTTTCTATGGCCGAGAGTCTGTTACTTAAATTAGAGGGCAAAGATTTTTGTTTTTTATTAAATACGCTGTCCGAAATATTTTGTAAGACTGATGTTTTGTTTAATTTAATACAGAATAAACAAACGGACGTTGAAGTGGCTAAGCAAGAAATCGAATCTTTTGAGTCTTGGATTTGCTCTGAGTTTCCAAAAAAGGATGAACCATTTTTGAAAGCGTAAACGATTGTACCGAACTTCCGCGAAAACGTCGATTACTCGATTTAAAAACACACTATAAGCGTCTTTTTGTAGAAATAAAGGACAATATTATAAGCCAAATCAAGACTAGATATAAATCTTTCACGGAATTAATTTTTTTGGATTTATTGAATAAATCGAAATATGATCGTTTTACGTTATCAAATCCAGATGAAAAAATATCTTCTTTGATGAATTTTTTTCCTGGAATTTTTGAATTTACAGCTTTGAAAAACGAGCTGAAAGTTTTATATACAACTTCTTCACTTCGACAACTTGGCGCTCTAGAACTCCATAACCATTTGAAAAAAGAAATATTGCGTGACACCTTTCCCCAAATTTTCAACTTAAGGGGTCTATTTCTTACACTTCCAATAACTGTTGCCTCCGTGGAGCGATCTTTTTCAGCTCTAAAAAGAATACACACGTAGATATTTAAGGAATTCTCAAGCAGAAAACAGACTCTCAGATTTAGCACTTTTATCGATAGAAAAGCGACTCCTTTTAAAAATTAAAAGTAGACCTGACTTTTATGAAAGAGTTCTTGTAGAATATGTGAAAAAATATCGTAGAATAGCACTAGAATATAAGTAAGAAGAGAGCAGTTTAGCAAAACTTTTCACAGTTCTTTTTCTAACGTTAACTTCTACTGTTTTTAATTTAAATAAAAAAAATTATTATTTTAATTGAAATACATATTTATTTTTAACTTTGTTACAAAACCCTTTATTAATTGATATTTTTTTTATATGGTACATACATATTTATTGAACTACGAAACATTTGTGAAGTTCCTTACTTTTTTTATTTACAACATCACTTTAAATTTTCCTTAAGGTATTGCATTTGCATCTGCCAAAAACGGTTTCTTTCGAAGCCAATTTTATTATGCGTTAAGCCCATTGTAAACTTAAACTTTAATGAGTTGACGTATAAAAAATTGGCTTGAATTATTCTACCCACATGGCGTGGAAGGCAGATCCGCAATACACGACATAATTTCAGGAGACATTCGTACTTAACGTTTGCGGCTGACTAATTTTTCTTCGACTTCCCTTTTGAAATTATCCACGCCACGCCACTGCTACCTATATATTTTAGTGCGTTTAAAAGTACTATATTTATAACATTGAGGATAATGGTATAATTTCTTTTTTTCTAGTGAATTGTCCTTATACAAGTTTAGTTAGGTTAATAGATAAATATTCTTTGAAGCACTAATCAGAGATGAATTGAAATACATTAGGTTAGGATGTATTCCCATGCCTTGACTTTATGTTTGCCTTTAATCATGACCACGAGTCAACAAGGCTTATGTCTAAATCGAAATTCGTAAGCAACTTACTCTATAATTATGACTATTGACGACAGAAATGTCTAAAGACACCACCCTGTGGGACCTCTTCATATATGAATGTGATAATATGGCTTTTAATAGCGTTATAATCGACGCGATTACGAAATAAGTCTCTATAATAGATTCGGAGCCAGTCTTACCGAATATCTCGTGGTATCAAAGAAGGCGAAAATGGCGATCTCCTTTAAGCTTAGACTTTCCTTTACCATATTAATCAGATGATGCAGGTGTTCTCGGTTGGCGGTTATTTGTAACACACATATTGATAACAACACAGATCTTGATGACTTGCATGAAAGGCGAGTATTTTTTTTCTATACTTCAGAGGACTCAAGCAGCACACTTTTTCCAGTTTTGATATAAAAACTTATATATGAGAATTAAAAGAACCCATTTGAGTTTATTAGTGCTGAAGACCTTGCTGGAAAGGATGTTAGCTCTATCCCAGCCAATTTTCTTTTTGGTTACAGTCGGGCCATGAATCGGCACATTTAACATTTGAACCTAACCTAACATTTGATGTATGGATGTGTTATTGCTTAACACCTATGACATGCATAGCACCCAACTAGACCTATACTTGGCAACTTAATGTCATCGGAGTTTGTGTTTTTTTTTTATTTTAAGGGGAAAAATTAGGGTACACTTTAACAAGCGGGACTGGGAAACATTTACATTGGTTCCACCTGCACTTGATGGTATACTCGTACCTATAGAATATTCCAAGGAACAAATACCTTCTTCGCACTCAAAGAGTAGTAGTAATTTAAAGATCTTAATACACCTAAAGGCGCTGGGCCAAATGGTATTTAAGTTAATTCTAGCTAAACAAGGGCGTGAGCTTTTCCACCTATCCTATTCTTCTAATCTCTAAAAAAGGACGAATTTTCTCTTTCTCTTCTCTTCTTTCTAAAGTATGCTAGTGATAATACTTTAGAACCGTTCAATTCAAATCGAATTGAGTGGCTTCAAGATGATATTTGCAAATTAAAGGCTGGTGTTCCCACGAGTCTGTTTTGTCTTTCAAACTCTTTTGGATCGCAAACTGGAACATCTGTAGAGTAGTGTTTCGGGTTCAAAATGCTGTGCGAGAAGTGAGTGGGGAGACTGAAAATATGTTGTTCGAAGTAGAAAAGCATGGGATGTAAGTACCCAGCAATGCGCACTAATGATACTTTGCACCTAAAAGTTAAAATAGGAGCCAAATAAAATATCTCCATGGACAATAAGTTTGAAGATCTTTCAAAAAGTTTGGCGAGCACAACTAAAGTTAGATGACCAAAAACCGTTTTACAGTATAAGCTAGGCGAATAGAATACGAAGTTCGACTCTTCCTACTCCGAACTGGAAGGGCAAAGGAATAATATCGAAAGCAACTTTGAGAACCTCGAAATTAGACTCAACAAAAACTGGGTAAGAGATTAGGCGAATTGGAAGATGGAATAAAAATCTTCCCTATGAACGTAAAGAGGAAAAAACTTCATAACTTTGCGTGAATAGTCGAACACATCATCGTCCAGACAAGTGGAGGTTTCGAAAATATCATCTATGAAGAAAGAAGGACATATCCAGAAACTACGAGAAAGCCACCTTTACTGCAGCAAATGGACTGTGGAAATTCACAGTATTGCCATCTGAACTGTAAACCGCGGCGGCAATGTTTGTGCATTTGATGGAACGCTCCTGCATGAATTGAAGTGGAAAATTTGCTTGGTGTACCTGGACCATGTTATTGTGGTTTGCAAAACTTCGGGACAATCTATGCAATGCTCAACTAAAGATTAACCCGAAAAAATGTGTGGTCTTTAGTAAAGAATTGAAGTACTTAGTGCACATTATTTCGTCGGTTGGAGTAAGAATGGATCCGGATAAAGTCGAGGCTATATAAATATCGCCAGTTCATAAAATAAACACTAGTTGAGGAGTTTCCTTGGCCCCGACATACACAGCAGATCGTTTGTTAAAACTTTTGCCAGAATCGCGAAGAGCCTGAACCAATTGATGGAAAAGGAGATCAATACCAATAAACAGGTGAAAGCCATAAGAGTTTTCGGCCACAAATTTTAACCAACCCAAACTATTCCTTCACAGATGTATAATAGCGAAGAGAAGAGGTAGTAGGGAAGGAGAAAAGGTAGTAGGAAAAGGGAAGAGGTAGTAGGGAAGAAAAAAGGTAGTAAGGAACGTCTTCTATTGGTTACGAAGATAGGACGCGTGTGCAACTAATGCAATAAAATGTGTACTTACCGTTCGAACCCAACGCTGTAGAAATCGCAGGACGATTTCCGGAAACCAACAATGGTAACCGATACATTTAGTGTCAATGGACTATTTCACTAAGAAGCTTAAAGCGTTTACAATTCCCGGACAGGAGATTGTCGTCAATAATTGGGTGAGCAAGTTTTGTGTGGACATGGAGTTGCGTTCGAACCAAAGACGAAATTCGGAATCCTAAACTTTCCAAGAAAGTGTGTCAACTACTCGGAAGCAAAAAGACTAGAACGATTCCGCTTCAACTACAGTCCGACGGGATGATGCAACGATTGACTAAGATAGTAAAATCTTCCTAAGATCGTGAGTGACTACCAAAATGATTGAGATCGACTTATTCCCTTTTTCTGGATGGTTAATCGGGATGCAGTTCAAAGTTCAAAGTTCAAAAGGGCATACTCCGTTATAACTCCTTTTGGGGGAAAAAATCATCAATATCCATCAAAGAACAAGAACGAAGATAAAAATCGTTTGAAGTATTTCGGGAGGAAGAACTGATATGGCTGTGCAATCCACATTTACAAAAATGGGGATTTCCCGAATATCAACAGGCATGGGATGGTCTCTATAGATGGACCTACGATGTTGTCCTGAATTCGACAGGGACTGAGAGGAAAGCTAGAAATCGTGAAACGAGAGAATGCAGATGCTTAATAAGGTGCCAGCATAACATAGAGTGACCTAGTTCATGTCAGCGAATTGGTGGAATATAACAAACGCAGTCTATAAAATGCAGTTTGCATGAAAAATGTGTTATGCCATGGTTCGCCTAGCGAAAATCAAAGTGTTCGCGAGCAATGACACCAACGTTATCGCTGTGTCATTGATAAAGATGATAGATTACACAAGCGCTACAACGGTCCCATTGCTGGATAACGAAATACTCTGTCCATTATTGCCCATTTCTAAAGTACTTGTTGTAGTTATGACTGTGACAAAATTAGAAAGTGCTGAATTTATTGTTGGTGAATATTGTAGAATAGAAAAAAAGAAAAGTTTTATTTTTTGTACCAGCAAACACGCTACATTATATAATATTTGTTGAGGAAAACTAAATCTTCAGAATGTAATAAGCCAAATGCGTCCAGATTTGTCTCATGGAAGTACAGGTAGCATGGTCATTCTACAGTTAGTCCCAAAAGTAAGTATACACTTCTTCAAGTTCACAAATAATGTCGACAAAATGCAAATGCATTCAAATATTTCTGCACCAATGTTAGAACTTTTTTTCCAAATTCATGCGTGCACAAAGATAACGGTAAATATAGAAATTTCTGTGAAAGAAGAACAAAAAATTGGGAACCACACATAATTTCGTCTTAATAGTAAGTATACAGCTGCAACATTTCGAAATGCTTCGCGCTACAAAATAGTAGTAAGTTATTTGTTGTCTTTAAAAAAGTAAATATGGTAGTTATTGTTCGCCTTCAAAACAGCTATAGATAGATGTGTTGTAAATATTTAAAATGAAGCCGCGAGGAAATGAACTTTCAAGTGACTTCAAGAAAGTGATTATTAAGCACTTTCTAGAAAAAAAATCAATAAGAACAATAGCAGAAATGGTTGCTAAAAGCTCTGCAACTGTACAAAAAATAATAGAAAAATACAAAAAAAATGGTAGTGTAGATAATGCTTCCCGGTATGGACGACCCCGCAAATTTACCGAACAAGAAACTCGTATCATAGTTCGTAAAATAAAAAAAACCCAAGACAAGTGCTCCAAAAGTAACGTGTGAGTTGGCTAATGAAATTGGTAAGACCTGTCACCCTAATACCATTCGCCGAGTACTTTATTCCGCTGGATATAATGGCAGGAATATAAGAAAGAAATCATTCATCAGTAAAGTTAACCAACAAAAACGCCTTCGCTTTGCCGAAACTTTCGAAATCAAAGAAAATAACTACTGGAATATTTACTGATGAAAGGTGATATTTACTGATGAAAGGTGATATTTACTGATGAAAGGTGATATCTACTGATGAAAGGTGATATCTACTGATGAAAGGTGATATTTACTGATGAAAGGTGATATTTACTGATGAAAGGTGATATTTACTGATGAATGGTGATATTTACTGATGAAAGGTGATATTTACTGACGAAAGTAAATTTAATATCTTTGGGTCCGAAGGCCGTGGAAAAATATGGAGGACAACGAATACCGAATTCCATTCGATAAATACAGCAGGAACTGTTAGACTTGGTGGAGGAAACGTGATGGTATGGGTTGCATGGTAGCATCTGGTGTTGGTAACTTTGTTTTCATTGAGTGTAAAATGAACCGGTATGATTATTTAAACATTCTAAAAACCAATTTACAAGACAGTGCTAGAAAACTAGGCTTGGAGTGTTCATTTGTCTTTTAACAAGACAATGACCCTAAGCACACAGCACTCTCTAGTCAGAAAGTGGCTATTGTATAACGTCACAAATCAACTTAAAACGCCACAGCAATCATCGGATTTGAACGTTATAGAACATCTTTGGGAACATCTAGAACGCCAGATAAGAAAACGAAGTATTAAAACTAAGGATGATCTTAAGACTGCTCTAACAGAAGAATAGTCCAAAATCGACTCAAGCGTTACGCAAAAATTAGTAAACTCGATGCCATCTAGGATTAAACCAGTTCTTAAGTCCAAACGATACTCAACAAAGTATTAATTATAAAATATTAAGGCAGCAGTTTCTAAAGTCTATACTTACTTTTGAGATGTTATTTTCGACTCCTTTTTATTCAAACGTCATTTTTACCACTCATTGTTAATTTTTTGAATTATTTCTTATGTTTTGTTAACTGAAGTATTTTTGGTAGAGAAAATACAATAATAAAATCATTTTTCGTTTTTCATAAATACTACTATGTTTTAAACAAAATGATTTCATGTTTATGGTGTATACTTATTTTTGGGACTAACTGTATGTTACAGTTAGCTGATACGATTTTATTTCTACTCCCTACCTAAGCGCAAAATATCCTGCTGTCTGTTTGTACCGTATGTCATCGTGTATGTTTGTGTGTTTGTTCGTTCGCTGCGTCGTTCCGTTGCCTGGTGGCGTGATGTGTGCTGTTGGGTCGCCTGATGGTAAACGGTTGTCTGTCATGTCTAGTGATGGGCAGAAATGAGGAACTATAGTGAAAATACGAGTATTTTGGGTACATTGGGTATTTTATTTTTATTTAATTCGATTTAAAAAGAAAGTGCAAGATATAAACAAGAGAATATTTTGATATAAACTAATCTGAGTCGCTGGAATTTGATGGTATTTTAAATAAATTTCTGTCAACAGATGTGAATTCTGCTAATTCCTTAGATTTTGATGTGCTAGGTATGTTAACATTGTCACTGCAACTTTGTTCATTTATTTCTTTTTCGGATGTGCTGGGTATGTTAATGTTTGAACTGGAACTCGGAATGTTTTCTTTTTTTTCTGTTATAGTTTTATGTTTTGTTTGTGTGTGCAATTCAATATGCCAGTTATGCGATATGCACGTTAATTTACCCGGCGATTCCGTTTCTTGTTATGTATCCAACTAAAAGTGCTAAACGAACGTTCTGTGGCTGCTGAAGTAACAAGTGCTGATAAAATACGTGCTGCGACTTTGGTTATATTTTTGTTAGCAAAAAGACCTTTCCACCAAATTAATGGTTCCATGGAGGAAGCACTTGACCAGACGAATTCCTTTCCCCAAATGCCTTCTTTAGAGCGATATAGAATCAAATCGGCCATGACTTCAATTCCCATATTTTTAGAGACATCATAAATAAACTCCATAGCTGTGATTTTCCGTGCAGGGACGGGTTAAGAAAATCCCTGCAGCGATACCTCTCGCTTGTCGTAAAAGGCGACTAAAACAAAGGTAAACAAAAATCACATCTAGGCAATTTAGAAAACACCAAGGTGAGCCTACAGGACACATTTACCACCATTAAACTGCCCCACAAGTGTACATGCAAATCAGTGGGTTGACACGACTGGAGATCACCGGTGTTGTAAGAGTAAGATCAAATAAAAAAATCTGGAGCATGCCCGTGTCACAAAAAAAAAAAAATAAAAAATAGGCAGGCCGAAAAACACCAGCATTTGATTGGCCTCAGCGATGAAATAATCCCAAACCGGGAAGCCTGCCGCTACTTTCTGTACATAACTTCCCCACCGAGTTTTACTTGGAAGTTTTAGCGAAATTTGTTTACTATTCTCCTTATTTGTGTTGCTAAGGAAAGCACTAAGCATTTGACTGTTTTTTATTGTTTTCATTATTGCAGCGGCTTTTTCTTTATAGGAGAACACTTGATAATATCATTGCAACACAAATGCAATGTATGTGCTATGCAGCCTAGTGGAACAATATGGCTATAATTGTCTTTAAGTAACCAAAAAGCTTTCTGCATATTAGCCGCATTATATCCTATTACAACAAAGAATTTGTTCGCTTGGTATTTTTCGAGTATAATTTTCATTTGCTCTTGTAGGTATTTTGCCGTGTGCTTTTCATCTTCAGTTATTAGAAAATCAACAAAAACTATAAAGTTTAGATACTATAAAGTTTATAATGCCTTCGTTGCGGATATTGCTCCAACCATCACACTGAAGATGTAAATTTTGTGCATTATGTAGTTGCTCTGCAATATTACTCTTAACTACGTTATATTCATCCTCCAGATAATTTGTAGCCAACTGCTTTCTTGATGGCAATTTTAGTGATGGTTGCAATTGTCCAAAAAATGAAATCCACACAGGATGTTCAACCAACGATAAAGGTGACCCACTAACATATATGGCTCTTGCTAACATTTTATTCAAAGTTTCCTAAAATTTATATGGAATTTATTAAATTATTTAGCACACCTACAAATGTATATATTTTATGTAGAAAAATCTCACGTTTTCCGTTTTCGATACTGGCTGGGATGGATCTGCAGATTTCACATTTGATTGATGATTGTCTAGGCTTTGTATATCACAGGAAGTTCCAGCATCTTTTTTAACATATTTCGCAGGATTGTTTGCGGATTTTTACTATTTACACCTGTTTTAATGTCCACTGGGCATTTAAAGCAATTCATCAAATGCTTCGTTATTTTATTTATATTAGGGTAGTACGTCTTTTCGCAAAATTTACATTTAGCCATTTTATCGACTTTATCGAAATATTTCCAAACCGAACTCTTATTTCTTCCCATATTAAAACAAAAATAACTTTAATCACTAGCAAGAACACTGCACCAATTGCAATAGCAAACTGAAGTTCACTAACGTTTGTTAAACCAAAAACAGTTGAAGTATATTACTTATATGCACAAACATCAACACCAACACCAATTCATAACGAGCATACTGCATAACTATGTATCTATTTTCATCAATGCTTTACTTCAGTACATCCTCGCTGAACGAAATATAGACCCATAATGATCAACATATCCTATCTTTGACCTACCCAATTTTCGGGTTTTCCCCCAAAAAAGCAAATTAAGGGTTTCTTTTCAGAAATTATTTTATGACAGTACGGTCTAATAACAATGATTGTATGATCATAATGATCAGATTTTGCGAATATTACCCACATTTAGTTTTTCTAAAGAATTTAGAAAATGTTTTATCACGGGATTTATGACCGCAAAAAGGGTTGTTTTTTTAGACCTACTTTGGCAACACACTAATTACCGACCACAATAAATATTGATTTGGCGTTATCATTGATTTCTAAATGGAAAAAATACCCGACTTTGGGTCGGGTATTTACCTACCCACCGGGTAGGTAAAAAAAAATGTGCCCAGCACTATGCAGGCAGCAAGCAAAAAAAAAACAATAGAAGAAAAACAAAAGGGAACGGCAAAACACCGCACGCATACCGACTCAGCACCTTTTCATTCTTACTCTCTTTGATTGACCCAATTCGTACATCAGCAATAAATTGAAATAAGGAAATCACTTATTGACCCAATTCGTACATCAGCAATAAATTGAAATAAGAAAATCACTTATTGACCCAATTTGTAATATATCAAATGTCAGCAATAATTAGACTATAAGTACATCGGAAAATTGTAACCTTCAGAAGTCGATTTTTAGTGATTGTAGTGCTGTAGTCACTGTGGTTTTTGAATAAAAAACATATGTAAAAGTTTAACATCAGTGCCCCTTGTTTTATTTTCGCTATCGCCTTGGTTGTCATTCGACCATCCCATCGGTGGATTTCCAATTAAACTTTCTCCGACGGTAACACCAGCATTCCCCGAACCCGAAATACAAAGCTGGCCCGACGAGGGATCCTCGCTAGAGTCTTTTTTTTTTTATTGTGTTAAAAAACGACGGCATAACACATTTTCTGGTGGCAGCGGTGGGATTCACAAGTAATCAGAAGTTCATCGATGGAATCCATCTTATGTACTATAATGTGAGTAGTTTTTCTTTATTGTAAAGCAATTATTTCCTATACATTCGTACATATAAAATTAATAATAGTGCTCTAAATGTTCTCAACCTTCCGCGGTTCACTTAATTCCCTGCGCAATAGTAATAATATCGAAAACGAAAGCGAGAATAGTACAGATAGTGATAGCGAAATTAATAACGGTAGTGGTTCAATCCCGAGAATGGCTGAGATTCCCATAAACGTCCTGATCAACTACGTCCCTACCTTTAACGGTACAAGCAATGAAGTTTTTACCTTTATTGATTCATGCAATAATGCTATCCAATTAGCGTCTCCCCCTCAAAAAGATGTTCTTTTTAAGTTTATCAAAACAAAGATTCGTGGTAATGCTACCACAATTTTAATGAATTTTAAAAAGAATTGAGGCTCATATTTAGGGAACCTCACAGTGCATTACAGCTTCATAGGGAACTAATTTCAATTAGGCAGAATAGGGACGAGTTGTTTGTTGCAGCGACGGCTGTTACAAAGTAAGCTCGCTGACGCAAAGGAAGGACATAGAGATGGGCAACTGGAATACATCCAAAACGCTACCTTAACGGTTTTCATAAACGGGTTGCGGGAAAGATTGTCGACGTATGTAATAACACAACGACCGAAAACGATAGCCGAAGCGGCCCAATTGGCGTCTGAAGAAGAGAAACGCATTAATATGTTTAGAACCAACACTCAAAAAGACTACACTTCCAGAAATTATGCTAAGATCAACTTCCAAATCATAAAATGTTACAATTGTGGCAAACAATTTTTCGCATGTCGCGAAAAACTGTCGACTTCCAAAAAGAGATCGAAATGGAACCTATAGAAACCCATTTAAACAGAACGCGAATCAACCATTCACTCCAGCCGAAGCACAATTCAAAGAGAAACAAAGAAATAAAAAGGTTTATAATAGATACGGGAGCCGAGATCTCCCTTATGAAAGCAAATTGCGTATATAAAGACGAGGTAAATGTCGAGAAAACAATGAAGTTCAAGGGAATAGGAGGTAAATCCTGTAAGACCTTAGGAGAAACCGAAACCAAAATTGCATTCTGTTGTGAAGTTGGCAAATTAAAGCCAAATGTGATTAAATTCCATGTCATTGAAAACGGTCTATTAGGAGAATACGATGGATTAATTGGGAATCATTTCCTAAGGGAAGGCGGTCTAACTATTGATTACAAAGCGAATGTAATAGTAGGTAGTTTCGGAGAGATTCCACTAAGGTATTTGAACGAAGAACACATTATTAATGGAAGAACTGAGGTATTCAGAACTGTTAAGATAAAGGGCAATCTAGATACAGAGATCGTGATACCAAAACAGGAAATTACCGATGGTATCATCATTCCAGGTTGTGTAACCGAGAATAAACAAGGAAAATGCCTAGTATCAATTGTAATTTGAAGGATGTATCCATACAAGGAGCTAATTTGAGCGATTTCAATATTGCAGAAAATAGAGTTCAGAGGGTGGCCATGAATGTTCGCACTGATCACCTGAACAAAGAGGAAAAGGAAAGCCTAATGGAGATTATTAAAAAATTCAGTGACTTATTCAGTACAGATAACGAAAAGCTGTCACACACATCGGTTGTGAAACATAAGATACGTACTTTACCTGGTTCGGAACCTATATTCACCAAAAGTTATAGATACCCAAAAGTTCACGAGGAGGAAGTTCGTGAACAGGTCAAGAAATTAAAAGATGACAGTATAATACGTGATAGTAACTCCCCTTGGAGTTCACCACTATGACTAAATAATTTGACTATCGCAGACAATTATCCTCTGCCCAACATCGCATAAATTTTAGACCAATTGGGAAAAGCCAAATACTTTTCCACTTTGGACTTAACGTCCGGATTCCACCAAATTCCAATGGCAGAAGAAGACATAGAGAAGACAGCATTTAGTACTCCATATGGTTTGGATTGAAAAATGCTCCAGCCTGTTTCCAGAGACTCATGAACACAGTTCCGGCAGGATTACAGGGCATCAAGTGTTTTGCCTATCTAGACGACATCGTCGTATATGGACAAAATTTGAAAGAACACAATGAAAAATTAGTAGAAGTACTTGAACAGCTAAGGAAAGCAAATCTCAAACTTCAACCCGACAAGTGCGAGTTTTTGAGAAAGGAAGTCTCCTACCTGGGTCCTGTTATAACGGACGAAGGCGTTAAACCATATCCTAGAAAGATTAGAAGTATCATCAATATGGAAGCACCTATAAATCCTAAGGGAATTCAATTTTTTCTCGGCATGATTGGGTACTATAGGAAATTCGTAAAGAATTTCAGTAATATTGCCGAACGTTTAAATAGACTACTAAAAAAGGATGCTCCGCTTATTTGGGGTCCAGAACAGCAAGAAAGTTTCACTAAACTAAAGGAATTAATTACTACTCACCCTATACTACAATATCCTGATTTTAGTAAACCATTTGTGATTACCACTGACGCTTCCAATCGAGGCATTAGAGCCGTACTCAGTCAAGAACATAACGGCAAGGATCTTCCAATACACTACGCAAGCCGGACTCTTAATATAGCAGAAATCAACTATACAACCACAGAAAAGGAATGCCTGGCCATCGTATGGGCAACTAAACAATTTAGACCATACATTTATGGTACCAAATTCGTTTTCCAAACTGATCACAGACCTCTGACATGGCTCTTTAAGGTTAAGAATCCAGGGAGCAGACTAGTAAGATGGCGCCTCAAACTTGAAGAGTTTGATTATACCATTAGTATAATTTTAGAACTTATAGAAGAACTCAGTAGAAATGTTATAATAACCGAGCAAGAAAGGGAAGAGACATGGCAAGACTTAATGAGTCTATTAGAGGAAGAAGGTATTGATGTAAATAATGAGAATGAGGAAAATTTAGCAAGTACAAGTAGAAAAGAAATAGAAGCAGAAGACTTAGTAATAGACGATTTTGAGCATCATCAGGAAGCCGAAACGAAGAATGAAAATTCTAGAATGTTAGAACAGGTTGATAATCCGGATAGAAGATTAGCTAAAATTAAGGAATATCATAAGGGTCTTATAGGGGGTCATACAGGAAAGGAATGCAAAAAGAAATCGTACATTATATCACAAATTGTCCCCAATGTCAAACTGAGAAAATAAATAGAGTCCCCACGAGAAATCCAATGACAATTGTCAGCTCAGCTAACAGAGCCCTGGAGAAAATTATGATCGACCTTATCGGACCAATGCAGGAAACGGAAGAAGGATTTAAATTCGGTTTAACCATACAGGACGACCTTTCGTAGTTCATTAAATTTATTCCACTTAAGATAAGAATATGGAAACAGTGGCGCGAGCTATTATGGAAGAATGGGTTATGAATTTTGGAATGCCAAAATTAATCCTATCCGATAACGGCACAGAGTTTTGCAATTCCCTTTTTGAGGAATTCTGTAAACTATTAGGGATAAAACACATAACAACCAGTGTAGCTCATCCACGAGCTAATGGGAGCGTAGAGAGAGCACATTGCAGGTTATTGGAATACCTTAAGACAACAGGAGAGGAATTAAACCAATTAAAGGATTGGCATAGGCGAATGCCCTATGCAAGTTTCTGTTATAACAGCACAACCCACAATACAACAGGATACACGCCATATGAAGTTGTTTTCGGTGTTGAGGTAAATAGACCTAGTGAGGTGGATATTATGAACCAAACCACGATTTATCTTTTCGACATTCTAGAAAACGTTAAAAAACATACCAGAGAATTTAGGGAGAAATCTAAGCTTAGGTATGATAGGAAGATTGGGAAAAGAATAGAATATAAAGTAGGTGAAAAGGTACTAGTAAAGAATGAAAGAAAAGGAAAACTGAAAAGTACTTATAAGGGTCCTTTTTCGATTTCGGAAGTTCACGATGATCATCTAGTAGTAAATCTTCAAAACAAAAAACAAAAATTCAACAAAATTCAATAACGTGAAACCTTATTTTACAGGATCTCGCTCATCGGGGAGATTACCGCAGAGAATGTCCGAATAAAAGACCTACAAAATAATACTGGTTTATATTTCAATCACTTAGGAGCCGGGAAAGAAATAAACAATAAAGTATCAATCATAATAAATTTAGACATAAACACGTTAGAACAGTCCAGCTCGAGTATCCGAACTATTATAAATTCAATAGATAATATTTGCGTAGAATCTAGAATAGGATGTAAAGAGTTTCAACAAACAGCTAAGCGGGAAATAATTAAGATAGACCAAAGAATCGGGACAGTTTTGGTAATAATCGGTAAACCAAAAATTAAAAACGCGGCTTAATTAACGTAATTGGTTAAGGTTTTAAAGTTCTTTTTGGAACCATGGGCAATGAGGATGCCGAATACTATCATACGGCAATCCAAAGCGTATCTGGAAACGAGCAGCGTATTAAAGACGGTATGGAGGAAAACATAAAAATTTTGAGTTATTTAAATAAAGAGGTATTAGAGGGCGTAAAGAACAGTACAATTACTATGAACAAAATTAACAACGTTATATCCGAACTTCTCTTATTCATTCAAGCAGGGATTTTACATCCTCGAATAATTGAACCGCCCTACTAACCTACTGACCTACTAAATGAATTAAGAGATCTAGAACATAATAGAATCCTTGCAATAGAACCAAATACGGAAAACTATTCGCAAATCATAAAACTCATAGAATTAAAAGCGTTTACTAAAGAGCAAAACATAGTTATTGTCGTTAGTGTACCAACAGTAACAAAAATCAATTACGATGTGTATGAAATAATTGCTATTCCTAAAATTGTTACAAACGGAATATTGACTATAGCTTTAAATTATAAGTATTTAATTATTGACCAAATGAGAGAAGAATATAACATAAAGCATAATCTAGAAGATTGTAAATTTGTTAACCAATTATTTGTTTGTAAACCACATAAGTAGTTGTGGTACCATAAGTGATTCAAATTGTGAAGTAAATATCTTTATAAGAAATAGAGCCTACAACTGTGACATTAAATTGATAAATTCAAAAGTAGAAAAAACAGGAAAACTTTTTGGCACAGGTATAATAACTTTAAGTGAAAACTGTAAACTAGAAACATATGATACTACTATTAGAACATCGAACAAAAACACTGACGTATTGCTGAGAGACAAATATTCCTATGGAGAATTAGACGACTGCTGTGTAAATGCCAAACTAAGAGACATTAAGATCTTCCAAGAACCAATGTCCAAATTTACAGCGATGGACATACATGAACTACAGGACTTATCAGTGGAAATACAACAACAAAGAAGTTTCTGGTCAAAAGCTCTAGAAAAGATACCCGAACGTTCACAGGGTGTACTTATCTCAATATCAAGAGTTTTTAGCGTGCTGCTCATAGCCTATATGATGTGGAAATGCAACTCCGAAAAAAACAACCAGCTCTGTTTAACAGATGTTTTAATAAAAGAAACCAAGTAAATCCCGAAATAACCCTTAGAGTGGACAGCACACCTGAACAACGAACAGACAACTTCGAGATGCACACGCCAAAATCCAATCTAAGGATAAGGTACCCATAGAGGGTATAAAGGGGGGAGGTGTTATGCAGGCAGCAACCAAGAAAAAACAAATAGGAAAAAAACAAAAGGGAACAGCAAAACACCGCACGCATACCGACTCAGCACCTTTTCATTCTTACTCTCTTTGATTGACCCAATTCGTACATCAGCAATAAATTGAAATAGGGAAATCACTTATTGACCCAATTCGTACATCAGCAATAAATTGAAATAAGGAAATCACTTATTGACCCAATTCGTACATCAGCAATAAATTGAAATAAGGAAATCACTTATTGACCCAATTCGTACATCAGCAATAAATTGAAACAAGGAAATCACTTATTGACCCAATTTGTAATATATCAAATGTCAGCAATAATTAGCCTATAAGTACATCGGAAAATTGTAACCTTCAGAAGTCGATTTTTAGTGATTGTAGTCACTGTGGTGTTTGAATAAAAAACATATGTAAAAGTTTAACATCAGTGTCCCTTGTTTTATTTTCGCTATCGCCTTGGTTGTCATTCGACCATCCCATCGGTGGATTTCCAATTAAACTTTCTCCGACGGTAACACCAGCATTCCCCGAACCCGAATACAATACTTGAATTATTCTGCAATGCTTTGAAAATCTACTCATATAGGCTCGCACATATGTATGTATATATCGATTTTCCCTCTCTAACTATCGGCTTGATTCGCGAAATAGTACAAGGGGAGATTGCCCTATGTATATAGATATAGCAGTATACAAGGGTGGTCCGATAAGTGCTTGGCCTCACCGCCAGATGGCGCCAGTATTGCAAAAGCAACTTACTATCGTGCAGTACATTCTAGTAGACGGCTACTGTCGAAATTTCCGCCGGATCGGACTGGACTCATAGTTTTGTTTTGACCGCGTGTGGAAGCGGGAGTGTCCGCGGATTTTAGAAAAATGGAAAAAGGGCAATATCGGTCGGTGATTCGGTTCTTGTTTTTGGAAGGGAAATCGCGCAGCGAAATCAAAGAGCGTTCGGATGCTGTGTACGGTGACTCTTCTCCTTCGATGGCGACCATCAAAAATTGGTTTAACGAGTTTTAACGTGGTCGCACGTCGGTTTTTTATGAGCCACGTCCAGGTGCTGAGAAAACGGCTACCACGGAGGATAACGTGACAAAAATCCACGATTTCGTATTGGCAGACCGCCGATTGAAGGTGCGCGAGATAGCTGAGACAGAAAATACAAAGCTGGCCCGACGAGGGATCCTCGCTAGAGTCTTTTTTTTTATTGTTTTAAAAACGACGGCATAACAATAGTGTGTTGGTCTGTTTGATGCATCGTTGCGATATCTCATCTTACATGTATGCCTAAGGTCTGTTTTGATTTTTCTTTTCCTCATTCCAACCACGACATTTCTACAAATATGAGAATTTTTCTATGAGAGACTCGATTTGTTTGGGTACTGAGAAGAACATGCTGCTTACTCATACAGCAAATTTGGATCCGTTGATAATTGTTTTTCTATTGTTATTACTATTACTGATTATGCAAACATTTTATTGCTTATCATTTTACTTACATGTACGAGTATATAAATACACATGAAAAAGCGTGTCGTATGTTGTTTTATAGCATTTATTTAAGATATTTAAGCATCAATATAATATGATTTTTTAAATGTTTATTATGTTATAAAATAAAACATGTATTTATAAAAGCTAATAACAAGATTGAATGCAAGTGATTTTAGCGAAATTTTATAATTACTTATTTAATTTTTTTTTAGGTTTTTTTTTTTAGAATAAGTACGAACATACATACATACATATAATATTTGGACAATGTCATTTTGAGCTAAAGAAGTTATCGGGCTGAATTTTAAACATACTGATGTGATAAAAAAAACAAGTTGTCATAAATAAAAATTAAAAAAAAAGGTATTTATCAATTAACATATGCAATATATTTTTTCTTCATTTTAGTTGCCTTTACTGTAAGGAGAATTGGTGAATATTGAGTTCAGTGTTGTCACTTCTTCTTTATTTTCTTTTCTTTGGTTGCTTTTCTGCTCCTCCCTAGAAATATTGTTAATTATAACATTTGGAAATAATACAAAGTAGTTTAGTAAAATTTAAACGCTTAGATGATTAATTAAGGTCAAATAATTGTGCTCAATAAGAAAAAAATACTTATTTGAATTAAAAATTTGTATTCACCGATCATTTCGAAATTATTGATCAATTAATAATATATAAAGTATATATGTACATATGTAGTTACGTTTTCATATTACCAATTTCCATATTGTGAATTGCGAACTGATAAATATCGATCTAACAAAAATGACTTACAAAGAATATCGGTCTTATACACTATCGCAAAAGAAAATCATTTCATAACTTTTTCAGAGTAGAAAATAATGTTCGTTATACACATATTTATTTTACGAATATTTATCAAATGTAAATATGTATATGAAAAAGCAGGTACAGTTGGTCAAAAAAGAAGGCAGACACTTACATATATATTTTTTTTTGTTCAGAAGAGTCGTTCTTCAAATGCACAGCAAAAAAAGAGAATTCACTTAAAAAAAATTAAATCCTTTTTCTTAAAATCGTTCAATTTTAACCTCAAAAAAGAAAGTTATCATTTTTTGTTCGTAATTTATCTTTATCCAGTTTTGGTGTAAGATGAAGCAAAAATACATTTGATTCGATAAAGGAAACCGAGATGGAGAGACAACGCGGTCATTAAACTTTAAAAGTGAGAGAAGTTGTTATTAAACATTTTGAAGAAGGAAAATCCGTTCATGAAATTGGAAAAATATTTAAGAGAAGTCACTCTACAGTAGGCGATGTATGTAAAACGATGTAAAACGTTAAAAAATATTCGGCGAAATCTGGAAGACCAAAGAAATTCACTATGTCAAGTGAACGTTGGATTGTAAGCAAGTTCAAGAGAATCCCCAATTGAGTGCACCAACGTTGACTGCAGAAGTAAAAAACCATTTGCACAAAGATGTGAACCCGGAAAGTATCCAAATAGTTCTGAGAAAAAACAATTTCCACGGATGAGTGGCTCGAAAAAACCGCATGTCAGTAAGAAGAATCGAATTAAAAGAAACGAATTTGCTAGATGACACCAAAGCAAGGATTTTTCATTTTGGAAATGTGTTTTATTCTCAGACGAAAGTAAATTTAATTTATTTCGATCTGATGGAAGAACATACATATGTACGTATGTGTGGAGAAAACCAAAGGAAGAGCTCGAAGAAAGGGATTTGCGGCCAACTGTAAAACATGGGGGCAGCTCTGTTATGGTTTGGCGATGTTCTTACATATGTATGTACATATGTATGTCCGCAGCTGGGCTAGGAAATCTTGTTTTTATAAATGGAAACATGGATCAGTACAAATATATACAGATTTTAAAAGAATACCACTTTTACCAGGACAATGAGCCAAAGCACAAAGCTTACAATATACTGATGTGACTCCTGTATAACTGCCTAAATGTGTAAGAAACCTCTTCACAATCACCGTATATAAATGTTATAGAGCACGCTTGGAGCTAATAAAAAACTACCCCTGGGATGATATTTAAGGAAACAATGTCTTCTTGTGCGTTTTAATAATATATAAAACTAAAAAGAAAAAAAACTAATTGAAAACATTGACTAAGGGTACGATTGAAAACAGAGCCAATATGTCTGTAGATGCATTTTCTGTCTGCTGAAGTACTCGGACAAGACTATTGCCCTGTCAGTTCGACACCGGACAAGCATAAGTCATTTCTGTGATTTACTCAATACTTCGTCGAAGAAAACATAGCGAATTAGGATTAGGTCAGTGTTTAAGGCATTGCATTATGTTATTCTCCTCTCTGCGCAAGGAATCTCCTCTTTCTGCTCTAAACCTTCACACTATCGTAGTGATAACTATACTTTTACAATACTTGAATTATTCTGCAATGCTTTGAAAATCTACTCATATAAGCTCGCATGTACATATTTTTCCTCTCTAACTATCGGCTTGATTCGCGAAATAGTACAAGGGGAGATTGCCCTATGTATATAGATATAGCAGTATACAAGGGTGGTCCGATAAGTACTTAGCCTCACCGCCAGATGGCGCCAGTATTGCAAGAGCAACTTACTATCGTGTAGTACATTCTAGTAGACGGCTACTGCCGAAATTTCCGCCGGATCGGACTGGACTCATAGTTTTGTTTTGACTGCGTGTGGAAGCGGGAGTGTCCGCAGATTTTAGAAAAATGGAAAAAGGGCAATATCGGTCGGTGATTCGGTTCTTGTTTTTGGAAGGGAAATCGCGCAGCGAAATCAAAGAGCGTTCAGATGCTGTGTACGGTGACTCTTCTCCTTCGATGGCGACCATCAAAAATTGGTTTAACGAGTTTTAACGTGGTCGCACGTCGGTTTTTAATGAGCCACGTCCAGGTGCTGAGAAAACGGCTACCACGGAGAATAACGTGACAAAAATCCACGATTTCGTATTGGCAGACCGCCGATTGAAGGTGCGCGAGATAGCTGAGACAGAATGCCATTGGGTTCTGCCATTTCATAGTAATCAAATTGAATCTGTTTTTATTTTCAATAGATCGCTCCTTATATACTATTTTCCCCACTAGCATTTCCAATGCATATCGATCTCAAATAGGTCGTGTGCCGTCATATTTTGACTTCACCGCATTTTGTCCCCATACAATTTGTTCACGCGACTCAACTTTGGAAACTTTTACCCCTAGATATAAAGCGCACCTGCGACACAAACACTTTCAGAAAAAAGTTTTTCAATATTATGCAGAGAATTTTTAAGGCCAGAATAAATGAAATAGATTTTAAAGTCAGTATCTAATCTTTTTTCCTTTCCACATTCCTTCTTCCTTTCGACATTCCACATTTCTTCTTCCACTCATATAGTTTAGGTAATAATTATAAGCATTGTTTTTTTTTTATTATAGATAATAATTAAGTAATAAGCACACGTACATTTGTTTATTATATACATATATATTACTTCTTCTTCACGATATATAAAAGATGTATCTTATCTTATGTGAATGAGGAATTTAATTATCAATAAATACAAATACAAAGAGTCACTTCACAGATGACACATTAAATATAATGCTTTGTGATATTGAATACCATTAGCGACACACATCGATCAGAATACAAGATCAGTGAACATTGTAATGTTTATGTTCCAATTCATTCTGATTGTATTCTTATGGTGTCAGCACTTTGGCGTGTGTCGGCTAGTGTTCAGCTTTGTTGTGTCGCATTACACTATTATGTAATGTGTAAGAGTATTATGCTGTGTGTAGGAAATGTTTACTTTTGTATTTTTTGGTGGGTGCACTACACTATACGGAAAGAAACAGAGAACCAATTTTTCAACAAATAAAAATTTACCACCTCAACCAAAGTAAAAAAAAGCGTTCACTGATCTTGTGACTCAATTTTCAGACATTTTTAAAAGGGGACTGATTTACTTTCGCAACTGCGATAAAATACAAAAACAATGAATGACTTCCCTAACGAAAGGATTCCATCTTAAGAATACCAACAAAAACCGAGAATTCCAGTGTAAAGGCTCTTTGTTTATGATAAAAAAAAAACTCTCAAACTGTACAATAAAACAAAATTATTATAATAATTTAGTAAGCGAGTTTGATTAGAAACCGTCGATCGACTGCCACGCTCCACCTATCCGATGTTCGTTGTCAGGTCGTCCTATCGATAAATAAATGTCCTGTAGATCTGTGACGTCAGGTTTCGATGGTCACGCTGTTCTCAAGTCATTTCTGCGGTTTGTGTTTTTCAGTTAGTTCAAATTCGAGAACCCTAACCTTCCGTTTACTTTTCGCCCTGAAATGTATGCAGCGTCCGAGGTCGAACAGATTTTCATTCTTTTGTCAGGTTACCCGGTCGCACTATATTCCGAAAGCTGAGACTGTGGACGACTGTAATCCTCGAATCGTAAGTGTCCTATCCTTTAACTGAACCATCTTATGCCGGATAATAAAGTTTCCAACTGGTATCGGTTTCGAGTTTCTTGATGTAAGTTGGCCGACTTCAAAGTTTTGATCAGCTCGATGACTTCCTTGTATATGTGCGACAGGAGAATATTGCGTGGTTTCCCTCCCGCCACCTGGCCATGCAGTGATCTTACGAATCGTGGAGTTGTTTACATAGAGGTCTTCTCTCGAGTTTGCCACAGATTTGCTCCTGGTTGATTAACGATTTGTCAAACTCGATGTTCACTTTCCCATTGATAATCGAGGTTCTGTTTAGGAGCAAGTTATGGTACTGGTTTCTTACCTTTGACATTGTGGTGACACAAAAGAAAATTCAGTGGTTGGCTAGATCAAAGGTGTTCCATGATCGACTGCCATTATTTTGTTTTCACTTTGCTATTTAACTAGCCTGCACAATCTCATTTAGTAATCGCTTGATTATAGAGAGTTTGTATTGGATATCCCGTTCGACTTTTATACGTCCGCTACTTTAATTAATTTATCGCATTTGTCAGTGACCTAGTAAATTTTCTTTGTTGCGCCCTCGATTACTGCGAATATCTTTTTATTGAATTTGTACTGGTGCCTGTTGTTCTCAACTACCCCTTGTTGTCTTTCGAGAAGTTTCGGAGTCGGTGCTTTCTGCTACTCACTTCCAGGCAGAAGCAATCCTGTTAATGGATCTTGTCATTCGCTAAGACTCTTTTTTTAGCAGGTTCATAGAGCCAGAGAAAAGTTAATCAGCTCTTTCATGTCTCGGCCGATAATGTTCTAATCGATGGAGTTAGTGGCCACTTCCAATTGAGGCTTAGGTCAGTTCAAATTAATAATATGGAATATGGAAAGAAAGAAAGATGGAAATATACTCGAATAAATGCAGTCCTTGGAGTCTGTAATAGTAACTTGGTTTCCTCTTGTCGTTCGTTATTGTCGCCACACAATTTGTTTTTTTGCGTTCATAATAATTCTTAAGAGCCTGTTTTTCATACGTTAGATTACTTAAATATTTGAGGTTTTTAAAGTTCGCCACAATTGTAGCCCGTATATCTGTATCGGATAGGTTTTATTATTTTTTTAGTTTGTTAAAACCTTGAGTTAGGATAAATTTCCGAAAAGTACTCACCTCCGATTTTCTTGATTTTTTTCTACATACATTAGATTATCGTGTTTATTTTGAGTGCCAGTAAGATATTTATCTCTTACTAGGTTTTCTCAGTTTAGGAAAACCAAACCTTCACATGACTTAATTAAAGTAAATTTTTCTTATCCTTAAGAAAGTCATATATCATCCTTTGGAATATAATTTTCAGTCCGAAAAGCAGTCTCAGGAATCTGTGCTGTCTTTTCATGGTAGAAAATGTGGTCAAATTTGCCAGAAGCCAGTGCCGTGAAATATTTGCTCTTTGCTGGTAAGTGTGTGTGGAACCGATACGCACAATTGAATATGTGCCAGGAACTGTAATGCTATTCAATTGTCCATTGTTTATGATGACCTGCTATTGCTGCTCACCGTATGGTTTAGGTTTTTTTGGTATTACACAGGGCAGAGAAAAGTAAGATTCTTTATTTGTTTTCAACGATCTCTCGCATACAGGCGAGGTACGAATAACTCTTGCTGAAAATACGCTCATCTGTGCTCGTCTGAATTTCTGTCCTCACTGATATATGATCTCGCTTGCAGTAGTAATAATTTCGAGAGTTTCGCGAGCATCCATCGGGCACTTTGTTAACTTGACCAGAAACCTTGGCCCTGAAAAGGAACATGATGCCCGATTTAAGGGCAGGAATGTTCTGGAGGTAACTTATTATTTCCTCCAACTCTTTCAAAATGTCCTTACTGATAATTCCGTTCAACGGCACTAGATCTGGGAGAACATAAAATGTTAAAATAGAATTAAAGGCTTCTTTCCCTAAGAACTTGTCAGAGATTTTATGCTGATATTGACGGCAACGCAACGGATAAATGGTTTACTTAAATCTCTAATTTTCTGGAGCATGAAAGGACTGATAGTATTGTTGTTTGCACCGGTATTCATGATGAAATTGTATTGTGTCACATATTTGATATATGGAATGTCGTTACCGTTATAAAATGTACCTATATATTACCTTCGAATAATCCATCATGTCCGACACAGTCTCTCATAGAACTGCTACTACGTGTACAAAACACGACGATAACCCCACTCTCAAATAGGTTACTTGTTTTTTTGTTTTTTTTTTGAGGCTTCTGCTATCAGTTGGAGAACTCAGACACAAATACTGGTCCTGTACTGCCGGACAGACACCTTAGATGGCGTTAGAACTGATGAAGAGCCAGAGCCAAGTTTCTTTTTTTCACACGGCGAAAGCCGAGAAGATTTTTCAAGGCAGGTATACAACGGGGGGTTTTGCCAGTACCCTGCCGAGGAGGGATGCCGCGAAATAATCATTCGATGGCATTGATTTTATCGGGATCCGAACTCGCTTATCTTGCGTCTGCGGCCGCCACACTACCCAATATGCCACGGCGCTCCCTAATAGGTTACTTACATGAAGACGATTTGTAATGTTCACCTGTCTTGCCTGCACAGAACTAACCTCCAATTGTGCAATTGGCGCCATATTAGAAGAATTGGAAGAGTGGGTCGCGTAGTTTCACTTGCTTATATTTTGGATTTCCAGGTAAGCCCATTAGGGAGTGTTCTGGACTTTTGGATGGACCAACGCGGTATCCGACTTCCCAGAATTTTTTGATGTATGATGACATGTCTTGTTTCAGGTTTCCATCAAACCCTTACAGTTCTTTCACTAGTACGAGAGCCTACTTATTTTCTTAAGGATAGACTCCTATTTGGAGGTCCACACTAACGGCACTTCCTTTGTCCTTTGTGTAAACACGCTGTTGTACTCGAATATTTGAGCCAAATGACTTCAGTTTTTTTATGATAGGATTTACCGCACCGGTCGATTAAGGACGTTTTTATTTCTCTTTTATTTATTTATTTTATTTCTTTTTATCTATCCTTTTTTTATGATCTTGTTGATTTCTTCCAATTATTCCTTTCAACAACCTATTGTATTATTATTTTCCACTTTTTCCTTTGATTTGATATTTTTTCCGTTTTTTATTTTAATATAAACAATAATTTAATAACTTAATTCAATTCTTATAACTTCCTATTTTTCCTTTCCTCTTTTTGTGTAAAACTTCTTACATCTCTTTTCCCCTTATTTAGATTGTTTGTTCCTTTAAAAGATATTTTCTTTAGCAATAGGGGTTTTAGATTGGAGCAAAGGAAGTGCCGTGTTTCGTCCCTTTAAGTCTCTTATAAGCGACCTACTTGTGACACGAACTGTTTTCACAATCATATCGTTTAGCTTTTTAGGATATCTGCATTAGGTGTGTAAAGATTGGTACTCAAAATACAGAAAAGTGGACTGTGCATGTCACTTGAACTCGATACAGTGTACTGCTTTGATTATATAGAGATCCACAAGAGAAAAGGATTTCTCGGGTGTCAGGAGGAAGGATTCCTCCTTAAGGAACTCAAAAGAAATGGCCCAACTTTTCGACGAAAAGAAAAACTCCCGATAAGCACTTTTCGAATCGGTTGAATTGGACTAAGCATGCATAGAGTACGTAGAGCATGTGCTCCATCAGCTCCCACTGCAGCAGTTAATGATCATTACGAAATGAAGTCTATTATTTTGATTGGGCGTCGTGTACATAATGTTAGCACCCTTTTTATTTAAAAACCTATTGATAACAAAAGTCACCCAAATATGAGTTTATTAAGCATATTAATAATATGCTTCAACAAGGTATCATTCCACCTAGTAATTCGTTATATTCAAAACCAATCTCGACTGTTTCAAATAAAAGAAGGTGTTGAATACATATTTAGTAAGCAACGCATCACTGACATTGGCATCTCTGTTACTGATGTATATATAAACATTGAATTGTACATAATACTTATATATATGAACTATTATACTTAGTATATTGTTTAAATCCTTAGTATTTAGTCTCTCGTGAATTATAAAAGGAAACGGACGCAAACGAAACTGTGGGTTTATTTCCCTAACAAAGGTTGTGGGCCCAGGCTACGTAAATTAGTACAGCGCGACTTAAATGTGTATCTAGTATCAATATGAGTTCATTATATCAAATTGATAAACTCGATAGTGACAATTATGTTGGATGGAGAGTCCAAATGAAGAGTGTACTTATACATAGTGGGTTGTGGTCATATACAAGTGGGACTGGGGTCTTGGAAGATGCTACGACTGCGTTCGAGCAAAGTTCGTGGAAGGCCAAGGACGAAAAAGCATTGGCAACGATTTTATTGTGCGTGAAATCGTCGCAGTTAAATTATACTAAAAAATGCAAAACGTCTAGTGAGGCATGGAAAAAACTTGAGGACTTGTACAGGCCCAGTGGACCGGCTCGAAAAGTAAGCCTGTTTAAAAGGTTACTTGCGGTTAAAATGGACGAAAATCAGGCGATGTCCGATCACTTACAGTCTTTTTTGGATGTATGTGAAAAACTAAGAGAGATAGAAGAGGATATTAAAGAAGAGCTACTTACCATAATCATGCTATCTAGCTTACCTAAAGCTTATGAAAATTTTGTGATAGCAATAGAATCGAGAGACTCAATACCACCATTAGCAGTTCTAAAAACCAAGTTGCTGGAGGAGGGACAGAGGAGAGCGAATGAGAAAAGGGAAGCGGATGAATAGCATGGCAAAATCTAAAACGAAACAGAACAAAAACAACCGATCAACATATGATCATAACCAACGTATTGGTACTAGTGCATTAAAGGGTAGGTGCTTCAAGTGTAATCGAAAGGGACACTATGCCGCCCAGTGTCGCGAAAAAGAAAAATATAGTTCACCCAAAGTTACAAGCTCATTTGCAATGTTAAATGCAACTGATTCGGGTTTATTAAGAAAAAGTGCATGGATTTTTGACAGCGGCTCTACTTCCCACTTGTGTTGTGAAAAAAGTTATTTTGTTAACATGCATGAACATAGTGAAACAATTGAACTAGCGGCTAACAATTTTATTAAGTCATCTGGAAGGGGAGATGTATTAATTGAAACCCCATATTCAAAAGTTACACTTCGCGAAGTTCTATTTGTCCCTGAGTTAAAAACTAATTTTGTTTCTTAGTAAAGCGGTTGAAAACAATCTTACGGTAGAATTTTTTAAACAAAGTGTTTTAGGCCGAAATGCGTCTGGTAAAATTGTGTTATCAAGAGAAAGAGAAAGCGATTTGTATGTACTCAGATATGCACCAATATTTAAAGCGTTGTTATCATCAAAAACGGGAGTGAATACAAACTTCTTACAATGGCATGAAAAGTTCGGTCACCTTAATGCAAAAGCATTGATTTGTTGGTACAAAAAAACAAATAGTGAATGGACTTGAGTTAAAAACAATTCCGGGACATATTAATTGCACAATCTGTTTAAAGGGAAAAATGTGCAGACAACCTTTTCCGAAAGGGTCCGTATACAGAAGTGGTAATTTGTTAGATCTGATACACAGTGACGTGTGTGGACCCATGCGAGTTCCCTCTCTTGGCGGTGCTATTGTGACATTTATAGATGATAATTCGCGAAAAATTCATGTTGACTTTATAAAATCTAAAAATGAAGTTTTTGATGCGTTTAAACGGTTTAAAGCTGCTACTGAACTTGAAACAGGAATGAAATTGAAAATTTTTAGAAGTGATAATGGTCGCGAATATGTCAACGAAGCTTTTGCGAAGTTTTTAAAAGAAAAAAGTGTGCAGCGACAGTTTTCCGTCGAGTATACACCACAACAGAATGGTGTGGCACAGCGTGCAAATCGAACTCTGGTAGAAATGGCGCGATGTATGCTCTTAGACTCCGGGCTACCAGAGATGATGTGGGCAGAAGCGGTCTATTACGAAATAGGTCGCCGACAACAGCTTTAGATTCAGTGACCCCATATGAAAACTGGAGTGGAAGAAAACCCAATGTAAAATATTTACAACGGATGCCATGGGGTTATGCTCGATAAACGACCTGGAAAATCTAAATTCCGAGCCAAAGGAATTGATTGCATAATGGTAGGCTACTCAGCCGAATCAAAGGCATACCGAGTGTATGTATCCGATCAACGAAAGGTTTATAAGAGTCGTGACGTAAAGTTCTTGAATACGGAAGGTACTATTGATTCTGAGACAAATAATACTAATGAGTATCAAAAATCGACAATCATCTTTCAAACTCGGGTGTTAATTCAACGATTGAAGAACTAGACGTAAACAACAAACCTGAAATATATGATCTGACTACTGCAAGTTCAGATGACAATACTGAAAGAATCGAAGGGAAGAGCTGTTTCAATGAAAAAATCAACGTTCAAAGTAAAAAACAAATTTTGACCAGAAGTAGAGCCAAAGCGTTGCAGAGTAATTTGTACTTAATGGGCCAGGTTGCAGGAATACCATCAACGGTGAAAGAAGCTATGATTGCCCACGATGCTGAAAAATGGAAGAAAGCTATGGATGTTGAATATAACGCCTTGGTTTCAAATGAAACATGGGAACTGGTCGAGTTGCCCCTGAATCGAAAAGCTGTCAAGACTAAGTGGGTTTTTTAGTCTCAAGAGAGACAAGGATGGAACTATTAAAAGGTACAAAGCTCGCTTAGTAACTAAAGGGTGCAGTCAGATGCCAGATGTGGATTTTCACGAAACATTCTCACCCGTGGTGCGTTACTCGACCATCCGTTTAATATTAGCATTATCTGTGGAATACAATTTGCATCTCCATCAAATGGATGTCACAAGTGCATACTTAAACAGCTCATTGGAGGAAGAAATTTATATTAATCAGCCGGATGGATACGTACATCCAAAGTATCCCCATAGAGTTTGCAGATTAAAAAAGACTTTATATGGGTTGAAACAATCTGGACGCGAGTGGAATAAAAAGCTGGATGAGACCCTAAAAAGGCTAGGATATAACCGTAATGAAATCGACTCTTGTGTTTACATGAAAAACGAAAGAGATTATATTAATATCATCGCAGTTTACGTCGACGATATTCTGCTCGCATGTTCAGACAAAGCCCAATTAGAAAAAATCAAAAGTGAAATTAAACGAGAGTTTGTGGTTGTAGATAAGGGACAGGTGGGCACTTTCTTGGAAGTTAACCAGAATATGCAACGAGATTATGTAAGTATCGCCCAGACACAGGCGATATCTTCTCTACTTGAGAGTTATCAGATGGAAAATTGCGAGGGGCGGTCGACTCCATTAGAACCTGGTCAGAAATTTAAGAAATGTAGCAGCTGTACTAGAAGATAATAGGATCCCTAATGTATATTGGCCAAGCAACAAGACCTGATATTTTTCAATCAGTGAACAAGTTGTCACAATTTAATAAAAATCCACATGAGGAGCATATGATGGCAGCAAAACATATACCTAGGTACTTGAAAAATACTATTAATTATATATTGTCTTATTGTAGAGCGGGGCAATCGTTGTGCGGTTACTCGGACGCAGACTGGGCGACAAATCATGACCGGCGTTCATATACTGGTTATGTCTTTAAGTTTGGCGGTGGTGCAATATCCTGGGCAACAAAAAAGCAGCCAACTGTTGCACTCTCGAGTACAGAAGCGGAGTATATGGCGGTGACAACTGTGTCCAAAGAAGCAGTGTATTTACGGAACCTGATCGCCAGGTTGGGTTTTAAGGATAGCATTGGCAACTCTACCATTATCTATTGTGACAACCAGAGCGCGCAGCATTTAGTGAAGAACCCAGTTTACCATGAACGAAGCAAACACATTGATATTCGTCATCATTATATAAGGGAGGTATACCAAAAATCGCTGATTGCCTTAAAATATCTACCGACCGAAGATATGATTGCTGATATATTTACAAAGAATTTATTGAAGTCAAAACATGTTAAGTTAACTAAATTGTTAGGTCTAGGAATTTGAAATGTAAACAGTTTATGCGTTGAGGGGGTATTTGTTGAATACGTATTTAGTAAGCAACGCATCACTGACATTGGCATCTCTGTTACTGATGAATATATAAACATTGAATTGTACATAATACTTATATATATGAACTATTATACTTAGTATATTGTTTAAATCCTTAGTCTTTAATCTCTCGTGAATTATAAAAGGAAACGGGCGCAAACGAAACTGTGGGATTTATTTCCCTAACAGAAGGACTCATCCAAAAAAGAGAAATAGATGATTATCATCTGTTATCATAAACGAAGTTATGGTGGATGACTAAATATTAAATTAGGGAAGCTCCTGAAGACTAGATAGGAATAACACGATATTTGGAAAACCGCCTTTTACACCAACAATGAATATGCCCAAAGGCGATTTGGTCTGAAAATCCCGCCTACCACTTCCAAAGATTGAAGAACACTGTTCGCTCGGAATTTATTTCAAAATACGTTTCGTTCACATCTATCTTTCATTTAGCTTTTGAGGATGTGCATGCTTTTCTGGGAAAATATTGTACTATACATAAGAAATTCAAAGAAGTAATCCTTAAGGTGCAGTTGGATAAGAGTACATTTCTGAGAAAAGAAACAAAAGAGGGGATTAAACCTAATTTTATTATAATTTCGGCTACAACAGATTATAAATAATATGAAGTTTATAAGGGACCAAAGCGACGTAGGGAAAACAAGAATGCAAAATAGATAAAAATGACTAAGAAGAGATAAATAGTTTCCAACAACTAAAAATTTCGATTAAGTCTGAACCCATTCTTAATACCACGACTTTTTTATATGTGGAGTTTAAAAATAATCGTTAAAATTCGTACTCACAACGAAGGGTACAGTACTATTGCAAACAATTCATCCATGGTGCTTCCTCAGTCGTATACTTATGAAATATCAATAAAACCTACGTAGAAATTGAAGATGTACTCTTATATTATGATCCAAATTTAAAAGATAACATGCACATACACAAATTATTGGAGGAATGTTGCGCATCTTTGGATGAAAGAAAAACATATACTGGAATGTTAAAAATCCATTTAAACAAACATATCTGCCAAAATGATTGAAAATGTACGAATAGGTTTCGGTACAGGAAGTAAAAAATAAATTATAAATCAGCTTTATTAAACGCGCTTGCGAGTGTCGATCACCGACAATTGTCGATTGTGTTGATTGATTTTCGCTTTGGTATTGTGTAAAGCGGGGTTCACATTGAACGATTTGTAGCGGTGATTTGTCGACCAACCAATAATGTCTAGCGTTCACACTACACTACAAGTTGACGGATTTCATTTGTGACAGAAACACGGAGTTGTGAATATGGCGGCGCGTGCTTTTTTTGCGGTTATGATTATCGATGAGTTGTTGGAAATCTAAGAAAATAAGAGAAGGCAAAATAGAAAAAAAACGAATGTGTGTTAAACCATGGATTAAGAATAAAGATAAAATTTCTTCCGTTCAATTATTACGAGAAATAAATGACAATTCGCCTGAAGATTTTCGAAATTATTTGAAAATGGACGCCGCGACGTTCGAAGAATTACTAATAAAAATTGCGTCCCATATTCAAAGGCAAAATGCGGTTTAAGAGATGTAATATCTCCTCACTTTTAGATTTCCAAACTTCCGGAAATTGCCGAACCAATCCAAAGAAATCTTGCAAAAACTGTTTTCTCGCATTCGATGCCATATTTTTTTCTATTCCGCACGATGTTCACTCAACGAATTCCAACAGGACTTTTGTTTTCAATATTTTCACCGATATATGTAAGTGCTAACTTCTATTAGGTTGCTCACACTTTCTTCCAACTTATTGAAAGTGTGGAGCTTATTTGTTAGGCCTCCTGTTTCTTTCATTTCTAATTTGTTCTCGGATTTTTTCTCTTAATCCTTATACCTTTACATTTCTAGTCAGTTCAAATCGAAAAGTAAAATGAATAAGATCTTTTTTGTTTGGCTTGCTTTTCTTACTTTCACACACTTTTCTCATGAATGCACAGGAGGTCCATAACTATTTAGTTCGATACTAAATCTTTCACTTCTGTGTTTTGCTTGTGTTTTCAAACAAACTCCCTTAGCAATATCGGGCTTTGCTTCCATGAACGAAACGAGAAGCTCTAATGCTTTTTTGATCATAATCTGCTTTGACCTGTATTAGAATTTTCTAAATACACCATAAATATACTGTTATTTAAATTACTACTTTTCGTACCCACAAAAAATATATTTTTGAAAGCAAAGATCAGTATTTTGGGATCGACAACAATTGTCAAATCGACAATTGTCGATCACATTTGACATCCATAATACCAAAATATGCTAATCGACACTCATAATAGGGGCCTAAGTGCCGGATATTACACTACATTATCGAATGTTACAGTATATTATAAAAACAATTCGATTACCTTTATTGTAAAAAACGAATAATTTTTATTTATTAAAAATTCTTGAGTTATTCTGTACGCCAATTTCAAAGGCATAGTTTTGAGAAAAATGAACCGAAATTTTACAAATTTTCCAAGGAAAACGATTTCTATGAGTTTGTAGTGTGACATTGAGCAATGTCGTCTATCAGCGGCATTTGGTGGAGTAGAACACACATATTGCAATTGGATGTGGCGATAATTCAAGTGAGAAAATTCCTGGGTGAGAGAGGAGCTCCGGCATGATTCGTCCAGCGCTTTTCAAAGGTGTACGAGCTTTCCACCTTTGTTATACTCCACTGGATCGTTGCGCCATTGGTAATGAATTTTGATTGCTGCATAACTATGTGTGATGAATTTAAGAATAATTAATTTGTAATTAGAATTTTGATAAAAAGCAATAGTGTGTTGCACATCGGCTATACGACCGTCAAGAAGTCGTCTCAAAAGCCATTGGTGGATTTTCCCAGCATTCTGCTGTTCGGTGGGCTCGCGGGTTTGATTCATATGGATCCTAAAGCAAATTCTGGCCCCCAGAGAAACAAATTCCTAGTCAGGGATCCGGCTTATTCAATCAATAATAAAATTGAAAAAAAGAAGTCAGTACACCGGGTTATCCGCTTAATATCTTTAGTTAAAAATGTTCCTATTTTTTAAGAAAAAGTTTTCGGCGTTAATGCCCATGAAGGATTAACGTCTAAGCTGTTCAACAGTTACTCGTATACGAGGGTGGTCCGATAAGTACTTAGCCTCACTGCCAGATGGCGCCAGTATCGCAAGAGCAACTTACTATCGTGTAATACATTCTAGGAGACGGCTACTGTCGAAATTTCAGCCGGACTCGTAGTTTTGTTTTGACCGCGTGTGGAAGTGGGAGTGTCCGCGGATTTTAAAAAAATGGAAAAAGAACAATATCGGTCGTTGATTCGATTCTTGTTTTTAAAAGGGAAATCGCGCAGCGAAATCAAAGAGCGTTTGGATGCTGTGTACGGCGACTCTTCTCCTTCGATGGCGACCATCAAAAATTGGTTTAACGAGTTTCAACATGGTCGCACGTCGGGTTTTGATGAGCTAGGTGCTCCGAAAACGGCTGCCACGGAGGATAACGTGATAAAAATCCACGATCTCGTATTGGCAGACCGCCGAATGGAGGTGCACCAGATAGCTGAGACAGTAGGCATTTCAAAAAATCGCGTGGGTCGTATCTTGCATGAAATTTTGGGCATGAGTAAGCTGTCGGCGTCATGGGTACCGCGTTTGCTCACTCCGGACAACAAGCGCAACCGTGAGACTTCAGAGCAGTGTTTGACGCTGTTTAAGCGCAATCCGAAGGAGTTTCTGCGTCGTTTCGTGACAGTCGACGAAACATGGATCCACTGGTACACACCAGAGACCAAAGAACAGTCGAAACAGTGGACTTCATCTGGCAAACGTGCTTCGAAGAAGGCGAAGACTGTCCCGACGGCCGGATAGGTGATGGCCACCGTTTTCTGGGATTCACAAGGTGTGATCCACATCGACTACTTGGAGAAGGGCAAAACGGTCACAGCCCCACTTGGCGAAGAAAAAAATGCTCTTCCACCATGATAACGCACCGGCTCACACCTCCGCCCCCGCCACGGCCAAATTGGTCGAATTGGGCTACGAACTGCTGCCCTATCCACCGTATTCTCCAGATTTGGCCCCGTGCGACTTATTTTTGTTTCCAAACTTGAAAAAGTCACTCGCCGGGCAAAAATTTCAGTCGAATGAGGACGTCATCGTCGCCACGGAGGCCTACTTTGCAGACCTCGAGAAAACGTATTTTTCAGTTGGAGCATCGCTGGGTCAAGTGTATCGAGCTAAAAGGATACTATATTGAAGACTAAATCGCCATTTCTCCAAAATGTTTGTTTTTCTTTTGTAGGCTAAGTTCTTATCGGACCACCCTCATATATGTCGTCTATTGATTATTACTAACTAAGAATGGTATGTTTATTAAAGCCTGTATAAACGAGCACTATTGTCTTAATAGTATTCCAATAAATCAAGAAATCAGGACTTGATTACACACAACTGTTTTAAGCAATCGAAACTGAGCTCTGGTATTCTCAATTATAGTTCGATAAGAATGACATCAATCTTCTAAATTATTGTATTTTCTTATTTTTACAATTGAATAAAAAAATTAGAATAGACCAGAAAACTGCTGATGTATGATAGTTAGTAGCTTATGAATATTTCTAGCGGACTATCCTAAGTTTATATCCCGTCTCAGGAAAGTTGGAGAAACAATTGCGCCTTTGCCCAATGATTCATTTGGACAATATGACGCATGATAGATCGTAATAAAGTTATCATTGATTTAATAAAATTATTTATACTCGTTTATTATAGAATCTAAAAGCTATTAATTAAGACTCACCTATTGTAGTAACTTAAGACTCCTCATTTTGTGTTTCTGAAATTGATAATTAAACTTTTAAAAAAACGTGAATAGAAAAATAAAAAACTTAACTTATAAAATTGAAGTATAAGTTGTATTTTATGACAATCGATATTAAACTCATCTTGTGCAATGTATTGTAGTATGTGTAGTCTAATTATGTAGTACATAGGTTTTTTTTTTAAAGAAAACTTTTATGAATTCATATCTTGTACTTCATTGACACACAAGTTGAGCTCTACTGCCACTTATAGTTTATTTAAGCAAATAATTAAAAAAACAGT
Organism: Merodon equestris; assembly: GCA_958301585.1. Lineage (NCBI taxonomy): Eukaryota > Metazoa > Arthropoda > Insecta > Diptera > Syrphidae > Merodon > Merodon equestris. Next base: position 49,870,955 of record OY284414.1, read on the forward strand.
GTTTTTTTTTGCTTATAAGGAAATAATTGCGAAAGCTCACCGGTATTGTTTTGAGTTAATGATTGGTGGCTGATGTGGAGTATTGAGGAGTCTTCTATTAATGTGCTTGAGCCGTAGCTAATGATGCTATCATGATCTGACATGATTGAAATGTTTTCATTATTCTGAGTCGCGTTTGCTGCTATTGTGCTCGTTGTGTCAATACAGGAATTAAGGGAATCATTAGAAAAATCCTTTGAAATATTATCTGACATCTGTGTCATCTGAGTGTCCGTGGTCACGCTTGGACACACAATTGTCAGGGGCAAATGAGCAGATTCTTCTAATGCAGTACTATCAATACCAAGCATTTGACTGTGTACTGTACGATCAATTGAATGCTTGAACATATTAAGGTCGTCATTTTTAGAATCTATTGCATTTGCCTCAATTTCAAGGCTATCTGTTGATAGTTCCATTAAGGATAACTTTGGTTCTTCACATTTTCTTAATTTTGATTTGAGTATTATCTCAATGCTATTTGTTGTAATGGACTGTGGTATATTGGATGTTGTATTGACACTTATGTGACTATATTCGTTTCCATTAGTCGATTTATTCGATTTATTAGATTCATCTGATCGTGATAATAGTAAAGCTGCTTCTTCTTCAGCTTTTATTTCAATTAAATGTGCCTCTATACATGCACTTTCTAGTCCTTCGAATTCTTTCAGACTAGATAAAGATATATCATCCCCACATGTATTTCTAACGATAATTCGTCTTGTGAAACTCCCACTGCTGGATTCTGTAGAACCTTGAGGACCTTTTCGATTTTCAAGAGATATTGCCTGTTCAAGATTTTCAAATTCTTGCAAACTATTCATCGAAATATCGTCGTGTTCATTTTTTGTAAAATATTTTCGTCCAGCCAAAACATCATAATCCGGAGTACTTGAATAAGAATCTTTAAAACTACTAATTCTACTGCTGCCTATTTCAAATTCTGATTCTTCCTCTTTAATATCTTCTAATATTCCTCTATCAAGTTCATAGGGATATCTAAGTTGCGAAGTATCAGATAACTGTGTCTCAACCCATTTTTTATTCGTAAGTAATTCAACAGATTCAGTATCGGTTTGATTCCGTGCGGAAGGTGGACTTTCTTCAAAGTCAAAATTTAAATCATCTTTAAAAATTTGTGATCCCAAATTCGTAGCGGCAGGAGCAGACTTTATTAAAATTTGTTCAACCTCTTCGTCATGAAGTTCTGTTATTTTACCTGTTCTTATTTTAATACTCTTTCCTTCAGTATCAAGTTCATTTGCTTCTTTAGCAACTTCCTCTATTATAACAAACTCATCTGTTATATCTGGTTGATCGATCATTTCAAACGAATCTGGCGAATCAGGGACTTTAAATTCAGAATCAGCTTCGTTTTCTAAATCAGCCAGTTTTTGTTTATATTGTTGATGCATTAGTTCATTAAATTGTTCGTCAATTATCGAAAAAGCAACATCAGAAGTTTTTTGAATTGGCACATCTTCAACTTTATGAAGTTCATCTTGCGTTTTTACTTTATATAACGTACTGTCACAAAACGCATCGCTTTCAGTTTCCAATTTAATGATATCTTCAGTAACAGTAATATTTGGAATATTAGAATAATCCTGCATATTTTGTGATGGAAGCCTAAGTTCTTCTGCAGCTATTTGTGATTCGATTTCTTCGGTTACGGTATCTTCGATAATAGTTTGAGCAGCTAAATGTAGAGAGCTAAACGCAGGATCATTACTTTTATCCAATGTTTCAGTATGTTTCTTCTCTTTTCTCTTCTTTCTTTGTGTTGGGGACTTAAAAGCCCGCGAATATTCCGATTCATAAGGGTCATGATCCGATTCGGATTCACTGCCTTTCGGATCTTCTGAAATGGTTTTATTGAGAACTAATGAACTTACTTCTATTTCATCTGATGGATTCTCAAAGCCATCGAACTTTTTTTTTACTACTTCATTATTAAGAGATGTACTTTCCATTCGTTTATGACCTTTACGTGGTTGTTCATTTTGTTGTGCGTTTTCTTCAGTATGTATTTCCTGTGGGCCTTCATTTATATCTTGAGTTTCGAACACTTGAAAAGAAACATTATCCTCATTAGTCGAGCATAGTTCAATTCCGATCAATGAAGATGATCCTGCTGATCCTATTAAGTCATCAACATTTTGAATCACCGTATCAATACAAGATATTGTTGAAGAGGATAAAAAACTATTTTCTTCTAAGCTTGATGCGAGCATTTTACTTTCTATGGATTGTGATATTTCTGGTACGTCATCAATTTGCTTTGAAAGTACATTTTCCGGTATTCCTTCTGTAGTAAATATCATTTCTTGAGATCGCTTCATTGAATTTTGTTGGTTTTCGTGATCTGAAGACATCGTACCAAGATCCTCCATAAAAACTGTATTTATGTCTTCTTGAAGTAAATCCATACTCCTGCCTTCTATATCGATGTCTTCATCATGTTCCTCGATCGATGCTACTAACGTCTCTGAAAAATCGGATGTATCAATGCTTGCCAAGTTTCCGGATATATCAGAACTCAGGCTTTTCATACTTTCGTGTGAGCTTATAGTTTTGCCACTGTTGTCTAATGAACTAATGGCACTAACATACTCCGTTGATTCTTTACAAATAGATGCATCTAGTGCTGTTTGATACTCTGATGAAGTGTAAATGGTATGAACCTCGAAATCTGACGAATAAGGCCTGCTACTGCTTTTGTAGTTACTTTCGCTCGAACTTGAGTTTTCCCCTTCATGCAAAGACCATCTCTGCAATTTTGGGCTTATGGATCTCTGGGAAGGTGGGCGATCAAATTGTGTATAATGTTGAACTGAATCAAGGGCTACATTCATTGAACAATCTAAAATATCATCAGGCTGGCCACTTATTTCAGGAATGTTATCCAATATTGTAGAAGTAAGACCCTTTGCGTTTTCATATTTTTCTACTTCTTGAAGTATGGTTCCACTTTTGAGGTGGGAAATATTTCTAAATTCAAACTCTGATGGTGATTGCTTAATAGATTTTCCGTCTCTTACCACTTGGATAAGTTCTTCTTTAGCTGCATCCAAAGACTGTTGGACTTCTTCTAATGTTTTTTCAACTAGAAGCACACCTTCGTCTGGAGCATTATCTGTTATTTCCATTGATAATGTATTGGTGCTGCATTTTTCTGAAAGTTCTAATTCACTTTTGTCCAGCAAAAGATCAAGTTTTGCAATTTTGGGTACATTTTTTTCCACCGACTTATGATTATCGTGATCATTTTTTTCAGTATTGTTCCGACAAACTTGGTTCGTTTCAAATAATGGTTGATGTTTAATTTCTGACAGCTGGACAAATACATCACATGCACTGGGCGATATAGGGCTACCTGAAATAACTAGATCTTTCGAAGATTTTTGAGTATATGTTTCAATTTCTAGCAAATCATTACGTGTTTCTGACGATTGGCGCATTACTTTATTATCTTGAAACGAGTGTACTTCCAATTCTTCAGGTTGGGAACAATCCTGTTCAGGCTCTATAATAATTCCCTTTTCAATTATGTTTTCATGTTCCTGTACAGTGTTACTTTCATAATCCTTTCCTTCTTCCTTAAATGAGGGCTTGGACTTTATAATTACATTGCTGCTAAGTTCTCCAATATAGAAACTAGTATGTTTTTCCAATTCATCATCAATAGTTTTTTGTTTTTCTGTGGAAGGTAAAAAGTGCTCACATTCCGAATGTTGATCGTAAGAAATACCTATATAATTGTTTTTTTTACCTTTTTCATCGGCTACCTTTTTTGATTTCATTTCATTCGTATCTTCATATTCTTGATAAATTACTTGTACTGTATTGAGGCTTTCAGATGATTGATTTATATTGATTTCTGGTTCGCAATGTAGTTTGTCTCTTATTGGGGTTGTAATGAGTTTTTGGGCGATCTGTTCTTTTTTGGAAAATGTATCATCATATTCATTCAGATCTGTTGAAGTTTGTCCACTCAGTTTTGTTACTGGTTGAATAAAATCGTATGAAATATTCTCACTTTGTTGCTGTCTCGGTTTTGGGATCGGTTGTCCATCATTTACTTTTTCAATCAGTATTTTATCCGTTTCTTCTTTGATATCTCTGTACAACGTGCGTGGTGTTGGAATTGGAGTGACTTCTTGGGCTAAACTCTCGTCTTTGGTTGGCAGTTCATCGCTTAAATCATGCTGAGTGATCTCTTCTCCTGTTTCTAAAGCAAAAAAATATATATATTAAAGAGTAAACGCATTATGGACATTCGTGTAAATGTCAAATATTCGAAATAATATTAACAATATATTCGAATCTATCATGCCATGGGAATTTTGTATTTGCCGCAATTAGAGCTCAACTATTGACATAATAATTAAAAAGAATTAAGAATTGGAATATGTAAACTTGCATAAATGTACCTGCAGAAAAATCTTGAATATCGTTGTCTGAGGTGATTTGTTCAGTATCAGCTATCGTACTTGCTGTTGCTGATATACTTTCGATCCAGCTTATTTTTGAAAAATCTTGTTGAAGACTACTTAATTCATCTTCGTGAACAATTGTACTGAATGTTCCATTGAAATATTCTACATTTTTATCAATGTTTTCTATTTCTGAAGAGAGTTTCTGAATTTGTTTCTCAATTTTCTTATCATTCACATTATGCACCATGGTGGGGCTGGCTAAAGGTTAAACATAATTCGCTTAAAAAATTATTTATTTATTTTTTTTAGTTACCTCTTAATATTTCAGCATTATTTAGACAAATTTGTCTTGTTTCATTTAAACATTCATCAGATTGTTGTTCAAATGTCGTTTTTAAAGTTGCAATTGGCAATTTATCCGACTGATTAATTACATCTAAATTAACATTAAACTCTGTTTCTATGGACTTTTGCTGTTGAATATTTAAAATTGTTAAACTTTCCTCTAATACTTTGTGCACTAGAAATGATGCCTCTTCTTTAATTGCGTGCATTGATAATGCTGAAATATGGACAATATATGTATGTATGTTCTCTAAGAGAATAGTAATATCTTTAAATTGAAAATGTAAAAAAAAATATTATATTAAAAAAACAAAACCAAAATAAAAATTTATTTCGGATTAAGATGGCTGGGCATAATCATTTTCCATTAATCTGATATATTTTACATATGGGGCATTTCACGTCAAGCGGACAATGAAAAAAAAGTGAAGTTCTGAAATTTGTTCATATTAGTTCCAGTTGTACTTCTAGTTATAGTATGAATACGAACACATAATATTTTTTTTATATGATGTGTATTTGTCTAGTTATGGGCTTCTAAAGAATCGTCTATATCAAAAGTCGTATATTTTGGAAGAATTTTTTCGTATTGAAAAAAAATTACAATAAATTTTCAAATTACCCGATTTGCATCAAAAGTTTCCTGCTCTTTTTAAAAAAGAAATCAATTTCGAAAAAAAAAAAATTTAATGTTCAAAACCGGAAGTAAACATTTCGAAACAACATTTTGGAAACTTCGACCAATTTTATTTTTATTTTTCTTGTTTCAAAATATAGCTTAGAGTATATACATACATATGTATGTATGTATATAATACACCAGCAGTTTTGAAATGGGATCTGCATTAGTTAAGGAGGTAGGTAAATTAATGTATGTACATGTGTAAGTATTTATGCGGTAAGTATTATGTTAGGCGTTTGTTTATGTCGGTTAATATGCGAATTATGAAATTAAAATACGACAGTATTAACATTTATCATCCTGTTCATTTGTGTTGAAGCTCTAACAATAATTAGGGGTAGTTACTTTTAAATAAAAAAAAAATTAATACATTGACAAAATTCATTTAAATATTGTAAATAGAAATATTAGTAGGAAGAAATAAAAAATAATTTTACCTGTAGTTTGTCAAAAAGTTTATTTCTTCAATTAATAAAGGATTAATTATTTAGTTACTAAATGTTTAATTATTTTAACTTAATTACAAGTTTATTATCTTCATAATTATCATTATATTGTAGTCCCATTTCTACTCTCTTATCTGCCCTATCTTTTAGAATTAATTACTTATGTATCATTTTGAATTTCCGTTATTATTTAATTGTTGCTCTTAGTGACTGGTGCTTGACAGAGACAATTTATAATGGCTCCGTACGGTGATCGATATTTTAATCCATTTCGTTTGGTGAATCATCGAAAGTTTAAAAGTATAAGAATAATTTCTACATGTTTAGTGCAAAAGTGGGGATTTCCAGCAAACGTTTACGCCAGTAGCTTACGAAAATAAAGAAGTGCCCTGCAGTCCAACATCGAGTGAATTTTCACAAAACATCCAAGACGAACCATTCATTCCCGAAGACAAATTCAAACATAATTCAACTCAAACTGACACAGTAATAGATAACCAAGACATTTTGAAGCAGCTAAAGGAGAAATTTAATGATCCATCTACTTCTGCTTCTATGAAAACTATGATCCTGACCATAGAACCTAAGTCCTGAAGTGAAAATAGACTTGCAGAAGAGTTTGAAACATCCAGGCGACAGGCGAAAAAAGCAAAGCAGCTTGTAGATCAGTTTGGTATTTTGTCATCTCCGAACCCACGTGGTGGTCGTTAACTTCTACCCGAGACCGATAACTTGGTTAAAAAATTTTATCTCCGAGAAGACATTAGCCGAATAATGCCCGGTAAAAAAGATTTTATATCTGTTAAACAGGATGACGGAAAAAGAATTCACATACAAAAACAACTTCTGATGTGCAATATTGATGAACTTCTTCAGAAGTTCAAGGAAGAATATCCAGACGTACAAGTAGGTTTAACAAAGTTTTTTATTCTAAGACCCAAACAATGTACCCTGGAACGCATATGGTATGTGTTTGTACTTACCACCAAAATGTAAAGCTAATGTTGAATAGTGGAGACATAGCTAATCTTACAGCTGGAACTGCTATGGAACTTTCATCTTATAAGGATTGCCTTCGCAAGATGATCCAACACAGACGTGACGTGTTGTAAATCTTGTCCTGGCTTAAGTGCAATTCGTGATAATTTGAAAATCAAGTGACAGAAGTGCAGTTTAGAAAGTGGCTTGGCACAGACCGATTCACATTATCTACTCTAGTACTATCTTCTGATGATTTTGTAGATAGCTTGTGTAATGCCTTGGATACTCTGAAACCTCATGCTTATATTGCAGAGACACAGGCGCTTTATTTTAAAAATCTTAAGGAGACTATCAATGAAGGAGAAATACTCGTACAATGTGATTTTGCAGAAAATTATAGCTTCGTTGTCCAATATGCTGCCCAATCTTTTCATTGGAATAACGACCAAGCAACACTTCTGACTTCGGTGTTTTATTATAGAGACGGAATTGAAATAAAACATGGCAGCATTGTTATGATTTCAGATGATTTAAAACATGATACAGCCACTTTTTACGCTTACCAAAAAATACTACACAAACACCTTTTTGAAAAAGCAATAGTTGTGTCTAAAATTATATATATAACCGATGGTGCCTCTCAACATTTTATAAATAGATTCAATTTTGTGAATTTATTTTATTATAAACATGATTTTAATACGAATGCAGAGTTACATTTTCACGCAACGTCTCATGGAAAGGGGCCATGTGATGGTCTTGGGGGAAACCTCAAACGTTTAGCGACACGTGCAAGTCTAAAATTACCTGCAAGTAGATCAATCGTTTCACCAATGCAGTTATATAAATGGGTAAAATCATCTTTAAAACAAACAACGATTTATTACTGCTCCAAAGATGATATTAATCTTGAAAGAATTTTTTTACAACCCCGGTTTGATTCTGCAATAACCATTTCAGGAACTAAAAAATTGCATGCCTTCATTCCGACAACGGAAGGTATTCTTGTAAAAAGAACCAGTTGCGTAGATGCTCAAGGTATAATTGTAAAAATTATAAAGTAAAATCGTTCTGAATTTATTATTACGTTATTTCATTACATTATCATTTAATTTCACAGCAGTTTTAAGTAGTAGTAGTAGTCGTTTTTAGTAGTTCCGGAGATAGGTTAGGGTGGGGGTACCCTAGCTTAAAAACTAACAAACAAACATTATTTCTTTACAATATTAACACTAAAATACTAATTATACTAATACTATATGCTAATTTCTACTAATACTACTATACATACTAAATACTATACAAACCACAATAATAATAACTCTATTCGCACCAACCGGCCGAACTACACAAACGCCTAACATCATACTTAACTTACTGCTACATGTACATAAATTAATTTACCTACCTCCTTAACTAATGCAGATCCCATTTCAAAACTTCTGGTGTATTATATATATACTCTAAGCTATATTTTGAAATAAGGAAAATCAAATTGGTCGAAGTTTCCAAAATGTTGTTTCGAAATGTTTACTTCCCGTTTTGAACATTAATTTTTTTTTTCGAAATTGATTTCTTTTTTAAAAGAGCAGGAAACTTTTGATGCAAATCGGGTAATTTGAAAACTTATTGTAATTTTTTTCAATACGAAAAAATTCTTCCAAAATATACGAATTTTGATATAGACGATTCTTTAGAAGCCCGTAACTTGACAAATACACATCATATAAAAAATAATATTATGTGTTCGTATTCATATCTCCTAGAAGTACAACTGGACCTAATATGAACAAATTTCAGAACCTCAGTTTTTTTCCTTGTCCGCTTGACGTGAAATGTCCCTCACAAAAGTATTCGGAATTATGTTTTTTCCTGATTTGAGTGCTTTTAAATAACAAATAATTAAGCATTAATAATGAAAATCAGTGTCAATTCCACATTTATTCCCTATTAACAAATAATAAAAAAAAATTAACTCTCTCTACAACGAGAAAAAAATAACAATAACGGAGCGAAATCCATGTCACAAAAGTATTCGGAAATTTTGCTTATAGCTAATATAATTTCAAAATAAAAAGTAAAACTAAAATTTCAATATCGTGTGGCAAAACCTTTTTGCTTTATAACTTCTTTAAGCCTATTTGGCATTGGGTTTATAAGCCTTTTTGTCGTTTCAGGACTTATTTTACTTCATTCTTGAGAAATGGCTACCTTCAGTGACGATTTGCTTGTTATTGGATGCTTGCGGATTTTTTGCTTTATGATGGCCTATAAATGTTCGATCGGGTTAAGGTCTGGAGACTGTGGTGGAGTTTTCAACTGTTTTGGGGTGTTATATAAAACCTACATTTTTGTATTGTGCGCTGAATGCTTTGGGTCATTATCGTGTTGAAATAAATAACGACCCGAAAGCAACAATTTCTCAGCACTCTCATTCAAATTGTTTATATATTGATACTGATTCATTGTATTTTCAATAAATTGCATATTTCCAACCCCATTCGCACTCATGCAGCCCCACAGCATAACGTGTTTTATCGTTGGTAAGTATTTCTGGCCTCCGTCGGGTCCAAATATGTTAAATTTTGCTTTTTCACTAAATATTACACTACTCCAAAAATCTTAAGTGCAGTTTAACCCTTCTGTTCTGTTGGGGTCATCTTATGACCAAAAATGACTTTAGTGCTTAATATCTCTTCTAATATTCATTTGATTTCAATTTTCTTTCTAGTCAGTGCATGAATTTAAGAATAGTTTTGAAAAATAAAATCGGATTGATTGCAGTTACGTCCTATATGCGATTTAAAGTATGTGTACGCACGTGTTACGTTTCGGGTCATTTATGACCCACGCACTAAAAATTTATTACAGCTGCGTTGTTGGTGCTATTCCTTTGCTGAAATAACTGTATATTTTTTATGAAAGTGCCATATATTTGTAAGGATTTTTTTTTTGTTGGAACCGTGGACAGTGTTTTTATTTCTCATTGTGGTGTGTTGTGTCTGACGGGATAGTTCGTTTTTCAAATAGTTTACATTGAAATAAGAAAAAACAAAGGTTTTATGACTGAAGAAAGGCAAATGAGAGTAGGTTTTTTTTTATGTTTATAGTGAGTTTTTGTTATAATCCACATCATTTTCAAAGAATCGCTATGTTGGTGAACAAGAAATAGAAGCCCTTCTTAGTTGTCCTGGGCAGACTGATGATGATTTTCAAGATGAGGCTAGAATTGATGGCGATGAACGATTAGGTGATATAGATGTGGAAGATGAAAGTGCTTCCGAAGACGACATAAGTAGCGATTTAGAAGATCCGATAGTGACATCTGACAACCCAACTGAATATTGGAATAAGGATCGGAATATAAAGTGGACAATAACACCTCTCGGAAATCAATTCGCATGGGCATCTATAGAAAATGTTATTCATCAACGAGCAGGTGTCACTTCTTTCGCAATTCATGGCATTTCTAATCTTAGTGATGCTTTTGATATGTGTATGACTCCTGGTATAAAAAAAGATGTTATCCGTTTTATAAATATGCAAGGAGTCAGAGTATCAGAGCATTTTCAGATGATAGACGAAGTTGAGTTGGACGCATATTTAGGACTTTTGTTGCTCACTGGTACTGGTACTGGTATCCACTTAGCATTCACACATACCGCTCTCATTAATTACTCTTATTGTGTAGGTGTCTATCGCTCATATGGTGAAAGCATGAAATCCTTGTGGGATGAGAATTATGGTCGTCCAATGCTAAGAGCTGTTATGTCTCTTGAACGCTTTTTTTGAAATCTCACGAATGCTTGCTTTAGACTAAGCCGATGGTCAGAAGTTTGTGGAGATAAGCTTGCACCCATCCGTGAATTATATGAAAAGTGGAACCAGAATCTTAAGTTACGGTACATGCCAAAGGAAAACGTGACTGTAGATGAACAACTGATTCCCTTCCGTGGTAGATGTCCCTTCAAAGTTTACATGCCCAGTAAACCAGGTAAATACGGAATGAAAGCATGGATGGCTACTGATTCTGCGATTTCGTTTTGTCTTAATTTTCAAATTTATCTTGGACGAGTTGGAGGTTCATCAGAAAGGAATCAGGGAGAACGAGTCGTTCTGGATTTAGTGTCAGAGTACCAAGGAAGAAATATAACAACTGATAATTTTTTTACTAGCCATTCGTTAGCCTTGGAACTGTTAAAAAAAAAGAATTAAAAGAAGTGGGACAGTTCGAAAGAATAAGAGGTTTCTACCGGTGCGCGCTACAGATAAGCAGCTCAGAAAGCTTCCAGTGTTTTCCAGCAAATTCTTCTTTCATGAGAAAGAAACACTTGTGCAATATGTACCAAAGAAGTATAAGTTGATCACCTGGCTAAGTACAATGCATCGTGACGGTAAAGTGTTAGAAGAACATTCAAAAAAGATTCCCGAGATTATAGAATTTTACAATTCGACTAAGGGAGGGGTGGACACAATGGACCAGTTAGTACGCACATATTCATGCAAGCGACAAACTAACCGGTGGCCAGTAGCTCTATTTGCCAATTTTATAGACATTATTGCGCTAGATGCTTATATATCATGGACAGAAATTCACCCGAACTGGAATCAAAACAAATTGTTCAAGCCCATGCTTTTTTTACATGAGCTAGGAGAACACTTAGTTCGGCCGTGTATTGTCGACGGAATCGTCTTCCAAGAGCTGAAGCTTCTGCATACATCGTTCGCAATACTCAAACTAATAGTTAGCATTAACATCATTACCACCCATTAAAAAACTTAAAACAAGTGACCGTAAGCGCTGCAAGTTTTGTCCTCCGAGCAACGAGAAAAAGACCTTCACCTGTTGCACGGTTTGCAACAAACCAGTTTGTCCCACCCATCGGCATACAATTACAGCAACATATTGCCAAGAGCACAAATTAATAATTTGTTATTATAATTTATGACCCGAAACGTAACACGTGTGATTTTTTCTAACAGAACAGAAGGGTTAAGTGCTTTTTTGCAAACTCTAACCTTTTCTTTCGGTTGACTTCGCTTATCAATGGTTTGCAGCGTGGAGTACGACCATTGCAGCCAGCGCTTCTGAGCACCCTATGCACGGTTTCATCACAAACATTAACACTGCTATACTCAGCCATATCTCTATTTATTTCTGGAGCTGATTTTTTTTGGATCTTGTTTTATTTTTTCTTATTTTAATCGATTTATCTCGTAGATTTAATTTCATAGGACGGCCAGATCATTGTTGTGATTGAATGCTATCGCGCTGTAAAATGCTATGAATTGTAGAAATGCTTCTATTTACATAAGACGATATTTCCTTTGGTTTTTGCCTTTACTGTGTATTTGAAAAATAATTTTTCTTTCTTTTTCCGTAATCGCCCTTGATTTTCTACCCATTTTAATATAAATTTAGTAAGATGCTCTAAGCAACGAAAAATATACTGTATGATAGCCTTTTGATGTTTGCGAATACTTACGAGTATTATGTGTTAAAAAAAAAAATTATTATATATGTTATGAACTTTTAGGCACAAGTGTGCTGTCATTCCAATATAGTTCCATAACAGTTTAAAAGTCATACGATTCGCATGTTTCGGCTTTGTTCGTGGTTTGACTGGGTCTCGATCTCCAGATCTCTTTTTTTCTTCTACATGGTGCCGAAACCCGGAAACAAAGTTTCCAGAAATTAAATCGTCACCGGAAATCTTTAAACTTCGCTAATTTCGGAACTTTCAGCAAGAACGGCCTATCGTGGCCAAGTCACAAACATTGTGAGAAGCGCGTCGGAGTACCTCCGAAAGTAATCTGGATCTCATCGAAGAAGAGCTGCAAGCATTACTCCAACGCTTAACGGCTGCTCATTAAAGCATTACCGTTGTGAACAAAGAGGTAAGAAGCTAATCTTTGCTCAAGGCGGGCGAACTCGACAAGGACATGGAAAAGGTAGCCGATTTTCAGGACATGGCAGTCGAGACATTAGCTAAAATTGGTTTGCGTCTGCAGAAAGTCCAACGAAAACAAGCTCCATCATCCGATGTTCTGGACAACTCCAATAGTAATCGACTCTCCAACCACAACGATATCTGTCCCCCTAAACTTCCGAAACTCCCACTTAAAAGGTTCGATGGAAGGGGGAGGAAATGTCGCAAGTCTGTCCAAATCAAGAAAACTACTAATCCGTTTCCTAATAGGCGGCGCCAGTCAGTGTTCATACATTCGCGAAGACCTGGTCAGGAAATTAAAGGTTCCAACTATTGGACGAGTAAATTTGCCGCTGATGCCATTTGGATCCAAAAATCAAACGTCATCGAAGCTGTTTAATAAAGTGAGAGTTATGCTCGAAAGTCAATACAGCTGTAACTTGTGGATATTGAAGCAGTAGTGGTGCCAAATCGACGTTCTTCCCTCACCTGATTTGTCATGCGCCCATATTCAGAATCTTTTTATGGCTGATGTTCATCATGCAAATATCGACGCAGAGGAAGGATTGAGTCTCCTCATCGAATCCGACACGTATTGGTCAGTAGTTACCGGCAAACAGCACCCTCTTAGAGAGCTGTCGAGACGATATTTGGGTGGACGCTAAAAGGGAAGCATTCATTCGGTAAGAAATTTTTTTTCGAACGGAAACGTACATTCTTCCTCTAGTTGCAGCACCGCTCTATGTATTTCCTAGTTACGAAACGCTTGCTAAACATTTTGGTCGCTCGAAAACATCGGCATCCGCCAAGAAGAAGTAGAAAACGAACTACTGGCAGAAGATCTGATGGCCCAATGTATAACTCGTAAAGGACATCGCTATGAAGCTGTTCCGACATGGAAAAAAGGAGACGATACTCTTCACAGCAACAAGGAACAAGCATTAAAACGATTGCGGGCTCTAACAGCGCGACTTTCTAAGAATTCTGCCCTTCTCAAAGAATATGACGCAGCTGTCCAAAAGATGATCTCCGACGGCTTTGCTGAATGCGTTCCTCCAGCCAGGAAGTGTCAACAAAAGCCCGTGCTCTACCTCCCACACCATCCGGTGTTCAAAGCGCTATGGCATGGTCGTCGACGTGGAAAAGGCTTTTTTGCAAATCATGCTCAATGAAAACGATCGTTATACCCTTCGCTTTGTGTTATTCGTTTCGGGTGCACTTATACGTCGAATAAATCAGTATATGGATTGCCGAATGATCAGTGTTACCTTTGGGGTAAACTGTAGCCCATTTTTATTAACAGCCACCATGCGAGAGCATTCACATCAGGAAGAAGCAAATTTTCCTTCGACTTGTCATCTGTTGCAGAAAAGTTTTTATACGGACGACGTCGCTATGACAGAAGAGGAGGCAATCTGTGTAAGTCAGGAAGATCAATGAATTTAAGAAAATGGAATTCAAATAGCAATCGTGAACGAGAAGTTTTGGGTTCGGAACACACAGACGTAACTCAGAAAATGCTTGGTATGAATTGGTTAGTGCTTGCCGACGAGATTGGTACTGCGACAAATTCCCTAGAAGGGGAGCTAACAAAAGAATTGTTTTAAGTACAATTGCGAGAGTTTGGTCAGTCCATTAATTGTGAAGGTAAAACTACTCTTTCAGTCTATATGGAAGGAAAAACTGTCCTGGGACGAGCCGCTAACTGGAGATCTACTAAGTGAATGGGAACATTGCGCGAAAGGCTTGTCACATCTCAGCGAAGTAACTATAACTCGAGCAGCCTTGACATTTTGTGCGACGGATACGAAGGATGTTCATATTTTCGCTGATGCAAGCACTTTTGGAGCTTTAGCTTTTATTACAAGCGTCGATTCATTGGGAGGAAGGACTTCAACATTTCTGTGTGCAAAGAGTCGAGTGGCTCCATTGAAGGACAACGGCCTCACTTTGCCGAAGTTAGAGCTGACTGCCGCTTTGATTGCAGCGGCATTTGATGCGGTCGCTAAAAACTTCCATCTGTGGCTTTTACTTATGCACCTTTCGAAGATAACGTTAAATTGGATCCAAGGAGAAAGGAGTAACTGGAAGCCTTATATACAAAGCAGGGTTAACGAAATAAAGCTACATACAAAGTTTTCCCAGTGGCGGCATTGTAGTGGAAAGGAAAATCCGGCTGATCTTGTGACAAGAGGTGTCAGCGCCGAGGTTTTGCAATCTTCTTCTCTCTGGATTATCATGGTGGAAGACTGAAGATTTTCCAGGTCAACATTCCGAGCCGATAGATAGTATTGTTCTGATCATGGAGACGGCTGCTGAAGCTGAGTTAAAGCCGTTATCGCCTTTACTTCCGTATGAAAATGTGGGTGCATAGAAACATCTTTCGGTATATGTACAACGTTTCGCCAAGGCCTGTCGTACAAAGAATGGCTCAACATTTAAACACCTAAATGCAAAAAAAATCGAGGGTGCACAAATCTATTGGATCAGGTACATTCAGACTAATTATTTTTCTAAAGAAGTTTGCTCTTTGCAGGAAGGGAAGCCAATTCCGAAGACATCCAAAATTTGGGAACTGCTTCCTTTTCTAGATAACAATAGGCTATTGAGAGTTAAAGGTCGTCTTCAATATCTTGACGACTCCTCACACATACGGCGTCCTATAATATTACCAACCGAGTCTCAAATCACGGGCCTCATCATAGATGACTATCACCAGGGTACCCTGCATGGTGGGACAAATACTCGTATTGTGCTGTCTCAACTGAGAACAAGTTTTTTGGCTTTCTGAGGGACGTCAGGAAGCGAATAAGGACGTGCGTAATATGCCGAAAGTTATTTGGGAAGCCGTCTTCAGCGCCATTTGGACCTCTGCCTGTCGAACGACTGAGGTTATTCAGGCATTTGATATCATTGGCGTCGATTTTTCCGGTCCACTTTACACGATGAGTCGGACAATATGAGTAAAGTCTGTATGATGGTTTTCACCTGTGCAGCCATTCGAGCTGTGCATCTCGAGATGTTGCCGAGTCTGTCAACGGATAGCTGTCTAACGGGTATCAAACGTTTTATAGCTCAAAGAGGAGTTTCGACGTCATAGAGCCGCCTTTGAGCTAAACGGTGTAGGGTTTGAAGATGGAGCGCTTCAAGATTTCTTAGCGCATAAACGTGTGAAATGGAAGTTTTCAGCCGAGCGAGCTCCTTGTCCTAAAGGTGGTATAAGGTAAGGCTAAACTTACCTTAGAACAAATGAGGACTCTTTTAATTGAGACTGAAGGCGTGGTCAATTCGCGTCCTTTAACCTATGTGGGCAGCAACCAATTAGATGCGGAGCCCTTGACACCGGCTCACTTCTTGGACATTCAATACGGGCCTACCTTGCCTGTGGATGTACCCGATGATGTTAATGGGATTCGAACTTTATGGACAAGTCATCGGAAATATACAAATAAATTGTGGAGGCGCTGGAGGATGGAGTACTTACAACTATTGCGCTCCTTTTATCACAATAAGGTATGTGCATCTTCAAAATTTTAAAGGGGAGATGTCGTGCTAGTGGCAGATTCTAGAAAGATGCGATTGGACTGGAAGTTAGATAGAATAGAAAACATTTTCCTGGTCGAGACGGTCACACAAGGGCCTGCGGAATAAGTTATTCTAACGGGTTTAGAACTCGACGACCCGTGCAATTGTTATACGATTTGGAGATCCCTGCAGTTACGCCGCCCGGAAGATGTTAAAACAAAATTATTATTATATGGGTTATGAACTTTTAGGCACAAGTGTGCTGTCATTCATAATAAAACAGTTGAAATTTAAAAGTCATACGATTCGCATATTTCGGCTTTGTTCGTGGTTTGACTGGGTCTCGATCTCTCTCTGTCTTTTTTACATTATGTACTAATAAGGAAAGCCAACAACATATTTTAAAAAGAATTTAAAACGGCACTTGATTTTAACTATAAATGATAGCAATTCCCGATACTTTTGTGACATGGATTTCGCTCCGTTATTGTTATTTTGCTTTTTTTGTCGTTGTTGAGAGAAAATGTTCATTTTTTTAAATTATTTGTTAATACGGAAAAAATGTTGAATTGACACTGATTTTTATTATTATTGCTTAATTATTTGTTAGTTAACAGTACTCAAATCCAAAAAAAAACATAATTCCGAATACTTTTGTGAGAATCTGTACGTGTTATACGAGTATGTATACACAATAAGTGTAAATTTAAAAATCGACTTCCCTGAAAGTCGCCTTGAAATAGCATAATCTATATGTATAAAAAATTGTTGCAGGTTTTGGTGTGACTTTATAACTCACGAACGGTCAAACCGAATTTGATTAATTTTTCAAGGTTTGTTTTTTTCGGTTTGTTTATTTCTTGTTGGTCGACGCATTCGTGAGTTATAACTTTCTATATCAACATCTGATTTTGACGTGGAATTGAACAGTTATTCGGCGTTGCATTAATATTGCTATCTGGTGATTTTCAGCGAACCTTGCCCGTCATTCCCCCGATCAACCCCAGCTGATGAGAATAATGCATATTTGAAAAGTTCGTTTCTTTGGGAAAATGTACAGAAGTTATCGCTTGACATACATATATACATATGTCAAAATAATCATTCAGCACGTGAGTTTTCAAAACAATTGCTGCAGATTGGCGATGGTAAAATTACAAGTGATTAAAATTGCCTTATCACGTTACCAAATACCTTTTGCACAATTTTAACATCAAAAGAAGAACTGATTGACCGTTTTTCCAAACACTGTTCGAAACTATGAAAATCATGTTTGGTTAAGAGAATGCGGAATTATAGCACCAAAAATGCAAATGTTAATGACATCAATTTTCAGATTCAACAGAAATTGCCAGGTGACTTGGTATCATACAAATCTGTTTATACCGCTACGAATAAATAAGATGCGATAAATTATCCGATTGAATTTTTGAACTCTTTGAAACCACCCGGTATGCCACCACATGGTATGAATTTAAAAGTTGGTTCATCTATCATATTTCTTCGAAATCTCAATTCACCAAAACTTTGCAATGGAACGAGACAGTTCTCACCGGGGAAGCAAAAGGAGGCATTGTACTGATACCGCGGATCCCATTAATACGAACAAACATGTCATTTCAATTCAAATGTCTTCAATTTCCGGTGTGTGTTTATCCTTTGCTATGACCATTTATAAAGCCCAAGGACAAACGTTTCAAGTGTGTGGAGTGAATTTGGAGAAACCGTGATTTTTTCACGGACAATTATACGTAGCATGTTCCAGAGTGGGAGCACCCAACAATTTATTTATTCATGCAACACACAATGAAACAAAAATGTTGTATACACTATTGTATTGAATTGATTAACTTTTTTTTAATTTTTTCCAAAAAAAAGAAAAAAAAGGAACCAATCAATTTGATTCAATGTTAATATTCATGCTAGCGAAGCACGCCGGGATCCGCTAGAAGAGTACATATATGGTTTTAATTTATAACTATTATTAAACTTATTTCGTTTTCAGTACTCTTAGTAAAAAACTGAATTGAATCTGAGGCGGTACGAAGTTCGCCAGGTCGGCTAGCTTTTTTATAAATAAAATTGCGAAGTTTTTCTGATATACATATACAGTGGACCAAAAAACAAAAATACACTGTTAAAATAAACAATTACCCTTAAGTTTAACTTGAAATATCTCACAATTTTTTTAATATATTGAAACGAGATAAATTACATATCAAAACATATTTTAATGTTTCAATAATATAAGCACATTTAATTTTTGTCTTTTTTTAAATTTTTATAACAATAATATCAAACTAAAAATATCACAAATTTAACGGCCAAAAAAAAAACTGGGACAGCAACAAGAAATAATTATAATAATAATTATACATTTTAGTACTTTGTCTATTGCCCTTTTGCTTTCAAAATTTCTTGCAATTTTCTACGAGTATTCATCGATCCCAAAACTCGTCTCTAGAACGAATTGTTTTTTCTTCGCATTTCTTTTTCTAGAACAGCCCAAAGGTGCTCTATGGGATTTAGATCGGGAGGTTGGGGAGGACGCGGCAACACTTTTTAGTATTCTAAACACACTGATCTCTCGTTATATCAGCTTGTGTGTTTGGATCGTTATAATCTAACAGTATTACACCTGGTGGTCTCAATTTTTCTTTTGTTTCGGGGATATAACATTTCAGGAAGTCAATGTATCCATATTTTGTTAAATTCCCTTGAATTATATGAAGGGAAACAACTCCGTTTGCTGCCATTGCCCACCAAACCTTTATGTTTCCACCTTAACTGTGGGAGTAACATTTTTTGTATCCAAGGGAGTTCCGTCCCTCCTCCACACACTATCGCTATTAAAAATGTTAAATTTGGATTTATCACAAAAATTCACTTCATTCCAAAACGCATCCGTTGTACGTACTCCTTGGCATACTCCAGTCTATTAGTTATATTTCTTTCCGATAAAGACGGCTTTTTGCGAGGTATGCGGGTTTTGAAACCTTCTTTATGTAGGAAACTCAAACTGCACACCATTTGCGGATGAGCTTTTGTAATTTTGTCTTTTATCAAAGTTTTGGCAATTTCTACAACTGATTTCTTCGGATTTCCATTTACAATTCTTAATATCCTTCGTTTAGTTTACTTCGTAGAAATTTCCTTTCACTTCCCGAAACACGATGAAGAGAACCGTTTTCACAATGTTAAAAACTGTTGAATAAGGTTAATTAACCTTTGAAGAAATTTCACGAATTCTGTAATTTTTTTCATAACGATCAATTATTAACTCGTTCATATCGCGAGAGGTCTGTTTATTTTTAATTTTTTCACAACGAATAATAGTGGAAGCAGTCTTTGATCCAAGATAAGTAAACCTTGTAAAACAGCTTTCCCAGTTTTTTTTGCCGATGAATTTGTGATATTTTTAGTTTTATTTTATTGTTAAAATTTAAGAAAAACAAAAATTAAATGTGTTTATATTACTGATCGCATTAAATATGCATTAATATTAAATATCAATATAATGGCTGAGATATTTCAAGTTAAGCTAAGAATAACAGATGTCCCATTTTTTTTTTTTTTTTGGTTCACGGTATATAAGGGTATATTATGGAGGTACAGAATTTCACAGTGCACCGTACTAATAGCCTTAATTAGTTTCAGAAACAACAATATATGCCAAACGGAATAAACGCCCATAACTATTAACAATTGTCAAAATCTTAAGTATGCCCTGCTTCGATGGGATGTTTTTAATTAAAAATGCAATTAATAATTGAAGGTGAAATGACAACTTAAGAAAATGAGATATATAATAAATGTACATGATACTCAGATTTACTATTATAATTGTGCAACCTAAATTCATAGCATGATAGATATAAGAATATATGTATGTAAAAATGAACTTATTGAATTCGAACAAAAAATGCACGCGTGCAAAGATAGGCAATAGCAAAAGTAATTTACCATCGCACGGCGGGGTGTTGGACAACTTTTCAGTAGTCTCTTTTATATTTGTATCTGCCCGAAATTCTTCCTTAGCTATTATATCTGCAAATATCAAAAAACGTAAAAACATATTATTGGATATACATTTTGAATGTACAGTAAGAGTGTTTTATTCAAAATATATATATGGTATGTATGTATATAAGCTTTGTGTTTTTATATATTTTATGTATGATATAAGTATTATATTCTCTGGAGATGAATTTTATAGAAAGCTGATATATTAACAAAACAAGCTAAGAACAAACAAAAAAAACACAAATTTAATAATAAAGTTTAAAAGTGTACTTTTTACATTTTGAATATGTTGGCGTTTCATCATCAAGGGATTAAAGATAAGTAGGTCAATACATACATATAGCAATAACTTTAAAATGTGTGTATATAGAAAAAATACTGGCAAGAAAAGTAAACTTTTCAAACTAACTTGATACAAAATGGCTCTTGTTCATTCTTCTGCGCTTATCTTTCTAGAGATGAAGTTTGCATTATCCATGAGAAAATTGTTCACTATTATCATAAGGTTAACCGGGAAAGGAAAAATATAGAAGTTTGCATTATTCCCAAAGAAATGTAATGACGCGTTGACACCTATTTTGAAAGCACATTTTTCCTTTTTGGAAATATTTTTGGAAAGAATTGTAATTTTTTGAGTCCTAAGGTTTAACTTTGTAGATTCCATACCCCTTAACTACCCACCATGGGTACATTTCCCTTATGCACTTTCAGAATTTATTCCGTTATGCATTCACTAATACTAACGTAAAATGGTAAAACGAGCTTAAGTAAATTATTGCACGATAATTCAGTGTTACTATCTATGTACATAGTTGATTGCGGTTATTTGCAAACCAGAGAATAAGGGGAAGTTAAATTTCTTTTTGGATAATTTTTTGGTAAGTTTTTCGGTTCTGTGTTTCTTAGATATAATTGGACACAAGCCCACAACGATTGTGTAAGGACGATACTATGTCTCGCATATTGGATCAAGAAAATCCCCAAGATACTGAATGTGTTTAAGCAAATGCCCTGAACTTTACACACCTTACGAACATTGTACCATCGTGGTGTGCCTAAAAAAACCCGATGAGAATGGCATTAAAATTATCTCAATGAATGATTCTCGCACTGGATACATGCTGACTGCACACCCATATAATGGAAAAGTACCAGTGGCCCCAAATAAACTAGTTCCAAATTACTATGTTAAAAAGTTAAGTGATGTTATTCACCATACTATTATAAATATAAACAATGGATAATTGGTTCAGTTCTGTACTGAAAAGCCGATGCTCGTCATTACATATAATCAATCTAAATTTGGTACCGACTTGTTTGATCAAAAATGTAAGGTTAACAACACTGCTCGAAAGACTTCTAAATAGCTAATTAGAGTATTTTGCAATATTTTGCAATATATATATAATAATATAATTTTTTAGTATTCTAAACACACTGATCTCTCGTTATATCAGCTTGTGTGTTTGGATCGTTATAATCTAACAGTATTACACCTGGTGGTCTCAATTTTTCTTTTGTTTCGGGGATATAACATTTCAGGAAGTCAATGTATCCATATTTTGTTAAATTCCCTTGAATTATATGAAGGGAAACAACTCCGTTTGCTGCCATTGCCCACCAAACCTTTATGTTTCCACCTTAACTGTGGGAGTAACATTTTTTGTATCCAAGGGAGTTCCGTCCCTCCTCCACACACTATCGCTATTAAAAATGTTAAATTTGGATTTATCACAAAAATTCACTTCATTCCAAAACGCATCCGTTGTACGTACTCCTTGGCATACTCCAGTCTATTAGTTATATTTCTTTCCGATAAAGACGGCTTTTTGCGAGGTATGCGGGTTTTGAAACCTTCTTTATGTAGGAAACTCAAACTGCACACCATTTGCGGATGAGCTTTTGTAATTTTGTCTTTTATCAAAGTTTTGGCAATTTCTACAACTGATTTCTTCGGATTTCCATTTACAATTCTTAATATCCTTCGTTTAGTTTACTTCGTAGAAATTTCCTTTCACTTCCCGAAACACGATGAAGAGAACCGTTTTCACAATGTTAAAAACTGTTGAATAAGGTTAATTAACCTTTGAAGAAATTTCACGAATTCTGTAATTTTTTTCATAACGATCAATTATTAACTCGTTCATATCGCGAGAGGTCTGTTTATTTTTAATTTTTTCACAACGAATAATAGTGGAAGCAGTCTTTGATCCAAGATAAGTAAACCTTGTAAAACAGCTTTCCCAGTTTTTTTTGCCGATGAATTTGTGATATTTTTAGTTTTATTTTATTGTTAAAATTTAAGAAAAACAAAAATTAAATGTGTTTATATTACTGATCGCATTAAATATGCATTAATATTAAATATCAATATAATGGCTGAGATATTTCAAGTTAAGCTAAGAATAACAGATGTCCCATTTTTTTTTTTTTTTTGGTTCACGGTATATAAGGGTATATTATGGAGGTACAGAATTTCACAGTGCACCGTACTAATAGCCTTAATTAGTTTCAGAAACAACAATATATGCCAAACGGAATAAACGCCCATAACTATTAACAATTGTCAAAATCTTAAGTATGCCCTGCTTCGATGGGATGTTTTTAATTAAAAATGCAATTAATAATTGAAGGTGAAATGACAACTTAAGAAAATGAGATATATAATAAATGTACATGATACTCAGATTTACTATTATAATTGTGCAACCTAAATTCATAGCATGATAGATGTAAGAATATATGTATGTAAAAATGAACTTATTGAATTCGAACAAAAAATGCACGCGTGCAAAGATAGGCAATAGCAAAAGTAATTTACCATCGCACGGCGGGGTGTTGGACAACTTTTCAGTAGTCTCTTTTATATTTGTATCTGCCCGAAATTCTTCCTTAGCTATTATATCTGCAAATATCAAAAAACGTAAAAACATATTATTGGATATACATTTTGAATGTACAGTAAGAGTGTTTTATTCAAAATATATATATGGTATGTATGTATATAAGCTTTGTGTTTTTATATATTTTATGTATGATATAAGTATTATATTCTCTGGAGATGAATTTTATAGAAAGCTGATATATTAACAAAACAAGCTAAGAACAAACAAAAAAAACACAAATTTAATAATAAAGTTTAAAAGTGTACTTTTTACATTTTGAATATGTTGGCGTTTCATCATCAAGGGATTAAAGATAAGTAGGTCAATACATACATATAGCAATAACTTTAAAATGTGTGTATATAGAAAAAATACTGGCAAGAAAAGTAAACTTTTCAAACTAACTTGATACAAAATGGCTCTTGTTCATTCTTCTGCGCTTATCTTTCTAGAGATGAAGTTTGCATTATCCATGAGAAAATTGTTCACTATTATCATAAGGTTAACCGGGAAAGGAAAAATATAGAAGTTTGCATTATTCCCAAAGAAATGTAATGACGCGTTGACACCTATTTTGAAAGCACATTTTTCCTTTTTGGAAATATTTTTGGAAAGAATTGTAATTTTTTGAGTCCTAAGGTTTAACTTTGTAGATTCCATACCCCTTAACTACCCACCATGGGTACATTTCCCTTATGCACTTTCAGAATTTATTCCGTTATGCATTCACTAATACTAACGTAAAATGGTAAAACGAGCTTAAGTAAATTATTGCACGATAATTCAGTGTTACTATCTATGTACATAGTTGATTGCGGTTATTTGCAAACCAGAGAATAAGGGGAAGTTAAATTTCTTTTTGGATAATTTTTTGGTAAGTTTTTCGGTTCTGTGTTTCTTAGATATAATTGGACACAAGCCCACAACGATTGTGTAAGGACGATACTATGTCTCGCATATTGGATCAAGAAAATCCCCAAGATACTGAATGTGTTTAAGCAAATGCCCTGAACTTTACACACCTTACGAACATTGTACCATCGTGGTGTGCCTAAAAAAACCCGATGAGAATGGCATTAAAATTATCTCAATGAATGATTCTCGCACTGGATACATGCTGACTGCACACCCATATAATGGAAAAGTACCAGTGGCCCCAAATAAACTAGTTCCAAATTACTATGTTAAAAAGTTAAGTGATGTTATTCACCATACTATTATAAATATAAACAATGGATAATTGGTTCAGTTCTGTACTGAAAAGCCGATGCTCGTCATTACATATAATCAATCTAAATTTGGTACCGACTTGTTTGATCAAAAATGTAAGGTTAACAACACTGCTCGAAAGACTTCTAAATGGCTAATTAGAGTATTTTGCAATATTTTGCAATATATATATAATAATATAATTTTTTAGTATTCTAAACACACTGATCTCTCGTTATATCAGCTTGTGTGTTTGGATCGTTATAATCTAACAGTATTACACCTGGTGGTCTCAATTTTTCTTTTGTTTCGGGGATATAACATTTCAGGAAGTCAATGTATCCATATTTTGTTAAATTCCCTTGAATTATATGAAGGGAAACAACTCCGTTTGCTGCCATTGCCCACCAAACCTTTATGTTTCCACCTTAACTGTGGGAGTAACATTTTTTGTATCCAAGGGAGTTCCGTCCCTCCTCCACACACTATCGCTATTAAAAATGTTAAATTTGGATTTATCACAAAAATTCACTTCATTCCAAAACGCATCCGTTGTACGTACTCCTTGGCATACTCCAGTCTATTAGTTATATTTCTTTCCGATAAAGACGGCTTTTTGCGAGGTATGCGGGTTTTGAAACCTTCTTTATGTAGGAAACTCAAACTGCACACCATTTGCGGATGAGCTTTTGTAATTTTGTCTTTTATCAAAGTTTTGGCAATTTCTACAACTGATTTCTTCGGATTTCCATTTACAATTCTTAATATCCTTCGTTTAGTTTACTTCGTAGAAATTTCCTTTCACTTCCCGAAACACGATGAAGAGAACCGTTTTCACAATGTTAAAAACTGTTGAATAAGGTTAATTAACCTTTGAAGAAATTTCACGAATTCTGTAATTTTTTTCATAACGATCAATTATTAACTCGTTCATATCGCGAGAGGTCTGTTTATTTTTAATTTTTTCACAACGAATAATAGTGGAAGCAGTCTTTGATCCAAGATAAGTAAACCTTGTAAAACAGCTTTCCCAGTTTTTTTTGCCGATGAATTTGTGATATTTTTAGTTTTATTTTATTGTTAAAATTTAAGAAAAACAAAAATTAAATGTGTTTATATTACTGATCGCATTAAATATGCATTAATATTAAATATCAATATAATGGCTGAGATATTTCAAGTTAAGCTAAGAATAACAGATGTCCCATTTTTTTTTTTTTTTTGGTTCACGGTATATAAGGGTATATTATGGAGGTACAGAATTTCACAGTGCACCGTACTAATAGCCTTAATTAGTTTCAGAAACAACAATATATGCCAAACGGAATAAACGCCCATAACTATTAACAATTGTCAAAATCTTAAGTATGCCCTGCTTCGATGGGATGTTTTTAATTAAAAATGCAATTAATAATTGAAGGTGAAATGACAACTTAAGAAAATGAGATATATAATAAATGTACATGATACTCAGATTTACTATTATAATTGTGCAACCTAAATTCATAGCATGATAGATGTAAGAATATATGTATGTAAAAATGAACTTATTGAATTCGAACAAAAAATGCACGCGTGCAAAGATAGGCAATAGCAAAAGTAATTTACCATCGCACGGCGGGGTGTTGGACAACTTTTCAGTAGTCTCTTTTATATTTGTATCTGCCCGAAATTCTTCCTTAGCTATTATATCTGCAAATATCAAAAAACGTAAAAACATATTATTGGATATACATTTTGAATGTACAGTAAGAGTGTTTTATTCAAAATATATATATGGTATGTATGTATATAAGCTTTGTGTTTTTATATATTTTATGTATGATATAAGTATTATATTCTCTGGAGATGAATTTTATAGAAAGCTGATATATTAACAAAACAAGCTAAGAACAAACAAAAAAAACACAAATTTAATAATAAAGTTTAAAAGTGTACTTTTTACATTTTGAATATGTTGGCGTTTCATCATCAAGGGATTAAAGATAAGTAGGTCAATACATACATATAGCAATAACTTTAAAATGTGTGTATATAGAAAAAATACTGGCAAGAAAAGTAAACTTTTCAAACTAACTTGATACAAAATGGCTCTTGTTCATTCTTCTGCGCTTATCTTTCTAGAGATGAAGTTTGCATTATCCATGAGAAAATTGTTCACTATTATCATAAGGTTAACCGGGAAAGGAAAAATATAGAAGTTTGCATTATTCCCAAAGAAATGTAATGACGCGTTGACACCTATTTTGAAAGCACATTTTTCCTTTTTGGAAATATTTTTGGAAAGAATTGTAATTTTTTGAGTCCTAAGGTTTAACTTTGTAGATTCCATACCCCTTAACTACCCACCATGGGTACATTTCCCTTATGCACTTTCAGAATTTATTCCGTTATGCATTCACTAATACTAACGTAAAATGGTAAAACGAGCTTAAGTAAATTATTGCACGATAATTCAGTGTTACTATCTATGTACATAGTTGATTGCGGTTATTTGCAAACCAGAGAATAAGGGGAAGTTAAATTTCTTTTTGGATAATTTTTTGGTAAGTTTTTCGGTTCTGTGTTTCTTAGATATAATTGGACACAAGCCCACAACGATTGTGTAAGGACGATACTATGTCTCGCATATTGGATCAAGAAAATCCCCAAGATACTGAATGTGTTTAAGCAAATGCCCTGAACTTTACACACCTTACGAACATTGTACCATCGTGGTGTGCCTAAAAAAACCCGATGAGAATGGCATTAAAATTATCTCAATGAATGATTCTCGCACTGGATACATGCTGACTGCACACCCATATAATGGAAAAGTACCAGTGGCCCCAAATAAACTAGTTCCAAATTACTATGTTAAAAAGTTAAGTGATGTTATTCACCATACTATTATAAATATAAACAATGGATAATTGGTTCAGTTCTGTACTGAAAAGCCGATGCTCGTCATTACATATAATCAATCTAAATTTGGTACCGACTTGTTTGATCAAAAATGTAAGGTTAACAACACTGCTCGAAAGACTTCTAAATGGCTAATTAGAGTATTTTGCAATATTCTTGACGAAATTGGTGATAGTTATATCACGTTACGTTTTGTTTAAATTTGCAAATACATATGATGAAACACTTTTTAAAACAAATTGGCTTTCCGTTGATCCATTCACATTTGAGAACAAGATGTCAAATTCCACGGCGTAAAAAAAAATGTGAAGGAGCTTACCAGGGACGTATGGAATTCGTTCGAAAACTCAGAAAAATTATGCCGGGCAACTCATGAATTCCTTAATAAGTCTGTAAGATGTGCTTTCTTTAAAATCAAAAAGGACAGAAAAATGTATGCATTATCTGCAAGAATCCGATGTGTATGGAGTATAGAGCTATGGTTTGCTTTTGGTGCAGATAAAAAAAAAATTGAAATCGTAATAGAAAAGGTTTTCAGTTAAGTGATGTAATCCTTTTTTTTAAAGAAATTTATTAAAGTTTTTGTTTTTTTTTGAAAGAATAATATTTGTTTTATTTGAAAATCTAAATGGAATCTCTTTTTTGTGACCCTGTAATTTATTTTTTAATGAAAATAAAGTTACAGTTATTTTTTGTGTTATATGTTGGTCATAATTATTTTCTTTAGTAAAAAAACAGAAAAGCTTATTTATTTAATTTCGATTTCCTTTTTATATGCTATTTATCACAATAAAGTTGAGCAAGCATGTTTTCAAGAATCCACCGACGTCTGCGAGAGCACGGAGTGCTAGAGCATCGAAGAAGCGAAAGATCAGTTACAGATGGATCAGGAATCTTAGATGAAAGAATTTTGGATTTGGTCCGACGTAATCCCTCCCTTAGTACAAGGAGGATACCTGTTATGCTTGAAGTGCCCAAATCTAGAGTATGGAGAGTGCTTCATACCGAAAACTTACTTACCGATTGGGATATCTTTCAGCGTAGAGTCTTTCGGCTTCACGATCTCGACCATTAGCTAAACCGTAGCAGAAGTGCATGTCCGTTAATTCTTCTCGAGAGTATGAGTTTGACATCGTAATGTGTTGATGAGTTAACATCCAATTTGGAAATGTTATTTTATTAAAAATGCGATGCCTTTTATTTACATTTGGGTTGCAAATATTTTGTTTTTCAATAAAGAAAAATTGCGTTTTTATTGTCTTAAAGTCCTAGCGGGTAGAACCCATGGGCGGCGGGCGGACATAGATGAAATTGGCAGGTCAGTTTTCAGGCGTTATCAATGAAAAAAAAAGGATTAATCCAGGGTTATTCCAATACTGTGTCACTTTATTGTATCCTCATAAAACTCCGAATTTTTTAAAAATAATAAAAAAGAGGTCAATTATTCATACATTAATTTGCCTACAAGTCCAGCCGCGTTAAAACCAAAAAAAAAGGTTTTTCTTAGAAAAAAATGGTTCGAGTTTTTTTTAATTTCTCAAAAATTACAAGACATTTTTGCATCCGGTTTTCTGTTTTTAATTAAAAACTAATAAGACAATTGAATTTTTGAAAAAAAATTAGTATTTAATTACATACAATTTTGAAAAAAAATAGTTCGAAATTTTTTTTTTCAAAATTTTGAGTTTGAAAATTAATTTCTCAAAAACTATTCCTTAAAACAACTTCGTTTAAAAACAAGATGAAAGAAGATTGCATTGTGGATGTAACTGTTGATTTTTAATAATTTTTTCTCCAAATTAAGTCAGTTTTTTTTCGAAAATTGCCCCTCCATACTATTTTTTCTTGTCTTGACCAGACCTACACGCTTTAGCTTTTTGGCAGACTGCTCGTGGGACACCCTGTATATATAAATACATCCCCCTTCATTTTTAGATATATAATATATATTAAACTGCCCCACAAGTGTACATGCAAATCAGTGGGTTGACACGACTGGAGATCACCGGTGTTGTAAGAGTAAGATCAAACAAAAAAAAATGGAGCATGCCCGTGTCACAAAAAAAAAAAAAGGCAGGCCGAAAAACAATTGGTGCAAACAAATGCAAAAACACCAGCATTTGATTGGCCTCAGCGATGAAGTAATCCCAAACCGGGAAGCCTGCCGCTACTTTCTGAGGTCAAACCGGCGGACCCTACAAGCGGACCAGTAGGATTGCAGTTAAGTGGGAAGGTTATGGTCCTACACTTCTGACCGTAACAACGCCGGAAAAAGGAAAAGAAGAAGAAGAAGAAGAATATATATTTTTTTTTATAGGCTTCCGCTATCTATTGGAGCACTCAAACGCAAATACTGGTGCATTGTAATGCCAGACAGACATCTGATATGGCGTTAGAGCTTATGACGAGCCAGAGCCAAGCTTCTTTTATTCATAACAGTTTAAAGCCGATTCCGAACGGGGAGAGGCGAGAATCTTTTTCAAAACAAGTTTACTACGGGGAGTTTTGCCGGTATGCCGAGGAGAGAAGCCGCGAAATAAACGTTGGTGTTATCGGAACTCGTTCATCGCGCGTTAGCGGTCACTACCTACTGCGCTATTTGTATATATACAAATGTTTATTTATTTTATCCTACAGATGTTTCAAATATCGATTTTTGTAAAGTTTTGAATGAAAAGTATAGAGAAGAAGTATTATGCTTATTCCTTGACTTTTCGTTTGATTTAACATTGTTAAAATATAAATATTAAAATTTGTTAATATCACACAATTGAAAAGTATTTATCGAAAATTACCCAAAAAGAAAATACTATTTTCGATTCTTCATAACGTAATCGACCTACAAGTCTTTGGCTTAAGAATTAGAAGGATCAGTTCAGACGTGCTGTTGATTTAAAAGTCTAAGCCTAAAGACGTTGTGTACTATGATATGATGTACTATATGTATATTGAAATTTTAATTGTTTATTGAACATGCGTTTTTCGAAAACATTATCTTTTTAAACATTGACCTTTTCGTGAGTTGCGCAATTGATACGAGAGGTGACATAAACCCATAATGTGCTAAATTTGACTACATGACGGGTTATTTAGCTCTAATATGAGTAAGCGACAAACAGAAAAGATGTAATACCATACTTACAAAACAATTGAATTTATTAAAGGTAGAATATAAAAAAAATTATTTATCGTCGGTAGCAGATTCTTCTTCATAATATTCAATGTCAGTTTGCGTTTCTGTGCAGTCTACCATGCCCTTTATAAATTCTTTTTCTTTTTCCACGTTAAATATATTCATACACTTTTCATGAACCACTGTTAAACTTTCATTTAAAATTTCACCTAAACTCGTATCCGTAATAAAATCTGGAGCAAGCGTCCTATATGTTTTCCCATCGCTTTTACCAGCCGTCTTATCTTTACTTTCCAAATTTATATTTGATGTTATATAGGTATGCTTGCTTGCTGATTTCGACTTTATTTGGGACTTGGACATATACTTTTTTTTTCGCAATTGAAGAGGCACACCCTTTTCTTCTGTATCTGTCAAATTACCTGAAAATGTTCCACATTTTGGCAAGTACATTTTCTGACTACTGTCCACTGACTGGACAACATTTGCGATATCACCGATAGAAATGTCACTATTATTGCCGTTTTCGCTTAAGATATCTTCTATATCCGTTGACTGATTATCACAGCGGTAATCTAAGAGACCAAATGAAAAACTGTTATCCAAGGCTAATACATTTGTAAAAGGATTGCCATTTTTATTTTCTTTTATAACCATCATTTCTCTATGCACAGGTGGAATATTTTGAACGTTTATGTTTTCAGCATCGTTGTATTTGATACTTTCATTTATGATAATATCTTCAGTATCGGTTGTGGAATTATCGGTTACATTCATAACTAAAGGTTCTAGAGCAGGAACAATTTCTTCATTGTCACTATCTTCTGCGGCTGAAAGATCTAATTTCTCAATATCCGTTAATGATTCCTCATATTGCAAACGGGTTCGGAGAAAATTTGAACTTTGAAATATATTATTTTCGTTGCAGTTACTTTTCTTCAAAGTAAATACGTCTATAGACGGATATACTTTTGCAACATCTTCACTTTCGCTATCACTGGCAATAACTTGAGTGACTTCTCCATAACTTGATATTTCAACGATATCTTCTTCAGAATTAAATCCATTTTCGCCTTTGACTATTAATCCGAGATAATCACTTTCTTCATCAGATTCTTTTAGCTGTTCAACGTGACTCTCGAAATTATCCTTATCTAAACATTCTAATATTGAATCCATGCAGATCGATGGGTCTACTAGATTATTATCATCAGATGAGATGCTATAATTTTCACAATCAGTGTTAGAATCTTCTATTGGTGTTTGAATATTTAAAACGGTATCTCCATTAACTATACTCGTAATGTGATGATCTTTATTGATACATTTCTCTTCAAAAGCACATTGTTTAAGGAACTCCTGAAGTGATATTTTAAAAAGTGAGTAATTAACATTTATATCATCGTCTGAACACGAATCATTAAAATCCTCTACATCGGTAGATAGCGGGGAACGTAATTTGTCTAGTCCATTAAAGGGGGGAAACAAAATATTAAGACGCTCATCTTCATCATTACTCTCAATAACTTCAGTGTCTGTAAGATTTTCTAGCTGATCCGCCAAGGTTCCATTTACATCGGTGTCAAGTTTATCACTAGTAATCGAAATTTTTGGTATTTCGGACATATTTCTGAAGAAATTACAAGTTTATATTTCTTAAGAAAATACAAAATAAAAGAAGAATTTTTTTTATATTAATGTCTCGTTTAATACCACAAACCTAAAAAAATATCTATTCTAGTAATTTCTAATTTTTCTTGCAGTAAATTGTGTGAACTATTCATATACAGTGGCTCCAAGCTAAATTCGCTCACTTAGAAAAAAAAAGTTCAAAAGTAAAAATCTCTGAAATAAAGCAGTAAATGAAAAAAAAACAATACATATTATTTTTCACAAATTCAATTTTTTATCCAAACCAGAAAACAAAACAAAAATACATTAACAGGAACAAAAGTTATTATATAATTAATTGTTAATAATAATTGTTAATTGTCTCAAGACGGAAAATCTATTCGAGAAATGTCGCGTATTGTAAATAAAACTATTCAACAGTTCGTGCCATAATAAAACGTTATGAGATAAAAAGAAAGGTGTCGAATAAAGAAAAACATGCTCACAATAAAATGTTTAGTGAAGCGGAAAAAAAAGATTTGGTACGCAAAATTAAAAAAAAAACTCTTTCTTATTGCGCCAAATATTTCCGCTATTGGCGAAAAAGAATTGGAGAAAAGAGCCAGTCCTTCTATGATAAGAGAAATCATAAAGTAAATTGTTCATTGATGAAAGCAAATTTAATTTATGCTCATCAGACGGTAATACGGTAATCCATACGTTTGGAGGAAACCGAACGAAGAGATTCATTCCAAAAATTTGCGGATGACCCTAAAACATGGAAGTGGGTCTGTGATAGTTTTGGAAACCTTCTCGGCTGTTGGTCCAGGCACTCCAATTTATCGAGCCGAATATGGACCAACACTTGTATTAGGATATTTTGTAAGAAAATATTCCACAATGCAAGACAAAGCTCCCGCTTGGGAACAATTGGCGGTTTTATCAAGACAATGATCCTAAACACAAGTCATTAAAAGCTTAAAATACTTGGCTTATGTACAATTGTCCCCATTTTATTCAAACTCCACTTCAAAGTCCGGATATCAATCCTATAGAGAACCATCTGAAAAAAATTGATAAAACTCAATTTTCAAATAAAAATGAGCTTAGAGAGTATTATCAGATGGGTGGCATAAAATATGAACCTATGTATTATATATTGCAAACGATTGGTCCAATCGATGCCGTCATGTGTAAAAATGTATAAAAATAAAGGATCTCACACAAAATATGAACCGAAAAGGGAAAAGACTGAATATATATGAAATGCTGAAATAAAAGAAAATGAGCGTGTTTTGGAAGTTAAGGTTTGGTTTATATAATAACTTTTTTTTCTGTTAATGGATTTTTGTTTTGTTTTCTGGTTTGGATAAAAAAATTTATTTGTAAAAAATAATATTTAATTCTTTTTTTTTCATTTACTGCTTTATTTCAGAGATTTTTAGTTTTGAACTTTTTTTCCAAGTGAGCGAGTTTGGGTTGGAGCCACTGTATATAATTTTATACTATTGTATTAGGATATCAAGGAATATTTATTAAATGATTATTCGGAAAACACAGTGCCTGTATATATCTTTTTTTAAATATAAATTGTCAACTTTTCATAAAACCTAAATTCGTCCTTATACCATATATTGTATATTAAATAAGAAGTTAAAAACAGTTACAGTTACCACAACAGTTCGAATTATAGAAGTTTGAATTCTATCATCAGACACGTAATACCCACCGCAACATCCCAGTAATAGCTTTAGACCTCTAAAAAAGCTTTGCTCAAAGATTTCTTCAGAAAATATAATTCATATAGTCTTATACATGCCCTACAATAGAGACAAAATATTCCTAAGAAAAAAATATGATTTATTTCTTTCAAAACCATAGTTTCTTTAAATAATATACGAGGTTCAATTTGTTACAAAATAAGGTGAAGAACGATTTTCGAGTCTTTTTTTATATAATATGTTGGTAAACATATTCTCTAACATACGTTGCCATTTTTAACCACTTTGGATATTTTACTTTTTTTCAAAGATAGATAAGCCGTGTTTTTATGTGCGTAGTGGTTTTTTCTGAATCTAATCTAAGTAAAAAAAAAATGTTTGCAAGTGGTAAATTCTCTTCACAGAAGGCCGAAAAGATGTTAACGACGAGGCCCGTCCTGGACACCCGAGCACGACGACAATGGATGAAAACGTTGACGTAGTGAAGAAAATTGTCATTGAGAATCGTTAAACCATTATCAACGAAGTTACTGAAGATATCGGTTGCCACGATTTTTTTAGATAGTTTGGGCATGAGCCGCGTGTCAGCGAAGTTTGTTTTGAAATGGCTGAATTTTGAACAAAAGAACCGTAGTATGACCATTATTCAGGAGCTGTTGAATAACGTGCATGACTTTCCAGATTCGCTAAAAGGATCATCGCTGGTGAGCAAGTATGTGTATATGGTTATGACATTGGAACTGAAGGCCAATGATCGGCCTTCCAATCATAAAAGCGACCAGAAGAACCAAGACAGAAAAAAACCACCAATTTTGGTCAAATGTTGACGTTCTACTCACTGTTTTCTTCGATTACAATGACGTGTTTCATAATGAGTCATTGTAATAAGGAATCTTTAAAGTTAGGCGCTGTTTACGTGAAACAATACGAACAAAACGTACGGATTTGCGGGAAAAAATCTTGGCATGTTCACTGATCGGTGCTTGTGCATATTTTTTTTTGGAGAAAAACAATTGTGTAATCATGTCTTAGCTACCGTATTGACCGGACTTGGCTACCTCGACTTTTTTCTTTTCCCAAAACTTAAAAGCGCTTCCGCAAGTCTATTATATATGAAGGGATTACTTTGAAGAGGACAAAATTGAGTTGTGAATAAATAAATAGTTTTCGAGAAACATAAAAGTCACCCCATAAATCTCATATGTATACATACATGATTTTTATATACACGTATCTAATAATACATATAAGGAGGAACGCTTACGTATTTACGTTTAACAGCTTTGGAATATGATAGGCCAGAGATTGGACACCCATGGTATCATGATTTCAAAAGAGTAGTGTGAAATGTCCGAATTTTAATTTTTCGCAATTTACAAGTAGCACAAACAATTTCCAGAAGGTTGGGAAAGTGTTTAAAAAAGTGGTTTTTAAATTGCCAAAAATATCAACGGATGAACAACACGTCAAAAAAATCAGAGACTTGAAGTAAGGTTTAATGATTTTGACTTTGGTAATATTGTTGATATATCGTATAGGTAAATTCAAATTACTTAAAAAGACGATTTGGGCCTCAGATGTGCTTCATCTCGTTAGGTCCCAAAAACACTCAATTTCTTTGAAAAATAGTTGCGTTGATAGCTGCAAAGAAATAATTTCCGACTATGAGACTTGGGTCTATGGTTGCGACGCAGAAATAAAAGACCAACTGAGCGAATATCATGATGGAAAAAATCCGACCAAGTCGCTCAAAAATTATGGTCATTAACGGTCATTTTCTTCAGATAGTGGTATAGTCGGCCGACTCAACATTTAATTTTATACCACGTGCCGCACTGCATTAATTGTTCGTGACCATATGCATCTGATTGGGCTCCGAATGAATTTTGGCTATTCTACAGTTTCGTAGACATAAAAAAAGATGCAATGTAAATCGCTACGTATACTTAAGGCCATTTCGGAAACTGAATTAAACAACTGTTTCGAGATTTGGAAAAATGTTAAAAAAAAGTGAAAGTGTATTTTACCGAAAGGTGATAGTTTTGAAGAGGACGAAAAAGATTTGAAAGAATTGATAAAGATTGTGACATTTATAAGCAAAGTCAGCCCTTAATCTAATTCAAAGATAGAACAAGAGACTAATGGCTAAATCAAGCGTCAACTTTAACATTAAAACCATTGAGAGATTAGTAACAAATATATATAAATAAATAGTTCAAGTTGAATTTTGCTTATTCTAATTATAGAACAACACATGCTAAGGAGTTGCCTGGAAACAACTGAATAAACTGAAATAAAAAAACTATTTTATTCAGTACGAAAAAAAAAATAAAAATAAAAAAAAAATACTTAATATAATACATATACATATACATGCATATGTATATTTTTTCATTTCGGAGCAGAACACAAACTGCTATTGAAAGGATCAATTTTTTGTTTTTTTTTTTTTATTTGGCTCATTAGGTTATGGAATTATATATTTTGCATATAGAGATTTTAGTGGCATACAGAAAAGCATAGAAAGTCTCTTTACTTTCAAAAAATTCTTTAAAGGAGTTTAATGCATGCGCACACAAATTGAAGTATCGGCCCGTCGTTGAAAGCATACTCAACTGTTTTAACTTATTATGAATTAATTAAAATCTGCTGAGAAAATTCAATTGTTGGTTAGTGTTCTACTCTGAATTAAAAAACGGAATCTCTCAAACACAAAGTGTTACCTTGAATACTATCAGTGTTCCCAGTCCTCATTTCCATCGAGATTTTATTATGCTTGTTTACATTAGTTTGCTGATGATAGTTAGGTTCACACAGTCCAGCCCTTTTAAATTCTTCGTCAATTAAAAGCAAAGGGTCTTTAGTAGGTTTGGGAGAGCCAGGACTCAACGAGAATATTTTATCATGTTCTAAGACATAAAGAGAAAGTGCAACTGAATCAGACAAACTTGAATCGGTAGTGTCTATAAAACTAGGCTCAAATTCTTGGTTCTTAGAATCATATTTTTTTTCCAAAGACATTGTTTCAATATCTGTTATCGATGGCTGTTTGAAAAAAACTTCAGTAGATTTATCAATATCGAAAGGTTTTGTCAATTGTTCGCTGATTGCCAGTGTTTTCTCCTGGTTTTCAATTTTATTCTCCATTTGCCCATTCCGTTGGAAACTATTACTAGATTCCGTTTTACTAATTATACTTTTATTTGATGGCAAGTCTTTTGTTTTTATATTTTCGTTCCTCTGAATGCCAAAATTTGATTTTAATTTTTTTTTCTGCAAATCGAAATTTGATTTATCTTTTATACTTTTTTGAGGAATATTTTTCTTCACGGAATTTTTTTCAATTTTTACACTCTCTAAGTTTTTACAAAGTGTAGTAATATCTTTAAAAGCATCTTTTACTTTAATTTGTTTTCTCTCACTTTTTTTATTTATTTTTGGTTCGCATTTACTTCTAATGTTTTCTATTTTGTTGGTATTATTACTTGAAGTACAATTTTGTCGTTTAGTGTTTCCACACTTGCCGTTAGTAGGTACAGATTTACTACCTTGATTAATTTCTACAGAATTTGATGCTACAACGGGCTTACAATTCTGAGTCAAATTGTCGCGCTTTGGTCTAATGTTTAGCTTTCTCATTTCGGATGATTGGCGTTTTATATTACTTTCATCGATTTGTCGAATATTTGAATTCGTTTTTTTCTGTTCTTTTGTCTTTTTTAAGTCAGCAATTTTGTATTTTGTGCCCATTAGTTTTTCGCCTGTTTCCTTAAGATTTAACTTGATCTTCTTATCTGAATCAATAAATGGAACTATATTAACATTTTCTACTATCATTGTTTTTAAATTATGCGATAATGTAGGACGCATATAGCTTTCTTTTATGCTGCTATTTGTAGATGCAGTTGATATTTTACTTACTGAACTATAGGTAGATTGCGACTTGCCTGCTACCTTTTTCCCAAGCTTTATATTTGAAGATAAGGTGCTTTTTATTTTTGGTTGTTGTTCTTCTTGGAGCGTTTGGACTAAATTAGACTTATTTGGTTTTCTTGGCAATTGATTTGTGCTTCTTACTTTTGTAGAACTTGGCAACGTGTTTTTTAATTTAGAGAAACCCGTTAAGATATTATCTTGAACTCCATTCACATAAAGGTCTCGAGAAATCTTTTTTTTTGGAGCAGTGGAATTCAATTTTGTAACATTAGATTTATTTAATTTGACTTTTGGCAGCGGTAAATTAGCACTATTCAGACCAGTGTGGAAGATTAATGGTAGATTTGACTTAGAATTTTGGGCTTCAGAATGTGTTTTACATACTTTAAGCGATAGAGAAACCTTATTTTCGATCACTTTTTTTGCAACAGTTGTAGGTTTTTCTTTGAACTCTACAAAATAACTTACTGTCATCAAGTCGTTGGAAATCGAGATGTTATTTAATGTTTTCCTATCTTC
The DNA here is from genome assembly GCA_958301585.1 of Merodon equestris. Lineage (NCBI taxonomy): Eukaryota > Metazoa > Arthropoda > Insecta > Diptera > Syrphidae > Merodon > Merodon equestris. The sequence continues at coordinate 49,909,286 of OY284414.1, forward strand.
AGGGGCTTCTAGGCTGTCAATGCTATTTTCAGAATAATTTTTTTTCAATGGGGATGATAAAACAATTGGCTGGTTCACGACTGAATGATCAAGCAAGGCGTGTGTGGGTTTTACATTCACACTACTATTGAAAGGTCTCTCTAATTTTGTTACCTGTAATGGTTTTTTTTGTAGTCGAGTGCATGTCATTTCTTCAGATTTCAGAGATCTTACTGCATTTGATATTTTGACACTTTTTCCTGTTGTTTCTAAATTAACAAATTTAACCCTTGGGTTTTGTTCTTTTCCACATTTTTGAATGCTATTAAACAGTTTACTGCTGTTTGCGCCAACCTTTATGCTATGATCATCATTTAAAGTTGCCTGTATATTATTCAGTACATTCGAAGAAGTTCGATTCATGGGAACTTTCGATTCTGTTATATATTGCGGGTCTGTTTGCGAGAAATTATCACCTTTTGTCATTCCATTTTGGTCAGCAACATTTAAGGAGTTGTTATCATTACCAGCAGGCAATAAGTTAGCGAATGAGTTCTTACCGTTACCTTCATTTTTATTGATTTCCTTAGAATTTTCTGCAAGTTCTATACGAAAGTCTTTATCTTCTTCTATATTTAATTGTTGAGTTTGAGAAAGAGTTAATGATGTTTTAGTTGATTCCTTTTTGCTCCTTTTATAAGTTAGCATTATGGCATCATTTTCATTTTTTAAAAAAGCACCCATGATCTGGCAAGTGGGCACATGAAAGAGAACGTCGTCAGTTAACGGTCGTATCTTTGATTCGTTAAAATGGGTTTTGCCTAATTCACCATATTTCTCGTTAATTTTCCTATTACTGTCTGCGCATGTAAACGGTATTGAAGTTAAGACTTGATTATTGCTTTTATTGAAAGGCGTTAGCAGCTTTTCATCATCAATGGAGGAACTTTCCATAACTGAAACATCATGGATGATTTTTTTCTCTTCCCTTATCGCTGGGACTAGAAATTCTACTGAAGAGCTTGATTCACCTAGATTTCCATGGTCATGCTGAATAGCATCCCCGATCCCATTTTTAAATTCTTGTTGTTCCGGGGACATTGTTCCTTGTGTCGCATCCATTTGACAAGGCTTATTTACCGTCCAGGTTTTATCGTTAATTAATATTCTTTGATCCTTTAAGAGATAAGAAAGATTACATGTCGGTTTTCCTGCATCCTTTATTAAACTTTTACTCTCTTGTGCTTCATTCAACGTATCGAAATCTTCTGCTTCAATTTGACTTGGGTTAATAACCCTTCCAATATCAGTAATAATTTTTTCAACTGATGCCCCACATGCCGAGACAAATTCAAAAACCAGATTTTCTTCAAGAGCTTTATGCTGATTTTCAGTTTTAGGAATTAAATCTACTAATGAATTATCTGAAACCTCTTTTTCCTGTTCTGTTATCACTATGGCTGGCATTTCCATCGAAATATCCGATTTAGTTGAATTCAAATCGTTGAGCTGGACAGCATCACCTGACATATTTTTACTGTGTAGAACTGCTTTGGATATATTTTCATTAGTTGCACCAACTGGAATTGGGTTGGTAACCACCCAAATATCTTCATCATCGTTTTTTATCTTATCGCAAATTGATTCTACTAAAGGCTTCAACTTACAGGATACTTGGAGTTCAGTGGCTTTTTTTCTATCATATAAAATGTCAGATCTATATTCGGTTTCTTGAAAGTCTTCTCCCAAGCAAAATGATTCTTGGGGACGTAGAAGAGTCCCCTTCCCAATCATCCTGATGTCTATACCTATTGGCGAAGACTCATCCTCAGTTGTATGCCTGTTGTCGTAATCCCCCGACGGGATGTTACAGGTATTAATATGAAATTGATCAAAACCGTTCGAAATTATCACTGATTTGCTCACGGAATCCAATCTATCTGACGATTGTGTATGTAATTCATATTTATCGTTGCCGCTCGTATTAATTAAGCTGGAATTAAGTGTGCTGAATGCCACAATAGGCTCCTTAGCGTCTCCTATCAGGCTGATGAATTCCCAAACTAGATTTTCTTCAAGGGCTTTATTCTTTTGCTGGATTTTGGGATATGACTCTAAAAGGGGAAGCTTTAGAATGTCTTTTTCCTGTGCTTGAATAGTTGGAGCTGACATTTCTATTGAAATTACCGTTTCAGCTGTATTAATTTCGTTGAACACACTTCTATTTCCACACACATTTGTATTGTCTGGCAATGGCGTTTGTAATTTATGTGGATCACTTCCACTTGTATTGAATAAATTGAAATTGGATTGATGGCACTCAGGAATAATTTTCTTCTGATCTCTTATGAGGCCGGCACACTCACAAACTATATTTTCATCAGGGACTTTAAGCCGTTTTTTAGTTTTCGAAAGAAGCCCAACGGATGAAATATCTGGTATCAATTTATCCTGTTTTGGTATCGTTAGGGCTGATATTTCTATTTTCGATTTAATTGCATTCACGTCGTTAAAATTATCTTTCAAATTTGTACTCCCATGAGTTTCCTTGATTATATTTATTTGTATAGCTTCCATTGGATTAAAATTAGAATCAGGAGGGCTAATGGATGCCACAAGGGGCTCGTACAATCCGCAGCGAACTTGAAGTTCGGGTATTTGTTTTGAATTATATGAAATATTAGTTGCATATTCTGTTTTCTGGGTCTCAAAGTTTGCGTTATTACTAGTATTTAACTTGATATTTTCTTCAAGGTATTGTGATTCACCTATCCACGAGGCATTATCCTCGATTGGGTCTTGATTTTGTGACGGGATACACGTCTTACACGTATTAGAGTCAAGTTGATCAAAACCGCTCGAAGATATCGCTGGATTGCCAACTAAATCCATCTCCCTAGAGGGAACAATTGCATTTTCTGAAGATTTCGTATATAATTTGTGTTGGTCGTTTGCACTTGTTTGAACTGAACTGAAATTAATAGTACAGCACTTCAGGTCAGCTAGATTTTCTATGTGATCCCTCTGCTGTTGCCCATTTTTCAAGTGAGCCTCTATCGAAGAAATTTGTGAAATTTGTGGAATCTCCTGTGCTCGTATCATTGGGGCTGGAAATTCAACTGAAATACTCGATTCAGTAAATGGCCAAGTATGTACGTTTTTTTCATCATTATCGCCGTTATCGAAAGTTTTTGGCCTTTCCTGGGTTTCGGAGCGTCTTTTTACAAGTGAGGATTTTGCAATCTCTGTTTCATGATCACGTATATCGGACATTACTGCCACAATATCCGATTCAGATGCATTCACATAGTTGAATTGAAAAGAATTCCCTCTCAAGATTTTTTTGTCTTGAGCTTCCTTGGTCATATTTGCCTTTGTAGTTTCGGAACTTCGAATTGGAGCACTAATTGATGCCATGTTCTCTGCCGTTTGCGTATGCATATCCTGAGGATTGCTTGCATTTGTATAAACTGAATTGGATTTCCTTTTATCGCAGTCTGATACAGTTCCTTCGATACCTTCTATGGGGCTGGTATAGTTACAAGCTAGATTTTCTTTAGGTGTTTTATGTTGTTGTTCAATTTTAAGGAGTAGCTCCACTGATGAAGTATCGGGTATCCATTTCTCTTGTTCTTGTGTCACTGAATCAAACGCATTTATGTCGTGAAAATGAAGTGTACCCCTTATCACACTTCTACTGTCTTGAGTTTTTCCAATTGTACTTTTACTTGTGGCTTCTATTTGCATTGGTTTGTTTCTGACAACCGTCCAATCACTTTTTTTGTCGTCGATACCATCTATACTAATCCGTGAAGAATTATTCTTGGCTTTATGTAAATTGTCGTGATCATCCGACGAGGCGTTAAGAGAACTAATGTCGAACTGATCAATAGTAATGGAATCGCTACAAAGCAAATTTGCTTTGTCTGATGATTGCATATTTAATTCATGTGGCTCGCCTCTGTTCGTACTGAATGTATTGAAATTAATTTTGTCGCACTTCGAAAGAGCTTCCATGCGTTCACAAGTTAGATTTTCTTCTTCTTTATGTTGTTCCCCAATTTTAGGGAATAATTCTTTTTTCGTATTATTTGGAACCCAGTTCTTTTGTTCTGGTATCACTGAAGCTGGCATTTTTATCGAAATGTCCGATTCAGCTAAATTGCTTTGTAACTTTGTGCTTTCTTGAGTTTCTTTGAGCGTACATTTCTTTGTGACTTTTATTTGAAATGGGTTGGTCCAATTATGTTTTTCGTCGTCTTTCAATGACGTGGCATCATATGAAATATCGCATCTATGTTCTGTTTCCTGAATCTCAAAGTCAATTGTCTTACTGGTAGTTAATTTCGATTTTTCTCCAGAACTAAACAACGTATTATTATTCATGGTATTTGTTGTGACGCCATAACATGTTGGTAAAAATATTTTTCCTATACTGTGTCTACTGCCATGGTCCATGCACGAGACGTTGCGAGTTTCAACGACAAATTGATCAAAACCACTTAAGAATGTCGCTGAATTGCTGATAAAATCTATTCCGGCACGAGAAGCAATTGCATTTTCTGATTTTATACGTAGTTTTGATTGATCTCTTGCAACTGCATTAACTAAACTGTTATGATTTCCTCTGAAACGGATACGTTCACTATCCAGATTTTTCCCAAGAGCTTTATTTCGTTTCCAAGGTTTAGGAAGAAACTGTACGGGTGAAATAATTGGAATCTCTTTGACTGGCATTTTAATCGAAATTTCTCCGTCGTTGAAATGAAGAGAATTTCCTCTCAAACAATCACTGTCGGTCATATTTTTCTTTATGGCATCAAAACAACATTTTTCGTTGCTTTTGACTAGTGCACTAATTGTTGCCACTGTGGGCTCAAAACCACAGGAAACTTGAATTTCGTCCATTTTTTTTGAGCCATGTGAAATGTCGACTACATATATTATTTTCTGAATCTGAACGAGATTTTTATTTATTTGTGAAGAATTATCTTCGGCTTTAATACTGCTGTCGTATTTTTCCGGATGAATGTTAAAAGTATAAGTGTCAAATTTATCAAAACCACTCCAAGATCTCGGTGATTTGGCGACTGAATCTACTATTCTACAGGGCACAAATACGTTATCCAACGGTTGCGTGTGTGATTCCAATTGATTGCTTATCAAAGTACTGACAGCAGGATTGGCTTTGGTTCTAAGTTCGTTGTCGTGGTCCACTAACGGGATATTGGGTTCACTAACGTTTGATTGGTCAGAAATTCCCGAAAACATTTGTAATTTGCCGATTGAATCCTCTACGCTAAAGGGCGAAATTGCATCGGCGGACACGTGCCCATGAAATTCGTCTTGATTGCTTTCACACGTGTTAACTGAACTTAAATTAATTTTATCGCAAGCTGGGACAGCAACCGCATAACCTATCACGTGTCCGTCATATTCACCAATTACATTTTTTTGAAAGCCTTTCTGTAATTCTTCGTTGTTAAGGACGTAATCTTCTAATGGAATATCTGGATTCCATTTTTCCCATGCTCGTATCACCGAGGCTGACCAAAGACCCGGTTCTGGTGTATTCACATCATCGTACTGAAAAGCACCTTCAATCAAAGTTTTACGGCTTTGAGTTTCTTTTAGCAAATTTCTCTTTGTCGCTTCCACTCGCTTTGAATTAGTTATCATACGAAATTCAATAATATCTTTTTCCTCATTATCCACTGGCGTGTTAATTTTTATACTTGATGGTTTGAAAGGGAACTTTTTCTTTTTTGAATCGTTTGTTATGTTTTCTTTTTTCTGAATGTTTAAATCACTGGGCTGACCAATGTTTGACTTATTATTCTCCCGTACAACACTTAATAACTTTTTGTTGGCTTGAGTAGTTTCTAAAGTGATAGTGGCCATGGCACAGTCTTTGCATTTCCCGGCGAAAGTATCCATTTCTTTATGTGTGCTTTCGTAAACCTTAGCTATACTTAGCTTACTCGAGCTTGTGTCGGATTGCCACTGACAAAAACTGCCTGTGGAAGTCGGTAACTTGCTAATTGAATCTGCTTTGTTACGGGGCATTGTAGTATCATGTAATTTAGAAATTCCACTGTTATTATCTGAACCAAAATTAAATTTCTCGTACGTTATGATACCTTCTTTATAATCTCCTCTATGACTTAAAACTCCGCAAGCGAGAAACTTTTCAACTTTAGGCTGTTGCTCGGTAAATACTTCTATGTCTACGCCTGAAATCGTCGTCTCGTCACCTAATGAACTACCTCTGTATTCAGCTCTCAAATACGTATTTATGTTCTCCATTACTAATTGACTTGGGTTTGTTACCATCCAGGCATCAGAAATGCATTTATACATTTGCTCGACTTTAGGGCAAATTAATATTGTTGATGCGAAATCAGTATTACCCCTTTCTGCTTGATATTTATTTTGAATTTGTGAATCGAACGAAGTGTTGTTTTCTAAGTTTATTTTATTAATGTTAAAACCCGTTTCCATTGGACTATTGGATTCTTTTAGGTTTTTTCTTATTAATTTATGAGCAGACTGTTTTAAAAGTAATGCAACAGCATCCGGAGGAACTGGTGTTTTCATTTTTAGATCCAAACCCCTTTGGGGGATTATAACTGTATGACCGATTTTGGGAGCCTCCGATGAGATGCGTATATCATCATACTCAAATTTGATTTTTTCATAATTGTCCGTAGAGTCAAATGATTCGAGCACCGGCTTTTTACCGAAAATCGTATTTGAATCTTTTTTGTCCACTATTTGAGATAATGTCATAATTGAAATTCGTGGAAACATTTTTTCTTTTATATGTTTGGTTGTTTTTTCTTTAACTTTGGGATCTGCAATATGAGCATTATTACTATGAAAAATATCTCCGACTATGCTATGAGGTTTGGGTAAAATTTGTTGAGTACCAGAGGAATTACATAAATCAAAGGTTTGTGATAATAATTGTATACGAGACCCTTTTTGATCTGATATTTTTGTGGTCTTTAATATATTTTTAATATCACCGCCTTGTAATATACAACTGTTATCAGATTCTTCACTCTGGATAGCTTCTTGCTTGTCGTTTGTCGCAATATTTTTTTGTTTGTGAATTGTATGGTGCAGTATATAATTTTCTAAGTTATCTTTCAGATCCCTTTTTATAGTTCTACCTGCTTCCTGGCTGATTGATGGCCTTTCCGAATCCCCTTGAATATTTTCAAAACCTTCTTTTAAGGTCTCAATATGATCTGTAGAATTTTGGATGTTTTTCTTGCTAGCTATTTTCCTTAAGGAGTAGATTAAGGACAAATTCGAAGGTGGTACATTTTTATGGAATACCAACAAGGGCTGAATGTGTTCTTCTACAACAGGGTTTGAGTAATCAATATAGTTCAACGTTTTTGTTAAATTTGGCTTTAACAAATATGTAGTATGGGGTATAGTTTTTTCAATTTTCGAAAGTGTCATACTTTCGAATTTACCACTTGTGAATTCTTTACTATTGTTTTCATTATATTCAAGAGGAAAGGTTTCATTTTCGCTATCTCTTTGGATCGTAGGGAATTTTCCTGAATGTTTTCCGGAATGTCCTTTATTTGAATACTCACTTTTGCTCATCCCCCTCAATTCAGATAACAAATCATGTTTAGGAATAGTGATTGCCAGCCGACCATAAGTTTCGTCAAATGAAATATTTCTTTTCTTTTGAGAAATAATTGGAAATTTATACATTATTTTGTCATAATTAACGGGAAATGAATTTTGTACAAATTGTGATTTGATATCTGGTACCCTAGTAGGGCAGTTATCACTAGTTTGTGATAAATTATGAACTATTTTCTTAGAACATTTAATTTCGCAAATAGGTTCCAAAATATTTTTTAGATTTTCATATTGACCTTCATATGGGAACACAGATATTTCTTTTTGTGTCTGTTGTGTATTAATTGGGGTATTCATCTGATCCTCAATTGCCTTTAAATCTGGAATCCTAGTTTTGTACTTTGACTTCGTTTTAAATGGCATAGCTTCGTGTAAAGAACTCTCCATTTTCTCAACTACGTCTTTGACGTTATTAGTATATTTATTGTTAAGTATTTCAAGGTGCCCAGTAGAGTCTTCTTCAGTAGGCTTAGAAGATATTTCTAATTGCTCAATTAGGCTTCTTACATTTTTAGGCTCCCCTTGGCTCGTGAGGGACGATAAGTTTGTGAACTTACATTGTGTCATTTTAGAAACTGATTTAGTTAGGTCGAATTCACCACCAGCAAGTAGTATCCAGTAGGCAATTTTGAACAAAATATGTAGCATAAAACATATCAATTTAATTTAATTTGTATAAATGTGAATAAATATACGTATGTACAATAAATATATGTATATGTAGTTAGCATGCAAAACAATATTGAGAATGCTAGAGCAATTATGACATTATGCTCTTTGAAAAAAAGAGTAGTAGAAAGTAGTTTTCTAGGAGAATATTCTTCTAGATATAGTCAGAAGCCTAAAACTTTTGAGAAAAAATAAATGTATGACAATAGCGTCCTATTTCCTCCAGCATTTCTTCTTCCACAGCTATTGAAGCGCATTTAAAGGCGTGAGAAAAAATATACATTCTGGGATGATTGCAGTTAAAATACATATGTTTTCTTGCACTTTCTCATATACAAATATATAAATAGATATATACATATGCACGCAAGTTAAACTTTTTGCATGGAATTTTATGAAAAACACTATAAATAAGTTTTCTCATAAAAAATAATATTACATAATGAAAGAACACTTGTATGTTCCCTAATCGCCATTTATATTTAATTATATGATATAAGGACAAATAGACGAATTACGGTGTTTAACCAATATTTTCTGACTTATATTATTGCCTCATTATTAAAATGAAAGATATAAAATATAGTAGTCTATACGTTTTAATGCTTGTATGTACTTAAATAGACACAAAAATAAATAAACAGACTAAAACAAAGTACTATAATACGAGTAGAAAGACAACAATAATTATGAGTAATTCATGGCAGAGAATAATAAAAATATTGTACAATGTGGTAATAATAGTTACAATACTTCATACAGAAGTTTTAACTGGCTGACAAAAATTCTTTTGTATTTTTGGGACTTAAACATTTTTTATGTAATTTTAGGAGCGAAGATTACAGAGTATATTAAGCTTTTTAGAAGTGCAATGATGTTGAATGATAACTGAAAAATATTAAGCGTACAACTATAGTTATAACACAGGTTTTAGGAATTTATTTTGAGGGACTTGAAATTACTTGAGTTTAGTTTTCACATAATTAGCATTAGCAGAGTCATACCAATTTTTTTTTTCTAAACATGCTCTTAATTATCAAAAAAATATTAAAGACGATACCTGGACAAAAGTAATCTAGATAAGTATATGTTGCTAACAAAAATGATTATTAATTTTATTTTGTATGTAATTTCACACAAAATATTTCGAGCGGAAGGAGACATTTCAGAAATTGTGTAGGGCATTCGATGGCTTACGACGAAGGCGTCCCGATTTTCAGGAAAGTGTTGTTTTTTTTGATACCATAAAAGGTACAATTAGGAAAAGTTTTCGTGGAACGGATATAATTAGCGGCAAAGGGGCCTCAACATAAGAGATCGTCACTGCCTAAAATACAGTTCTGATTTGGAAACTCACATACTCATCAAAACGTTCTCCATTGCTGACAATAACTAACTGATGTACTTAGATTTTTATCTTTTATTTCAAAATGCCATATCAAAGAATTAACAAGCCGAGTCAAGAAAACCCGCCAGCCATAAAGCCTTCCACAAGCAAATAAAAGAGAGGAATTAACTGTAATTTCAAAGCAATCAACCTTTCCTTAGATGTCGAATAATACACAACCAATTTTATCTGACGAGAAAAAAAACATGATTACAACATGATTGAGATGATTAAAGAATGCTCTTTTATAAAAAAATGGGATGTTTTGTTGTAAACTATTTTCGAGCGCTATAGCTTATTGTAACTAAAGAGTTGCCGCTGCATAAGAAAATTTATTATTAAGCTCATTTTTACTTAATGCATTTTATCAAGATACTTGTTGAGAAACCTATTTACACCAGTCGTGTTAGGCTTTCCATTATGTGCTTTCGGATTTAAAGAGGTCATTATTCACTTCATTTCTTTAGGGATAGAGATCAGAATATCTTCACGTTTCGGAATGCTCGTCTTTAAAGGCGACGAAATTTCTAATGGATCTCTGCCCCATGAATGGTTGAGGTGGGCGCAGCACTGATGAATTTGTTCTACGCACGCTCACGTTACTTAAACAATACACGATTATAACACCACGCCGAACATAATATCAAAAGTTGATGACACACCTTAATGTTGAATACTGTTGTTGGGTAAAATATTCCACAAATAAACTAGTATCCCGATCGCTCAAAAATTAAGGAATTAAGGCTGGTGAAATGTACGGGGCTTGTACAAGCTTGACATACAATTTGAAGTAAATCAAAGGCTGTAAATGAGCAACGCGTGCATTTTCGCGATGAGGGAACTATCTTTTGTCCCGCAATGTCGAAATTCGTATTCATAAAAACATAAAAATGCCAGCGTCACTTTACTGATGTGAAACTTGATCTCTGACTTAGAAGGGATGGAACAGAAAAACAGTATACTCATGACGGAAAAGCTTGGTGAAGGGTTGTCAACGAGGCTCTGAAATTCCGAGTTCCAAAAATAATAAATACTCACATCATTAGTAGAAAGTTTTATAAAAGAAAGTAAATTTGAACAGTTCTATCCAATTTTAAACGACTTCACGTTTTCATTTTCATCTAGGGTATTCCGAGCGCACATCTACTTTATAGCTTTCCCAGCCTTTTCGAAATACTTGCATCATAGTTACATTTGTTGTAATCACAGTCGGAAAACCTCTTTTTTTTTTTTTTTTTTTTTTGTTGGCGGCTTGTGCTATCTGTTGGAGCACTCAGACACAAATACTGGTCCATTGTAATGCCAGACAGACACCTTAGATGGCGTTAGAGCTCATGTGGAGCCAAAGCCAAGCTTCTTTTTATGCACTTATGCTGTGTGCGATTTGTTTTTCACACAAGTGAACGGAACCTAAAGCTTAATGCCGATTCCGAACGGCGAGAGCCGAGAAGCTTTTTCATGGCAAGTGTACAACGGGGGGTTTTGCCAGTACCCCGCCGAGGAGGGAAGCCGCGAAATAATCATTCGATGGCGTTGGTGTTATCGGGATCCGAACTCGCTCATCTTGCGTCAGCGGCCGACACACTACCCACTGCGCCACGGCGCTCACTACCAACAGACTCAGTATTGTTTCATTCTTATATCTGAATGTAATAAAGATCCATTTGTAAAAAATAAATACTCGCGGTTAGTAGCATAACACATGTAACCTCTTTGACAAAACAATCAGCTGGGGTAGCGATGTACAATGTAATAACGAAAAGATCACCGTTATTTTTCTAACATACGTAATAAATTAGCTTAGCTGCGACGTGCTTAACTTACGCTCTACCTGTAATAATTTCCCCGAAAGTATTCAAGCACACACATTTTCGTAGTGTATTATACATCACTCGAACCATATTTGGATCACATAGATGTCTACAATCATAGAGACTCCGAGTTTAATACAAGAGAGGGTAATTAATCGTGAGGAAAATTTGTTCCAAACACTCTCTTTCATGGTTGGTATGTGGTAAAATGTTCATTTAAATTTGGTGAATTATACAATTCTTAGGTATTGTACAATATGCAGGAGTTCACCAGGTTATAACATATGATGGAGTTTAGTGACTAAACCATACTATGAAAACATCATATACTGTATAAAGCAGTAAAAAAAAAGCGAGAAAAGAACGATGAAAACTTTCCTAAAAAATACATATATTCCATTAAGGTAAGGAACAATCTTCTTTATAAGTTTCGGGTATTTAGGGCATTTACCTGAAAAAGTGATACTTCAGCATCTTATGTTATTTTATAAATTTTCATACTGTTTGCCATTTGTCTTAAGGTTAACATATTTGAGTTTCAGTTCATACTTCCCCTGAAATATTGACTTAAAAGGCTCAAACCATGGGTTATTAGTCAGCTCATAAAGGGTCAATAAATTTAAATATGATTTTATTTTTGCCAATGGATATTTAAAGAGTGAAGAGTTTTGAACGATTGTACTAAAAAACTTACTTCAATTCGTGTCTGTTGAAAAGTTTAGCTCACAAGTAAAACCATCGCAAATGAATCGTATTTTGTTTCCTTATTATTTTGTCACGTTATCTTTACTTTTAAACTAAAGATAATTTTAATTTTAAAACATACACGTAATTTCTTCGTTAGTGTGCTAGCAGACGTTTTTAGCCGTAGCGTTTTTTTGGGAATTTTTCTGAGATTTGCAAACAGACCATAGATACATATAAGCAAGTTTAAGCTAAAATCATTCGATAAGATAGTATAGTTTTTCGTTAAGTCCAAATTTTTAATTCGGTGCTTTTGGCTGAAAGAGAAAAACAAAGCTACTACCCCGTGCAGGGACGGGTTAAGAATATCCCTGCAGCGATACCTCTCGCTTGTCGTAAAAGACGACTAAAACAAAGATAAACAAAAATCACATCTAGGCAATTTAGAAAACACCAAGGTGAGCCTAGGGACACATATACCACCATTAAACTGCCCCACAAGTGTGGATGCAAATCAGTGGGTTGACACGACTGGAGATCACCGGTGTTGTAAGAGTAAGATCAAACCAAAAAAAAATCTGGAGCATGGCCGTGTCAAAACAAACCGGTCAAACCGTAGCATTATGGAAAAGAACGCTAAAAGGAAAAGCACTACCCCGCCAGGCACTACTAATGGTCGTGACCCTGGGACGAGCAGCAATGCTCTTGTCAGAGCTATAGGATTTCCGGAGGATAGCAAAGTAATGCAACGGCGTAAGAGCGGCGTACAAGAAATGGCGAAGCACCGGTAATCGGGCACGTTTCTTGGACGTTAAAACAAAAGCCTACAAGATGTTTTACTATGGATTGGAACAAGGAAAAAACGGAATCGCCATCATCCTTGCGGCAGAGCTACTTGGCAACGTCTTAACCATTTCAAAGTCCAGTGACCGTTTGATGGCTCTCAAATTGGTGATGCATGGTGAGGTGTGGAGAATCGTAAGCGCATATGCCCCTCAAGTCGGATGCGAACAAAAAGAAAAAGATGCATTCTGGCTAGATTTCCACAACCTTGTCAAAATCATCCCAAAGGAAGAGCTTTTGTTTGTTGGGGGAGACTTAAATGGCCATGTCGGGAAGACAAGCGAAGACTATTAAGACTATGAAGACTACCATGGAGGGCTGGGATACGGCACCAGGAACTCTTCAGGTGAAGATATCCTAAACATATGCAAGTCGTACGGTCCTATAGTGCTAAATACCATGTTCGTCAAACAAAGCCGGCAGCTGATCACTTATAGCAGCAGCGGAAATGAAACTCAAATAGACTATAAATATCAATAGACTATTTGAGACTATATTGGTATCCAGTTTCATGAAGCTACGAGTTAAAGATTGCAAAGTGATCCTGGGAGACGCGATCGCCCTCAACACCGTCTCCTCCTGACTGAATTTTTTATGGAGGCGAGTAAGATGTTAAAGCAGCAAACGAAGGTGTCTGAGAGAATCAAGTGGTATAAGCTGGATAAAGGAAAAGGCGAAGCTTTTATTATCAACATGAAAAACTACCTTTTTTCCATTATCGATGAGGTCGGTAATGAGGAGTGCAGAGCACAAAACATGTGGGATTCCCTACAACAATTTGGCCAAATCACTGCTCGGAACATCTAAAGGCCCCTGCCAACACGCAAAAGAAACCTGGTGGAGGAAAGACGAAGCCAAAGTAGTGATACACGAAAAGAAAATGGCTTTCCAAGCTTGGTCAAAGTGCTCTTTTACTAATAGAGAGGAAAAAGCTCGCCGTGAAATGGTATATAGATGTTGCAAAGGTATCGTGAAGAAAAAGTGCGCCCAATTCAAAGCGAAAAGCATGGAAGGCCTCTATCAGGAGTTGGAAGAAATATCGTCTTCCGCGTCGAGGAGCTTCGACAAAGCAATTTGAACAAAGGAGTAAATATCTTTAAGATAGCCGCCCAGAGAAGAAGAAATGCTCAGGAGATTCGTTTCCCAAAGTTTATTAACAATGCTGAAGGCCAACTCCTTGTAGAAGACGAAAAAATTCTCCACAGATGGCGACAGTATTGCGAGAAACTTCTGAACGAACAGTTTCCCCGAGTGTACTTTCCAAGAGCTGCCCCGAACCATGCCGAAATATGCGACATCACAGTCGAAGAAGTTCGGTACGCGGTTAAAAACTCCAAGAAAAGAAAAGCTGTTGGGCCGGACGGGATACCCTCTGAGTTCTGAAAAAAGATGGGAGATATCGGAGATGGCTCATGGTCCTTATCTCCAAACTTATGAGAGGCAACACTATGCCTAATCAATGGAGGGAAAGCTATCTTCTTCCTTTGCACAAAGGAAAGGGTTATACGCGTAATTGTGATAACTACCGTGAAGATCGTTGAACAGGTATTAGATAGCCGACTGCGGAAAATAATACGACTATCTGATGACCAGTCCGGGTTTGTCTCGGGTAAATCAACAACAGATGCAATCCAAAGTATAAGGGTCATGATGGAAAAGCATCGTGATTCTTCAAAGGACTTGCATATGGTGTTGGTTGATTTCGAGAAGGCCATTGACCGGCAACCAAGAGATCTTTTATGGGTAGCGCTAAGACAAAAGGAGTTCCAGAAACCTACGTGCGAGTGATCATGGACATGTACAAGAGAGCAACGACAAGAATAAGATGCACCGCAGGAGTCACCGAAGAGTTCGCAATCAAAGTCGGTGTACACCAAGGGAGCGTCCTCAGTCCTTGATTGCTTGCTTGAAGGAAAAGTGATGGACCCCAATGTGCACTAGCTATAAGTGATGATCATGCGTCCCTACAACGAGCACTTGATGTGTGAGTGGACATTTTTGAGGGACACGGGTATCGTATTAGTTCAAAGAAGACAGAGTATCTGTGCTGCCCGTTCTCTGACCCTCATCAGCCTATTCCAGACATTTACTTGAATGGAAGAGTGCTTCCCAAGTGTGAACAGTTTAAATATCTGGGATCTATGATTATTAAAGAAGCAACTTGTGATGACGACATCAACCATCACGTAAGCGTAGGGTGGATGAAGTGACGGGAAAACTCCGCCATCTTCTGTGATCGAAAAATGCCCCCTAAGCTGAAAGGAAGGCTCTACACTTCAGTTGTACGTCCGGCGCTCACCTACGGTTCACAATGCTGGACAATGCACAAAAAGTATGAGAGCAAATTAACGGCAGCTGAGATGAAGATGCTTCGCATGACAGCGGGAGTAACAAAGCGCGACAGAATTAGAAGTTCATAGATCCGAGGAAGCCTCCACGCAAAAGAAACCATCACAAGAAAAAAAGAGCGCGACCGACTCAGTTGGTATTGCCATGTTCAAAGGAGAGATCCTTTGAACCCCGTCCAAAAGGCGATATCAATCAACGTTCCAACTTCAACACGCGAAAAAGGCAGGCCGAAAAACAATTGGTGCAAACAAATGCAAAAACACCAGCATTTGATTGGCTTCAGCGATGAAGTAATCCCAATCCGGGAAGCCTGCCGCTACTTTCTGAGGTCAAACCGGCGGACCCCACAAGCGGACCAGTAGGAATGCAGTTAAGTGGGAAGGTTATGGTCCTACACTTCTGACCATAACGACGCCGGAAAAAAGGAAAAGAAGAAGAAGAAGAAGAAAAACCAAGCTACTCTCCTCGATTTCTGTTCATCCGTTTTCTGAAATATAGCTGGCGAAAAGTTTACTGCAGGCTTATTTGTAGATATATGGAATGGTTATTCACAATATCGAGAAAACTGGAAAAACCCTGGATTTCGTGGTTCCATGCTGTATTGATTAAAGTCCTACCTTTCAAATAGATCCCAATGAGGAAAAGTTAGCGAAATGGGAAACGAGATTAAGCTTCTCAATTTGGGAGTATTTCAAGGTTCACTATCGGGTCCCATTTGTTTTCTTACTGTATTATTTTAATATTCGACCTTAACGTCTGGTCTACACAGATATTTACTTTCACGCACTGAAGAGCCAAAGATACAATCGGACAGGTTGTACATGTGTTTTCACTTTATTTTTCCCTACTTTGTGTAACACTTCTAGTTGCGGTGAAAAGTTTTTCAAGTAGGAAAAGTTATTGCGAGTTTTACGAACCTGAATAATTTTTGTTTGAGGAAAATTCTTAGAGATATTACCAATTGGCCATTACCATTAATAATTGGCGAGGTGCATATGTATATTCGTATACATGATTGGTATTCAGTCTCTGTTACTTTTGTAGAATAATGTATTGAAAGAAATATGTCGTAAATACATAGAATTTCTGATCACAATTTACATTCAATATAAACTTTTTAAATGTTTTATGTATACAATTTGTTCGTACTAACTTTTCGTCAATTTATTTCGTTTTGCCTTATCGCTTAAGAGAAACAAAAAAAAAACACACACAATCGGATCATAAATATTTTCTGGAAAAATGTATAAGCCATTTGTGACTAGATTTTGAATATGCTACAATATTTTAAATATAATTTTTTTTTATAATCCGATGTAACTAAAGGTCTTTCCTTGAATTTGCATTTTATAATCATATCTACATAGTCCTTCATTTTTTGCGATTATTAGAACCTATGTACAATATCTAGAGCTAGCTTTAATATATTTAATTTGCATCTATCAAAAAAAGTATAGATGGTCAAAATATGAAGCTGCCGATTCACCTAGGAATTTTTTTAACTATCTATTATTACTTATATATATTATTATTTATTATTTAATATTATTTATTTATTTTCCTTTACATACTATGGTATGTACCCCAGAAAAAAAACCCAGAAAATTAATGATTTTTATATGTTATATTATATATATATATTTATATATATATTTATATTATAATTATATGAATAATTTAACCCAGTTAAACTAGTGGGTACCTAAGGAGCCAGTATTTGGCTAGTATCACAATGCCTACTCGTATATCCATATGTCATATGTCTAAGCAACCTAGATACGTGAATCTTCAGGCTCCCATTACACTAGAGAGGGCCAAATGAACCTAAGTGCATAAGTTATGGGTAAAAACCAGCATGTAAAATAACCTAGAGAATAGCTATTTAGTTACAAAAAATTATAATAGAAACGGTGAAATAAATGGGAAACATCTTAATGCTAAAAATTGCTTTTAATTGCAGATAAAAATGGCACCATAAAAAAAGATAATACAACAAAATGCTATAAATTCGATCACAAACGAACAGGCATTCTCAGTTAGAAGTCGATGTGAAACATTGATACAAAAATGTCTGCCAAGAACAAGACAAGCTATGCTGAAATAACCGTAAGTAATTAAAACCAATCAAAAATGCTGTAAAATAAACTCTACTCAACAGATGAAAGATTGAATTGTTTAAGAACTAGAGTTTAAAAAAATTAAATGAATATAGTGCTGAAGATCATGGGACGTCAAAAGACTCATGTGCCATCAACAAGAATTGCAGGGAGTATTTAAATACAGAAGAAAATTATATATGAATGCCCAGCATTAAAATTCAATTTACTAGGTTAGACAATCGTTAGTTAAATTCAACAATTGTCAAATTCAATACGGGCAAAAGTATACAAAGGGAAATTAACCATTAATGTAAATCATGTAAAGTAACCATTTAGGTAAAATTTAAAAAATATAATTATATATAATATATAATAAAAGTAAGCAGCATTAATTTTGGGTTCAATTAAGAAAATTAAAATGCGTCAAAAAAGCATTTGTGAAAGAAGTGTAACAATAAACTTACACTACAAACTACATAAAAAATTTAAGATAACAAAGAGAAACTAAAAACTTTTCGGAGAAAAAGAAAGAGTATTCAAAATGAGTAAAAAATAATAATCTCGAATAGCGTCCATATCAGTAACCCAATTTTTCATATTATAGATAAATATTAACGGAAAGTCAATAACAATATAAGTAGTGATTATAATCTATGAAAATACCTGCAATGCACACCTACAAAATCGAAAGGGTTGATGGGCTAGAACTAATGAAGAAAAAACTCTAAAATTTGCAGAGCGCGATGAAGATACATATATCAGTAGCAAACAAGAACTTGCAGTGATTAGGCTTACAATTCCAAATAACGTAATTAATATAATTGAGTAAATTAATAAAACAGAGAGGCATCCTTATATCTTCTCTAAACAGCAGAGGTATTAAGGCATTTTTCAGTAAAAGTAACACTGAAAAGTGTGAAAGGTTGCAGATATAATTATTCTACCATCAGGTTAAAATGCCGGCTAAAAATTCTCATCTATACAGAATCCTAAAATGTAAGAATCAGAATTAAAAAATGTATTCCATCAAATTTAAAAGAAATTATAATGGGATAGAAATTAATCAGGATAGTACATTGAGTTCAATTCTCTATCTCTGCAAACAAGTAACAATCATTCCTCCCTATAAAATAACCCTGCAATCATGTTTCTTCGTTGAACACGCTTATAATTGAGGAAATAGATACTATCAACGAAGAATACTGTGAATTTGTTCACCCACGAAATTTCACCGGTTTCGCTTATCAAAACCACGTGTCTGTGATACTATTCGTGTGTACATGCAGATGGGCGCCCTGCAACCGATACTATCACAGCTAAATTGAAATTGATGTGCCGTACAATACGGCGACAATTCCGTCGGTGTGAAAAATTTTAGTATGCGCACATTGCGGACGGATCACCGTCCACTAACGCTGGCTCGTGTTGTAACCAAGCCAATACTAATATTTGAAAAGTCGCTAAAACCTTGCCATGCCATGTAATTTTAAATTGATTTTTAAAAAATCGGCTCTTCCCTGCGAGATATAAGTTAGAATACTTGTATATTCACGGCAAGAAATGCTATATGTAAAAGGCGACTAAATTTCTAATGGATCTCTTACCCACGGCAAGAAATGGCAGAGGTAGGCGGGGATACACCATTACAATAAAACTCAAAAGTCTGAATTCCAAATTAATGAATTATGGAGATTCCAACTCCCAGCTCCCCGACCGGGGAGTTTAATTCAGTTTTATTTTTTTAGAATGCCTAACTAGCTTAAATAACTTAACTATGTTAGAACACCTGCTCTATATGGAAACTTAAATAAACAGAACAACTTAAGATTATGCCTTTCGGTCTTATTATTCATTTATAATAATTAAAATAACTAGTTTACACAATTAGAGCTAAAAAATCTGTTTTGAAAAAAATTGGGAATCAGAAAAGAGCATCCATGGAAAAGAATGTACAGAAATTAAAGGAAGGTTCGTGGAACGTATGAATTCTGAAGGGACGGATGCTTTCCTAATACATAACAAATATAACATAACATAGCAAAATAAGTTGATATTTACGACGTCCGATTTTACATTCATCAATTTCCATGATTTCACCAGAACCTCTTATTTGCCCCTCTGCCGCGAACTGATCTAAAATGTTACCATACAAACATATTTAATATCGTTGAAAAGGTCAAATGTGAAGTTTTGAAAAAATGTTGTTATTAATTTTTTATTTCTTTAGAAATTAAATTGCTTTATTAAATGTATTTTTCAAAAATAATCATAACTTAAAGACTTGTTAACAAATTGTAACGTCTTGTATCTCATTTGAAAGTCTTCAATTGTACATTTAATTTGAAATAAAGTTTATTTAAATGCGCTTTATGGCTTAGAAGATATTTCAATTTGTTTTTCCAGCATTTAAAATGTTTAAATATCATTTTGGTCCTTTATAGTAGTTTGCGGTGAAAACCGCTTTGGATTTTTGCTTCCTATGTGTTAGACTATGCAAAGAAAAAAATTCAAGAAAATCAGAGATGATTACTTTTCGGAATTTAATCCAAAACAAGTCCTTTGTTCCGCAATGTCAAAATCCGTATTCAAAGAACTTAATAACGCTTGTAATACTCTGCGGATGTGAAACCTAGCCTGTGATTGAAAGAAGAAAAGATATTTTGGATTTTTGAAAACAAGGTCTCAAGATGAATCTATGGTGAAAAACAGGACGAAAAACAGGCGAATGGAGAAAACTATACAATAAAGAACAAGAGAACTTTGTTAAGTCCCAAGCATTGTTCAAGTAGTAAAATCGCCAATTGGGCAGGACATATAAAACAGATGGAAAAACAGTCAAAAAAATAATTTGATGGAATAATAAAATAAGTAGATGGAAGGACAATATAAGAATGGACCTAGAAGACTACTTATGGGAGGGAGGTTTGCTATAGGATTTTTAATGTGGCTCTGAACTATCTAGATCTAAATGGCCAGTAATAATAATTATTGACAAAACTGCAAGGCAGTTGAATAATTGGGTTCATTTTTTCACTGATCAATAGTCATTAATTAAATATTATATATTTAAAAGTTATTCCTTCCGAATATGTAGATAAAGGAATCAGGAAACTTTTGAAAAAAATGCGAAATATTTGCCAATGCCATTATTGGCCATAAGACTATAATTTTTAAAACTCAAGCAAAATTTATAACTTGAATCATAATACATTTAAATATACCGTACAGTATATAACATATGTAGTCCTGTTAAAACTAAAATTTAGCTATTCAGAAAACATTACTGTTTTACCTACTCATGATAAAGAGTGTTTCTACAAATTCGCATGCAATGTACTTGGCTCCAATCTTGAACGCAAATGTGTTAAAATCAGTTTATTTCTACTCGTATTAATTTATATATGTTTACTTATTTAATTTTTGCATTTCATTATCATATATTTTTATTATGTAATAATATTGTTTGTTTCGACGACACCCCTTGGGGTGTAGCACCCTAATCTGAATTAGATATAAATCATGTATTTCATCATATTTCATCTCAGTCTCAAATCCTTCCTGACCCTTGCACCACTATTATTCTTCCCTAGACGGCACTAATGCCTTCTCTCTATCATTAAGCCTATATTCATAAACAGGTCTCCAATAGATAACTTCGGGCAAGGTGTGAAAGTGGTTCAAATACTACGTGCTTCCCATTACCTTCCTATGTGAAACAGAGCGTAAACTTTGTTTAGTTTTCGTTATACGAGTACTACGCAAAATATGTTTCTGGGGTACGTACAGTGCCGAGCAAAATAATAGCGGCGAAAACTAATAGCAATATTAGGTTATCATTAATTTAAAAAAGCGTCACATTTTTTTGGTGCTGATTACTATGAAGGTTATTATTTGAAGTAATATCTAACGGTTAATTTTCTCCCTTCTTTTAAATGTCACTCTTTGTGGTCTGCTTAAGTGTTCTAGGCGATCAAAATAATAGCACCGCTCGACAGGTTTGGTTTAAAAATTGTGTTTCCCCTTCAAAATTGATTTTGATCTTATAAAAAGTAAGTTCTATACTTCCATTTCATATTTCGTTTTAAAATTTTTATTTGGGTTTATGAAGTGGGTCGTGGTAAACACGGCACACCAGAAGGACTTATTCAATATCTGTTTAAGTATGGCAAAACGTAAGGAAATTCAGGAATTTTTTTGATGTTTTGCAAAAATGATTAGAAACTCCATAAAATTCGAAGAAAAAGCTGAAACACGCGGGCGTACAAAAGTTTTAACTCAATCTTTAAAAAAGCGGGTTATCAGATTTTTGAAGATAAATCCCACTGCAGCAGCTAAAGAAATTATGGGTGAAGTTGATTTCCCGTACGGTGTTCACACAGTGAGAAGACAATTGAGAAACCACAACTTGAATGCTCGTAGCCCACGAAAGTCCCGCTTCGAGGAGGAATATTCTCTGGACTGACGAGAATAAAGTTGTGCTTAATGGTGGCAAAGGATCTCGGCAGTATGTAAGACGACCACCATATACCGAATTACAATGCAATTTATGTAAAGAAAACTATGAAATATAACGAAAAATTGACGTAGAAATATTCCTTAAAATCTACCTCTAATTGTTTTATATGATTATACCCATTTTTCAAAACACTGCTAGTTTTTTTCTCGCTGCTGTATGCTCATGAATAATGTTACACTTCTTTATTATAGATTTTTTTATATACATACATACATATATGCAAATAAATTGAAATGATGCACATTATTTCGAACATTATTATTGGCCGTCGTAATTGTTGTTATTTTAGTAGATAAACAGTTTTGCTACTACAGTTATATATATAATAGTTATATTTATTGTTTTGCTCCTATCATATCTATATAATAAATAGAATAAATATAGTCAATATTATCCAACACAGGAAAACGCGAAGACGCTCTTCCTCGGATCGCTTTTGGCAGTGAAGTCTAAGACGTTTTAGAAACTGAAATGAACAATCTACAGAAGTTACAAGTGATTCTAATGACGAACCTCGTCAAACACCAAATCGTTTTCGTTCGTTGCCATCTTCGTATCAATTCTTCTTTCTGGTTTATCAAATGGTGAGCCGTCCCTTGATGAACTAGTGAGCTCAGATGAACGACAAACAGAACAAACAGAACGGTCACTAGGAGTTAGCAAAGCTATCTCCCGCTAGCAGTAGCCGAAACCAAGAAAGAAATATCATTCAAGGAGCCAAAAATCAAGAACAAAATGCAAAAAAGTATGCCGAAACAATTCTCAATTTTATTTCCGATTCGATAGTAAATATCATTTTTCTGCATATCGC
The DNA here is from genome assembly GCA_958301585.1 of Merodon equestris. Taxonomy (NCBI): domain Eukaryota; kingdom Metazoa; phylum Arthropoda; class Insecta; order Diptera; family Syrphidae; genus Merodon; species Merodon equestris. The sequence goes on from OY284414.1 coordinate 49,932,102, forward strand.
AACAAACATTTCTACTAGAAGACTGAATTAAACAGATAAAACAGCTACCGTTAGTGATACTTGTATTGAAAAAGTAAATGTCGTGATAGAATTGCTTTTGTTGGCTGCAAAAAAAAAGCTATCTCACAGGCGCGGAGCTATTTGATCTAACTGAAAAAGGGTCTAATTTTAATTGTATGTCCAAATACTTGTACACCTCCGATTTTTTACTTAATTTTCTCAGATTCGATGATAAGGCCATCCGAGAACAATGAAACGCTTTCGACAAGTTTGTGCTAATAGGGGAAATATAAGAAATGTTAATTGCTGTATGTATGTAACATATGTCGAGATAATGTCGGCGAACATTGATGCCACTTTAGGTGATACTGTACCAAATGGTCCAGTAAGCACAATTGCTTGTTGAATAAGATAACTTTGAAGATCACAGATCTATGTTTATGAAGGATATACCAATATACTCGTATTAAGTTTATGAATCTAGGGTTAAAAAATGTTCTAGTTTTGTTGGTAAACAAATACAGATATTTCAACTGCATGAATCAATCAAGTATGACATTTTAGTTGAATTGAGATCGTAGTCAAATTAAAATGTGTTGAATTTATTGCATTTAGTTTTGTGAATGGCGAGTTAAGAAATCTGAAGAGGGAACAGTGATTTGTAATTAAATAAAAAAATAATTATATGTGTTAAATAGAAAAAAAGTCGTATTTTTTTACCAAAAACCACATTATATTATACAGTTCTAACAAATATCGAATTTTTAATTTAATTTCTCTTTCATGTTGCTGTGTTGCATTGGAAATTTATCAAGAACCTACAGATCTCCTCAGAATTGATACATTAAATTATTGTTTTTTTTTTCATTGGACTTATATTTGAGGTGCCTAAGCATTCAAATCCTTTCTTAGTATATTTGTCGTGTGAAACCTTCTTAATTTTGTTCTTCGGGATCAACAAGAAATATTTACAAATCCTGTCTAAGTATATTTGTCGTATGAATCATATTTGACATAAAATTCGAGCTTAGCGATTTTGAAAACTAGACCTCATTATACTCGTATTCACTGATAAAAATACAAAGAATAGTAATTTTAATACTTAATGAAGTATAATTCCTGTGTATTTCATTTCATTTCATTTTTTAGTAAGTTTCAACTCAAGCGGCTTTGAAATATTAAGTCGTTAAGAAATGTGTGAATATATATAACAGTTTATAAAGAAAGTTATTATTTCCTAGTGCCTGAGAAGACACTTCTAGCTTATCATACTGCTAAAAAAAATAGCATAAAAGCGACGTTTCTAAATAATTGAATTAAACACAATAAATAATTCAAGACAAACCATTTGGTCTTAATTCCGGTCTCAGGCCTCGACTAAATTGGTTCCTGTCATATTCTATTATTAAAAGGGATAACTCAATGTAAGGGAGCTTGGTCTAAAAATCTCTCAGTACGTTTTAGCATATAGATCAGGCTTAAAAGTTCACATTCTCAGCACTCAGTCAAAATATTACCCTAATTAAAGTAAATGATTTTAGTCATCCCTCTCTTTTATATTTAGCACCTGAAACTGATCAGCTGATCAATATATATACGTACATATATATTATATTTCAACAAACATGGCGAAAACCTTTTCCTCTTAAAGAATTTTTTTTTTCTAATTAGCTTTAAGAGCAAAATCCGTTTTTGAATATGTGTACACAGTTTAATCAGCGCCAGTTATGAACTATGGTTATCCCATCTGGTTCAATGTTATCACAATTGATAAAAAAAAATAGGAAATGGGAGTCACATAATATTGAGCTACACCATTTGAGGATAATTGTTTTTAAGATACAAATGGAAGAGCGTACTGTACTTGAGAACAGAGATGCAGACAATTTTATTTTTATCTGAGTTTATGTTTTTACACGATTTTTTAAAGTAAAGAGCTATCTCTTGTCTAAAAATTGTTTATGGAATTTACTGCCTTAAACATTAATAAGTTTGAGCTTTGATTATATGGACTTTTTCGAAATAATGCAACGTATTCTTATCTAAACGAATTAATTCATGTCTTTTTCTATGCGATTTTTTAATTTTATACAAAAAATATGGAATTTAGGCATCCCTATTTATAAAATATAAGTCGAGCCTTTTCTTTTTTTTATGGGTTTCTTATGAAAGTATCTACCGCATGAAAAGAGAATTGATTTTATACAAAAAAAGCAGAACAAGAACACGACCAAAGTTAATATACCAAGGCTATCGTGCCAAAACGAAAGCCTGTACGAAGAATCGTAGAATATTGAAAGCAGAAGAAAATCTATAGGAGAACATGTAAGAGCTCTTCGGCTGTTGCAATGTCCGGTTAAGGAAAATTCAGGAGCTTCGCATTCACATACGAATAGAATTTGGTAATCTAGTCCGTACTAATGTTTAACCTTAGATTTTATTAAAAGTGTGGCATTATACATATCTATCTAATGATGTGAAATTTATTATATTAATAATATAGAAATATGAATTAAAACAAATACACAATAAGCGACGAACAATACATTTTAGTATAATATAATTTCTTAACTGGATAAAATCACTTTATTTTTATTTAGTTGTTATATGTATATAAACTAGTTTTAATATTCTTTCATAATACGTATACGTATGTTTTCCGATTAGTTTCAATAAATATTTCTTTATATTTATCCATTCAATGCAATATAAAACTTCTTATGTTTAATTTTTAGAAAATATATAATACATATATAAGTTCTTATATACTTTTGCATAAAATAAAACGCATGTACATATTGTATTTTGGGAAACAATTTTTTCTTACTCAATTATTTTTAGTACCTTCACTTTTTTTCCGATAATAATTCATGAAGCACGTTGATTGACTATTTCACTGATAGAATATAGTCAGTAATACAAATTGGAAATATAATTGAATTAGTTTCCATTATGTCTAACACGCACTATACACTCTCAACGTTGAAACCCTATATACTTATGCAGAAATATATATGTACACGTATATATGAAGCCAAATAAGTGCAAAATAGTTTGATATACTGGCGTGTAGTTATGTGCATACGTGTGCACATCAATGGACATGTGGTAAGCCAGCAAACAGAAATCCTATAATTAGTTTGGAATTAAGGCTGTGAACAATATAATTTTTTTTGCGGAGAAGCGACGATTTGTAAAATAATAAAAACATACATATCACAACAATGTCATGAAAGCCAAACATTTTAGAGCACTGAAAGCATAAGCAGATATTAAACATACCTTCCAAAGCAGCAGAAACTTGAATAGATGAATTCATCTCTCTTGAGTCACTTTTATTGAATAGAGCCGAAGTAAAAGCCAGTCCTTTAATATAAGACCAAAAAATCATTTCAAACCGTTTTGTATCGGCAATACTAGGACAATTAATTCCTATTGTCTCATGTAAACATAAGTACAATAGAAAAGGCATACTAAAGGCATACTAAAATAAGCAATATAAACTACCTACTTAAGGTTCTTTAATTGTCCTTATAAACCATATTGTCAGCGTGAATAATGTGTTGGTCGCAGAGTCAAATTCCGACGGGAGAATGGTTGTAGAACATGCATTAGGCAACTTTATATATACTCGTAGTTAGTGGATCTGCAAATCTTCTTTTTATCGGATTGTAACTGTTATATGTTTCATGAAAGTAACTGTAGTTCCCACTAAAGTAAACGAATGACACCAAATTTGTTGCAAATTTTAAGTGTTACAATTCAGTGGTACACTTATTTGTTTTATAGTATACTTTTGCGTGCTCTGCAAGCGGAAGAGAGACCGTTGGTTCTACAGCTAAGGGAAAAGGGGGAGGAGACTTATAAATTTATAGCGAAGTCTTTAGGAAGGTCCCAGAATTTCGTGACAAATGCCCTAACGCCGATAAAAGAGTGCGAAAATACAGCAAGGCCTAAGAAAACTTCAGCAACCCTTGCGTTGTTGCTTAGCGAAATCCAATTCATTTGCTATACAAATTTCCAATAAAGTAAGTGCTCGCACTATACGACGAAGACTTGAGAATGCAAATCTGCCAGGCAGAATCGCCAGGAAATATCCTGTGTTAAGAGCGAGAAACTTAAAGTCTCGAAAAGATTTTGCGAAAATTCATGAACATTGGAACGGACCGGAGGGAGCAAAAATATGGCATAATATCCTTGAGAGTGGCGAAACAAAAAGAGCACCGTAGCGCAGTGGGTAATGTGTCGGCCTCTGACGCAATGAGCGAGTTCGGATCCCGATAACACCAACGCCATCGAATGTTCATTACGCGGCTTTTATCCCCCGCGAGGTACTGGCAAAACCCCGCTTGAAAAAGTCTTGAAAAAGCTTGTCGGCGCTCGCCGTTCGGAATCAATACTAAAAAAAATCGCACATAACATACGTGAATGAGAGAAGCTTGGCTCTGGCTCTCCGTAAGCTGTAACACCGCCTGAGAAGAAGAAGAGAAGAACAAAAATAAATTTGTTCCCCTCGAATTTCGGACGAAATGTAAGACGGCCAAAAGAGAAAGAATATCATTCACGGTATACAAACTAACGCTAGTTAGTTTACAAGAAGTAAACATCACGTTGTGGGGCTGTATTCCCATGGCCTTGTAAATCCCATATCTCAATCCTATTGCGAATTTGTGGGACGTACTGAAGAAAAAGTTAGAGGGTCAATATTTCACAATCGGAGACCAACTGTGGGAGACTGTTAAGAAACAGTGGGCCATATCATTGGCAACATGTCAACGGTTAATTGACTCAATGCCACGCCGAATCCGAAAAGTTTTGGATAAGAGTGGAGTATATTCACATATATTTAACACACCTATTTTTTTGACCAAGTGCAAAAATGATGTCGATGTGTGTGGAAAGGAATTTCTTTATTTAATGACAATTTTAGTTTATAAAATTTGTCAAATTACTTTTACTTTATTAGCAATTCATAAATAACTAGTCATGTATCTAGTAAGAAAATAAGATTTACTGAAAAAAAAATATTAAAAACAGTGAATTTATAAACAAAAAAAAATGCATATTTATTTTTTGGACCACCTGTGTATATTTTGGTTCTATGACAAACAAATGAGTGCCTCGTGCAGGGACGGGTTAAGAATATCCCTGCAGCGATACCTATCGCTTGTCGTAAAAGGCGACTAAACAAAGGTAAACAAAACTCACATCTAGGCAATTTAGAAAACACCAAGGTGAGCCTAGGGACACATATACCACCATTAAACTGCCCCACAAGTGTGCATGCAAATCAGTGGGTTGACACGACTGGAGATCACCGGTGTTGTAAGAGTAAGATCAATCAAAAAAAAAATAAAAAATCTGGAGCATGCCCGTGTCAAAAAGGAAGGGAAGAATGAAAACGGTCAAACCGTAGCATTATGGAAAAGAACGCTAAAAGGAAAAGCACTACCCCGCCAGGCACTACTAATGGTCGTGATCCTGGGACGAGCAGAAATACTCGGGTCAGAGCTATAGGATTTCCGGGGGATAGCAAAGTAATGCAACGGCGTAAGCCACATTTAAGAGTCGTGAGTTGGAACGTTGGAAGCATGAGTGGGCGCAGCTATGAGCTTGAAGAAATGATGGCTAGAAGGCGAGTAGACATCCTGTGCGTACAAGAGACGAAATGGCGAAACACCGGTAATCGGGCACGTTTCTTGGACGTTAAAACAAAAGCCTACAAGATGTTTTACTATGGATTGGAACAAGGAAAAAACGGAATCGCCATCATCCTTGCGGCAGAGTTACTTGGCAACGTCTTAACCATTTCAAAGTCCAGTGATCGTTTGATGGCTCTCAAATTGGTGATGCATGGTGAGGTGTGGAACATCGTAAGCGCATATGCCCCTCAAGTAGGATGCGAACAAAAAGAAAAAGATGCATTCTGGCTAGATTTCCACAACCTTGTCAAAATCATCCCAAAGGAAGAGCTTTTGTTTGTTGGGGGAGATTTAAACGGACATGTCGGGAAGACAAGCGAAGACTATGAAGGCTACCACGGAGGGCTGGGATACGGCACCAGGAACTCTTCAGGTGAAGATATCCTAAACATGTGCAAGTCGTACGGTCTTATAGTGCTACCATGTTCGTCAAACAAAGCCGGCACCTGATCACTTATAGCAGCGGCGGAAATGAAACTCAAATAGACTATCATTTGGTATCCAGTTTCATGAAGCCACGAGCTAAAGATTGCAAAGTGATCCTGGGAGACGCGATCGCCCCTCAACACCGTCTCCTCCTGACTGAATTTTTTATGGATGCGAGAAAGAAGTCAAAGCAGCAAACGAAGGTGTCTGAGAGAATCAAGTGGTATAAGCTGGATAAAGGAAAAGGCGAAGCTTTTATTACCATCATGGAAAACTACCTCTCTTCCATTATCGATGAGGTCGGTAATGAGGAGTGCAGAGCACAAGACATGTGGGATTCCCTACAACAATCTGGCCTGGAGAAAGCCAAATCACTGCTCGGAACATCTAAAGGCCCCTGCCAACACGCAAAAGAAACCTGGTGGTGGACAGACGAAGCCAAAGCAGTGATACACGAAAAGAAAATGGCTTTCCAAGCTTGGTCAAAGTGCTCTTCTACTAATAGAGAGGAAAAAGCTCGCCGTGAAAAGGTATATAGATGTTGCAAAGGTATCGCGAAGAAAAAATGCGCCGAATTCAAAGCGAAAAGCATGGAAGGCCTCTATCAGGAGTTGGAAGAAATATCGTCTTCCGCGTCTGACAGGAACCAGGCTACCCAGGAGCTTCGACAAAACAATTTGAACAAAGGAGCAAATATCTTTAAGATAGCCGCCCAGAGAAGAAGAAATGCTCAGGAGATTCGTTTCCCAAAGTTTATTAACAATGCTGAAGGCCAACTCCTTGTGGAAGACGAAAAGATTCTCCACAGATGGCGACAGTATTGCGAGGAACTTCTGAACGAACAGTTTCCCCGAGTGTACTTTCCAAGAGCCGCCCCGAATCATGCCGAAATACCCGACATCACAGTCGAAGAAGTTCGGTACGCGGTTAAAAACTCCAAGAAAAGAAAAGCTGTTGGGCCGGACGGGATACCCTCTGAGTTCTGGAAAAAGATGGGAGACATCGGGTCTAGATGGCTCATGGTTCTTATCTCCAAACTTATGAGAGGCGACACTATGCCTAATCAATGGAGGGAAAGCTATCTTCTTCCATTGCACAAAGGAAAGGGTGATACGCGAAATTGTGATAACTACCGTTCTGTCAAGCTGATGTCGCACACCATGAAGATCGTTGAACGGGTATTAGATAGCCGACTGCGGAAAATAATACGACTATCTGATGACCAGTGCGGGTTTGTCTCGGGTAAATCAACAACAGATGCAATCCAAAGTATAAGGATCATGATGGAAAAGCATCGTGATTCTTCAAAGGACTTGCATATGGTGTTGGTTGATTTCGAGAAGGCCTTTGACCGGCAACCAAGAGATCTTTTATGGGTAGCGCTAAGACAAAAAGGAGTTCCAGAAACCTACGTGCGAGTGATTATGGACATGTACGAGAGAGCAACGACAAGAGTAAGATGCACCGCAGGAGTCACCGAAGAGTTCGCAATCAAAGTCGGTGTACACCAAGGGAGCGTCCTCAGCCCACTGCTTTTTATAGCAGTCCTTGATTGCTTGCTTGAAGGAAAAGTGACGGACCCCAATGTGCACCAGCTATTCTTTGCTGACGATGGGGCCATTATAAGTGATGATCAGGCGTCCCTACAATGAGCACTTGATGTGTGGGTGGACATTTTTGAGGGACACTGGTATCGTATTAGTTCAAAGAAGACAGAGTATCTGTGCTGCCCGTTCTCTGACCCTCATCAGCCTATTCCAGACATTTACTTGAATGGAAGAGTGCTTCCCAAGTGTGAAAAGTTTAAATATCTGGGATCTATGATTAATAGAGAAGCAACTTGTGATGACGACATCAAACATCGCGTAAGCGTAGGGTGGATGAAGTGGCGGGAAAACTCCGCCATCTTCTGTGATCGGAAATTTCCCCCTAAGCTGAAAGGAAGGCTCTACACTTCAGTTGTACGTCCGGCGCTCACATACGGTTCACAATGCTGGACAATGCACAAAAAGTATGAGAGCAAATTAACGGCAACTGAGATGAAGATGCTTCGCATGACAGCGGGAGTAACAAAGCGTGACAGAATTAGAAGTTCAAAGATCCGAGGAAGCCTCCACGTAAAAGAAACCATCACAAGAAATATAGAGCGCGACCGACTCAGTTGGTATTGCCATGTTCAAAGGAGAGATCCTATGAACCCCGTCCAAAAGGCGTTATCAATCAACATTCCAATTTCAACACGCAAAAAAGGCAGGCCGAAAAACAATTGGTGCAAACAAATGCAAAAACACCAGCATTTGATTGGCCTCAGCGATGAAGTAATCCCAAACCGGGAAGCCTGCCGCTACTTTCTGAGGTCAAACCGGCGGACCCCACAAGCGGACCAGTAGGAATGCAGTTAAGTGGGAAGGTTATGGTCCTACACTTCTGACCATAACGACGCCGGGATAAAAAGGAAAAGAAGAAGATGACAAACAAATGAGTACTTACCATCGAATGGCATTTCAATATGGGAGAACTTTTGCCCAGTTTTTGTATCAATTGGAGTAGGTGGAGGTGTTTGTGAACATGATATCTTTTTAAGAACTATAAAATAAAAGGCAAACCTTTGGTGATATGTAGGTGGCACAGAAGCAAACATTTAAATTTAAATGCCATTTATTAAAAACAAATAATGATCAGCAAAATATGTTAATTTTAGATTTTGGATAGTGATGGATTCCCGCCTAGTTGAATTGAGAAAATACAGTCTGCCAACTCGATAAATAAACTCCAATTTCTGCAAAGCTGCAAGACTCATTGCAAAACATATCCTGAAGGGTTTCTTCTATAAAGGACACTATCTAAAATCTTACATTGCCAAAATATTTTGACAAAATTAGCTTTGCCATATCCCTCCTATCTACCGTTTAGCAAAAGTTATCTTAGCTATCATGTCTGTCCGATCATACGTTTCATCAAAACGTCCATCGTTAAAGTCCGTGCAATTATCCTCTCTTGCAGTGAAACTTTCAACCTCCCTATCTCATTTCAGAACATTTCATAAAACAGGTCAATGCGGTTGTGATTCTCAAAACGTCAAAAATGCAAATTGAAGATGGAGGAAATTAAACAATTTGGACTTAGATTCAATGTCAAAAAAATCTTTTTAGCATAGCTATCCATAACGAGTCTAGAGGAGGGCACTAATCAACTGACTAAATTCGATATTGCCTACTATATTTTACGCTCGAAACTCATTTTATAACCAAAACTTAAGAAATGCACGCGCATAAAGAAAAAAAAATAAAAAAAAATCGAATCCTTTCTTCAAATATTATTCATTTATTAAATAATTTATCTTTACACACAGGTGCCTTGAGTTTATTTCGAAAGCTGGTATCAAGTTTTCATTTTTTTGCGCTATCGCTTATTTGGCCACGATATATAGTAGGTGCTTAGTATTGATTAAGATTCTCGAAATCTGAAGAGAAGAAGTAATCGAACCTGTCCCCTCTCTTCAATACATGGCAAGCGGATGTTTAGTCTTCAGTTTGCGAACTTCCGATACCTCGCCATCACCGAATTTGATTCAGCCTTCCTGCAGCGTCAAATCTTACGTCTACATGTCGTAGGATCAATTTAATTTACATTTGAGATAGGCCTCAACCTGCGAATACATATCAGATTTAACGTCTCTGAAAAAGTAAAAGATTCTGATGTATGCTATCAGCTAAAGTTACAACAGTTTTCCAGAAAAGTCAAAGAAAATCCGTGTATACTCTTGGACATCCTAAATAACTTAAGAAAAGAATCAGAAGAATCTTTGTTCAATTAGGCTAATTGGAATGGAGAAGATAACATATTGTATTATACCTAGGACTTTAAGAGGGTCTTGTAGAAAACACATGAGAAAATGAATAATACTGGCTCGACTCGATCAAGGGCTCTATCTCATAGGAACGTCGATTATCCTACTAGCTGCTTTAGGCCAGTATTCAAATACTGTACTATCACAAATATATCTGGAGAGGTAATGATAATATTGGCAGCGAAATGGTAGCCGACTGTCAACTCTTTGCTAACGACTGCACCTACGCCTATATAAAATTAACTAAAGAATTGAAGCCTAGTTGTCAGGGAAAAACTTATTCAGATTGGATGTTGTAGTGGAAATATGATGCTGTTTTTTCAAAGAAAATTAACTTCTCTGAAGTACCTCATTCATTTCCAACTCACTTGATATGTTAATAAAACAAGTTATTGTATATTAGAAGAAAAAAAATTCACATTATAAAATAAAATTGCGCGCTATTGAATGTCCAAAAAAGTCAAGTATTGTAGTAAGATGAACCTATTTCAAGTTGGAAGGACGTTAGCTGGCCGCCAAGATCATGTCAATTAACGCGAAAATCTAATTGAAGACTACATTACCTTAAATAATTTTAAATAACTAATGAACTATACCTAATATGGTATCACGACGCTAATAAGCACATGGTAAGTTTGGGCATCCACTAAAAAACCCTCGTTTTTACATTTGTTGAAATTTCATCGTTTGCATATATTTGATATTGTCATATATTGTGATTTGCTTTTTGCCTTTATTTCGAAAAATTCTGCAGTTTAGAGATGTCGAATAATTACAAGTATTTATGATGAGCATTTTTTTAATAAACGAATATATAGCAAAATATCTCAATGGTTCAAAAATGATGATTTCAACATGGAAGTCAAAATGCGTTCGTCAAAGGATTGTTCCAGCGGCAAGGAAGTTTTCTGTCCCGTATCGCGAGACGTCCCCAGAGCCGCACGTCCGGTTATTCATCTGAATAGACCTCTCCTCTACGGCGTCCTCCCTTAGAATTGAAGTCGAAGAATCTTCGGATCAGAGGGGTATCACTTGGCTCTGCATAGTTTAGCCATTTTAGGTTTTGTATCCGTGGGCGCCGATACCGTTGCACAGTCTGCACCATTCTTGATTGTAACTTCTCCTCTTGAACGAGACTAAAGTCCAGTGTCCTAACTTTCGAATTTTGTCTGGTGATAAGGAGGCATCCGAGGTGAGAGCTCTCGGCAGGAAACTGGCAACCCGTACTGTGACTACCGCGCAAAGTTCGCGATAGTCACTTTTATATACGAACGTCCGTAATTAGTGACCATTCATTAGTGTCAACATATCTCAGTTGAATCAAGCAGGATGAGATCCTAGGAAACGACGAGCGAGCAGCTTAACTCTGTACTTTTATCTCTGCAGAAGCCACCAGTGACTTAGTAGGACACCCCTAGTGTTGGGGATTGTCTCCCCAATCCCTTTGTTTGACGTTTATGTCGCCGGACAGAATATAGTAGTTATCTGCCGAGTTTATACGCAGAGATCGAAAAAGTGTTTCAAGCTCTGCAATGAAAATATTAGGCCGAAATGTTTCAGATACAAAGGCTGCTATAATATACATTCTCTTCCCATTTCGAAAACGAATATTGTTTAAAATAATTTCTAATGAAGTTCACAACTCCGCCGCACCGTGTGGCTTTGGGTCGGTCCCTTCGAATTTATTGTAAGAACTGTGCGGGATTTTGTGCTTCTGGTTTAGCTTTGTTTCGCTTAGCAAATGGGCACCGGGGCTTTCATCCTGCAATGGGTTGATCAAAAATAAAATTAAATAGATTGAGCTTGAAAAATAATGTAAACATATGTATATATGTAGCAACCACCAGACTTATAGCTGGTTGAGACCTGAATGCGAAACACACTGACTGGGGATTGAGGCTATCAACCAAAAAAGGACGAAACCTACTAAATGCAATTCGACTAAACAACTGCAGGGCCAACCTATTGACCAACTGACGTCCATAAAATTCCTGACTTCTTCTGGAAAATCCAAAAATTAAGCCAAGATACGAACTGTCAACGGACACCACTTGTCAATTCAAATATTGAAGACTAAATGATGTTAATAAACGGCAAATATATCACAAAATATGTATATAACAATAAAATGGAGTTGGATATGTTTCGAGAATACGTACAATCACACTTAATACTATTGAAAATCAACATTGGTATACAATAGAACGGGCCATAGTGTTTTTGAATGACATAATAAGTGAAGCAGCTATAATTTGGACACCACTCCGCAAAATAGTTCCAACCCCGGAACGAACATGGAACGTTTCCTTTCCCAGTCGGAACTAGTTCCTGGAACTATCTCCTCGGAACTACACTACGTAGTGTTTCTATTACTTGATGCAATGACACAATAGTAGACAAAATAAAAAGTGTTGATATTTTTTTTTGTTCAAAATAGTTCTAATATCACTTCGGACCAAAAGTAATAGTACCTATAAAATATAACATAAAAAGTTGACAAGACAATCCCAGAATGGAACTACGAAATCCGGACACGCTCATGCAGATAGGGAACTAGCAACAGAATATGGAACTATCGGAACTATTGGAGCTGTCGGAACTATCGGAGCTGTTGGAACTATCGGAGCTGTCGGAACTATCGGAACTGTCGGAACTATCGGAACTATTATGTAGTATGATAAGAGAGATCCATATCCGATCCTTCATACATAATTCGTTCACGAAACACGGAAAGAATTGCCTGTACGAGTATGATTGCGGATATTATTGTTTGATCACCCTTCTGCCATTCCAATTCCAGTGTGTGAGTGTGCACAAACTGTTCGAGCTTATCGCTACATCATGTACACTATATTTAATATTTATTCACATTTTGTTTTTGGTTGTCTACTACGTAGTATAAGACATGTTCGATTGCATTTATCTTTCTTTTCATTTTGTCTGTGATTACGTTGTTCTACAACATAGTCGTACGACCGCGTCGTTCGGACGTTCGGCTGGGTTGTATAATATGAACGCCGCTATTGATGAATTGATGGGGTTGAATGGAACTATGGACATGTTATTGTTCAGTTTAAGAAACGATCGGAAATGTTTCCGACTGAGGACATAGTTCCTGACTATAGATGTCCGGAACTACCCAACTCTAAACACAACACACCTCCAAACTTGCTAAAACTTATTAACCCTTATGTGTGTGGTGGAGCAGCTAACTTCAGCAAATTATTTACTGCAAATGACATTTTCAGAGGTACATATTTTATCTAAACATATTTGTGATATAATTCTGTGAGAAACGATTAGAAAGGGTTTAAAAGTAACAGAAGCATATAACAAGTTACAGGAAGACAAATGTGTGTATTCAAATAAAGTACCAAAAAAAAGATTTACTGAGCATGAATTCGACGCTTTTCTTGGAATTTTAATTTGTTGTCAAATAGAGAATACTTGACAGAATTATGGAATCCGGACCATTTCCCATTGAATCGCACATCAATGTCGCTGGACAGATTTAGAATGTTTTTACGCTTTATAAGATTTGATAACGATGTTACTTGCCCATCTCGTCAATTATCTGACAAAGCGGCTGCAATTCGCGATGTTTGGACAATGTCGCTTTCAAATTTGGAGAAGAATTATAAAGCACATACATACATAACGGTCGATAAGCAACTATATGGATATCGGGGGCGTACTCGTTTTACGCAATATAGTATGCCATCGAAGCCTGAGAAGTATGGCATAAAAATATTTTGGGCTTGTGATGCATCAAACTGGTATCCACTCAATGGACAAATTTACACGGAAAAACTAGCTGAAGAAGAACGCCTGACAGATTTAGGAGAAGAAAATAATTTTGGACCTTGTCGGCAAATACAAAAAAGTAAACGTATTCTTCGAAAAAATATGTAGGCACATAAGGTAGACAAAGATGCGATAATCTGCTCTTATGTCCCCACGAAGAAGAAAGCAGTTGTAATGCTTGCAACAATGCACACTTCTCCTTGTGTTCAAAATACCGAAACTGCGAAACTCGAGATTATATCTTACTATAATAAAACCAAAGGTGGCGTCGATAATATGGATAACTTGGTAGGGGAATACACCACAAAACGAAAGTCAAACAGATGGCCTTTTGGTCTCTTTTATAATACGGTTGATTTAGCAGCCTTAGCTTCTTATATTATTTACATGGACCACAACCCTATATTTTCCACCACTGAAAGGAGAAGGAAATTTTTGAAGGTGCTAAGCTTTCAACACTGTCAAGAAAATATAGCCGAGCAAGTTAAAAATCCATTTGTAACATCAAAACTACACAGGACATACTTGAACAAAACACGCTTATCCTTGCATTGGCTGGGGTTTCAACCTCACGCAAACGAGACGCAAGTGATCGCATGGCTGTCGTTGGGAGTTGCTTTATGTGTAGAATTATAAAACAAAAGCAGAGGAAAGCAGGAAAAGCCTGTACAAATTTGCGATGAACATTCAGTAACCGACGCAATATGCAAAATGATCTGAATAAAAAAATATTTTTTAATAAAAAATAAAAACAAAAAGAGAGTTATATTTGTTTTTTTTTTTATTTTCAGAAGAAATTCATTGCCTTAGGTTAGTAAATACGTTCCTAATATATGAAGGCACTCATGTACCTTGTCACACGGTTTAAGGTGTTTACAGTTGTTTGGTTAACAGAGTTATTCCTATTCGGTCTACAAACTTATAGCTAGTAAAAATATTTGCAAAACTTAAAGTTAGGAGCTCTCATAAGCTCACGTACACATAGCTCGCGAATCGAAAAAAAGGTACGCGGGTACCTCGTCACACACATAAGGGTGAAGAACAAAAACAAAAAAAAAACTCCGGAAAATATGGCAAACTACCCGATCTCCTGACAATAAACGAAATTTTAATAAAGCTATTAAAGAACTTCAAGTAATTCAAGCATTCAAAACAAGGCCGTAAACAACTATCTAAGAATACTAATATTTACCCACTTCTGAAACTAACCTCTCACTATGGAAAGCCAAGAAAAAATATGAAAAGTAAAATACATATTACACCAACCTCCTATAAAAAAATATTGATGACACATGGGCTAGAAAAAACTACAGCAAAGCTGAAACTGTAACTAAACACTTTGAGAAGAACACAAATGAGGGAAAAACAGACTCCTTAACTCCATTAAGACTATAACTAAATACAAAAGACCTAGAGAACACCGAAACATAAAGGATTAACCACAAGAAAACTCCCGGATATGACCTAGTGACGGGAGTGCCACTGGGCAGTGGCAAAGCAGATGTTGGATCGTCTCAGTTTCTTCCTCATCGCCGCAGCTCCAGCAGAGGTCGCTGGGTCCCGAGTCCCATTTCCGGAGCATTGCTCCAATGGGACAGTGTCCTGTGATCACTCCGACGAGCATACGGATCGAGTGACGGTCCAGCGCCAAGAGCTACTTTGTTTTTCCGATATTGAGCTCTGGCCACGATGATCTTGTCGTGTAGCTGTCGTTCCTTGTAAGCCAAGACGAGTTGGCTTCTTTAATGATTGTGTCGTTAATGATCCGGTATATGCGCTGATCGGTGGTTGCATTGACGTGTCCGCTTCGCAGATGTCCAGTTCAGACCCTTGCCTGGCCAATTCGTCTGCTCTTTCGTTCCCTGCGATTGAGCTGTGGCCCGGGACCAAGCAGAGTTTGACTTTGTGGTGTCTGATGGACTTCAGTGAGTCGCGACATTTCATGACAGCCTTTGATCTCGTTATACAGGATTCTATTGACTTCAGTGCATCCTGGCTGTCTACGAAGATAGTGATATCCGATGGTGGGATATCGGTTACCTGTAGATGTTTGGCTGCTTTCTCTATTGCCAGGATTTCTGCTTGAAAAATTCTGCACAGATCAGGGAGTCTGAATGATTCCTGTTTTTGGAGGGTATCAGAGTAGAACCCGGTCCCAGTGCCTGTATCCATTTTCGATCCGTCCGTGAAGAGAGTGATCTCGTGGTCGTTGATCACAGCGTTTGATACCCACTCTTTCTGTCGGGGTAAAGGATTAGTATTCTGAGAGAGAAGTCATTTTGGAGGGAAATATAGTCGGTCGTAGCTGCATGGCTACTAAAACCATGTTTCTTTCCCAGGTTGTCTATTATTCTGAGAATGGAAGCATGTCCATAGTTGGCTTGCTTCCACAGAGAGGACTTCCTTATTCTGAGAGC
Organism: Merodon equestris; assembly: GCA_958301585.1. Lineage (NCBI taxonomy): Eukaryota > Metazoa > Arthropoda > Insecta > Diptera > Syrphidae > Merodon > Merodon equestris. The sequence continues at coordinate 49,948,301 of OY284414.1, forward strand.
GCTCTTTGCAGCGCAGCCTTTTATGAATAGATCCAGGGGAAGGAGATGAAGTATCATGTCCAACCCTGCTTGCGGCGTGCTTCTCATGGCTCCCGTTGTACAAACAGCGGCTGACCTTTGTACTTTGTTGAGCATGTTCATATAGCTTTTCGGGCTGCTAGCAGTCCACCAGACTAGTGCCCCATAAGTTAGAATGGGTCTGATGATTGCTGTGTACATCCAATGAATGATGTACGTTGCAAGCATCATCTTTTTCCGAAGGTCTTTTTGCATGCGTAAAAAGCATTCAATCCTTTTTTCATCCTTTCCTCCAGGTTCCTTTTCCAGGACAGTTTGGAGTCAAGAATGATGCCTAGATATTTGGCTTCCGCTTTGAGTTTGAGTGGAGTGCCCTCTAACTTTGGGGGAGCAAATATCGGAATTTTCCTTTTCCTGGTGAACAAGACCAGCTCGGTTTTCTGGGGGCTTATTCTCAGACCGTTCTGTCTTTCCCACGAAGAGAGTTCCCTCAACGCAGATTCCATTAGTTCACTGATAGTTGATAGAAATTTACCTTTTATCAAGATAACCAGGTCATCCGCGTACGCTATTGTCTTTGTGTCTTTCTCCATAAAGAATTTGAGGATTTTGTTAACTGTAAGAAGCCACAGTAGGGGGGGGAGAGAACTTCCCCCTGTGGTGTGCCTCTAGTTGTCACTTTCCTTATAGAGCTGTGCCCAATGTCTGCATTGATAATTCTGTTCTTCAACATATTTTCAATCCAGATTACAATGGATTTGTCTACTTTTATGTCCTCTAGAGCTGTTATTATGGCCTCTGTGTTTACATTGTTGAAGGCTCCCTCTATATCGAGGAAGGCTGCCATTGCAAACTCTTTTAGGTTTTTTTAGATTGCAAGAAATTAATAAAATACATATGACTACCAATGTTATTTGACGACCCACACTGCATGATGGCTTAAGCTCAACATTTTAAGCATTTTGAAACCAATTAAATCAAAATATTTTGCTAGACGGCATTTGATATAAAAAAAAAGTGTTTTGTCATAAAGAAATAAGCTTACTCGGGTAAAAAAATAATATACTGCCATATATGTATTGTGTAATACAGGACGCAAATTCTCTTAACATTATGTACGAGTATATATGTACCAACAAAAGTCTGCACTTACGCAATAGTCCAAATATTGTTTTATGTGTATACTACAATAGCCTTTGTTACATATTAACACCAGATATCAGGGTGAACATTTATTGACTGATAAGTAATCAACAAGCTTATTAAATTTTTATCTGTTGGTGGTCCATATATCAATGGACATAAGCAATAATCACCTTAAGTTCAACTTTTTTTATTACAAAAGGCTAGCTTAAATTTTTTTTTTTTTGTTAGTATGAAGAAACCACATTTATAAGATAATTGATTGAGTAATAAGTAAACAAGTTAAAAATAGAAAAGGAAGTCGATCCAATTTTTCGTACCTACATATTATATTAGTATGTTTTTGTTTATTATTTGCTCAGTAATTTCATAGAATTGTGCATGATTGTCTACTGCATCGGTTCTTAAACCCTGGGGTTCCGTGGAAGAGTTTTCAGGGTTCCGCGACTTTCTAGAATTAAGAATAGTAAAACACAAAAATAATTTTTGTGAGTACATATACATAGTTCGCGCATAGCTATTGCTTAGTATAATATTATTAGCGTCAATTTCTCGAACGAATAATTGGTCAGAGATGCATCATAAGAAAAGTCTTCAAAAAAGAGATAAAAAGGGTCGAAAATAAACAAGCATATTATTTGGAACAGCTCTGTATATTATCTCGCTGCTCAACATATCACACCATAATTGTGCAATTGCAGTCCATGGTCTCCTCGTCACATTGATTTTGGACACAGCCGAGAGTACAGCAACCTAAGTAAATAAAGTTCTTTTCTCTTGTTTCTTGGATGTAATTATTTTACAAAGAATAAAAATATAGTCGGAATGAAATTGGAATAAACTTTCAATTTTGCGTCTTGTGTGAAAGTGAACAGTGAAAGTGAAATATTTTTGATTGATATATGTATGTACATACATTGTGTTTTTCGAATACAATATTAAAACCAAAATAATTAACTGCACACTTATTGATTCTGTTTTCGTTTCATCAGACTTAAATTACATATTATGGATATGTAACTGGCTTAGGGCAGGACGCCTTTCATAACAACCAAAAACAGTGCTTGATGATAGAGGAACAGCAAAGTTTCCAGAAAATATAGAAAACATTGTTGCTAATTGTTCGGGGAGTAAAAAATCTATATGAATAATGGCGATTGTGACTTATTTAGTAGCGTTATGGAAGATTAATCCATATGTAACAAGTTATGTTAAAGCCATGTTATTTTTAGTTTTTGTGAGTTTGCTTTGTGTTGTTGTGTGGTTGTGATTTATTTCGAATTTTCAATTTGATTTTTCATTCAAGCCTTGTTGAAGCTACTATACTTTTAAACCAATTTAACAACAAAATATATACCGACTCCGCCACATATTGGTACATACATATTGGTACAATTTTTTCCCAGAAGCGGAGAAGGGGTAGGGGTAATGGTGTGTCTGTTTCCTTATAATTTTCTATATTTCTTTAAAAAGAACTTTCATAATATTATTTCGCCTTCAATAGCTAATTTACACATATGTACATATATGTAAATACATATGGAAATAATTATTCAACCAAATTTTTTCTTCATTATTAAATTTTAGGATGTAAAAAAAAGCAGCATCATGTTCAACAAAAGATGAACAAGTAAATGAAGGAAACTTCACTCAAGAAAACGCCGATACAATGACTCTTATTTGTCTTTTGGATTTATACCTGTTGGAAGTTCTGAAGAACCTGATGCATTATGCCTTGTTTGCAAAAAAAGTTTTAGTTAATAGTTCTCTCGCACCAGCAAAACTAAAACCACATTTCGATATAGTTCACGAAAATTTAAAGGAGAAAAACATCAGCTTTTTTAGAAACAAAAAGACATGCATGAATCCACAGTGTCCAGTTTGACTACATTTGCAAAAACTGGCAACGAAAATGCAATGAAAGCACGGATGTTGCCGGCCTTTCAATACTTCTTGTATTCGTGAGGTATCCCTACGACACATCTATGTATTTAAGAAGATTTGCTCATCTGCACACCTTTGGAAACCAATACAACTGGTGAAGAAATATTCAAGGCCATAAATTGTTTTATGAATAAACACAGCATTATTTGGGAAAAATATATGTATGTATATATGATATATGTATGTACCGACGGAGCGGCAGCAATAGTAGGAAAAGTTAAAGGCTATTTAAGCGCAATCCGAAGGAGTTTCTGCGTCGTTTCGTGACAGTCGACGAAACATTGATCCACTGGTACATAGCAGAGACCAAGGAATAGTCGAAACAGTGGACTTCATCCGGCGAACGTGCTCCGAAGAAGACGAAGACTGTCCCATCGGCCGGAAAGGTGATGGCGACCGTTTTCTGGGATTCACAAGGTGTGATCCACATCGACTACCTGGAGAAGGGCAAAATGGTCACAGGTCTGTACTATGCCAAATTATTGGCCGATTATTGGGCCGATTCGACGCCGAATTGAAGAAAAACGGCCCGACTTGGCGAAGAAAAAAGTGCTCTTCCACCATGCCCAACCTCCGCTCTCGCCACGGCCAAATTGATTGAATTGGGCTACCAACTGCTGCCCCATCCACCGTATTCTCCAGATTTGGCCCCGTGCGACTACTCTTTGTTTCCTTCTTCTTCTTTTCCTTTTTCCGGTGTTGTTATGGTCAGAAGTGTAGGACCATAACCTTCCCACTTAACTGCATTCCTACTGGTCCGCTTGTGGGGTCCGCCGGTTTGACCTCAGAAAGTGGCGGCAGGCTTCCCGGTTTGGGATTACTTCATCGTTGAGGCCAATCAAATGCTGGTGTTTTTGCATTTGTTTGCACCAATTGTTTTTCGGCCTGCCTTTTTTTTTCTTTTCTTTTTGTGACACGGGCATGCTCCAGATTTTGTTGTTTGATCTTACTCTTACAACACCGGTGATCTCCAGTCGTGTCAACCCACTGATTTGCATGTACACTTGTGGGGCAGTTTAATGGTGGTATATGTGTCCCTAGGCTCACCTTGGTGTTTTCTAAATTGTTTAGATGTGATTTTTGTTTACCTTTGTTTTAGTCGCCTTTTACGACAAGCGAGAGATATCGCTGCAGGGATATTCTTAACCCGTCCTTGCACTACTTTTTGTTTCCAAATTTGAAAAAGTCACCCGCCGGGCAGAAATTTCAGTCGAATGAGGAGGACATCGCCGCCACGGAGGCCTACTTTGCAAACCTCGAGAAAACGTATTTTTCAGACGGTTTAAAAAAGTTGGAGCATCGCTGGGTCGATGTGTAGTGTAGTGTATCGAGCTAAAAGGAGACTATATTGAAAAATAAATTGCCATTTCTCCAAAATTTTTGTTTTTCTTTTGTAGGCTAAGTACTTATAGGACCACCCTCGTACAGATCGAGATTGGACGCTGCCGAATACAGCTTTCGGAGATTGAAGTCCATTTAAAAAAAAAATTCTAAACCAAAGAATGAAACAGTTTCATTCTTCACACTAACATTGAAAAAAATATCTTACCATAAATAAAAAGCAGATTTTGAAATATGTTTTTTTTTCATTTTTATATCAATAAGAGTTAGGGTTCCGAAATATATTTGGCCCTTGTTTAGGGTTCCACAGCATAATAAGTTTGAGAACCGCGGGTGTAGTGAATACAATCAATATATACGTATATACATATATAATACATATATGTGAGTATGTATGTATGAATAATACATAGAATTTCTTTGATCACCTACCTTCGGTTTCGTTCCTAATATTGGTTCCGTTTTCATTTTTTTTTCTTGTGTTTTTTTGCTCAATAGATTCACAGAATTGTTCTTTTTCGTCTACTGAAGATTTGAAAATAAATCCACCTATGCTATTGTTAGTTCCCTTTAATTGGACAACAGAATTGAAACAAGTTCCTTCTTCTCGATTTGTTGGCGCGCCGTCGCATATACCACTATCAGATGTTGTTTTGTACATTTCATCCTGCTTGAAATTATCGTTATTCTTGCTCAAATTCAATTTTCGAATATTCTCATTGGTAGTCAATTTGTTTTCTTTCTTATTACAATCGTTTTCAGATATTTGCTTATACTTAGCATCGTTATCATCATCATCGTTTTTAGTTGAAGTCTTAAGCCTCAATACCGATTCCTTATGAAAACTTGATTTGGAAAGCTCGGTCTCCATTTTATTAAATTTAACTCGGACGTGCTCTGCCATATTTGTTTTGACTACGTTGTCCATGGGCATGTGTAACATAATTTCTTCTTCATGAATTGCTTTCTTATCTTCAATTAAACTTCTTCGTTTTATTTCAGTTATTTCTTGAACAATTTCCTTTTGCTGACTAGAAGCGGGAATCTGCCGCTCAATCGACAACCGTTTGACGATTTTTTCTCGCCTTTCGGCAACGGTGCGTTTCTCATTATCATCATCAGACTCCGATTCTTCGAACTCTTTTTCCTCTGCAGAATATTTAATTTCCTCTCTATCGTTATTTCCTTGTGTAGGAGAACCTTCAAAAAACCGTTCAAATAAATATGATTAGAATACCAAATTACATATATATATTGGAAAAGAAATAATTATGTAGATATATATTAAATGTATATTAAATATAAATATGTATTAAACCAAATAAAGCATTTTCTAGTATATACCTATATTCCTATATATATATATATTTATATATATATTTATCTTTTGCTTATTTTAAAGTATACTGCGACGGGGTGAATAACTAATAGATAAGGGAGGATGGGAATAGGGAAATTTACACTCTCATTATTCAATTTGAATAATGGCAAGAACTAGAGAAAGTCATGAAGAATGCGTGTAAAAATTCTTACTAGAGCATTTATTTCTGTATAGCCTAATCGTATTTTAGGTATCAATGTTTTCTCTTTCTTAAATTCGTCTTAAATTTAATAAATTCTTTGACATTCTTGCTGCTGACGATAACGATGACGATTATCACACCAACGCAAAAACAATAAAACAAAACCGTACAGACAAAAAAATAAAAAAATAAACCACTCCCAATCTACGTCCAGAAAGTGGAATCTTTAAAGAACCTAACTGGTGCTCTTGATGAAGTAGCAAAACAAAACTACGATTTAAAGGTTCACGCGAAGAATCATCAAGTAAGAGTTCAGGCAACCAACTCTCTATGCTCTACATCAATATAGTGAAAATGTTAAAATAAAAACAAGCAAGAGAGAGGCTTCAACGTAGTACGCCTAAATCCATCAATAGAGCCTGACGAAATAAAGCGAGAACTCAAGGAATTAAATCGCACAGTTGTAAACCTACACTGGTTGCAGTCCTCTATGCTATCTGTTAGCACTAGCTCTCAATTAAAAAATAATGACAATAAGAATAATAATATGTATTACCACTCCTCGACGACAATAACCAATAAGACAAAAACACATCCAGAGCAATGTCAAACTCAAAAAAAGTGCAAGCTCTACAACTCAAAAACTGATTGGGATGTATTTCGTCAATACATAGAAATGTACCTTGAAACGAACATTCCCATCACCAAATCATCAAAGGAACAACGTAATGCAGAAACTCGAAACAGATCATCCGAAGCCATCCTTTACAAATTTAGCCAAGGAATGCTCTTCGACTAAGTTATTGTTTAAGATTCTACCAGTTAAACTGCATGCGCATAATAAGGTGGTCGTTTGTTACGCTTTTTTGACGAGAGTTCGTTAGTGTCCTAAATAAACAATAATCTAGCGAATCAACTTGGTTTGGATGACACCAAGGCGTGTCAACATGTAGGTGTCTGGAAAATAGCCGAGCGGTAAACGATTCAACCTCGCGAATGTTAGAACTGTTAAGGACATACAACTTCCTTCGCAGACATTGGATATCACTAAGCTGCACATAAGCATCGGTATAGAAAGAATCACCCTCACAGCCAGTATTCAGATGTTACTCCGGAGCTGTTAATCGGAGTCGACCATGCACATCTGGGGGTGCCACGAAAGATTGCTGCGGAAGGGCGGCCAGCAGTAATTTTGACCAAATTAGGCTGTGTCCTAACTGCGCGTTCTTCGCACATCGATGTATAACTTGGAACAAAACGTGAATGACTACATCACCAACGAGAACTTATATGTGCGAGATGTCGTAAAGCAAACAGAATCTTCGGATATCGTTTGAGCGAAACTCTTACTGTAAAGCTCCATTAAAAGGAAGGGTCAGCGCTTTGAAACCGTATTATTATAGAAGTTCGATTAGGTGATTTTACCATCAAGCAGAGGGGTGGCAGAGAAAAGGTTACAAACGCTAGAAAATAAATTTCAACGGGATTATTCATATCGCAGGTAATATTGCCGCATCGTGGACGAGTATGTACACATAAAGAAGGGCTATTTAAGAAAAATAAGCGCGGCTGGAGCTGCAAAAGGACCACGAACATGGTATTTACCTTTCTTTGGGGTGATCAATCCGAACAAACTAGGGTAGCAATGTCTTGTATTCAACGTAGCGGCCAAGGTAAATGGCGTTTCTTTAAATTCAGTCCTGCTAAGCGGTCCGGATAAGGGCCAGGATCTGGCAACAGTGTTATCACAGTTCAGGGAGAAACCCGTAGCTGTTTGCGCCGACATCGTAGAAATGTTTAACCAAGTTCAAATCCCCGAAGATGACCAGGATTGACAATAACTTTTATGGAGCATGAACGAAAACGATGCAGAATACGCTATGAACGTCATGACCTTCGGAGCTACATGTTCGCCTTGTTCTGCGCAATTCGTTAAAAACAAAAACGAGAAAAGTTTCCAGTCGAAATTCCCAGAGGCCGTATAGGCCATAATTGAAAACCACTATGTAGACGATTTCGTTCTCTGTTTTGACGGCCAACAGGAGGCTCTGAAAACTTCCGAAGAGGTGATTTGGATTCAGAAACAGGGAGGTTTTGACAAAGAGATTCGACTCTAACTCGAGGTAGTTAGTAACAGATTTAATGAAGAGCAAGGGAAAGTATCGAGTCTGAACCTCAAGAAAGGTGAGACTGCGAATTTTCAAAAGGTCTTAGGCATGCACTGGGATACGAAGCGAGACGTACTTCGGTTTGTAATGGCGTTCTGCAAAATTGATCCTGCTTTGCTGAGGAAAAATGATCCTTCAAATCATATGGCGTACTCAGACAGGGTGGAAAGATGACATTTCTGAAGCCCTACAAATGTAGAAAGAATGGCTGCAGAAACTAAAGGAAGGCATAGTACTGTCTTCATCTGTACGCCAGTGTCTTCATTTTTGCGGATGTCAGCGAAATCGCGGATGCTGTTGTGGATTATTCGAGTATCCTAGAATGACCTGGTCAAATTCACCAAGCGTTTGTGGCTGGCAAGTTAACGTCAATTCCGCGCTTGGAACTGCAGTCCGCTGTTCTAGCAACACGTCTCCATCAACAAGCCCTACGTGGGGCATCGAGTGAACGAGGTCCTAGAAAGCACCGATATCTCGGAATGGAAGTGGGTCCCTATTCTATTTAATCCAGCCGACTTTGGGACGCGTTTGAAGAGGGCGGTGCATAATTCGATCTGGATAAGCGGTCCGAAATTCCTCATGGAGAATGAATCGGCGTGGCCGAAGAGCAATTTTGTCCTAGTAACAAACGAGAAAATACGCAATAAATTTGTACTGCTGATTAATACAACGAATGACGACTTTTCTCAATTCTATTCATTTAACAGATTGAAAGGGGTAGTGGGTTGGATGTTGCGATTAAAAAAAATTCCATGTTACTCCCGACTGAAAGGAAAGGGGGAGGGTTGACTACGATGGAGTTGGATATAGCCGAACTCCATGTATTCCCTCAAGAATACAACGATTGAGAAGGGTCACTTGGAAAAAAGCAGTCATTTAGGGAAGTGGACACCTTGCTTAAACAAATCTCAGTTATTTGCGTGAATGGATGTATAAACGACGATGTAAATGTAAACGACGCCGTAGCAATCCCTTATCATACCCGCAGGCCGATAAGGGATAAGCCAAAACACATCATGTAACCAATCTAATTGTAAGCCACTACCATTGCCCTTGGAAGCATCAGAACGCAAATACAATTATCGAAATTCGACACCGATATTGGATTCCCCATATTCGGGTTATTGCTCGGCGCGTAGCGAATATGTGTTCAACTTGTAAAAAGAATATGGCAAAACCAATCGTTCCGTTAATGGGACAATTACCGCCGGACAGATTAACACCCCTAATTGACCGGGTTTTTAATTGTCCGTTAAACCCACATGTTGGCGAATGCTGGGAACGTCTTATAAAAGAGTAAGAGACATGCCTTGTTCGGAGGCTCTTCCTGAGCATAGCCTCTATAACATGATGTGTGAGGCCGAAAAGATAGTATACCCGCGATCGCTGACTCACGTCTCTTAAGATTCGCCAACCGATGAATCCTTAACACCCACCCACGCGAGGAAACGTTTTCTGTGACGAGGCGTTAAGTACAACAAATTCAGCACCGCTTGGAAAATATGGCTCGCAGAATATCTTCTGGATCTCTGTCGAAGAACGAAGTGGTATCGGCCAGTTGCACCACTCTAGATCTGCGATCTGGTGCTCGTATGTGACAGCAACACCCATCGCTCCAAGTGGCTTCCGGGTCTCCCGGAAGGAGACTCCCAAGTAAGAGCTGCCGAAGTTCAGGTGAAGTCGGGTCTAATCAAGAGAACTACCTGTTTGCTGACTAAACTGGATGTCGGAATTAGTGAATCAATGGGTTAGATTCACGAAGGTGGGGGTGTTGATAATAATAATAAACTTCTTATTGTGAGCCATTGTGCGTGTGTGAGCCATTGTGAGACATCCCGTTTAGCGTAGCAACAAATAGTTGATGGTGAACTTGTCACCGTGTTGTCGTTTCGTTGAGCTGACGGTCATTTCTTGTGTAGAGCCAACCGCGGGAGGATGCACAAAAGCATGAGTAAGAACTTAATGTATATTCCCAACGAGTAAAATTCACATTTTAGGAAATAAAGTCAAAGGAATTGATGATGTTTTCATTTTGAAACCTCCTGGCTGCTGCAAGAAACGACAGTAACCCATACACTCTTTATTTTCGCTTCAATCGTAATTCGTCACTAACATAATGAATCGAGGTTCACATATATATATATTTTTTTCTCCCGGAGAAATTCATCCCGTGTGCTCTTAGAGTAGAGCATTACACCAGTTGTCCTCCTGGTAGAGTTACTCCCGTGTGCGCTGGCCCAATGAATGATGCCCCGGCGCGCCGTAATGGGGAAAATGTCGCTAAGTGTGGCTACCTTAACTGACGGAGACCTGAGGTCAGACGACTGTGTTGGACGAATGCGTATATTAACATTTTTCCTTTCCAACGATTTTGATTTGTTTACAATATTTTTCGCTTAAAAAAAATGTTTCATTTGAAATTCTTTGGTTTTTTTAAGTTATTAAATACATTTTTGCTTTCATTGGGTCGTTTTTTGTTTATTTCATTTGTCAAAAGTTGTTTATTTTCGAATTTAGTTAGATGTAATTACCTCATTATTTTTTATTCATTTTATAGCAGTTTTGAATGTTTATTTTCATAATAAATTATTATTAAATAATTATTATTATTATTATTATTATTTGCTTGATTTACGTATGTTTTAATTATTTCCCATTGTCTTTATTAACACATTGGCTGCCATGGTTATCAAATATGATAGTCATTCAAGCTGCAAAATTTTTCATTATCTTTGCATGAGGTGCCATTTTTGATAGCCAGGACTAATTTTGTCCTCCGTGGTAGCCGTTTTCGGGGCACCTGGACGTGGCTCATCAAAAACCGACGTGCGACCACGTTGAAACTCGTTAAACCAATTTTTGATGGTCGCCAACGGAGAAGAAGAGTCACCGTACAGAATCCAAACGCTCTTTGATTTCGCTGCGCGATTTCCCTTCAAAACAAAACTACGAGTCCGGTGAGGCTAAGTTCTTATCGGACCACCCTCTTTTTTTTTATTTGCTTTATTTATGTTCATAAATAAAATATAATTTATTTATTTCTTCTATCGAATATATTCTAACAGATGATGGAAATATACTTGTAATATTTTTATATTATACATATGAAAAAAAAATAAAGTCCGTGCAGGGACGGGTTAAGAATATCCCTGCAGCGAAAATCACATCTAGGCAATTTAGGAACACCAAGGTGAGCCTAGGGACACATATACCACCATTAAACTGCCCCACAAGTGTACATGCACATCAGTTGGTTGACACGACTGGAGATCACTGGTGTTGTAAGAGTAAGATCAAACAAAAAAAATCTGGAGCATGCCCGTGTCACAAAAAAAAAAAAAAAAAAGGCAGGCCGAAAATCAATTGGTGCAAACAAATGCAAAAACACCAGCATTTGATTGGCCTCAGCGATGAAGTAATCCCAAACCGGGAAGCCTGCCGCTACTTTCTAAGGTCAAAACCGGCGGACCCCACAAGCAGACCAGTAGGAATGCAGTTAAGTGGGAAGGTTATGGTCCTACACTTCTGATCATAACAACGCCGGAAAAAGGAAAAGAAGAAGAAGATAAAAAAAAGAAAAAACAACGTCACTAACAATAAGTAAATAAGTCTAGATCAACAAAATTTTATATATAAATAAAAATAATATAAATATAAAAACAATAGATTTAGTCATAGGTAATATATAGTTAAATATAAAAATAAATAGAATTTGTCATAGATAATGTCATAGATAAATAGGAATTAACAGACATTTGAAACAGATTGTTTAAATTGTCGTCTTTCATCACATACGTCTATTTCCATACAAACAGAATTAAATTTACTAAAGCATTTAGTTAGGGGTTCATTATAGCCATATTTTTACAGATGTCTTGGTTGAAATAAGAAATTTCGTGTTCGGAGAGTTCTTTCCGGTACATAAAACTTAACATTTTGAATAATCTCAGGACAATTTACACGGTACGAGAAAAAAAAGGATCTCTCCTTTGATCATGGCCGTTAATTTGCTCTCATACTTTTTGTGCATTGTCCAGCATTGTGAACCGTATGTGAGCGCCGGACGTACAACTGAAGTGTAGAGCCTTCCTTTCAGCTTAGGGGGCATTTTTCAATCACAGAAGATGGTGGAGTTTTTCCGCCACTTCATCCACCCAACGCTTACGCGATGGTTGACGTCGTCATCACAAGTTGGTTCTTTATTAATCATAGATCCCAGATATTTAAATTTTTCACACTTGGGAAGCATTTTTCCATTCAAGTAAATGTCTGGAGGGTCAGAGAACGGGCAGCACAGATACTCTGTCTTCTTTGAACTAATACGATACCCGTGTCCCTCAAAAATGTCCACCCACACATCAAGTGCTCGTTGTAGGGACGCCTGATCATCACTTATAATGGCTCCATCGTCAGCAAAGAATAGCTGGTGCACATTGGGGTCCGTCACTTTTCCTTCAAGCAAGTAATCAAGGACTGCTATAAAGAGCAGTGGGCTGAGGACGCTCCCTTGGTGTACACCGACTTTGATTGCGCACTCCTCGGTGACTCCTGCGGTTCATCTTACTCTTGTCGTTGCTCTCTTGTACATGTCCATGATCACTCGCACGTAGGTTTCTGGAACTCCCTTTTGTCTTAGCGCTACCCATAAAATATCTCTTGGTTGCCGGTCAAAGGCCTTCTCGAAATCAACCAACACCATATACAAGTCCTTTGAAGAATCACGATGCTTTTCCATCATGATCCTTATACTTTGGATTGCATCTGTTGTTGATTTACCCGAGACAAACCCGCACTGGTCATCAGATAGTCGTATTATTTTCCGCAGTCGGCTATCTAATACCCGTTCAACGATCTTCATGGTGTGCGACATCAGCTTGACAGAACGGTATTTATCACAATATCGCGTATCACCCTTTCCTTTGTTCAAAGGAAGAAGATAGCTTTCCCTCCATTGATTAGGCATAGTGTCGCCTCTCATAAGTTTGGAGATAACAACCAGCTCTTGGAAGGAACACTCGGGGAAACTATTCGTTCAGAAGTTCCTCGCAATACTGTCGCCATCTGTGGAGAATTTTTTCGTCTTCCACAAGGAGTTGGCCTTCAGCATTGTTAATAAACTTTGGAAACGAATCTCCTGAGCATTTCTTCTTCTCTGGGCGGCTATCTTAAAGATAATTACTCCTTTGTTCAAATTGCTTTGTCGAAGCTCCTGGGTAGCATGGTTCTTCTCAGACGCGGAAGAAGATATTTCTTCCAACTCCTGATAGAGGCCTTCCATGCTTTTCGCTTTGAATTGGGCGCACTTTTTCTGGACGATACCTTTGCAATATCTATATACCTTTTCACGGTGAGCTTTTCCCACTCTATTAGTAGAAGAGGACTTTGATCAAGTTTGGAAAGCCATTTTCTTTTCGTGTATCACTGCTTTGGCTTCGTCTGTCCACCACCAGGTTTCTTTTGCGTGTTGGCAGCGGCCTTTAGATGATCCGAGCAGTGATTTGGCAGGCCAGATTGTTGTAGGGAATCCCACATGTCTTATGCTCTGCACTCCTCATTAACGACCTCATCGATAATGGAAAAGAGGTAGTTTTTCATGTTGGTAATAAAAGCTTCGCCTTTTCATTTATCCAGCTTATACCACTTGATTCTCTCAGACACCTTCGTTTGTTGCTTTGACTTCTTACTCGCCTCCATAAAAAAATCAGTCAGGAGGAGACGGTGTTGAGGGGCGATGGCGTCTCCCAGGATCACATTGCAATCTTTAACTCGTAGCTTCATGAAACTGGATACCAAATGATAGTCTATTTGAGTTTCATTTCCGCCGCTGCTATAAGTGATCAGGTGCCGGCTTTGTTTGACGAACATGGTATTTAGCACTATAAGACCTTCGCGTGGATGCACACCTTGGTGCGGTGCGGTGCGGTGCGAAGGCTCAGTAATTGTCAATGACTCGTGAGAATTCACTTTCCATGTTGGACATGAATTCTCTATGACGAGACATGAAGCTAAGCTGCAGCCATCACCTCCTCCTTCTTTCCCCGGGTATCCGCTCCATTCCCCCTCCCTTCCCCCGGGCTGGACTAAGGTGTAAACCGTACCGTGCCGAGAGTCAGCCAGGATACCTGGCGCCCTCCTGGATCAAATGGCCTTGCCCGTATACTGCGAGGCTCTGTACAGGTCGACCACCCTGCGCGACTCGTGGGATCACATATGGAAAATATTGATAAAAATAGTAAAGTGCATCCTCTGAAGAGGCAAACAGCGCAGGTTGCCACCGCCGAAGGCGCGATCGACACAGACAACGTATCCGGGGCTCTCCTTCAGGGACTACAGATTGGTACCGCTACCGACGATGAATCCTTGGCTTCATCACAGGTAAGCAACACCATGAGGCCCAGCTGCTGGAAGAAAAGGTCGCCCCTAAGGCCACAGGGAAACCTCAAGAAACGATCAAGGCAAAAACACCGGCCCAAAAAGCAAAGAACAGCTCTCCGAGCGCGAAAAATTCCTTATCAAGAAGCACAAGAAAGAGGTAGCCAAATTCGAGAAGAAATCGGTCCCACCTCCACTCACGCTTCCAAAAAGGACACAGGGCGAGAGAATAAGCCATCGAACATGGCCCTTATCAAACCCAACGTCCCAAAATTGACTCGACAACAGCCAACACAACCGGTCACTGTCGAAAAGGGCGCACAGCAACCGAGCACCTCCAAAGAATACACTGCCCCAGGATAGAAGCAGAACGTCAAGAGGGGGCGCTCCGGGGAAGAAACTCTAAGGGAAGCGAAAAAGGCGAAAACATCAGCCAGCTTCAACCTTCCCATGAGTCTACAAGTGGCTATTGTCGACCGTTCCAACCCGGATGGTAAGATTACATCCGACAATTGGCTAACGGTTGACGCCAAAATACTGGAAGCGATGCTTATCGCAGATAGCAGCGATGAGATCAACTTCGACGGAGCAGGCCGGCAGAAAGGAGTCAAAGTTGTCGGTTGTGACAATCAGAGGTCCCTAGACTTCTTAAAGCGTACAATCGACAATTGCGGCGAAATCTGGCAGAACGCTAAACTCGAGGTTATCCCTCGTTCGATGCTTCCGCTTCGCACGTTGGGTTCAATATGGATCCCTCAACCGGTTCCCGAAAAGGACGAATCCATATTGAAGCTAATTGACAGGCAGAATAAAGAGCTTGACACTCACAGCTGGAGAATAATTTCCTCAGCCAAGAGCAAGAACGGAGTGGGAAAGGACCTCATGGTTACCTTTGACCAAAAGTCACTCGACCACATCCGCAGCAGATCTGGCAGCATCAAGTTCGGGCTGTGAACCTCCCCAATGAACGCAGCAAGTCAAAGGAGGCTGATAGTGGTGCAAATTAATTTACACCACTGCAAAGCAGCCACCGACGACTTGATGATGTACATGCTGCAGGAGGATGTGGATATTGCCTTAATCCAAGAACCTTGGCTCCTTAGGAACAAAATTCAGGGATTAAGGTCTAAGGAGTATAATTTATACTATCCACATACCGAAGGTAAGCTACGAACCTGTATAGTCGCCAAGAGATACTTAAACATTTTTCTCCTAGGTACATACAGCAACGGAGACCTCACGGTGGTAACGTACGAACAACAGGACAAATCAATTTTGCTCCTATCGTCCGCATACTTGCCATACGATGAGGAGGATCCACCTTCAGACGCAGTCCGAGCACTCGTGCGACACGCCAAGTCACGTGGACTGTGTCTATTGATAGGCTGCGACGCCAATGGACACCACACTCAATGGGGAAGCAGCGACATCAATAAAAGGGGTGAGTCCATTTTCGATTTCATTATCTCCACCAACCTCAATATTTGCAACAAAGGTAATACACCCACGTTTCGCAATCGGGTTAGGGAAGTGGTAATTGACTTCACTTTACTAAGTGAGTCCGACTCCATCCGAGTAGAGAATTGGAGAGTGTCCACTAACTGTTCCTTTTCGGACCACAGCCGGATACTCTTCAACCTTAATGTTAATAAAGAAAAACCGAAACCTTTCAGAAACCCTCAGAAGACAGACTGGAATCTTTTCTCAAACCTAGTTGCCAACAGGTTAGTACCGCTACAAGCCACCACTAATCCTGATCCAACTTACATTGAGAATTCAGTCGAAAATCTTGTGAGAATACTGAAAGCGGCTTTCAACAATTCCTGTCCTTTGCAACGTGCTCGCAGGAAGACCAGCGCAGTCTGGTGGACCACAGAACTAAAGCAACTCAGGACCAGGACCCGAACTCTATTCAACAGAGCAAAGATCTCAAAAAGAACCGAAGACTGGGATAATTACAAATCCAGCTTCAACGAATACAAGAGCAAAACAAGAGCAGCAAAATCTAAGTCCTGGCGGGAGTTCTGCGAATCAATAGAGGATCTCAAGGAAGCCGCAAGGCTCAGGAAGATCCTATCCAAGGACTCCTGCGTCCCGGGATTCATCCTTAAACCAGATGGTTCTTGGACAGAATCCAGTCAGGAATCCCTAGAACTGCTGGCTGAAACCCACTTCCCAAACTGTAAAAACCCTGAAACCACAGTCTCCTTCGAGACGACGGTTCCTACGGTTCACACAACCGAAGAAGTGATAAACAAGATTATCACAGCGGATAAAGTATCGTGGGCAATAAATTCGTTCAAACCCTTTAAATCTCCGGGGCCGGACGATGCTTCAAAAAACACAGATCCACACTGTACCCCATCTCGTAAGCATTTTTTCCAATTGCCTGCGCACGGGGTACATCCCAACACAGTGGAAAGAAATAAAGGTAATTTTCATACCTAAGGCAGGTAAACCATCCCATACTGCCGCAAAGGACTATAGGCCAATTAGTCTCTCGTAATTTCTATTAAAAACCTTGGAGAGACTCCTTGACCGGAACGGAACTTATGCAACACTCAACACGCCTGCCTCAAAGGCAGATCAGTGGAAAGTGCTCTGCATAGTGTTGTCCGTGAAATTGAGGGCTCGCTGAACTTAAAATAGTTTACAATGGCAGCCTTCTCCGACATAGAGGGTGCCTTCAACAATGTAAACACAGAGGCCATAACAACAGCTCTTGAGGACATAAAAGTTGACAAATCCATTGTAATCTGGATTGAGAATATGTTGAAGAACAGAATTATCAATGCAGACATTGGACACAGTTCTATAAGGAAAGTGACAACTAGAGGCACACCACAAGGAGGAGTTCTCTCCCCCCTACTGTGGCTTCTTACAGTCAACAAGATCCTCAAATTCTTTATGGAAAAAGACACAAAGATCATAGCGTACGCGGATGACCTGGTTATCTTGATAAAAGGTAAATTTCTACCAACTATCATTGAACTAATGGAATCTGCGCTGAGTGAACTCTCCTCGTGGGCAAGACAGAACGGTCTGAGAATAAACCCCCAGAAAACCGAGCTGGTCTTGTTCACCAGGAAAAGGAAAATTCCGATATTTGCTCCCCCAAAGTTGCCCTCTAACTCAAAGCGGAAGTAAAATATCTAGGCATCATTCTTGACTCTAAGCTCTCCTGGGAAAAAAAAAGGATTGAACGCTTTTTATGCATGCAAAAAGATCTTCGGAAAAAGATGGGGCTTGCAACCGTACATCATTCATTGGATGTACACAGCAATCATCAGACCCATTTTAACTTATGGGGCCCTAGTCTGGTGGACTGCTAGCAGCACAAAAAGCTATATGAACATGCTCAACAAAGTACGAAGGTCAGCCGCTGTTTGTACAACGGGAGCCATGAGAAGCACGCCGCAAGCAGGGTTGGACATTTCTTCATCTCCTCCCCCTGGATCTATTCATAAAAGGCTACGCTGCAAAGAGCGCTCTCAGACTAAGAGAGTCCTCTCTGTGGAAGCAAGCCAACTATGGACATGCGGCCATACTTAAGATAATAGACGAACTGGGAAGGAAACAGGGTTTTAGTAGCCTCGCAGCTACGACCGACTATATTCCCCCCCAAAATGACTTCTCTCTCAGTATACCTATCCTTTTCCCCGACAGAGAAGAGTGGCTATCAAACTCAACGTAATCAACGACCATGAGATCACCCTCTTCACCGACGGATCGAAAATGGACACAGGCACTGGGGCCGGGTTCTACTCTGATACCCTCCACAAACAGGAATCATTCAGACTCCCTGATCTGTGCACTCCCTGATCTGATATCACCATCTTCGTAGACAGCCAGGCTGCACTGAAGTCAATAGAATCCTGTATAACGAGATCAAAGGCTGTCAAGAAATGTCGCGACTCACTGAAGTCCATCAGACACCAAAAAGTTAAACTCTGCTGGGTCCCGGGCCACAGGTCAATCGCAGGGATCGAAAGAGCAGACGAACTGGCCAGGCAAGGTTCTGAAATGGACATCAGCGAAGCGGACACGTCATTGCAACCACCAATCAGCGCATTATACCGGATCATAAACGACATAATCATGAAAGAGGCCAACTCGTCTTGGCTTACAAGAAACGACAGCTACACGACAAGATCATCGTGGCCAGAGCTCAATGCTGGAAAAACAAAGAAGCTCCTGGCGCTGGTCCGTAACTCGATCCGTATGCTCGTCGGAGTGATCACAGGACACTGTCCTATTGGCGCAATGCTCCGGAAATGGGACTCGGGATCCAGCGATCTCTGCCGGAGCTGCGGCGATAAGGAAGAAACTGAGACGATCCAACATCTGCTTTGGCACTGTCCAGCTCTCCAGAATCGACGCCTAGTGTCGCTAGGCCAAAGATTCTTTACAGAGATTGCGGACGTGGCTAATGCAGACATATCGGATCTTCTAAGATTCATCAA
The DNA here is from genome assembly GCA_958301585.1 of Merodon equestris. NCBI lineage: Eukaryota > Metazoa > Arthropoda > Insecta > Diptera > Syrphidae > Merodon > Merodon equestris. The sequence goes on from OY284414.1 coordinate 49,967,273, forward strand.
GAGCACGGGGTGGTTTCAGCCACCACGTGATAGGACAGGTTAATTTTATGTGTACCCACACAAACGAAGGGAATCACAATGGGCCTCTTGGCCTCCGAGTGGAAGTGATGTCTAACCATCACACTCCCCTTCTCAAACCTAAACCTAAACCTAGCACTATAAGACCATACGACTTGCACATGTTTAGGATATCTTCACTTGAAGAGTTCCTGGTGCCGTATCTCAGCCCTCCGTGGTAGTCTTCATAGTCTTCGCTTGTCTTCCCGACATGTCCGTTTAAATCTCCCTCAACAAACAAAACCTCTTCCTTTGGGATGATTTTGACAAGGTTGTGGAAATCTAGCCAGAATGCATCTTTTTCTTTTTGTTCGCATCCTACTTGAGGGGCATATGCGCTTACTATGTTCCACACCACACCATGCATCACCAATTTGAGAGCCATCAAACGTTCACTGGACTTTGAAATGGTTAAGACGTTGCCAAGTAGCTCTGCCGCAAGGATGATGGCGATTCGGTTTTTTCCTTGTTCCAATTCATAGTAAAACATCTTGTAGGCTTTTGTTTTAATGTCCAAGAAACGTGCCCGATTACCGGTGTTTCGCCATTTCGTCTCTTGTACGCACAGGATGTCTACTCGCCTTCTAACCATCATTTCTTCAAGCTCATAGCTGCGACCACTCATGCTTCCAACGTTCCAACTCTCGACCCTTAAGTGTGGCTGACGCCGTTGCATTACTTTGTTATCCCCCGGAAATCCTATAGCTCTGACCTGAGCTGGCTGCTCGTCCCAGGATCACGAACATTAGTAGTGCCTGGCGGGGTAGTGCTTTTCCTTTTAGCGTTCTTTTCCATAATGCTACGGTTTGACCGTTTTCTTTCTTCCCCTCCTTTTTTTGACACGGGCATGCTCCAGATTTTTATTTTTTTTGTTTGATCTTACTCTTACAACACCGGTGATCTCCAGTCGTGTCAACCCACTGATTTGCATGTACACTTGTGGGGCAGTTTAATGGTGGTATATGTGTCTCTAGGCTCAGCTTGGCGTTTTCTAAATTGCCTAGATGTAATTTTTGTTTACCTTTGTTTAGTCGCCTTTTACGACAAGCGAGAGGTATCGCTGCAGGGATATTCTTAACCCGTCCCTGTACAGGTGACATAGAAAATGTCATGGATAAACAATATACAATGTACACTTCGTCTTTTTTCTAAAGAATCCAAACCAATTAAAGCACATCTTGTTCGATATGCGGGTATGGTGTTAAGATTCCATTGCATTCTTTTTATAAGGAATCTAGTAAAAGACTTTTGGACTTTTTCTAAATGTGCCACAGTATTCATAAATAACGGACACCATATTACAGAACAATATTCAAGATGTGGACGTACAATTGATATATAGACAGATTTAAGGGCAGATGGATTAGAAAATTCAACACATGTCCTTTTAAGAAATCCAAGCATTGATCGTCAATATGAAACGAGAATGTAAGTTTCGTGTCAAAGATGACACCAAGGTCTTTTATTTCAGATTTTCTAAAAAGACAAGTCCCACATATAGAATAGACAAAAATTACAGGTAACACTACATGGTAAACAGAAAATGAATGACATTTGCTAATATTTAAAACATTAAATATTAGCACATTGAGATCGCACCAATTGCATAAAATATTTAGGTCATTTTGAATTTTCGTACAGTCTTGAATATTTTTAACACGTAGAAAAATTTTAAGGTACGTCAAACAGTTAACATGAGTAAGGATTTAGGAAATTTCATTGATGAATACATTGAAGAGCAGTGGACCTATATGGCTACCTTGTGGAACTCCAGATAATACTTTAATAATTTTAGATTTACAGTTACCAATTTTTACCATTTGAGTTCTGTTTGATAAGTAGCTCGATATCCAGTTAAGAAGCATGGAGTGAATACTAAACGATCTTAGTTTGTTTATAAGAATGGTATGGCATACTGTATCAAACGCTTTGCTAAAATCAGTAAAGATTACATCGACTTGATATCCGGACTCTACGGAATCAAACAGGTATTTGGTAATAATGCCAGAAACGAAACCATGTTGTTGTAATGATATTTGTTCTTTGACTAGAAAATACAGTTTCTTTGTGACAATTAGTTCAAAAAGTTTCGGAATAGCTGAAAGCTTGGAGATACCTCTAAAGTTTTCAAATTTTTGTCGAGATCCAGCTTTGTATATTGGTGTTATAAATGAAACTTTCCATTCGTCTAAAAATGTGCCCGATGACAAAGACATATTAAACATTAGTTGTAACGGTAACGACAAAGAAGAACCACACTGTTTTAGGATAATAGACGGAACACCGTCAGGACCAGGATTTGAACAAGAATATAAAGAATGAATGCCTTGCAGTATATCATGAGTAGAGATGACTCATATTACTTACATCTTCATCAAAAGAAGGTGGAATAATATTCGAGTGATCAACATAGACTGATTCGAAGAACTTTGCAAATAGCTCACAACTTGTCTCAGTGCTATGAGATATTATACCATCGAATTCATATTTTGCAAAGTAACAATTTGCTTCCTTTTATTGTTTAAAAATGTCCAGAAATATTTAGGATCTCTAGAAATGTGTGTTCAGTGTTCATTACATACTGTTTATATAGAAATTTATTTAGAAATTCATATTCCCGCCGTAATTGACAAAAGCGCTGTCTGTTGGCTTCTGAGTTTGATTTTTTGAATAGTTTGAAGGCTTTGTTTTTTGCATTTTTTAAATTGATCAGCCTTTTGTTATGCCACGGCAATTTTCAGTATTGTTTTTTAGTAACGCGTGGCAAAAACTCAATGAATCCGTATTCTAAAATATTTAAAAATGTATTATATACTTCATTAAGATTTAGACCGGAAAGAATGTTCGACCAGTCCACCGACACAAAGTTGTTAATTAAACCTTGGTAATTGGCTTTAGCGAAATTGTATCTAAAATCGTAATTAATCAAATTAGGGATTAATGGTGGACTACTATATTCTACATTTAAACATAGAGCTATCTGATGAACAGAATTTTTCATTAAAGGACATATAGCTTCTCTAACAGAACAATTTATGTGATGAACAGAATTTTTCATTAAAGGACATATAGCTTCTCTAACAAAACAATTTAATTGATTACTTACAAATATTAAGTCAAGAATTCTATTAATAGAGTTACGACAATTATTTATTTGGGAGACATTAAACGCAAACATTGCGTCAATAAACGTAAATTCACAGTCAGTTTTCATATTATATGGAATTAAACATTTATCATCATTTGAAAAAGACCAATTAATATCACCAAGATTAAAATCGCCCATAACGATGAGATCTTGTTGTTGCGTCATCTGATTAGCGATGAATTCAATGTTGGCAACATGCTGTTCGTAAACACCTATCGGGATTTTTTGTGGAATGTAGCTAACGAGCATAAAAATGTTCTTCCGTTCTGATTCTTTTCCATTGATGTCCACAGAGACACAAAGTTGCTCGCTCGCAGAGTTTTCATATGGAAGAGAAATGATGTTCATAGAGAATGTTGATTGCACAGCAATTAAAATTCCTCCTTCGCGAAGATAACCACTTTCAGCAGTGCGATCAATACGATGGACTATGTAATAATCGTCGAAGAATTCAGCAATTGAGAAATTGCTGTTCAGCCAGGTTTCCGTGAGAACTATTACATCATAATCATGGAGGGAAATGGCAAGAGACACATCTTTAATTTTAGTTCTCATTCCTCCTGCATTTTGGTAGTATATGTTAAGGTTTTTTGATGACGAAGATGAGGGCAAAACAGAATGAGAACAAGGCTGCTCATTGTTTACATAATTTCCTTGGGAACACTCTCGTTTTTTGGAAAAAAACGAAACTCTCTTACACGTACATTTAAAGGCCAGTTATCAGCTTTCATAACATCGTTGGTAATGCATGCAGGAAGACCGAGACGAACATTTATAAATTTATATGATGACAGATCAGCGTCTTTTTTGTAAAGAGGGAAACCGGAGAGTAGATTTATTGGGATGTTGAGATGCATATGATAATATTGAATCAGGTTTCGTGGCTGTTGAGAAGCGGGAGACATGAAGCAATTTCTTCTCTGTTATGACCTCAACCTCGGTGTAAGCAGTGTCTCTGCCTATGACTTTTCGAGTTTTTTTTTTATGTTCTGTTTCTTCTTGTACACTGTATTCCATTGCGGATTTTCGGGTTCAATGAACTCTTCACTTACAGCTGGAATTTCTTTTACAGTCATGGAAATGTTTACATTTTGAGATTTGGTATTAGTTTTGTTTGGGGAATTCATTTTTTTCTTGTTACAGGCACTGGTGGATGGTAGCACATAGTTTCAGCTGGTTTGGTGTTAACACTGTTCTTTAGAGATTTAATTTCGTCTTGCAAGCAATGAACTATTTTACTTAGTTCAGCAATTTTACATACTAAACCAAGTATTGGTACACTAGCACAGGCATTGCATTTCCATGAGTAATTAATACTGGACTTAAGAAAGTTTAAGGCATTTTCCGATGATATTGCACATTTATCATGGAATTTCAATCCACAAACTCCAGCACACAACATCAAAAGTGATGTTTCCATCACATTTAGCACAGTTTTCGGACATTGCGATATATTAAAATAAACAATTAACACGGAGCGAGAATTTTCGTCACCTCTTCACGTCTCTTCAAGGGCAAAAGAATTGTAAATAGTTATAGCGGTTTTGTTAATTTGGTTCAATAAAAGTAGTTTTCAAATTCAAGTAGGTACATTTTTGCGTATAGGTGGGGTAGAAAACTTTCTTTTATTTAATTAAGTATTTCTCTTTATTCTAATATGCCTAGAAAACGTAAATCTGATCCGCAGCATCTAAGCGCCTAGTTCTAACAGAGCTCATGCTGCGAAAGTTGCTAGAAGCCTGAAGAAGTTGAAGTTGCAAGAAGTCTGGAAAGCAGACTCGAGCCCTTGGCAAAGGCAAGCGCGGCGGCTTTTGCGGCTTTTAGAGGCTGAGCGTCATGGGTCATTGATTGCTGCAGATTCCCATGAAGAATCACAAAGGCGACTGTTTTAAATGCAGTCACAAAGGAAAAGTGCATTTACAAGTAGTAAATGCAAGCATTTCAAGACGCTGCTTTTGATTAAAAACTTTTAATCCTGAAATCCTTATTTTTGTTCGATAGCATTTTTTATTGTTGTTGTTTTCAAATGACGTTCATTGGAGTGGATTATTGGGTTGTTATGCTTGCATTTTCCACCATGTTTGCAATCCAAAGTCTCTGACTGACTGACTAATCAGTTTTATGTTGATATATATGTAAAAATTGAAAGTGAATGATTACCATACATATGTATCATAAAATCAAAACAAATTAAGAGCGGACAACTACATCCATCTTCAAGATGCTGTAACAAATGACGGTAATGTTAATCCTAATAATTTTTTGTAGATAAAGAGGTTATTTTACCTCTGGTATTTACACTAATATATATAGATCGCGTTTGCTTATGTACGTAATAGGTATAGCCGCAAGTTTATTAAAGAGACTGTTCATAATGAAAATGTATATCCGCTGTATCGCAGAAGAGCGCCAGCAGACAGAGGTCGAACGGCATTTGTAAAACTCGGAAATGGTAGTTAAGTTGTAGATAATGGTTGGGCGGTCCCTAATTCGCCTATTTTGTCAAAAATGGATGACGCCCATATAAATGACGAGGCTTGCAGTTCAGTACGCGCTATAAATTATATCTACAAATATATTAATAAAGGTAGCGACAAAGCTATTTTTAATTTCAGAAATACAGAGGTCGCTAATCCCGTAAGTGAAGTCCAAAGATATCAGTCGAGTCATTGTGTCAGCAGCAACGAAGCCGTGTGGCGGCTCTTAGGATTCCGGTTACACGAAAGGCATCCCTCCGTCATAGTAAAACCAATCACCCCTAAAAGAAATTATTTCAAAAATGTTCAGAAACAGATCTTGCGAATTAAAATTTCTAACACTAGAAATGCCAAAGAACAAATAAAACAGAGTGCTGCACCCGAATTAATTAATTTAAAAATAAGTAAATGAATAAGAACTTCCGCTCTAAGAACTAATGAAGAAAAATGAAGAACTGAAACTAGAAAACATCAAAATAATATTCGCCAAAAACCACCTACCCCAACGATAATCTAATACTGGTGTTGAAATTCATAACTATGAAACCGATGAAAGGAGAATTAGCTATGGAAATTGAAGAGGTTCGAAAAAAGAAACAAGAATTTAGAAACCCCAGTAAAAAGCAAAAAGCAAAGTCTACACCAAAGGTTACTCTTTAACCAAAAATCGTAGATAATAATAGAAATCAAACAAATCAAACCCCTCCACGGATTATGGTAACAATTACTACTGGCTATCAAGAATTTATAAGGACTGTCTGCAACCTAATAAAAAAGAATTTACTATTTGACCTCTGAAGGATAAAACCCATTAAATTAGTGTTACAATCAGTGAAGATTATACCTACAGTCATTGCTATTAGAATTGCAAAAGATAAGAGATAATAAACTAAATCGTCAAACAAACGAAAGCTTTCAAATGAATATTCGAACAGCAACAACCAATGACGCTACCGAAAACATCAAAGTTCAACAGAAACCGATAGGACATAATTCAACAGATTTTAAAATTCACTGACCCCTGTTATCGCTACGGATACTGCCAGAAAAGACCAAAGCACAAACGAAGATACTCTACCTAAAATTCTGGATAATCTCAACAAGCAGGGAGGCTTCAACAAAATCCTACTAGAACGTATTGTTAGTCTTAAGGGAAAAATAAATTGCGAACAATAATGCCTTTTAAGAATCATGGCATTAAGAAAAAAATAATTGCAAGCAATAATGCCTCAGTTTTTAAGAATCATGGCATAGAAAGCCAACGGATTATAAAAACATTTGAACGAGTTATAATACATGCCGTATTAGATGTAGAAAAAGAGACATTTGCTTGATATCTGAAACTCACCAAACCAATCATATGTATGTATGTATATCAAGTTGAAGAATTATAGCCTTTACCATATAGTCCCTGCTACATTATAAGATATACAATTGATCATTATAAAGAAGAGAAAATTAGTTTCCTAAAGTTTCAAACAATAACAGTAACCATCAAAACTATAAATTAAACTCCTTCAAAAACAGTGGTAACTCCCAGGCGTTAAATTTCATCAAGTGAATATACACAGCTTATTACAATGCCCAAGTTAAATTTATAATGGGAGGAGACTTCAATGCGAAATATACATATACGAAATAATACACATATGTATGTATATGACACTAAGTCAAAGAAAAAAATCCCTACCTTTCAAACAAATTCACAGATCGGTTTAGTTTTAAGCAGATCCCACAAAAGAAAAGCTTATCGAGTCGGCAGACCAGGGGCATATTTCATCTAACTAATCCAAAATGTGGCCTCAAGATATTAAATTCGAGATAAGGCTTATCGGAAATAAACCAATGAAAAAAAAATCTCTCAGAACTATGTGCTGATAAGAACATTCTTCTTCTTCTTTTTCTTTTTTTCCGGCGTCGCTATGGTCAGAAGTGTAGGACTATAACCTTCCCACTTAACTGCATTCCGCTTGTGGGGTCCGCCCACAAGATAAGAACATTGATGGAAAATTATAAAATATCTTAGGCGACCAACAAATCATTATCAAAAGCAATGAAAAAAAGCTAATGCTTTTGCTGACCACCTCAATACCTTCAAGCCATATGATGCTGTTTGTGATGAATTATTAAATCTCAATAAAAGTTACAGTTCTGCGACCTAAAATATGAGATAAGGCGCCTAAAAACAAAAAAGGTCCAGGTTTTGACTTGCTTACTGCGGAAGTACTGAAGCAATTACCAAGCAAAGGGTTAGTTAAACTCTTACGGTTAATGAATAAAATCATTACTGTGGAGTATGTGCCAAGTGTGTGGAAAATAGCTGATGTGATTATGATCGCTAAACCAGATTAGGACCCTCACGAGTTATCCCAATAGAGTCCAATATCTGTACTTCCTTTGACCTTAAAATGGCTTGAAAGATTGAATTTAAAGCGATTCAAACCAATCGTAGAAACAAGAAACGCAATCCCAGGTCACCAGTTTGGATTTTAAAGTAACTCCACACTAGAACAAGTACACAGAATAACAACCGAAATCGAAAGAGCATTAAAAGAAAAAAAATCGTGTTCTGCAATCTTTTTAGACGTACAGGCTTTTGACAAAATATGGCATGAAGGTCTACTCAATAAATTAAAAGTGTATCTGCCAGAACAGTACTTTTACCTATTGGAGTTTTATTATTTTAATATCGCGTTATCTTGCATAAAACAGGAAAATTGATATTTAAAGCTTGTGCGGATCGAAGCCGGAGTTCCTCAAGGAAGCGTCCTCGAGCCCCTGTTACACCTCCTCTACACCAAAGATTTATCAACACCATGCCTTACTACTTTTGCCGACGACACGGCAATCCTAGTTGTGCGATACACAACGTTAAATTCGACGCAAAAACTGCAAGCTGCTACAGATCAAATAGTCAGCTGTACTCAAAGATGGCAACTAACGCTAACTCTCCTATAATGATATCAGGCATGACTACACCATATGCTAAGTCAGTGAAGTTTCTAAGTATAACCTTGGATGCCAAGTTTGGAAAGAGCGCATTAAAATCAAAAACAAGAACTGGAACTAGAAAATAGGAGATATAAAATGGCGAAAATTAGAATGGCTTTTAGGCAGGGAATCAGGTCTATAAATTAATAATAAAATTGTCTATATAACCAGGTTCTAAAACCAGTGTGGAACTATGGCGCTCAACTTTGAGGTGCAAGCCAAACCAACACTACAATCATCCAACGCTTCAGTGAAAAAAATATGAAAATCGGGCTCATACATATATCCGAGGTAACGATGGATAAGGGAATAATATTCCACAATTCCACATCACGATGCCCTTAAAGTGGAAAGTGTCTCCTTAATTGCTCATTATTTTGAAATTTATTTTTAATCATTAAGCGAGGCAGTGGCAACGAAAGACTGGAGTAGCATTTCATATCCCCAGCGGCAACAAGTTTTTATAACCCTTTGGAGGTTAAATAATGTAAAAAAATAGCCATACGACGAGCCTCTTCTTGGGCCCAAATATACAAGCCATTGTATTTTTTGTTCTGATTCCAGCTTGTCTCCTAATTTTAACAAATGTTTGCAGTGGGTACATTACATAGCTACAACAAAAAATAATGTAGAATAAACACAGACAGAATCTGAAAGAAGAGTTCATACAGCCTGGCCCTGAAATGCAATCAATCCTTACAGCTGTTGAGTCGATATGATCTTAACTTTAAATGGTGTTATAAAGATATATTTTTCTGAATTGTGTCGACATATTTTGGATTCAAATTTTCTTTTATTAAGTCTCTTATTTAGATGGTATTGTTATGAGTTATTGAGAAATATATTTGAGGACGTGAATGTATGTTGCACGAGTATGATCTTGAGATTTTTAAAATAATGCTAGCGACAATGATGAGGTTTGTGAAAAAACAGTAATTTTAAGTTTGTTTTCTTTAACTCGAACAAACAGTGATTTCGGTTGTATTACTCGTCTATAAAAGCCCCGAAAGTCCAAAGTCCGAATTTATAGTTTCTTTTTGTATCTGTGTGTCGTGAATTGTTGACATTTCGAATCGTCAGCTAATATCATAGGTGATGGACAGTTCAAACATGTATATTGTTATATTATATGTAGTAATATAAATGTATTTTGACCCGTGCAGGGACGGGTTAAGAATATCCCTGCAGCGATACCTCTCGCTTGTCGTAAAAGGCGACTAAAAGGTAAACAAAAATCACATCTAGGCAATTTAGAAAACACCAAGGTGAGCCTAGGGACACATATACCACCATTAAACTGCCCCACAAGTGTACATGCAAATCAGTGGGTTGACACGACTGGAGATCACCGGTGTTGTAAGAGTAAGATCAAACAAAAAAAGCTGGAGCATGCCCGTGTCACAAAAAAAAAAAAAAAAAAGCAGGCCGAAAAACAATTGGTGCAAACAAATGCAAAAACACCAGCATTTGATTGGCCTCAGCGATGAAGTAATCCCAATCCGGGAAGCCTGCCGCTACTTTCTGAGTTCAAACCGGCGGACCCCACAAGCGGACCAGTAGGAATGCAGTTAAGTGGGAAGGTTATGGTCCTACACTTCTGACCATAACAACGCCGGAAAAAGGAATAGAAGAAGAAGAAGAAGTAATATAAATGTCTTTTATACGCATACGAGTAATCTTGTTCAGTTGATGTTAATTTTATTGCGAATTGGACTCAAAATATAATCGCAGTTCTTTGAATGGTTGATTTGTCGATTGAAGAAATTTGTAAATATAATGTAATAATCTCCTAGGAAGTTCAAAATTTAAGTTTTTTTGTTCTCGTTTCCAAGTTTTGTTGTCCCAGCATCAACCGATTGCCGTCTGGATTGGGCAATAAATTATAGGTCTTTAAAGGGGGAAAAAGTTGCCCCTCCTATATTATTCTAGGGATTATTTCTTTTTTTCTTAAAATCTTCAGATATTCTGTTTAAAGATAGAGTTTAGAGTTTAATCCTTCGGATTGAGCGTCGTGTGAGGTTTACAGGTCCAAGTGGGAAACTTAAATCCGAAAAATCTCTCAGTACATAAAACCTGATATCTGAGTTCTCTTTGAAATATGATTTATTCAGTTTAATTAATCTCACATAATACTCGTAATCCTCATGTTTTTTTTCGGAAAATATGAATAGACAAGAAAGTACCGAAGAAGAGTATAGGAGTTCAAATAACAGTTCGGGTATTGGTACTGGACTTATACACACTCTTGTACTATTACGGGAATTGCCACTACTTTTTATTAGACGCCTGTTACATAAGATCATAATGTGTACTAATACATATGTATTGTATTGTATTATATTCGAAAAAGGGGCTGTCTTTTGTTTTCATAGATAAATAAAATTATATTTTGCACAAAACCTTATAATAGAATTTACTATCAGATATTCCTGTATGAGGGGGCTTATAAGTTGAATATATGTTATGCTTCAATGTCATCATCATTTATTTTATTCCTACATTACTACAGCTATATTTTTACGTACATTATATTATTTTATAAAATGTGTGTATGAAATCAGCATGAATAATACAGAATACAACAACTGGTGTGGAGCATATAACCTCCATAATTCAAGCCTGAACCATTTCAAAGGCCAATCCCCGTAACAGAAAAAAACTGTATCTAAGGTGACACACATACTTAGGTGAAAAGGAATCTGAACCAACTGAACGTATAATGCCTAGACAGCTAGTGCTTATCCCGTCACGACCGGAAAGAGATGTTGGTTGAGACCTCTAACACCGTGGAGGTCCAGCGTGGACCTAAGAAAGAAAATAAATAAAACAACTGCCTGTTCTTATAAAATATTATGTAGTGTTTCCTACATTTCTTATGGTTTTGTAGTTTCAGTTGATATGGTATTATGGAAGAAATACAACTGATACCACATAGAGATGGCAAAATGTTGAATGAGGGTTTCTACATACCAATATATCAAATATAAAACAAATTGTCTTTCAAAACATACATTACTTACTTTGTTTATAATCCATTGTCGGAGAGCATTGAAGAGAAGAGTCCATACGATTATTTTGTGCGATTTTGCATGTTTTTAAAATATCATCTCTGCCAATTTCTTTTAAAGCTTGCTCTAATACATATACGTTAAAATGTTCATATTGTTTTAATAAGTGAATCAGTTCTTGTGCTTGGCGTGCAATGCTACTAGGATGTTTGGCGACAATTACATCAATGTCAGATTGAGTTATTCCCATTTTTAAGCCAAGTTTAACGTAATCATTACCTAGAAGATTAGAAAGGTCTACTATTCTCAAGTTGCCCACATAGCTGCTACCGTTAGAATCTATTGGTAAATAATCAGATTTATTTTTTTCCTGTGGTTCCATTTGTGGATCCAATATTACAATTTCAGGAAGTATTATATTCAATATGCAAATAGGATGCTGTGGTGGTTCGCCTTTAGCAATTTTTGGTTCTTTCATAAAGAGTGCTCGACCCACAATATCGGCATGCTGGTCTTTTATTCGAATCGTGAAGGGAAGTCGATTCTCACGGAAAGCTTTAAATAATAAATGTAATTGGTCTCCCGATTTTGTTACAGGAACTAAATTTCCAGCCATTTCTATATACTGCGGTTTCCCTTCTAATACTTCAACATCCCTACTTTTGGCAACTTGTATGAAGTGCTCCTGCTTTTCCAATGTTTTATCTTCTCTATCATCCGTCGTACAAAACACACGAAGTTTAGCTTCATTGTATTCAACTCTTTTGGCAAATACCACAAATTTGGCCATAAATGGTACATGGATTACTTCTCTACGATATTTGAAAAATAAATGAAATATAATATGATAATTAGAAAAAGTAAATGCACGAGTGTGAATATTAGGTAAGAATGAATAAAAAAATGAAAAAACACTAAACTATTTTCTATATCAATATAAGGCGTCATGCAAAAATATTAACGGAGGAAAGATACAATAAAAATCATGATAATATGTACGAGTGAGACATATGTTCTAACTTGGTCATTACCTGTAAAGTTCCGTTGCCATTTTTGTAGCTTCGGAAATATTTCTACAGTCCATTAACCAAAATCTAGCTGACACTGTTGTCGTAAAAGATACACACTCGTTTACAAATGTTAACGGCGTTGATCCAGTAACATCCTCCCACTGCGCCCTTGAAGCACCACCTATTTGTAATATGCATTTTTTTAATAATGCCAAAATAAAGTATAATTTATATTCTATGTTAAATATTTATAAAACTAACAGCAATGAAATACAAATTGCCAACACTGATAAGAGGAAATCGACGAAGAGTATTTGAATAAAATGCAATCATAGGAGTGCATGAAAAATAACAAACCTAGAAACAATTTGTGAATAAGTGGAAATAGGGTTTGGGAGCTAAGCGCATGCTGAATAATGTTTGTGATGATATATTAATATGTCATACTTAAAAGCATGTACTCGTATATAAATATATTTTTCCAGATGCAGGGTATTTCAAAAAGTACATTATATTTTTTTACCGCAATATGATACCAACACCAGCAATTTCAATATTATGGTAAATACTACGTACATATATTCTCAAATTGAGAAATCACTTAGAGTTAGTTAAACTGATTAAATTTAAACTCGATGTTGACAAAATTGAAATTTAAGAACGAAATATTCGCTGCTAGCCAATGATTCCACACTGTGATGTAGAAAAAAAGTACATCAAACACTATTATACATATATAATATTATATTCCAATATTCGGACCGCTAATACAATAACTTTTTGGTCAAAACGGGAAAGTGCCATTCTTAAATCCCTGGATATCAATATTGTTGGTGTTTGTACTATTATAAAGAGCTAGTACTTCAAAAAATAAACAAAAAAAAATCATTTTAATAACTGTATCATTTCCCACGCTTTCTATTTTAGAAACCAATGTTGTTATTTTTTTCTAGATATTTAGAGATATTTCTTATGGAGAAGTTTATATGCCGTACTATGGGCTATGTACATACATACATTCTTCCTACATGTGTACTTTAGTTAAAATTTCATTCTGCATAAATAAACAACAAATAAAATGCATATAGATTATATATACCATATATATAATAATACTCAACATATGGTTTATTTTGTAGATCATATTTTGATCATTGGTTTCAGAAAAGTTCCCTTAAGGGCCACTAACTAGATTTGAATAAAGTTTTTAAGATAAAAAGTAAAAGTCTTTCTATAAAAACCGTTGTTTTTTGCAACGTCAAAAAATAACTGGCTTTGCCGTCGCATGTATGTTTTTAGATTTATTATATAATCAGAATTTAAAAATAAATTAAAAACACCGGTTGCTACTTCTGCATAGGAATTTACTTGTAAAATAATTAGTAGAAATTATTATTTACTTTTATGTTATCAATACAATAAACCATGATAAGCTTTTTATTTAGCTTTTTTATTATACAAGTGAATAAGACCACATCTGCGTAATTAGAAAATATAAAATCAATATATTTCAGTTTCAAAGTGAAATGACAATTTATGAAAAACTATCATTATAACATACATGTACGGATTTGCTACCTTTATCAGGTACGTTTTCATACGTATATATATACATATATATTCAGATAAGTTTGATGGCTCAAAATTTATTAGTTGTTACTTTTGTAAAAAAAAAAATTCGTATTTTATATAAGAGACAATTTGTATATTCGAATGAAAAATTTAAAAAGTAAATATTATATTGTTCTGGATAGATTAATTACTATTTTCAATAATTATACTGCTAAAGCGGGTATTAAGAAATTTGCAACTTTAAGTTCTTGAATATTATATATGCAGAGAAAATTTGCGTTAAAAATGTCTTGTTGTTTATGTATGCTTTAAATTTATTGCTTTTGTCAAGTTCTTTTGCTTTAATTGTTAGTTACCTTTTAGAGATCTTTTCCGAAACACACCTTCAATGATGAAAAAAAGAATGGTATGCGTGCACATATGCATTAACGCATTAGTACGAAAACAACTAGTTATTTTATTTTATTAAACAAAGACATACAATGGTTCGAAAATGTTGCATAATAACTTTTAAACGCAAACGTATATATGTACACATATGCATATCAATATATATATATATTTCGGAACATCAATTCAATGTTGTAAGTAGATTACGCGTCTGTTTTTAAATAAATAAATAAAAATCAATAAAGTGTAGATAACGGTGACTACCGTTAAAAAATAAACAAAAAATCAACGGAGAGTAATTATATTGCTGAAATCCTAAATAAACCATTTTTCTAATTAAAATAGGAGAAAATAGCCAACGCAAAATAATACTAGTGAAATTAAAATACTTATATTACTTATGGGATAATATAGTTATACTTTAACGAACATATAATACAAATATGCATATGCTTCATATTGTGTATCTATGCGCCCGTATAAAAGCCGTTGCAAAATAATGCAAATAGGGAAGATATTAAAATACAACACATAAAATACCTGTTATTGAACACAGCAATCTTAACGTTGGTGTATTTCCAGAGTACTGATTAATCATTCCCTGGCTATGGGCTTTGGGTGCAGGCATATTCAAAGTAATCGCTTTGTGGAATTTTCGTCTCCTTGGCTCAACTGTTACAATTGGAGAAACGGCAACACCCCGACCCAACAATTTTGCTGTTAAGTCGGGATCAACAGGTTGTGCCTTCACAGGAAAAAATAAAGCAAAGCAAAAATTCCATTTAAGCATACGTAGAAATTACAAGAATATAGCGATTTTGTTTGTACAACTAAAATGTCTTAAATCTGAGAACCCAATTTAAATTTACATAATTTCTAATCAAAGCCTTCCATTCCCCAATAAATTTAGTTTTCTTTTTTAGCAAATAAAAAAACGTAAACTTCCGCAATACAAAGTAATTCGAGAAGCTTACAACTGCATGTAGAACGAATCCATATACCGACGCATACATGTTGTCGTTGTATAAACATGTCTTTTCATACTTGAATAAAAACATTCTTTTTTTTTGTTTTGTTTTTAAACTAAATTTATTGGGCAATATTTGCACATGATTATAATATACTGTAATTCTAAGAGTACAGAGCATTCTAACCCTAAGTATTGTACAATTGATTTCATTTATGTTTATTATTAAAAGAAAAAAACATAATATTATAAAAATCGTGATGATTTTTATCAATATTTTCCAAACGGTTCTTCCAACCACCTATCTATGTATCTTAAAATAATTTTCTTGTTTAAATGAGAGATCCGCATGCTTGTATTACATTTGTTAATCAATTAAGAAATATTATTTTATTTCAATTATATCAGTTATATATTTTTTTACGTTTGGTATATATTGTATTAAGTGTTATGTAATTTATATTATCATATTTTACCAAGATTTTTCCATACTGATATAATTCTGGTTTAATGAGCGTCAGAAAATTATGTAAATGTAATATATAAGTGATCTATACGGTTCAGAGAGAATCTGTTATTTTACAGGGATGCTTTTTTTCTTAAAAACATGAATATACTCGTATATGATAAGAGCTATAAAAGTTCTTAAGCTTACAAACTAAATTCCGAACATCAATCTGAAGAAAATCATAATTTAAATATTTAATAATTGCATTAAATCTTAATATTTATGCGAAGTTTAAACGTTATTTGAATCTGATTTCAATAATTAAAATTACATTTACAGTAATTGCATAATTAAAATATGCACTAAAAATTTAAACAATTTTGGTAGAATGTATTTAAATATCATCTCTTTCCGAAGTAGGAACAACTATTTGACCCCTTTATTGTAATTTGTTTTAATAATAATGGCGTACTAAAAGATTTCTTTTATGGCGAAAAGTATAAATATACGAAGGATAGTCTTTAACTTATTTATAGTAAATTGAAAATGATAATTATGTATGTATATGCGAAGCACATTAGTAATAGTCCGTGCCACTCATGGACAAACGGAGATGTTGCATATCAGATTTAAGCAATTAAATCAAAATGATTTAACATTTAATGCTCTTCCTGAGAAACCATCACTGTCTTACAAAATATAATTAAATAAGATTTAATAATTTTGTTAGTTGCTTAATTAAAATAAATAATTGAGCAGAAGAATACTGCTCACAAAACACTTTAAAATTCGCAATTTATATTTTGAACATATATAAAATAAAAAAAAAGTGTATATAAATAAGAAAAAGTAAACTGATATTTATTTTCCTCGTCAATAAGCTTTCATTTGTGTCTACTGTTAGGAATAATATTGTAATATTTAATATTAATTATATATATATGTATAAAATTTTTCTTTCAAGAAGTATGTGCACATTCATTCTTTTCCTCCGAGCTAATGAGCAACAATAGTTGAATATACTGCTTTTATGCAAAAATCATCATAAATTTAAGTTTTAAAAATACATTCAAAATTATTTATAGTAATCTAATTGAGTAGGTTCTTATTCATATGCATTTTAATACTTTTATATACTAGTGTCAATGTAAATATATATATTATATTTATTATATAAATTAATTAATTTCTTGTTTGTCACTCGAAAACGTGTATTTTAATTACCAAATTAATGAGAAGCGTTTCTTTTTCGGAATATGGTTTACACTTATTTTACGTAATTTTTCAGGTCCAACACCTTTTCGCGGCTTAAATAGATTTACCTGTAAGCCAACTTTTATCTTCTTTGTTAATGCTCCTTGTGGAAAAACAGCTTGGACTTGCGGAACCACAGTACTTGAAACCATTCCACCCTCTGAACCGATTGCATGCACTTCTTGCCGTACTCTTGAAACAACGGCAAAATATTGGGGAAAATCATAAGTCACAAACCTGCATACATGGCCAGTTGTTTGGTCGTTCAACTGATTTATCTCTAAAAGTAATATTTCATTATTTTCAGTTAAATTTATGTTTGTTTAAATTATACCCTCAGATTCAAAGCATTCGTTAAGCACATCAAAAATGATTTCTTCAGAATTATCGATTGAATGTTCACGCCATGTTTCCCCATTGTCAGACCGAAGTATAATTATTTCTCTCTCCTTACAACGTAAGGAAGCAAAATGTGGGACTTCCATTAAAATGGGTCCCTGAAATTTAAGCGAAACAGGTCCAAGTTCCAAAACACGACTTGCCAACGCTTCACCTTCCATTAATTGTGGAGGATGCATCGTTCTTTGTGGTTTCACATATCTGCAAGTAATACGTGTGGGTTGACATGTGGACCTCGAAGGAATTATCATTTTGACTCCACTGTGACGACAACCTCTCATTGCTCCACCACGTGCATCAACAAGAAAAGAAACCAGGAAGCTATATGCATTTAAATTATATTTAAATTACAATTAAATTACATTTCATTATATCTTACTTCTTCCATTGTAGTTTCCTCCTAAGTTAATGAAAATAAAACATATAAATGTTCTGTTTATTTTCACACTATTATAGCCTTCTATTTTAAAATCTTACCTGGGCTGTATAACTTCTTGACAATCTTGAAATTTTAGGTTCGCCCCATCAAAAGTGTTCTTGCTCAGTACACACATTTCAGTCTGGTGAGGGCTTATCGGTTCAATAGCAAAAGGTATTGGAATATTTTCATTGGCTTGAACTATTCTATTTGAGTCTACTCTTTCGTCACGAGTTACATCAATTGGTAAGGAATCATCTCCCAATGATTTCATCTCATCCACTGTTAAATATCTATAGGGCTGGTCTGACAAGGCATTGTCTTCTCCTTTAATTTAGAATATATGGTAGATAATTAATTGATTAAATAATAATTAAAAACTAAATGTAGAATAAAATATATATATCTATGCATTCGAGACATAATAATACATAATATATGCATGCATTTAGATACGAAGAACTTACCGCCTTCTTCTTCAGAATCTGACATAAAAATTTCATGCATCGCTTCTGGTGCAACCACGCGATATTTATCCTCTGATTGTTCTTTTAGTTCAATATCGTTTTCAAGAGTAATTGATTTTAGTGAATCAAGCACACTTATATATCCCAATTTCTTAGCAATATGAAGAGGCGTCTGCCCGTTTACTGTTTGAGCGTTTGCATTGGCTTTATGCTCAAGAAGTAAATTAACAATATGGCAATGGCCTTGTTGTGCAGCCTGATGAAGAGATGTATATCCTATCGATGTTGCAGCATCCACTTTTGCAGAATTTTGTAATAAAAATCGAACCATGTTTGACTGCCCAAAATGGGAAGCCACATGCAATGGTGTGTACCCAGCTTTTGTTACCATATTGATATCCGCACCATTTTTCATTAGAATTTCAGCAACATTTACGTTATCTTCTTGAGCACATAAATGCATTGGTGTTAAGCCATTTTTAGCTGCATGATTACAATTAGCTTTATGTTCTATAAGCAAGCTTGATAGGTCTGAATGACCCTCCTATAAGAAACACAGAAATATTTATTAAAACAGCAAATATGATTCAAGAGCCACTACTCTTTAACACTGTTTATCAGTTGTAGAAAGTTAATTATACCTGCCAGAGTTTTCAAAAATAGTTGTGCTTAAAATTATAGGAACATAAATTTAAATAACTTGTTACACTAATCCTCTTTTCATCGAGAATTAAAAAACAAAAAAACGTAAAAAGCGCAAATATGATACATATTTTTTTTTACAGTCCGAGGCATTTTCGTAGTTTTAACATATATGTACATCTGTTTAAATACTTTTAGAAGACTGCTTACCTGGCTGCTTAAATGCAAGGGGGTGAAACCGGCTTTGCTTTCCGTATCAGCGTGTGCTTCATACTCAAGTAATGTTGAAGCTATATCCATTTGATTTTTTCTCGCTGCAATATGCAAAGGGGTATGGCCATTTTTGGCCGGAGCATGGGGACTTGCCCCACGCTCTAGCAATAATAATGCAACATTTTGTTTATCATAATGGCATGCTACATGAAGTGGTGTTACCCCATTTTTACCCTGAGCATCTACGGGCGCATCTTTTTGAAGAAGAAGCTGAGCAACTTTCATGTGTCCATATTTGGCTGCTAAATGTAAGGGCGTAAATCCTTTTTTCGTTGCCGAATCCAAAGCAGCTCCATTTTCTATTAAAACTGCACACACCTTAAAAAAAATAAGTTTCGTTTTTTTTCTACATTTTAAATGTTTTACTAAACCAAGATTTTATCATTACAAAAATAAACAAAAATAAAACCAAATTTTAAAAAATAATAAAATTGATATTTATTAAGTAGACTATTCAGTATATAACAACGATTAATTAAAAAAAAAATTAACAAAATTAAATAAAACAAAAAACAATAAGAATTTCACATTGAAAAAATAAATCTAAATAAAATATTCTTGATGGCGAATCCAGAAAAGTTGCATAAGATAAACAGTATCTACATGATCCATAATTTTTTTCGCAATCAATCCTTTTACCTCATCCTGTCCCTCTTTTGCAGCTATATGAAGGGCTGTATACATATCCTTTGTGGTTGCATCTACTTGAGCCCCATGTTGTAATAAAAGCATGACAATATCGACATTTCCTAAACGAGAAGCAATATGTAATGGCGTCTGTTGCTCCCGAGCTCTGGCATCTACTTGTGCACCATTGCGTAATAAAATACGAATAATATCAGTCTGGAAAACATCGATTAAAAAGAGAAATTAAAAAGGAACAGTTTCTGTCAATGTAGTTTCACCTGGTTAGCTCGTGCGGCTAAATGAAGGGGTGTTTCCCCCCGAACAGTAGGTACATCTGGACTAGCGTCATGTTGTAGAAGGTATATGACTATGTTCATGCATCCCATAAATGCTGCAACATGAAGTGGTGTTAAACCACTTTCTGTTGTTGCACTAATACTTGCACCGTGTCGTAGTAATAATTCCACAACTTTAATTCGGTTTTTTTTGCAAGCAATGTGCAGTGGTGTAAAACCATTTAGGGCTCTTGCATTTGCATCTGCACTACGATCGAGTAACAACTTTGCAACACGCACGTGTCCACAATGCGCAGCAACGTGTAAAGCAGTTAAATAATCGACAGTTACTTCATCAACTGGTGCTCTGTGATACAAGAGAATTCTGGCTGCATCAACATGTTCTCCTTGTGCGGCCATATGAAGTGGGGCTAAACCATTTTTGGTTTTAGCGCTAATAGGAGCACCTCTTTCTAATAGCATGTCAACTACTTGTTCGTGCCCAGAGCGTGCTGCGCAGTGCAAAGGCGTTAATCCGTCCCTTGTCTTGGCTTCAATATTAGCACCTTTTTCGAGAAGTAGTGATACCATATTAGTTTTACCCCATTTTGCAGCAACATGCAAAGGACTTATATTATGTTTAGCTAAATAGTTAACATCGGCGCCTTTTTGTATAAGCAAATTAGCAATAGATTGATTTCCATAATGTGACGCAATGTGCAGTGGTGTAAAACCAGATTTTGATGTAATATCAGGGTTGTGATCATTCTTCAATGTATAAAAAAATAAAATATAGCGAATAAAATACATTTCAGAAATGTTTATTTTATCGGTTTCTTAAATTGGGCAAGTTTTACTTACTTCAAGCAGAAGTGATGCTGCTTTTACATCATCCTTTTTAGCAGCAATATGAAGTGCAGGCAATCTTACTTTTCCACGTGTATCGCTCTCCAGTAGTACAGCAACAACTTTATCATGTCCCTGTTGCATTGCAACCGCAAGTGGGGTAAATCCATCTTCAGTTGCTAAGCTTTGATTAGCCCCATTTGCCAAAAGCAGTTTAACTACTTTATCGTGGTTTTCTTGTGCCGCCATATATAATGGGGTGAACCCATTTTGGGACTGAACATTAACAGAAGCTGAAGATTGAAGTAAAAGAGAAACTACTTCTTCCTGACCCGCTAAAGAAGCGATATGCAAGGCTGTATTTCCCTTTTTAGTTGCACTGTCCACAGTAGCTCCTCTTTTCAATAATTCCGAAACGACGTGTATATGGCCATCTTTTGATGCAAGATGTAATGCATTTAAGCCATTCTGTAAATTTAAAATGCGATATACATATTTATATAAAGATCATGAAATGTAATTTTTTTTGCTCAAAAAACCGAATTTATCTAAGCAATACAAAGAATGGATTCAATAATCAGAATGCTGGCCAACGTTAGCTATAACGTTCTGTCATCCCGGCGGATTTCGCGTCAATACTACTACGTTTGCAATTTTCCACTTTCGATTTTGACTTTCAGCGACTTTCTTAAAAAATAAAAAGTACTGCCCGCAAATGGTCCTTATCATAATTCGACATTTTCAAGACGACAAAAATTTTGTTTGCACAACCCATGAAATACCGATTTTATTGCCCTCCAAAACACCATGTTTGTTATCAGTAACACAAGCCTTATGTAGTAGCCATGCCATTAAACAATTTGACATTTCATATTCACTGGCTTATTACACAGGAGAATTTTATAAACTTTAAACGGATAAAGAGAATCTACCAACAATCGTCATTTTAAGCCAACCGAAACTCAACATTGGTTAAAAATGGGTGATATTTTCACTTAACTTACAAGATTTGTCACTATGCCTATATGTATATGTTTTTGATGCAGTTTTTCGTCAAGAGAAATCACACGCTTATTCATTTTGTTAAAGAATGGAGCCATTGTTCTATTGGCTGTCTTAGCTTGTTGCGCAATCCCACAAAGAATAGACATCCATGAAAAATCGTCCATAGCACTGTTTCACGCAAACATATTCGGTTAAGACCATTTGGTAACGCAATCCATTCACTGAAGGGCACCAGAAACCAGATTGAGACGTGCGTCTTTCGTACGTCTTCCCCCGTGACACCCTGAAATTTTGAAAGAAGTTCAGGTTCGTAGCGACAAAACCCGTTACAAACGGGCTTCTATCCGTGAATACGTGTGAGCTCATTTCATTTTACCGCAGTGTACTCCCGCCACACACACAAATTTTGACAGCACTTGAGGTGCCCACGTGCTCGCCCGAGCTTGTAGGCAAACGTCGGCGGCCATTTTAAGTGGTACGTCTCATTGGTGGTTTCTGATATATACTATAACTCATAGTGGATATAGAAGTTATTACACTATTACTTTTGGGTTTTCGAAGTTTTTTGTGATGAATCTTAATTTTCGGAAGATAGTAATGTGCGTTAGCTTTAATACTTGTATCTATTGAACCTTATTAGCATGTCAAGAACTTTATGCAACATGTGGTACAAGTGGTAATTACATACATATAGATATTTCCAGCTCATTTTCTCGCACCAAAGCGAGTGGGGGTCCTCACATAATTTTCTCACTGACAAATTTGCATGACCTATGTATGTTTGCATCGCAGGTCGATACCGAAACTGTTCAACTGTTTTCAAAACCTTAAGATGGACTCTCGTCTTAGAAGACATTTGTTTGGATCTACAGATTAAATTTTATTTAAATGTATTTAAATCAGAACATTGTGCAACATACATATACCAAGATTAACACATGGAATAGCGTTCATTTTCAAATATCCATGAATGTTATTATAAATTCAAAATTTCCTGCTAATTGTACCATTTGTTGGTTGTTCTTCGGTGCTGCTTTGTTAAAATGCTTAAACCAAAAAATGGAACTTGATTTAAGAGATTTACAATAGCTCGATTTTGTGAAAGTAGGAATTAGGTTAGAAGTAAATGAAGAGTAATCCACTGAACGACTTGGATCGACCCTAATCTCGCACTTGACTATTCTCGATAAACCCTTTGAGAAAACGGACGAGTTCCAATATTTCGGAACCGAATTAACTGCCAAAAACGAAATAAGGTTCGAAATAATTAAAAGGTTGCAAATTGCCCACGTGTGTTTCTTCACGATTCAAAACAACTGTTTTATCACGCGATCGTGTTTTTTCTATTTAATTTATTCGATGATGTCCTTGATTTCGATTTCCAATTGAGTTAAAATTTCGTTTATATATATAGATGTTTTTTTTTGTTTATAGTGTCTTGATACTTTTCGGTTTTTATAAAACAATGTTTAGTTATTTTACATACACACAGTCACATATATTGTATAATTTCAACATTTTAAAAGTCTATATTATTTTTGTATGCCGACATAATAATTATAACAAACTTGAAACATTAAAGTTAATAACTTGGGTAACTTACATTATTGCTCGTGTTTATATCAATATTATTTTTTAAATGTTCCAATACTTTCTCCAAGTTGCCTGCGCGTGCCGCACGTAAGAAAGATGTATTTCCATCACCCTATAATGGATAGAAAAATGAATTATATAAGCTATTTTATCAATTAATTTTAGTAAGTTTTATAACAAATTATATTTGCATTCATTGTAAGAAAATTTATTTCCAACCTCGAAAATTTAAAAGTTGTCATTTAGTTTAGTTTATTCAATTCATTTACATTTCAATTTTGTCTAGTTACTACATATCATAGTCAATTAAGGAACAATTACACTTTAGTAATATTATATGTGAAAGTGTGTCATAATGAGAGTAAGAGTATTAATAAGAGTACATGTCGACAGTATATTTTGTTCTTATTTGACAGCAGCATTTAAAAGTTTCTATTAATATAATATTTATTTGAAGGGTTAAGAAATTCAAAAGCCTTTCAAGTTTTTTGAAGATTTTTGAATTTCAAAACTACGAGTACATGCAATATTTAAAATCCATATAACATAATATATTATAATATCTTTATATTATATTATATTTATATTATATTATTTTTATGTTATATTTATATTATATTATTTTTATATTATATTTATATTACATTACTAATATAATGATCAAAATTAGCATGTATATACTCGTATATACATACATAAGTGAAATACAGATGCATACTCGTATGTGCAACATATTTTTTTTCATTCTATCCAACACACCGGTAATGGCTATTATTGCGCAAATGCAAATATAATTTCCATATTTGATTTTTGAGAATATATTTCTTATTTATATACATATGTACATACGTATATATATATATATATATATATATCTTGTTTCTATTCAAACGGTAATAAAACTTTAATATTAATTATTAATATTATATATTAATATAAAAGATTATATATTAATGTAATATGTCTTGTATTTATTGTTCTCTGATGCAACCTCTTGATTTAATTATCGATCGGAAATTGAACACTTTCCGTTTTTAAGAAAATCAAAACTACTTAAATTTTTTTACGATACCGATTGGTTTTGTATACAATTCAACAAAATAACTATTTACATACATACCTGAATTCCATTATCTGTTACCATGTTTTTGTTTTTTTTTTATTTTTTATTTGTTTTATGTTTTTATTTAAACCTTTTTTTTACTAAGCATGTTTCACTTATTAACTGCTGTCAAACACAATTAAATTCATTTGAATTTATAAAATTTAGTAAAAACATATATTATAAATTCAATATACCGCTTGCTTCTTAATTCTTTTAAAGTTTAGTACAAACTGGGCGTAATCGTGGTATATCCTTTTGACACGAAGGATTTTCATATATTGGTAGATATGCAACGGGAAAGCAAAAAGTTAAACGCATGCGCATAAAGGGATGATATCATGTTTAGATCCATATACATATATATGTACATGCCTTCTTTATGTTAAATTGGTGTAATAAGTTTGGTCTTATTTTATTATGCAAATGTGTAAACAATATTTATATGTATACATATGTGAGTGCATATAAAAAAACTTTATTACTTCACGTTGAAATAATAAAGAAAAGTTGATGATACTTTACGATGACGCTGTACGAATAAGAACAATTGCTTATTATTGCTTACAAAACACGATATTTACAAAACTCATGATATTTAAAGACTTAATTGATATTCAAATATGCGTAAACGGAACACAAAATGTAAAAAAGCTTTCAAATTAAATTCAATTTTATAATTATAAGTTGGTCAGTATTGTATTCTGCCCCAACAATTTATTTTAATTTCTTTTTAATGTACTGATATCATTTAACTTTTACCACGAGAAATAATTTAATATTTTGGCTAAAACATAAGAGAATATATATATGAATGTTTTTTACCAGCAACAACAAACAAAAACGTAATTTATACAATCCTTAAGAATTATCTGCATAGAACGTGAACATACTCCTAGTTGGAAAACAAAGGTCTCTTATTTACATTTCCGTGTTGTGGGCTAAAAATTGCGTTGCATAATAAAGAAGAAATAGTTCAGATTCCTTGTGTAATATATTTACACATATTAATTTTCTAACTTTCGAACTTAAAACATTACATAGAAAACTTCAACTTACCCCTAAACTGGAAAGTGATGGAAATTTTTTTTTTAAACTAAACATACACCTAGCGCTCTTTATACGAGTAAGTATATCTGTATATAACTTTATATTTTACTTTCCATATATTGTATGCATATGAAACTATCCTGAATTATGTTTATATTATAAAATTTATCCAACGAAAAGACAATTCATGTGCGACCGGCCAACTTAATACTGAACTTTTTGGTTTTTCATCTAGATGTGAACTTCCATACTATTTTTAGATATCTCAAGTATACTCGTATTTTTAGAATTGATACGCCTTTTTCTTTTTGTTTATACATTGGTTTGAAAGTTTTATCTGCTTGGTTAACAAACGTTCTTTCTTGAATAATTTAAAATATAAAGCCACCTCGTTAACAGTTCCTTTCGAAACAATAGGCTGGAATTTACAGTACTTACCCCGGAGTGACTTGTGAAAATCTCATTAGAAAATTTGGTGTGCTGGCCATTTTGATTCTTGCCATAAAATTGACTGTTTTGTTGCTGTTGCTGAATATTCTGATTATGATAATGATTATGTGTGGGAGGAGATGGCATATTGTGCCCACTATGTGGTAAATGAGATTGATGTTGCAGGCCGACTTGATGACCATGGTGATGAGGCATATGACCTTGTGATGCTTCAACTAATGTTGGTTGAATATGAGTAACGAATTGTGCCATATTCTACGAAAAATTAATAATAAAATAAAACAAAGTCAGCAAGTATTCTTGTAAGCGTATTAAAATAATCTCAAATATAAAAACTATAAATTTATATTAAGATGAAATCTACATAGCAGCAAACCTTTTTTTGTGGAAATCTTTATAAAACTGAACATTGGCAAAAATCGCATAAAATGCTAGTGTCTGTATCGACAACTTTTAAAATTTTATTCCTTCATACGCTTGCGTGTAAAAATGTTTAAGCTCAGGACGAAAAGCTCTAATAAAGGACTAATTTCATACAAATATTATATAAAATAATACCCGTCCTCTTATTCTTTGGCTTTTATTTCGAAAGGCGATAAATACTTTTTCTTAAGTAATATTTATTTTATTTGGTTTTTGTCATATATATATAATGACAATGTCATATACACATTGCACACATAATATATTATATATAAACATATAATGTGTATCTAATTATATGTAATTACCGGCATAAAACGTTAGGGAATAATGCAATACAAGACCTGGTCAGAGACTATAAAGAAAAAAAATTCTAAATTATACAAAAAAAAAAAAACAAAATAGTACACTACAACGACGAAAAGGAATATAAGCACATGCCTTTTAAAAGGAAAAGAGGATACGAAAGAAGGTAATCTTTGCAAGGGAGTAATGGTATCATAGGAATAAATATGGAACATTTTACCAAAAGACAAAACGATAATGCCAGAGCTATGTATAAGTCCAAAATTTAAAATTGCAGACTCGAGCACGGGTAAGTCACTAATATAGGATATTACTATTTCTGCAAAATATACATACATATATCAACAAATAATGGCAAATATTCCGATGTCTGGTAAAACTACAACAGGTCTGCAAGACCTACATATCTGCAAGCAGAATAGAGAAGAATTTTTGGCAATGTATTCTGCTTATGACAGTCTGGGAATCAATTCGCGTGATCGTCTGGTACACATATTTAACTCAACATTGCCTTAATCAACCTACAGTGGGTAAAATAAGTATTTGCACACCCAGTTTTCTTTCGATTTGACTGTAATCTGTAAAGTTTCAATGAAATGTAATATACATAAAGAAAAAGCAATTAAAATCACGACATGCAATACAAAAATTATTGAAGTATGTACTCATTTGTAAATTAAACTAGGAAGAAGCCTCAGCAAATTTGTCAGTGTTCTTAAGCGGCACAAATGCAGCTATAATAAATATTATAAAATATTTTTGCAATACCTATTTCGGGTCATATTGAGTGACATTTGTTCGTTGCATTTGTTCGTGATAGCTTTTTGCAACCGCATTTATTGATATAATGATATGAGAGAGTGGTGCGGTAAACTACATCCAACATGTTTGATGACTTTATATGAATTTGGGGGTCCTATAATTCTGATAGTTTTAACGTAGTCTAGAACAACTGCTTTTGAATTTACAGCTTTATAGTGATTGTATACTATTTCAGATGGGGTTATTTCGTTGGATTTGGTTAAGGTCAGCAGACTTCAGCATCCAACGATTGTGTTGATCAGCAGCTGGTAATGGTTCAAATATCAAGTAGGTGTTCCTTCTGACAGCTCAGGCGCTAGCGGCGAATTACGTTTATGGTACGTATAATGTAGTGCCTGTGCACTCCTAACGGAGTTTATGAGATTAAGACTATATTTGGCAGGTGACCATATTTTTTTATTTTTAAATAAATTTATTTTTAAATTTATAGTTATTTAATTCTTTTCGTCAAGATAACAAAAATCATCGACATTTATAAAATGAGGGAGCAACAAAGAGAATAAGTATTTAAGTCAATAATTAAGCAGTAAAAAATGAAAAAAAAAATAAACTAATAATAATATAACATTTTAACGCATTTTTTTATTTTATTTTTGATTCATTTTTATTATTCACTTCCTAGAACTATCTAATTATCTTAACTAACTTATAAATACCTTACTGGTCATATACGAACACTCTAAAGTGAACAGAATAGATTAAACTCTTTCTTTCGGCCTTATAAAAAAAATGATGATAATCAAAATAAATGAAAGCTGAAGCTAGGAAAATGTTGGCTTTTTAAAAAAAACATAGCTTTGTTTTTGTATTTATCAAATATATATATAGTGTATATATTTTTTTGTTTGCTTTTAAAATTAAAATTAAACTAAACCTACCCTAACCTACCTCAGCCTACCCTATGTAAGTCTGATATTGGTATTTGCCGGGCTTTGCTTTGAAGATGCTGACCTGATCTATTCAAATTTACCACGTTTTCTCGATCTCGGCGTGAATTCGACCTACTGAACCTGAGGAGCTCGGGCTCGCGGAGCGCGACATCACGTTCGGTAAAGGAACTGTCGTTCCACGGAGTTACGGCTCACGTGGAAGAATAGCAGCACCGACATTCTATCCTTGATCAGCCCACATTTGTCTAAATAGAGGAATGCCTCTTGTGGAATAAAGCCGTTAAGACGCACCCTCTCGCGGTTCAAGTAGTTGTGGTAGTAAACCTCAGAGATCAGATCATTGACCGAAGTCATTGTTCTTGCAATTTGGCTTCGAATCAGTTTTATCAGAAAACTGTCCACCCGTAAAATCATTGCCCTATTGTATAGGACCTCGTTCGGGTAAAAGTTCATGTATTCAGATTCAGGTGTCCTACATAATTTAAGATAAGCCCTGAAGGCATTATTAAGGCCATGTACCAGATTAGCTTCATTCTAGAATCATCTAGCTTGTAATAAAGTCCTTCTAACTTTACGGTGTCGAAAGCTTTTTCCAAGTCAATAAGGCGGGAATTTGTTCTTGAATTTGCTTCATTGGATAACCAATACGAGTTCCGACGCAGCTCGAATAGTGCTATGCCCCGTTCTAAAACCAAATTAATTATATGTTATTGTCATCAACCCATTTAAACAGGGCTATCGTCTTCTCGAAGTCCTTGCTGAAACTAGGATAGAGATTTATAAATCGAAGATTTGCCATGTTGGAGGTGTCTTTGCTCCTCTTGGGAATTGGTTGCTCTACCGCTGTCTTCTAATGCACTGAATAATATGCATTATTTTCCATGAAATCATAACTGAACCAGGTTTGCCAATAATCGAAATCATTTCGAAGGTGAAAATTATGAAGTCAATCTCATAGTTTGACAGGTTCCTTTCTGGTGGTGGAAAGGCGGCGCTCGAAATGAGCGCTCTCGTCAGAGAATTGACCAACGCGATCTACTTTAATCGTCGTATACGTAGGTCCAGAGAAAGGTAGTAGACGATTCGTTAGTTAGCCCATCTCAGTCGAAAGACAAGCAGCATAAGATCCAGATAGCAGGCACTCGAAAGATGCGACGGAGTATCTGGTGCGCGAGTTACATGATCACCCTGTAACATTGCATGTATACCCTATCCATCTTTCCCAATCATCATATCCTCCATTTGTCTATGCGTCAAGTGTATAAGCTTCCTTTTTATTTGCTATCCACCTTATTTGTTTATGCGTTTTTGGCGCTAAGCGTCCCTTTTGAATTTGTCACCCACTCCATTTGTTTATGCGTAGGCTACGCCTATTTTGTCACATCCCGTATTTGTTGACCACTCTTCCTTATCCACTCCAGATCGTGTGTTTCATGTTCGGGTGATCGTGAGGCAGTCGGTGTTCAGAGGTCAGAGCGAACGTTAGTTAAGTTAAGTTGTACTATTATAAAAATAAGAATAATTAAATAAAGAAAAAGAACTTTATCTTAAATACAAATAATTGGTATTCATTAGTGGCGCAGTCGGTAGGATTTTGTTGAAAGTGAATAAAAAGTGAAATTTAGTAGCTTCATAGTAGCTTCAAACAAATCTAGTGCACACGTACTAAACGTGGTAGATTTTTATCTTTTAGCACGGACTAAACGCGAAATTAAAGAAATAGAAATTGAAAAATTAAGAAAAGTCAAATAATATAATAAAATGAACAGTATTCAAACTTCCTAACTACAATAGTTAACCAGTAACACGAAAAAATTTTAATTGTGAACTCTATATAAAACGTTTTGCAACCAGCTAAAAGCTAAACCGAACAAAAAACATACAAAACCTAAAGAACACTTCAAACCGACATCATACTTATAAAGTGTAACACATATTTTTCACTACCATCCCTTCCATCATCATAAAAAACAGCAGCATCAACATCATCATCACCATTATCATCATCACCACTATCATCTACTATTGATCGGAGCTATCATCTCTATTATAATTATTATCATTCCTCACCTTTTGTATTATCAGAAGCATTCTGTAAACGGTAAGTCTAATTTTGGAATTATATTTTTTGGGTTTCCATTGAATGGCTCCATATTTAAAAAAGAAATTGTGCAGTAAATTAGAACGCAAAACTAGTTTTAGACAGGATACAGTCCTTAAAATAAAGTTTGAATCTATTATTGGTAAAAACTTAATTGATTTAAATAAATTTGTTGAAAACCAAGTGAAAACTGATCTGTTACTCGAGCCTGTACCAAATTTATTAACCCCTACCATGGCTACCAATGTGGCAACCGATATCTTTAACGCATTACGAATTCCGGATGCAGTTAAAGACATTCCAACGTTTGATGGTAACCCACAATTACTTTTCGATTTCATCCAAAATGTTGAGGAAATTTTAAGCCTCATGCTTCAAATTACGGGTACACCATATGCCAATATAATATTAAGAGCTATTAGGAATAAAATTGTCGGGCAAGCAAATGAAGTGCTTAATCTCTACGGTACTTCGACTAATTGGGACGATATCAAACGAAGTTTAATTGTTCATTACTCGGACAAGCGCAATGAAACTAGCCTTATTCGCGACTTGCACGAATTAAGCCAGGGTCAAGAAAAGGTCGAATCCTTTTATTCCAAAATAGTTCATATTTTGTCGACTTTGATAAATCATATCAAAGTGCACGAGCAAAATGGAACGGTGATTGACGCCAAAATTAGTCTTTACCAGGAAATGTGTTTAAACACTTTCCTCTCAGGTCTGAGAGAACCATTAGGTTCTACTGTTAGGGCTATGCGGCCAACCGAATTAACCGAAGCACTAAATTTTTGTCTCGAAGAACAAAATAGATTTTATTATAGGCAGTCATATAAAACAAATAAATCATTCGCTTCGCAGTCGGTTAATCATCCACCTAACAGAAACAGCACTCACCATCAATTAAGAAACTCATTTCATCAAAATTTCAATAGGCAATCGTCACCTTTCAAAATGCAATCGTTTCATCAACAACCCTTCAACTCCCACTACATAAATCAGGGCACTAAATTTGTTTATCCCTCTTCAAGCCATAATTATGCCAATCCAAGCAATAGTTCGAACCGTGCATTTAGACCACCTCACAGTTCCTTTGGTAACCAGCAATTCATTCCCCAAAATAGACAAATACACAACTATAACCGCTTTCCACCTCCTGAATCCATGGATATTGCCAAAAGTGATAGCACAAAACAGACGCAAAATATTAACCACCAACCTGTTAGAAGGCAATTATATAATATAGAGTCAAATAGTTATAATGAGTTAGATGAACTGGATACACAGTTAAATATAGGTTTGCCTAAAGAACCATCATCTTCATCATTTGATTATCACCAAAACCTTGATATTCCACCTTCAAATATATCAGAAGTAGATGACGCAAATTTTCGATTAACAGCCTCGGAGAACCTATAGGATATCTTGAAATAAATAATTACAATTCAAGTCTATTGCCATACATAAATATAACCAGCATTAACGGTGAGTCATTAAAATTCTTGATAGATACGGGTAGCAACAAATCATTTATAAGCCCAAACCTTGCCAAATGTTTCAAACCAATAACCATTGATCCAGTCCAAATAAAGACCCTGTTCTCAACCGAATTGGTTAATCAGAAAGTAGTTTTACCAGGCCCTCTAGAATTTAAAACAAACAAAAATCTCTCGCTATTAATTTTCAAATTTCATGACTACTTCGATGGGCTCATAGGTATGGACATATTAATGGATCTTAAAATGACAATAGATGTTCGTAATTCTGTTATAAGAACGGAAGACGTTGAGATACCCCTAAGCTTTAAGCCCAACTTAATGTCAAAAATGTTTGTTGTACCCGAACTGAGCAAAGTAGTTTGTCTTCTGCCTGTGGATATAGAATCCGGGAGTGTGTATATAAAACCAACACGAATTACCCCAAATCTATTGATTTCGGAAGGCTTTTATACAGTACGGGATTGGTACTCTTACATAGAGGTAGTCAATACTTCTAATATGCAACAAACATTTGTGGCTGAGCAACCAATAAAAACAGAATCAACGGACTCTTATTACGAAGTTGAACATTTCTCTATTGAAAGCAATCAAGACACAGGGAATTTTGATATAGAGTCTATGTTACGGACGGAACATCTAAATAGTGAAGAGGTACATGAGTTAAGAAATCTATGCAATAAATATCGTGACATTTTCTTTATGGAGGGCCAAAATCTATCCTTTTCTTATACCATCAAACATCACATAAAAACAAAAGATGACATACCGATACATTGCAAAACATATCGTTACCCATATGTTCATAAAGAGGAGGTGAATAAACAGATTAATGACTTACTAAATCAAGGTATAATACGCCCTAGCTTCTCTCCCTGGTCGTCACCCATTTGGATAGTCCCAAAAAAAACGGATGCCAGTGGTAAAGTAAAATGGCGTATGGTAATAGATTATCGTAAACTGAATGAAAAGACAATCGATGATCGTTACCCTATCCCGAACATCACGGAAATCTTAGATAAGTTAGGAAGATGTTTATATTTCACCACCTTGGATTTAGCCTCTGGATTCCATCAAATTGAGATTGATTCCAATGACATTCCCAAAACGGCATTCTCGGTAGAAAACGGCCACTACGAATTCGTACGAATGCCGTTTGGCTTAAAGAATGCCCCGTCAACTTTTCAAAGGGTTATGGATAATGTTCTAAGAGGTCTGCAAGGGAAGATATGTTTAGTTTACATGGATGACATAATTGTCTATTCAACTTCTTTACAAGAGCATGCAGAAAATCTGCAATCCGTTTTTCAATGCCTGAGAGAGTTCAATTTGAAGATCCAGCTTTGTAAATGCGAATTCTTGCGTAAGGAAGTATCTTTTTTAGGTCATCTCGTTTCATCTGAGGGAATTAAACCAGACCCCGCGAAAGCTGTTAGAGAGTTTCCTTTGCCTAAAACACCCAGACAAATTAAGTCCTTTCTTGGTCTTTTGGGCTACTATAGAAAGTTCATAAAAGATTTTGCTAAATTAACTAAACCTCTCACGGAATGCTTACGTAAAAATAAGCGAATAGTTATTGATTCGACATATGTCTCTTGTTTTGAACATTGCAAAACTCTTTTATGTAACGAACCAATCCTGCAATTCCCAAATTTCGAAGAGCCTTTCAATGTTACTACGGACGCTAGTAATGTTGCTATAGGTGCCATCTTATCTCAGGGAACATTGGGTTCAGATAAACCGATCTGCTACGCAAGTCGGACTTTATCCAAAAGCGAGCAGGATTATAGTACCATCGAAAAAGAGCTGCTTGCAGTGGTCTGGGCAACAAAATACTTCCGCCCGTACATCTACGGTAGGAAATTCAAAATCATTACCGATCATAAGCCCCTAATCTGGCTTTTTTCTCTAAAGGACCCCCACTCCAAACTTGTTCGTTGGAGATTAAGATTAGAGGAATTTGATTTTGACATAGTACACCGAAAAGGCAAACAGAACACAAATGCCGATGCTCTTTCACGCATAGAAATTAACATATCAGAACTTAAAACTCTATCATCCAGTGACCAAGACAAAATGTCCATACAAAATAACATCGACCTATCTTCAAACTTTTCAACAGTTCATTCAGCAAGAGAAAATATGGGGGATGGCATACCCATATCGGAACGTTCAATTAATGAATTTTCCAACCAGCTAATAATATTACAAAATGCCGATAAAAAGAATGTTGCCTCGAAATTACAAATACTGTTCAAAAGGAAGAAAAGAATTACCGTGGAACATTGCAATCCAAGTGATGAAAATGTGGCCATATCAATTCTAAAAAATTTCATAAACACCAAAAGAATAACAGCGGTTCTAACAGACGACGATACTTTTCATACTATTCAAAAGGTATATTCCTCATTCTTTCATCAATCTCATTTGAAATTAGTTAGATCTACCATATTGCTCAAGGACATCACAGAGCGAGATAGGCAAGAAGAACTTGTGAGAAACTATCATAGGACTTCCAATCACAGGGGTATTACGGAAACCGTAATGCACCTAGGAAGAAGGGTATACTTTCCTAATATGAAACACATAGTCACCAAAATAATAAACAAATGCGAAGTGTGTAATAAGTTAAAGTATGACCGCAATAGAGAAAAAATTAAATTTGAAGTAACGGAAACACCAACTATGCCTCTCGAAATTATCCATGTAGATATATATTCTATAAATAAAAGCAATTTCCTGACGATTGTAGATAAGTTCAAAAAATTTGCTGCCGTTTATTCGCTTAATGCAAGAACAAGTGCAAATTTAATTAGGTCCTTCCGCCATTATTTCTCTCACCATGGTATACCTAAGAAAATAGTATCTGATAACGGAGCAGAATTTACGTCTACAATATTTACAGAGTTCCTAGAACTTTATGAAATTATGCATCATACTACCTGTGCAAAATCGTCAACCGGAAATTCTCCTGTAGAGAGATTTCATTCTACACTCACGGAACTCATTCGCATAATAAGATCAAAAAACAACAACATTTGCATTGATGAAGTAGTTGATGAAGCCGTATTAACTTACAATAATACAATACATTCAACAACTAAATTGACTCCTTTCGAACTCCTCACAGGTCACTTAGCAGCTTCTCAACCTTTTCCAACTAAAACGAACTTTGTTACAAAACAGGAATATCTGCATAATCATAAACAAAATTATGAAAACCTAGCCAAAATTGCACATGAGCAGAGTCTTAACCAAAAACTTAAATATATAAACAGGCTTAATCAAACTCGTAAGGAACCCCCCAACTATGTCCCAAATGAAGTAATTTATGAATTGGATGATAGGCGTAACAAATTAGCACCTAGGTTTAAGGAGTTTAAAGTAATAAAAAATAACAAAATTACAGTTGAAACCAATAAGAGAAAGATACATAAACAAAAAATAAGGAAAAAAAGGAAGAAATAAATGATAGACTAAACCCGAAAAGTATATGACCAGAATTGGATTTTTCGTTAATTTTTACATATTTAAGTATTCACCATTTTTCATCATTTAATCATTTTATATACACATATTTAGACTAAAAACCGAACACAGGCAAAAAGAATCAAATCATGTAATCAACTATAACAGTTTAAGTTAAATGAATTACATAAATAAATTTTCTTTAAATGGTCGATTTGACACAACTTTGTGTAAAATCGAATTTTCGGTGGGAGGAGTTACATGATCACCCTGTAACATTGCATGTATACCCTATCCATCTTTCCCAATCATCATATCCTCCATTTGTCTATGCGTCAAGTGTATAAGCTTCCTTTTTATTTGCTATCCACCTTATTTGTTTATGCGTTTTTGGCGCTAAGCGTCCCTTTTGAATTTGTCACCCACTCCATTTGTTTATGCGTAGGCTACGCCTATTTTGTCACATCCCGTATTTGTTGACCACTCTTCCTTATCCACTCCAGATCGTGTGTTTCATGTTCGGGTGATCGTGAGGCAGTCGGTGTTCAGAGGTCAGAGCGAACGTTAGTTAAGTTAAGTTGTACTATTATAAAAATAAGAATAATTAAATAAAGAAAAATAACTTTATCTTAAATTCAAATAATTGGTATTCATTAGTCGCGCAACTTGACTCTATGTTCAATGTTGCGTGGAGCCCTCCCGTGACTCAGTAGGCTCCCCTAGTTTTGAGAAATCCGGCCAGAATGTAGATGTCTTCTATCAAGTTTAAGCGCAGAAATCGAAAAAGCGTCTCAAGCTCTATAATGAAGATAATGCAAACTTCTATTTAATTTCAAATTTTTCTTTACTAAAACATATTGTGTACATAGATACATAGCAGAATAAGATACAAAACTAAATTAATAATATTAGACACAATGAATTAATAAAGAAGCTGCAATCTATAAGGAACTAGAGGCGAAAGCAGCGGTAATAACTTTATTATAACATACAACATATTTTAAAGTGGTAGGTTGGGGTTACGACAGATCTGTACATACATTATATATTATATTTTTTATAAACTTTTTTTTTTTTTTTTAAGTTAAATAGTGAAATATTTATATAAATTTAGCCAAAAAGGAAAAAAAACCATGGTATTGTACTTAAACGGCTACATTTAGTAAGTTATTAATATCGTTGTAGTTGAATTCGAAGAGCCAAAGTTTTACTTTTGTGAGAAAAATGGATATATTTCTTATAATTCTAATATTATTAGGTAGTTTATTAAAGAGTCGTGGTGCAGTTGACGTATAACAATTTTAAAAAAATTGCAAGTTATGATGTGGTACTATAGCAAGATGTTGATCGTTTACTCTAAGGTTATAGCTGGAAGAGCACCGGCTCAATAAATAACCAGATCTGGCGAAAAAAATCTTTAACACTTTATAGAAATACAAATGCTTCAGAGGTAGGACTTTGATGCTTCTGAAGAGTATTAAACTGTCATGTCGACGATTTTTATTACAGATCAGACGAACAATGTGTTTTTGAGAAATCAGAAGTGGATTAATTTTATTGTGGTGCGTTCCGGCCCATGAAACTATGCCATATTCGAGCTTAGAGTGCACTAAACCATAATAAATACACTTAAGAAGTTCTCGTGAGCAATATTTTTTTAGAAAGTATATTTGCCTTGTCGCAGCCATAAGATAGTTCTTTAGTGCATCTGTATGAGCAGACCAGCCCATCTTCCAGTCAAGCAAAACCCCAAGGTACTTGTATGACTTGGCACACTCAATATTAAAACATTTATCAGAGCATGAACGTGACTCAAAAAATGTTAGTGGGTTTTCTACCGAGATACAAATTTCTTTACTGTGATTAAATTTTTTACAACTTGCACAATGAAAAGAAAATGTTCCACAGTTTACTTTCTTACCAGATACATCGAAAAACATAATTTTGGTTTTGTTACTTATTACCATTTTATGCATTTTGAACCAATGGCTTAAGACTTCCAGGTCATGATTAATATCTGCCGAAAGGTTCAGAGCAGAGTCACTGTGAAAAGCACATGCCATGTCATCAGCGAACGCATTTACTTTACTGCGGTATTTTTGTAAAAAAAAGTGAGTTAATAAAGATTAAAAAAAGTATAGGACCAAGCACTGAGCCTTGAGGAACTCCCAAGGAGATGCTTCTTGTTGAGCTGAGCTGCCCATTAATTTTAACCCTTTGTCCTCTAGCAGATAGGTAGGAACATAACCAATTATGCATTACGCCTCTAAAAACACAGTTGTACAGTTTGTCCAATAGTAACTTGTGATCGACAGTGTCAAAAGCTTTTGTTATATCGATGAACAGAGCCGCAGTTAGTTGCCTGTTATTAATGCCATTATATATGTTAGTGCAGAAATTTAAGAGGGCACCTTCAGTCAAACAACCAGAACGAAACCCAAATTGGCATTCACTAAAAAATTTGTTTCTTTCCAAAAATTTGATCAGTCGCGTTTTTACAGTTTTTTTCAAAAATCTTGGAGAATACCGAGAGTAGGGAAATCGGTCTATAATTATTTATTGATGTTTTATCACCCTTCTTAAACAGTGGTATTACTTCGGCTTGTTTTAGATTGTCTGGAAAGATACCATTAGAGATGCTCTTATTAAAAATAAGGCATAAGATATCACAGATATTGAACGCTATTTTTTTAACCAAATTATTTGATATACCATCAGTTGCAGTTGAATTCGAATATTTTAGAGAGATTATGATTTTGTATGATTCAAAAAATGTTATGGGTTCAAAAAAGAAGCTGTAGGTGAATAAATTTAAAAAAGTGTAATTATTTTTTTGTACGCTACTGTTGCTTAGCGTATTATTAAGCAATATACATATGTACATATGTACATCAAAGTATCGGTCCATCTGATCGGATGATTAATCCGAAAAGTCTCCACTTCAATATGATCACTTATAACTTAATGCCAAAGACAAAGAATGATGATTATTAAAAGTGCCTTCCAATAGAACGGATGTGTTTTTTTATTAAGGTTCGCGAGGTTCTCTAAATCCCTACCCTACAATTTTCAGAAGTGGGATAAAGTATCGTTTTAGTTTTGCAAAGTTAATTTTATCATTTAAATATCGCGATTTTGATAGTCGGAATATTAACTCGCTTGTGATTTAATTGTGTAGTCTATGGAGGAGTGGAATTTGTTTTTAGAAGCAGCAACAGTGCTTAAACTAAGAGAAGTTCTACGGCTGTTGAAAATGCATACATCAGGAGCAAATGAAGCGGTAAGGGATATGGTGGAAGAGGACGTTCGCAAATTAATTCAAGATGCTTCAAACGGCCGAGAAAACGGGACTGATGAACCTCATGCACTGCAAGAAAACCCATCCGATACGGGAGGTCAATCGGACTATTCAGAAGAGGAACAACTCGACGAGCAATTGGAGAAACTGCAAAGAATCTTGAAGAAAAAGGAAGAAATCGCAAAGTTAAAGCGACAACTTCAAGAGCTTCAAGTTGAAGATGTTCCTTCGAGTTCAAGTCCGAGAGCTACTGTTTCATGCAGCTTCAAAGATGTGGAAGACTCGATCACTCCATTTAGCGGAGACGATAATTTCCCTGTGGATCGATGGATTGAACAGTTCGAAGAGTGTTCGGAGCTTATGAAGATAGATGACAGAGCAAAGTTCATCTACTGCAAAAGACTTTTAACAGGTACGGCTAAACTGTATGCACGAACAATAAATCCTAAGTGTTGGACAGAGTTGAAACTCGCATTGAAAAATGAGTTTAAGAAAGTGGTGTCAAAGTGCGAAATTTACAGTGAACTAAATGCACGGAAGAAGCATCGGGATGAAACGACACAGCAGTACTTGCTGCATATGCAAGAAATTGCATCACATGGTGAAGTTGATGAGGAAGACTTAATTCAATTTGTTATTAGAGGAATTAATGACTCCGAAATCAACAAAACGATATTGTACAGCGCGAATAATCTTTTCGAACTAAAAGCCGCACTGCGAAAATATGAAAAACAAAAAAATAATAATCGGTTCAACTATTCTTCGAAATCAGCTAATATGCTTACACCTGAATCTAAAACACAACCCAAACAGCCAGGTCAAACAAAACACGTAGAACAAAATACAACAAATCATCGCAATAAACCCCGTGCGAAAATTCCTTCGAAAGAAGTAACATGTTTCAAATGTGGAGAACGTGGACATATATCAACAAATTGCCCACAACAAAACCCAGTTATGACATTAGATAACACCCATCGTTATCATCAAGAATCAGCTGTGGAGAAACACATGATGCTGTCACATGGAGTAAATACACCTCGTCGAGATTCATCAGCAGTGGTCAACGACTTTGAAAGTTTCGTCCAGTTTCAATGGCAACATAATCAGCTGGAGAGTTCGACATTACTTTTGGCGCTTTTGGATTCAGGCAGTCCAATAAGTTTTATGCAGGAACAATTTTTGCCAACATTTTTGCTGTCAACACTTACACCTGAAGAATCAACATATTGCGGAGTCAACTCAAGCCCACTGCATATATTGGGAAGTATCAATACTCGTGTTTTGCATGAAAATATAATAATTGATTTAAAGTTATTTGTTGTTAAAAATTTTTCAATGAAATATTGTGTAGTTTTAGGTCGAGATTTTTTCCAAGAATCGGGTCTGGCGCTGCAAAGTGTTAACAGAAATAAAGTCAACACGGGAGAGACGAATCAAGATCTTCATGGAACGTTTAATGGTCATCCACAGTCGTCAAAAAATCCTGATACCAGCACAACATCAGACTTCTTTCAAGAAATTCTGAATATTGACATCAGTGAAGTGACAGGTGAGCTACACATAAACGTAAATGATTCTCTTTCTGAAGTGATTAAGAACAAAGTTAAGAAAATTGTAACAGAAGCACATATTTCGAGTGATAAACCTTTTGAGAACACCAGTGATTTCATTATGCAAATTAAGTTGTCGAAGGATACGCCTTTTTATTGTCCCCCCAGACGACTCCCCTATGTGCATAAGATAGAGCTACAAAAAATCTTAGACGGATTAATTAAGCAAGGCATAGTACGAGAGTCTAACTCTCCATATGTTTCACCAATTGTGTTAGTGCAAAAAAAGAATAAAGACTTGAGACTATGCGTAGATTTTCGAGAGTTAAACAAAGTGACTGTGCGTGATAATTATCCGTTACCTCTGATCGAGGATCACTTAGATCGCTTAAGAGATAAAAGATATTTTTCAACTTTGGATTTAAAAAACGGTTTTTACCACGTTCCATTGTCTGAAGAATCCATGAAGTTTACGTCTTTCACAACCCCCTTGGGGCAGTATGAATTTACACGAATGCCATTTGGGCTAAAAAATGCACCGTCTGTTTTCGAAAGATACATGAAACATATCTTTGGGGATATGATCGCGTCGGGAAAAATTCTTACGTATCTGGACGACATTCTCATTGCTACGCGAAGTTTAGAAGAGCATCTCGATATTCTGAAAGAAGTGGTTGACGTTGTCGTCAAAAAAGGCCTTCGATTAAGATTCGATAAATGTAAATTCTTACAACGTGAAATAGTGTATTTGGGGTATGAAGTTACCGAAAATGGTATTAGACCAAATGCAAGTAATTTGAATGCAATTCAAAGTTTTCCTGTGCCTTCAAATGTGAAAGACGTGCAAAGTTTTCTTGGTCTTTGCTCGTACTTTCGAAAATTTATCAAAAACTTTGCAAATATAGCAAAACCTTTGTACGATATTATAAAAAGTAATAGGCCATTTATTTTTGGTCTTAAAGAAATGGAAATTTTTGAATTCCTAAAAGAGAAACTTATTGCATCACCAGTGCTAGCGATTTACAGTCCGCATTGTGTTACGGAGCTTCATTGCGACGCCAGTAGTATAGGGTTCGGGGCGGTGCTCATGCAGAAACAGTCGGATGGAAAGTTCCATCCGGTTTTTTATTTCTCAAAACGGGCAACCGACGCAGAGAGCAAATATCACAGCTACGAGCTGGAAACTTTATCAATTGTTTATGCCTTGAGGAGATTTAGGGTTTATTTAATTGGTATATCCTTTAAAATAGTGACTGACTGTCAAGCTTTAACACTTACCTTAAAAAAGAAGTCTTTGAATCCGTGAATTTCGCGTTGGGCCTTAGAAATGCAAGGTTTTGATTATATAATTGAGCATAGGAAAGGAGGGCAGATGACACATGTTGATGCCTTGAGCCGTTCTTTTAACATTATGTACGTTGATGATGAGTCTTTTGAATTTGTACTCGCGGCAGCACAGAAACAAGACCCGAAAATTATTTCAATCACCTCAGATTTAGAAAAGGCTGAAAGTTCAAATTTTGAAATGATCGATGGTCTTATCTATCGCAAGTTCAAAGAGAAAGTTCGGTTTTATGTTCCATCCCATATGGAAGAGCAAGTCATCCGTACACACCATGAGGCAATGTGCCATTTAGGGGTTGAAAAGTGC
This sequence comes from Merodon equestris, assembly GCA_958301585.1. Taxonomy (NCBI): domain Eukaryota; kingdom Metazoa; phylum Arthropoda; class Insecta; order Diptera; family Syrphidae; genus Merodon; species Merodon equestris. The sequence goes on from OY284414.1 coordinate 50,009,750, forward strand.
TTTGAGCACTTGTCAAGGACTTATTGGTTTCCAAATATGAAACATAAGATAAAGACATACATAAGTACTTACCTAAAGTGCATTTATTATTCTCCCCAGTCAGGTAAATCGGAAGGGATTTTACATCCAATGCCGAAAGGAAATGTGCCATTCGATGTATTGCATATTGATCATCTTGGTCCATTACCAAATTCTCAAGCTAGAAAAAAACACGTCTTCGTGATTGTTGATGGTTTTACGAAATTTATTAAACTTTATCCGGTCAAAACAACACAAAGTGCGGAAGCCATAGAGTGCTTGAAATCGTTTTTTGAAAACTATTCGAGGCCCAATAAGATTATATCTGACCGTGGGACCTGTTTTACTTCTAAAGAGTTCTCTAGCTTCTTACAGGACAATGATGTTACACAAGTTAAGATCGCGACACATTCACCGCAATCAAATGGGCAAGTCGAGCGTGTAAATCGAATGCTTATTCCGATGCTGGCTAAAGAATGTGAAGCAGACACGTCAAGCGGTTGGGATAAAAGATTAGCAAAAATCGAATTCGCACTCAACAATACTGTGAATAGGAGCATAGGCTTTGCGCCAAGTGTCCTATTGTTTGGAAGGTGTCAAAAGGGTGCGTTATGCGATCGTGTCAGAGAATTCCTAGAAAAAAGCATAGGGGATAAATCACCTAGGATAAATGATCTTAGGGCCAAGGCTAGTGAAAATATTCAGAAAGATCAAGCAATTAATAAAGTTTATTATGACAGGCGCCACAAAAAACCAAAGAGTTATCAAGAAGGTGATTATGTAATGATAAAGAATGTCATTACTACACCAGGTGTGAATAAAAAATTGGTTGCTAAATACCGTGGCCCATATGAAATTAAAAAGATCTTACCTAATGACCGGTACGTCATTGGTGACATAGAAGGCCTGCAATTAACACGCTTGCCATATAAGGGTGTATCATCACCTAGTAATATGAGACCATATCACGTAGGACAGAAACTGTACACAGGTGACGACGTAGATGTGACTGAAGAACGTTCAGAGGATCTTAATTCGTTGGATTAATTTGAATTTATTAATGAATTTGATTTTTTTTCACAAGCATCTGATTTGTTTTGCAGAATCCTTAGAAGCCGGACCTGGTTTTGGAATTTTTCTCGTTTGCTGAAGATCGAAGGATTACTTTTATATTGCTTACAATAATTGAATTTGTTAATCATTATCATTTTGTTTGTTCACAAACTTATACCTTATCTCTATCTTTTTAATGAATTTGTAATTTATCATGATTTAGCTTATAAATCTGTTGCTTATGTCAATATAAAATATCAATTTGTTTATGATTCTGAGACACTGTAATCGGGGCGATTATACGATCAGGATGGCCGAATTGTAGGTGAATAAATTTAAAAAAGTGTAATTATTTTTTTGTACGCTACTGTTGCTTAGCGTATTATTAAGCAATATACATATGTACATATGTACATCAAAGTATCGGTCCATCTGATCGGATGATTAATCCGAAAAGTCTCCACTTCAATATGATCACTTGTAACTTAATGCCAAAGACAAAGAATGATGATTATTAAAAGTGCCTTCCAATAGAACGGATGTGTTTTTTTATTAAGGTTCGCGAGGTTCTCTAAATCCCTACCCTACAAAGCTATGTGAGGATGACGCATCATTAGATAAACATTCGCATTTGGTAAGTTCAGAGCAACTATCAGACACCACTTTACTACCAATGGAGGTGAAATAATCATTAAATTTATTAGCTTAGAAATGTTATGCCAGCAATGAGAACGAAGTAGATTATTAAGTGCGTCATAATTAGTAGTAACGTAAGTAGAACAGGAAGGTAAGTTCTTAGATCTTGCATTAGAAATGTACTCGATGCTCAAACACGTCATACAATGATCAGTCAACTGCAAATCAATTACAGCACTGCTGAGCTGGTATTTCTGTGTATTAAAAAAAACGTACCATGATATGGTCAATGCAAGTGCTTGTAGAGTCTGAAATGCGGGTTGGCTTGTTTATGCATGACTCTAACCCATAAGATGATAATAGGAAAAAATAATTATCTACAAGGATAGAGTTATGTAAAATATCGATGTTGATGTCACCCAATAAAATTATATCACTAGAAGATTCGCTAGACAACAGATTTTCTAATTCCTCATAAAACACATTATTGGTCACAGTTGGCTCATTAAATCTATAAACACAAAGAAATGTTAATTTTTTATCATTTACCTTCACTTTTAAAACATCACAACTACGCAAATTATAGCGAAAATCTTCAACACTTATGACACTTTTAAAAAAGGCCACAACACCACCAGCTGAGTATGCATTATTGCTACAAGGTATAAGATCATATCCTTCAATACTGAAAAGAGACTCTTCATTTTCATATATCCATGTTTCCGTCAAAAAAATACAATCAGGCTTGTTGATAAAATAATTTAGATATGCAAGAAAGTTATCAAAGTTTTTACGCATGCTTCTAATATTTTGGTCAATGATAAAAAAATTGTCTATAACTGGAGCCTCCGCACTTCACCGCTATATATGATTTTATGTTTAATGTTGTTTTTTTATGAAAATCGCAACTTTCCCGTGGGCGTATGTCAATTGGGGTGTGATGGCTGGTGTTTGGAAATGGCCTAAAGGACGATTCACCTCGGCTTTCTGCTTACGGGTCAGGTTTTTTTCTGATGTCCTGGAACCTAAAACATAGATAGTTTGCAGACTGTCTTCGATTCCTACATAAGATACACTGGAGTTGAGCTTGTGGCTGCTTCTTTTGTTGTAGTTGTTTTTGTGTTCGGCCTTTGTTTTGGCTGCTTCTTCTTCGTCTACTTCTCCTGCGGCTGCTGTTGCTGTTGCTGCTGCTGATGTGACTGAAGCTGGGCTGCGTGTGTCTCCTCTTTCTGTTTCTGGCGCATCTCAGTCAGCTTATCGATTACGGCCTTTAATTTGGTACGTAGGATACGCTCCTCCTCTCCAAGTTCGCTACGTTCCTCCTCCGTGGCCGAACTTGAAAGACCGGCGAAAGGGTTGTTGTCCCCCGTGTAGCGATCTTAACTACCATCGGAGGGGAAGGGCAGCACTAATTTATGCTATTGTTATACAGCTGCCTTAGATGTCGATGGTGATAGTGGCGCCCTTTCCTCGCTTCGACTTCCAGCTTTTCGGTCGAAGTATTGAGGGAGGGGCGCTTAATTACATTAGGTTGCATGTTAACCTTTCCTCACTTTTTCATGGCGGCGGCCGGTATTGTGGAACCGGATGATCCAATTCCGGATCTTCTACCGACATCTTTGCCTGCTACTTATAGTTTACTTTAGAAGCAGCAGGAAGAACACGGGAAAAAAGAAAATCCTCTTCCCATTGGGGATTCGAACCGGCCACCTTCCGATTCCGGGCCGGGCACTATACGGTCGCGCTATCTCAGGTTCCTCGGGTCTTCTTCTTCTTCTTTTCCTCGGGTACTCTTCCTAAACGCGAACTTATGTATATGTTTTATTGTTTATTTTTCTTTCACTGCCTTAGCTGAAACACCTTCTTCCACACTGGTCTGTGATCAACTATTGCACCATGTTGTGTAACATTGTACATGTAAATTCTACATTGTAAGTTGGGGTGAATTTTCGTGCTTTCTTTTTATAACCTCTCCCGTTTCTGTGGACAATTTAAAGTCGCTTTAGAATCGATCTTCACATCGACATTTGCCTGTAATCAATAGGGAAGTGAAGATTAATTTTATATTTCTGGTTCCAAAATTGGGTTTGAATCCATGGGTAAAAAAACCGCCGAAAAGCCTGTTCTTGTTTTTCCCCCACTTATTAAAAAAAAACGTATTTTTATTCATTCATCTTTGTTGAGTGTAAAATTCATATTCATTAAAATATTGAAATCTTCGCTCAATTCTCGAAAAGTTTTTTCCTCGGTGAATCCAAGGACAATAGTATGTTTCCATACTACTGCTTTAAACATTTTCGGAACAGAGTTAATTGCGAACAACAATTTCTCGAACCGGAATATCCCTTTATGCGTGATGAATTTTAGGATTTCTAATTTTAATTGGTGCTATGCATTTTGAGTATCCGATCGAGATAAATAATGTGCATTTTGAGTTTTGTCATAAAAGAGTCAAACGTGGAGAACGGAATCGTTTTATTTGAATGTGGCCTGGTCGAATATCCCTCTTTTTCTTAAAAACGATTACTAGGGGCAAGATCTTCGGAGATGGCCTTAAACATGTTCGGTGATGTCATTTTCAACTGTGCAGAAATGTTGTTAACATTTTTTAAAATTTTTCCCAACCTGTTTTCCCTGTAAGACAGATCGTGGCCCTGAATCTATAAGCATCGCGACTTGTGGCTCCCAAAGGATGGGTCGTGTAACTCTTCGGCAACTTTGAAGCAGTCGTGTTCACAAACCCTCTCGATTTTGGTCAACTCTTTTTCTTTCCCTTCTGCAACTATGTAACTTATATTGGGCTGTCTTTTTGAGATTAACCTGTATTCAAAATTTGTTTGAGTCTTACATTTTCGAGCGAAATGCCTCAACAGAAACCCTCACTTTTCCCCAGTCCCCTGCACAGAGGAAATGTCATTCCATTGGGCGAAGTTGGTGGGCTTAAAGTCTCCATCTGGCTCGCTATTTGCTCATGTACTTGGCACATTTACATAAGCTGTTCTAGGGAATGCACCTTTTCCAGTAGCTTCTTTAGATCTCGCTAAAACCACACTTACATGATATTATCTTTTATATTAATATCAATAACCTCCTGCTCAGAGGTCTCAAAAGAACATTTAGCTGTGTCATTCCGTAGAAGTAAATTAAGCTTATTGAGAAACGTTAAATTCCCCGACGGAGAGAACTAGTTATTTAGTGAATGGACGTGAAAGCATGTTCATAACCAGTAGTTAACAGAGCGCCGGGGATATTGAAAATTACATCATATTACTATGGTACTCCTAAGTGGAGTAGTTTGTTTTTCTTCTTCACTTCATCGGCAATCGCTTCGGAATCCAAATGAAGTGAAAATAATCGATACCATCTCTCTCATTCGAATCCAACGAATCAAACATTTGTCAAAGGGGCGATTTACTTCATTTTTGGTCTTCTCTATCCTCTATTTAATTTTAAGTTTTGCAATTTAATGCCTATATATTGCATTTGAAGGTTGCCCTTGAAATTCAATGCGATTTCCCAATTTAATGGTCATAACTCACGTGGCTTATCAGAACTTATGTCCGGTTATCCAATTCCTTATATACAGAGGTCATTATATTATTTATTAATATTTATATAATATTAATTTTCTGATTTTCTGATGACTATCTGCAGTCAACTGCCAGTGTACCGAAGCTATGCGCAGGTTAAACGCTGAGCGAGGGAGCACGCCGTGAGTATTCAAAGTTGTTCATTACTGATTGGTCTCCACAGCGGATTTTTAGGACTACTGGGTTATCGAAAGTTCATAAAGCACTTAACCCAACTAAGTCAACCTCTTACTGAATATTTAAAGAAAAACAGAAAAATTTAAATTAGTGATGGGTTTTGCAAATTTTTGAAACTTTTTATTAACGGTTCTATATTACAATATGCAGATTTCACAAAACTTTTTAATTTGACCACGAACCCTACACGCTTTTTGAAGAGGTGCTATTCGCAACTATGAACCAATCTGCTTCGCTTGAAGATCTCTGTCCGATACCGAAATTAACTGCCCGATAACTGAAGGAATATCAATATTTCGTAATTAATAGTTGTCAGGAACTTAAAAGCCCATAGCTCCAAGCTTACGAGAGGGAAACAGGTGATATCGTATACAAAAAAAAACATTGCCAAAAAAGGTTAATTAGACAACAACAAAGTTGAAACGAACATCCACGACAAGATGATCTATTCAAGATGCAATAATATCAAAGTCCGATTCGCAGAGGAAAACCGAAACGACGGAATACCAGTCATTTAAAAAGCATTCAACGAATTTCGTCTTCAACCAATTTTCCAATAAACAGACAAAGATTTAACAATGACTTTAGAAATCATTTTCAAAAACAAAAGACCCCAAATTCTAGAAGATAATCTTTCACGAACTCTTCATTATGAAAAACTCTCCTTCTAATTCATTGTACAGAAATTTCCAAAAACGTCAAAAAAAACGACAAGAAGGAAAAATTAAATAACTACCACTAGAAACATAGTCCTGGTGGAACATAAAAAATCTATATTATAGTTAGACGCGAGTTCTAATTTCCAAATAGCTATGAATAGCAAAGTGTTAGACTTTAAAATAAAGATTAAAATAAAGAATTTTCACAAAATCAAATATACCATCATATAACATTTTGGTCAATCTGAAATTGATTATTTATACCTTCGGCTGGTCGCCTGTAACAGAAGCCGGGCTGGTTACGTAAACAATGTTATTAGTTTAACAAAAACTTCCGCACTAGTTGTTGGCTGACGTGAATAGTTATGCTATACATTTAAACAATAAATCGAACAAAAACAACTCTAAGATTTCATAACCCTATATGATTATCGCGATGAAAGTACAGAGTTTATTTCAAATATTTTTGCAATAACATATGTACATACCTATATAACTTTTGTAAGACATATATAACTTACAGTCAAGTAGTGATTCACCTGTTGAACGATTACATTCCACTTTAACCTAAATTTTAAGATCATTTTAGCAACGCCTACGAAAAACATATTAGAGCGATACACATACACATCCTGACAAAAATATTCACACGAAGGCTAAACAACCGAATTTATTTATTTTTTATTAATTTTTATTTGATATTTCTTAGAACAAAAGTGCTTAAATAACTGAACTAACTTAAATTAATGCTCTCTACTGAACCCTAGACGGATACTGTAAAGTATAATACACAGAACAACTTGAAATATTCCTTTCGGCCTTATGCTATTGATATGATACTAATATTTAGAAAAGAAATGAAAGTTAGGAATTATTTATTTGATATTTTCTATGCACAACTTAACCAGAACTATTTTTCATATTTCACATCTCCTCTGTTTATTTAATAGCCATATTCATGGTTCAAATTGATGCAATCATCCCTATGTCAGCGAGCGAAATGGAAAATAGAATTAATGACTCACTTTGATGTTTCACTATCCCTGTATTCGGCAGGGCTGTATGGTACTTCAGTATTTTAGGACTTAAGTACTTGATAAGTACAAGCACAACGTACTGGTACTTGTACTTGAAAAAGACTTAAGTACGTACTTGAATTCAATAATGTCTCAAGTATTTAAAAAATACTTACAAGTACTTTTCAAGTACTTGCAAGTACTTTCAAGTACTTAGAAGTACTTTCAAGTCCTCCGTGCAGGGACGGGTTAAGAATATCCCTGCAGCGATACCTCTCGCTTGTCGTAAAAGGCGACTAAAACAAAGGTAAACAAAAATCACATCTAAGCAATTTAGAAAACACCAAGGTGAGCCTAGGGACACATATACCACCATTAAACTGCCCCACAAGTGTACATGCAAATCAGTGGGTTAACACGACTGGAGATCACCGGTGTTGTAAAAGTCAGATCAAACAAAAAAAATCTGGAGCATGCCCGTGTCACAAAAAAAAAAGGCAGGCCGAAAAACAATTGGTGCAAACAAATACAAAAACACCAGCATTTGATTGGCCTCAGCGATGAAGTAATCGCAAACCGGGAAGCCTGCCGCTACTTTCTGAGGTCAAACCGGCGGACCCCAAAAGCGGACCAGTAGGAATGCAGTTAAGTGGGAAGGTTATGGAGCTACACTTCTGACCATAACAACGCCGGAAAAAGGAAAAGAAATATATGCAAAAACATATATGTATATATTGTATTTTAAATATTTACAAGAATGGCAAATATTACTATCATTATATTGTTTGATCAATAAAAAATTAACCAATAAAACCCATTACAGTGACTGTTCTCTCTGCTTCACAAATTACATGTCATATAAAGTATACTTTTGCTCTGTTTCTGAGACAAAGTATTTGGAATGGTTTCTGAGACAAAGTATTTGAAATGGTACTGTCCAGGATCTAAGTTAACACATAATGTCATAATTTGCTCTCTGCTATTGATGTTGTTGTTCTTGTAACTACGGAAGTCTAGCAGACATTGCATCCGTCTGATAAGTTTTTTTTTTTCGAAGTACTTGGAAGTACTGCAGTACTGCTCAAGTACTTGGAAGTACTTGGAACCTTCACTCGATTTCAGTTGACACGGCAGCCAAGGTGTTACTACTGCCACCTTCAGTCAAACTTACTCAGCAATCTATTGACCCCAACGAATCTCGATACACTCTCTCCAGGTTAAGAGACAAAAAGATATATGAGAACATTCGACTCTTCTTGGCTTACTTCATGACAAATCAGACTCGGTTTGCTATGAAGGTAAAACAAACACCAGCGTAATGGTCTCAATACAACAGGAAGGTCTCCCCACCGATTTCACTACTCAAGAATCTTTTCATTAAATATCACGAGTTTTTCAATATCTCACCCAAAAAAATATCAAACAATCTTGATACCTTCAGACAGTATATACACTCAAAGCGCATATCGCACCTTCAGCGTAGCAAAGCTGACCATGATAGGTTTTTTCGTCCCTAAAAATCTCCCCCTCCCTGCCATTCTAACGCTCTGCGAAAACCTTCCCCTTACCTTTTTTTCATCAGAATGTAAGAGGTCTGCGCTCTAAAAGTCAGTCAGTCCTGCAGCAATCACATGCCTTACCTTTAGAAATCTTTGCCTTAACCGAAACGAACCTAATCCCTAGTATAAACAACCTTGAACTATTCCTATCTAACTTTAACGTTTATCGCGACGATGATGTTAACCGACCTACTGATGGTTGTCCATGCCGCGGTGTTCTTCTAGCCGTCCGAAACTCAATTGACTCCTCCCTCATAGCAACTTCATCTTCGCCATGTCTCGATTTTGTTTCTATTAAGATTATTAAGTACTACCCCGGAAATCGTACATCAGTATACAGAACTCTCCCCCCACTGTTCGAATCTCTCACGATTTTCACAAAGCCAACTTCCGTCAAATCAATGAATATCTCAATAATGCTCCTTTTAATTTCAACAACCTTACCGTAAATGATGCCATATCTATATTCTACAAAGAAAGATTGTACCTTTTATGTACCCTTTTTTCGACATAAAACCTCCTCCACTTAACCACCATGGTATAATCGCAGGCTCCGTTCTTTGAGAAACAAACGGAACAAGCTCTGGACAACTTTCCTTCGTACTCAATCCCCAAATGACTTCTCTAACTATTTCGGTACTTACCTGCATTTTGTAGAGCTTTATAAATCTCTCTATCAACAGTACTTATGCAAACCAACCTTAAAAATAATCCCAAGTCATTCTTTCAATTCGTTAATTACAAAAGAAAATCTGATGGCTACCCAAACTCACTCTCCTTCAATAATGATACTTCTAATGATCCTCATTACATCGCCAACCTTTTTGCCACCTTTTTCAATCAATCTTTCACCCATGATTATTTTGCACCCGATTCTACCTATTTCAACTATTTACCAAACTTCTCCTTTGGACCATTTCTCCCTCGTAGTGTCGACCCCGTTATCATCGAAGAAAGATTAAAGCAACTTCATGATGAATTCACCCCTGGCCCCGACGACCTCCGAGCTATATTTCTAAAAAAATGTTCCTCCTCCCTTTCTCTACCTCTCTCAAAAATCTTCAGCGTATCCCTTCCCCAAGGTGAATTTCCCCGGATATGGAAAACCTCTTTTATAACACCTATACACAAAAAGGGTCCGACTACTGTCCCATTGCAAAACTGTCTCATATACCCAAAATCTTCGAAAGTATTTTGTATGATAATTTAAGTTTTCAATGCAAGTCTTTAATATCCCCCAGACAGCACGGCTTCCTTAAAGGTAGGTCTACAACCACAAACCTTATTGAATTCGTTTCCTTCACCCTTTCAGCCTTAGAAAATGGCAAGGAAGTCGATGTTATCTCAACTGACTTCAGTAAGGCCTTCGATAAAATTTCACACAGATTAATACTCTTCAAACTGTCTTCTCTTGGCTTTGAACCCATCTTATTAAAGTGGATTTCCTCTTACCTGGAAAATCGCCACTACAGCGTTCGCTTTAGATCTGCCCTCTCTAACCCCTTCCTTGCTTCCTCCGGTGTCCCCCAAGGCAGTCATTTAGGCCCGCTTATTTTTATATTTAGAATTAACGATATTGAAATGGTTATCAAACATTCCCACCTCTCTCTCTATATGCCGACGATGCTGAATTCTTTAAAATCATTTCCTCAGGACATGACTCTTCCCTTATTCAATCGAACCTCAACAGCTTTTCCACCTGGTGCTCCAAGAACTGCCTCGACCTTAACATTTCAAAGTGTCAATCTATTACTTTCTCCCTATTACTTTATTCCGTGCAGGGACGGGTTAAGAATATCCCTGCAGCGATACCTCTCGCTTGTCGTAAAAGGCGACTAAAACAAAGGTAAACAAAAATCACATCTAGGCAATTTAGAAAACACCAAGGTGAGCTTAGGGACACATATACCACCATTAAACTGCCCCACAAGTGTACATGCAAATCAGTGGGTTGACACGACTGGAGATCACCGGTGTTGTAAGAGTAAGATCAAACAAAAAAATCTGGAGCATGCCCGTGTCACAAAAAAAAAAAAAAAAAGGCAGGCCGAAAAACAACTGGTGCAAACAAATGCAAAAACACCAGCATTTGATTGGCCTCAGCAATGAAGTAATCCCAAACCGGGAAGCGTGCCGCTACTTTCTGAGGTCAAACTGGCGGACCCCACAAGCGGGACCAGTAGAAATGCAGTTAAGTGGGAAGGTTATGGTCCTACACTTCTGACCATAACAACGCCGGAAAAAGGAAAAGAAGAAGAAGAAGAATCTATTACTTTCTCCCGCAAGCGTAACAAACCTCCTCCCCGCCTCTACTTTCTCCATAATCAACCCCTTTCTACCGTTCAGATGATCCGTGATCTGATTATGCGACCAGGAACTCAATTTCCTTGCACATATCAGCGATCTAATTCTTAAGGCCAATTCTGCACTCAGCTTCGTGTCTTCGGGTCTAAAGAGTTTTCCAATCCCTACGTCACTCGGTCTCTCTACATATCCTTTGTTCGCTCTATTCTCAAGTGTGGTCTCCTTACTATCATTTACACATTTCCAAAATCGAGAGTATCCAACGTCGTTTTCTCCGTTTTGCTCTTCGCGGCTTAACCTGGGACAATCCTCTGATCTTACCTTCCTATCAAGACCGCCTAAAACTTATTAATTTGAACTCGCTGGAAGAACGAAGAAGGATATCCGACATCCTTTTCATCCATCGACTCCTCTCAGGTACCATCGACTGCGCGTCCCTTTATAACTCTATCATTTTTAACACTAACCCTCGTAATACACGAAATACACGTCTCTTCTATGTACCCACCTCTCGTACCTCCTATGGCTCCGATGAACCTATCTCCCGTTTGCTGTGCAATGTTAATGCGAAAAACTGTTTCGACTTTAACATCCTTGTCTATAACTCCGTCTCAATCGCCCTCTTTCTTAGTTTCCCAGATTGTAAGTTAAATTAAGGCTGAAAACACATCGGATAAAGCAAAACGTTTTTTTTTTGTTTCGTGAAACAAGAGAACATTGTTTCTTATGAGACTGCACACATCAAATAAAGCGAAACAAAACACACGTTTTTGTTTCGAAGTGTTTCGGTGACGGTTGTCGAAAATACATGCCATTGTATACGAGCAACACACACCGAATGAAACAAAACTGTTTCGAGCCAGCGTCGTTGACGATAATTGCCTTCTTTGTTATGGCGCAAAACACACCAAATGAAGCGAAACACAAAAAGCAAAGCAAAACAGAAAAACATGTTTTGTTGCCAATAGCCGGCCTGTTGTTTTGGCAAAACAAAATTTTGATTCTATTCGATTTGATTTTTTTTCGTCGCACTTTACAGCTTTACAGCTTCTATGTTTACTCTGTGCGCAAATTTTAACAAATATGGACGTAGAAGGAGAAAAATTGATTCTTTCAAGGATAAGTTCCTAACTCTGCTATTAACTTTACGATGCACCCACCCTTTATGTAAGATTGGCACACTTTCATCGTCTGAGTTCGACCACATGTTGAAAAGCAAGTCGTGAATTCCATTTTGTTTTATTTCAACACAAACCAAACGAAACAAGAAAACAAAACGTTTTGTTTTGTTACATTCTGTTTCGCTTGGTGTGTGTTCAAATAAAAAATGTTTTTTTGACTAACGAATCAAAAACGTTTTGCTTTATCCGGTGTGTTTTCAGCCTAAGTATGTAGCTTGAATTAAGCACAATAAAATGGGGGTATAGCCCCCACCAAAATCAAAAATAATTAGAAATAATTCCCATATAGCTGAAAATTAAAATAATGAAAATTTAACGTATATTCATTAAAAACATTTATTTTTAAAAACAATTTGCCTTTGCCCTTGGATTGTCCATGCTGCATAATGCCTTGGATTAGCTCCGTCCGATAGAGCGAAAAGCTTTAAGGTGTGAGATGCAATTAGATCTTTCAAAAAATAGAATTTTTTGTTTTTGCATTTTCTTTCTATGATATTTCAAAACTATTGTCTAAAAATTTCAAGTCAATCCGATGAATAGTTTCCAAGATATCCTACAATTAGTGCAGGTGTCTCGAACCCTCACGGCCTATTATTAGGTTGTACTATTCTATCAGAAATTTTCAAAAATATAACTCAAAAACTATAAACTTTACGAAAGTTTTATATAGAAGACTTTCATTTTAAAATTGCCCAAAATATATAAAAATTTTTTTTTAAACAATTGGCTTTAGTTTTTTTTTAGTTTTTAATTCATTTTTATTCATAATTTCTTAGATCTATCTTAACCTAGACAAAAATGCTTAAAAACTAGCTTAACTATCTTAACAATCTAGATATCTTACTGGCCCTAGGCGGACACTCTAAAATAGATGTCTTTCGACTACTATCAACTTACCACTAACATTACTATATCTAGCTTAAGGTAAGAAAAATGTTTTTTATTAAAAACTTAGCATATGATCATTTTTTGTATTATATATAAAACTTAAGCCTACCTTAATGTAACAAAACCTAACTTATTCTACCTTAACTAAAATATATATATATATAAATTATATACATAATATATATTTATATATATATCTTTTTTTTTTTTTTTTTTTATATACATACTACCCTACTACTACCTACCCTACCCTACCTTACCCTATCCCAGCCTGTGTAAGCCTGCCATTGGTGTTAGGCAGGCCATGCCTTGAAGAGGCTGGCGCTCTCAAAGTGTCCACTGACGTAACTCTCTCCAGCCACCAAAAGCGTTGATGCTGGCGGACTACGTCTCTTCGATCCCGGCAATTAAACAATTGGCTATAAACAATTGAATGCTCGTGCTTTCGAAAAAAAAATGATGACATTCCGATTCAGCATACATAAAAAGAAGTTTAACTTCATCCATCGAGCTCGAAATTTAACGAAAATATAATACCGTATCTACGAGTACATCGAAAAACTTTAAATGCGTCATTCTCAAAACTATGTTTTTCAAATTGGTGACCACGATAATTCAAAAACCACTCTATGGATTTTGATGAAATTTTTACAGCATTTAAAATTAGTCTTTGATCGTCGGATTTACATTTTTGTTCAAAATTTCTTTTAATAAAAAAAAAATAAAATTTAATAAAAAACTAGTGATTTTTGGTCGTAAATCCGGGTGCAAACTGTCCAAACGCCGCCATTTTGTTAATTTTCAAAAAAAGCTACAATTAGACACTAGATTTGTTATTAAACTAATGATTTTCATTTGTTTCATTGATCTTGGATGATTCAGTGAGATGTTCTGATGGTCACCGCGAAGCACTACTTGTGGAAGGAAGATGGCGAAATTGTTATAAAAAAATTAAATTTTTTTTTTATATTTTGTGAAAGTCAATGTGAAACATCACATCTAAAGTCTGTGTAGTCACTTTTTTAAAATAAATTTAATTATTATGCAAAAAAAAATTATTAAAAATACTCCTTTTTTCACGCATCTGACTGAATCCCACCCCTTAAGCGCAGCCGCCACTGGGCGAGGAGCGCGAATTACAGTGCCGCGTCGGCGTTAACGTGTTAAAGATAGAGACCGATATATTGTACTGGTTCAATATATCCATTTCTGTGGTTCAGAGATAGAGACCGATTCATTGTATTGGTTCAATGCGAGCGATCTGAAAATACAAATATGCTAAATGTTTGTATGTTTGTAGTTGATTGTTGAATGTTGTTTGGATAACTAATGGTTATCTTTCATTCCTTAGATTTTCGTGATTGTGTACATTGTTTTGAATAAGGCTAGCAATTTCGCCATTTAATTGTTTGGTTGGTATTTTATCTATTATTTAGAAGCTTAGTTACACGTTATATTTTGTAGAATTGTACGCTATGTCAGAATTCAGAAACAAAAGGAGCGAAATATGGAAGCATTTTTCAGTTGGCTCAAGATTATCTTCCTTTCCTACAATTGATAGATGATTTGTAGTATATTAAAGGGAAAATAATACAATACTTACTCTGTTAATATTCAAACTCAAATTCAAATTAAACCGTTCTAACTCAGCAGTTAGAATTTCCCCTATGGGAAAATAAAATCACACACATGGGTGATTGAGAGAACTCCGCTGCTTCAAAAAGAATGAGTGACACATGACATATTTGCTTCGGATGAAAAAATCTATTCGAATACCACTTTATGTTAACTCACACATCGGCTATTTCATTGTGTTTGGAATGAATGAAACCATTAAGAATTGAACGAACGAATAGAGTGAGAGGGCTATAACGAAACAAGTATAATACTTATTTCTTCGCGAAAGATACGAAAGAGCATAAGGAACTAAAAATTCCCTCTTCTTTCATTCCATATTGTAAGGTTCAGGATCGCCATGTAAGGTTCAAGGATCGCCATGTAAGGTTAAAGAAAAAAAGGTTGGGTATTCTAGGATCATATAAGAATGGTCAAATTGAATCTGAATTTATTTTCGAGATATCGGTGGGGGAAATATCCCCCACTAGCATTTCCAATGCATATCGATCTCAAGTAGGTCGCGTGCCATCATATTTCGGCTACACTGCATTGTGTTCCCACAAAGAATCACTTCCCAGATGACACATTAAAATGTATGCTTTCTGATGTTAAATGCCATTCATGACACACATCTATCGGAATACTTGGGCAGTGAACTTTGTAATGTTTATATTCCAATTCTTTCTGCCTGTATTCTTTTCATTCGAATCCAATTCTACTTTGTCAACAATGCCTATAGCAATATTGAAAAGTCCCAAAAAACGTCTAAACGTTTAAGCATTTCTTTCACTCCTTTTTTAGTAACTACTCGTATAATTTTTCTAAGACTGCTTTCATAGAAGCATCCTCCTCATATTTTTAATGGACTCGCGACTCTGTTTGCAAGATATCTGGGACAAGGGACACTATTTAGTTTAGTTTAGTTTAGTTTTGAATTCATTTTTATTTCATAATTTCTTATAACTATCTTACGCTAGACAAAAATGCTTAAAATTAGCTAAACTATCTTAATAAATATCTTACTGGCCCTAGACGGCCATTCTAAAACAAACAGTACAACATAAAGCTATGTCTTTCGACTACTTATTGTAATCTTAGAATTATATTATATTATATAATATCTTATATAATCTTAGGATAACTTAAGCTAAGAAAAATTGGCTTTATTTAAAAAAACTTCACGTTCACGTTTTCTATTTACTATATATAAAACTTTAGCCTATTTTAATTAAACTAAGCCTACATATTTAAAATATATTTGCATATAAAAATATATATTGTACATACATTATATATATTATATATACATATCTTTTTTCAGTTTTATATTTGTATTATTTGTTTTTGATTTTGCTTATATTTTATGTTGGTTTTTTTTTTTGCGTTTTGGCCTAACCTACCCTAACCTACCTTACCCTACATTAGCCTACCTTACCCTACATTAGCCTACCTTACCCTACATTAGCCTACCTTACCCTACATTAGCCTACCTTACCCTATATTCGCCTACCTTACCCTACCCTAGCCTGCCATTGGTGTTAGGCAGGCTCTGCCTTGAAGAGGCTAAGCTACTGAAGTATCCACCGACATAGCTCCCTCCAGCGTTGATGCTGGCGGACTACGTCTACTCAATCCCGGCGTGAGACCGATCAGGCTCGCGGAGCGCGACATCGGGTCCTTAGAGGAATCGCCGTGGTGGAAAATTGCGACCCATGTGGAAGATTAGCGGTACCGCCAATCTATCCTGGATTAGCCCCCATCTATCTAAATAGAGGAATGCTTCTGGTGGGACGAAGCCATTAAGACGCACTATCTTTTGCTATAAGTCATTGGGGTAGTAAGCCCCGGAGATCAGGTTATTGACCGAAGTCATTGCTCTTGTAACGTGGCTTCAAATCAGTTTGATCAGAAAGTTATCCATCCGAACAATCCTAGCCCTATTGTATAGGACCTCGTTCGGGTAAAATTTCGTGTACTCAGATTCGGGTGTCCTTTGTAGCCCGAGACAAGTCCTGAGACATTGTCTCTCAAGCACCCGAATCCTTTCCATTAAGCTGGCCCTCACATTGAACCAGACGGGAAATCCATAGACAACCATGGATTAAGGCTGTGTAGCATATTACCTTCACCCTGGATCATCTTGAAAGAGCGAAAGCGCCCCGAGCCGAAGTCACGCTGCAGAAGAATAACAATGACGTCGATTCTTGGACTTGATCTATATGCGATTAAGTCGTCTGTGTACGCTATAGAATGCTGAAATGAAACTAGCAGATCGCTTAGGTAAATGCTGAGAAGGATCATCGAGTTTTCCGTGCCCTGTTGCTGTCCGTTTTTGAATTCAAATATTTGGGTAGAAGTCACGTTGGACATTTTCACAACGAACTTTCTATCTGTTAACATGTCAAAAATCATTGGTTCTTGCATTTATCCCATTGAATATCCGATACGAGTTTCGACGCAACATGAATAGTGTCATGCCCCGCTCTGAAACCGAATTGGTTATCCGGGATGACTGGATGATTTTATTGTTCTCAACCTATTTAAACAGGGCCCTATTGACCACCTTCTCGAAGACCTTGGTGATACTCGGTAGGAGACTTATCGACCGGAGATTTGCCGGGTTAGAGTCTCTTTACCCCTCTTGGGGATTGGTTGCACTACCGCTGTCTTCCAGTGCACTGGATAATATGCATTATTCATTGCATTGTTGAACAGGATGGTATACCTCTCTACAGCCACTCGTAGAAGGTGCCTAAGCACAATATTGGAGATTCTTAATCAGTGACTTCAGTGACCTGACCTCCGAATTTTGTCTGTTGGTAAACCGCCTGTTCAAGAGTTTGAGTCTTGTCAAGAGTCTACTTTTTTGTCTGTGCAGTGCGTCGATTGTCGCGTTTTGGTACACGTTTGTGGTATCATTATGTCGTTGGCGTAGTATTGTGCTGTCCATCGTCCGCTTAATTATATCGTCCATTTGTTTGAGGTACCTGTCAATCTCGTAGTTGGACACGGTGGAAAGGAGGCGCTCGAAGTGAGCGCTCTCTTCAGAAAATTGGCAAAGCGAGGCCAACGTGCCCCACTGGAGCACGTCTTGGGTGTGACGGCTGGTGGTGGGGAACCTGGACCGGCATAGTCCACCCCGAAAGTGATGAATGAGCGAGCTGCTGCTAAATTGGCCATTTTTTCATGTATCTGTGTTGCTCTGTATCTAAAGCATATTAAACATTTATTAATGCAGCTCTTCACCTGTGACTTGAGTCTTGGTATAAAAAACGCTTGCTTAGGCGTTGCCATCATTAATTGCTGTGCTCCATGTACTGTTCGTGTATGAGTTTGGCGAATAAGTAGCTTTGTAAAGATGTTTCTAGTTATATAATAGAATAATAATATAATTGGGTGTCGTTGTGAGTAAGGCAGATCGGCATTTTCCAGTCGTCCCCCCACTCGTAATACTCCTTGGTTGTTTATTATCGGCGGCAGCCTTGGTAGCTTGCTTCCCTTTGGGACCGGAAGGTTGGATAATACTGCCGGGCGTTCTTCGTTGAAGTCTTCCTGTTGGACCAATGTGTTCGAGCTGCCGCAACTTCGTCTGCCGTCAATGTGCCGTATATTGGATTATGCCCCTTTTGCTTTCGAGTGTTGTTGTAGAAGCGCAAGCAGTAGTCTGTTATCCGTAACAGCTGTCGAAGAGAGGACCACCGCCAAGTACATCGTTGGTTTGTGAGGTCGTGAAATGTGAGTAACGATCATACATGGTTGCACTACGGGACCCGGAATAAAACTTTTCGTTTTGGATCTCCGATGCCTTGAGTTCCAGATTGGTGGCTTGACTTCTCGATGGTTTAAATTGGAACTAGAAAGTCTGGGCCGTGCCACCATTAATGATGTTTGACTAGGTCTCCTCTTAATGCTAAGTCAGCTGGATTGTTCTTTGAAGGAACGTAGTTCCATTGGTTGGAGTCTATGAGTTCTTGTATTTCAGCAACCCGATTGGCTACGAACGTTGTTCTCATGTACGGTGGAGACTTAATCCATGCGAGTGTTACTTGAGAATCACACCAGGCATAGATCTTTGCCTCGTTTAGATTCAGGATTTTGATTGTATGTGTTATAAGATGAGCCAGTAATAGTGCGCCACAAAGTTCTAGGCGTGCCAGAGATTTCTTTATTAATGGGGCCACTCTCGTTTTGGACAGAAATGGATGAGATCTCCACGATCCATCATACATCCCGTGAATGTACATAACTGCTGCGTAAGCTTTCTCTGATGCATCACAGAATCCATGTATCTCCGTATGTGAATTGTTATTCCCCGTCGGGGAATTTCTATCTGGTTAAGATGCTTGAGTTCTGATTTTAGGGAGCTCATGGTCCCAGGCTATGCACTCTCGCCAGATATCCTGCATTAGAAGTTTCCCGCGAATGACGCAAGGTGCGATCCATCCCATTGGGTCGTATAATCTTGCGATGTCAGCGAGAATCATTCTCTTCGTAATGTCCGTATAATCTTTAAGTTGGACATTTAATTTGAAGGTGTCGAACCCAGGATTCCATTGAATTCCCAGTGTTTTAATTGAGTTGGTCTCGTCGAACGACAGAGGTAGCTGAACTTCCCGAACTTCTTTGGGTATTGATGCCAAGAATTTTTCGCTATTGCTGGCCCATTTTCGTACATGAAAGCCTCCGCCTCTCAACATTTTTGTAAGCTGTAGTTGCATTTCCATAGCCTCCTCCTCAGGGTCTGCGCCATGGATGACATCATCTACATAGACGTTTTAAGAGGCAATTTTTGATGCTATGGGGTAGTTGTGCCTTTCCTCAAGGGCAAGTTGTTGAAGGGTACGAACAGCCAAGTAAGGTGCTGCTGCCGTCCCAAATGTAACCGTGTTTAATCTGTAGGTCTTAATTTCACCGTCAACTTCGCTAATACTAACTGATAGTTCGAGTCTTCACCCGGCACCCAAATTTGTCTATACATTTTGTTAATGTCGGCCACAAAGGCGACTCGGTGCTTTCTGAAGGGCGGGAGGTGGTGGAGAATAACGTCTTGCAACCTCGGACCAATAAACAGATGATCATTTATTGACGTCCCGTCTGACGTCTTACAAGAAGCATCAAGGTTAGGTTAGGTTAGAGAAGGGAAGTGTGATGGTTAAACATCACTTCCACTCGGAGGCCAAGAAGTTTTGATTACCTGTGATATGATTACCTTCATTTGTGTGGGTACACATAAAATTAACCTGTCCTATCACGTGGTGGCTGAAACCACCCAGTGCTCTTAATGAATTTTAGAAGATCCGATATATCTGCATTAGCCACATCCGCAATCTCTGTAAAGAATCTTTGGCCTAGCGACACTAGGCGTCGATTCTGGAGAGCTGGGCAGTGGCAAAGCAGATGTTGGATCGTCTCAGTTTCTTCCTCATCGCCAGAGATCGCTGGATCCCGAGTTCCATTTCCGGAGCATTGCTCAAATGGGACAGTGTCCTGTGACCACACCGACGAGCATACGGATCGAGTTACGGTCCAGCGCCAGGAGCTCCTTTGTTTTTCCGATATTGAGCTCTGGCCACGATGATCTTGTCGTGTAGCTGTCGTTTCTTGTAAGCCAAGACGAGTTGAATTCTTTGATGATTGTGTCGTTTATGATCCGGTATAATGCGCTGATCGGTGGTTGCAATGACGTGTCCGCTTCGCTGATGTCCATTTCAGAACCTTGCCTGGCCAGTTCGTCTGCTCTTTCGTTCCCTGCGATTGAGCTGTGGCCCGGGACCCAGCAAGTTTAACTTTTTGGTGTCCGATGGACTTCAGTGAGTCGCGACATTTCTTGACAGCCTTTGATCTCGTTATACAGGATTCTATTGACTTCAGTGCAGCCTGGCTGTCTACGAAGAAAGTGATATCCGATGGTGGGATATCGGCTACCTGTAGGTGTTCGGGTGCTTTCTCTATTACCAGGATTTCTGCTTGAAACACGCTGCACAGATCAGGGAGTCTGAATGATTCCTGTTTGTGTTGTCGGGGAAGAGAGTGATCTCGTGGTCGTTGATTACGGCATTTGATAGCCACTCTTCTCTGTCGGGCAAAAGGATAGGTATTCTGAGAGAGAAGTAATTTTGGGGTGAAATATAGTCGGTCGTAGCTGCGAGGCTACTAAAACCATGTTTCCTTCCCAGGTCGTCTATTATTCTGAGTATGGGCGCATGTCCATAGTTGGCTTGCTTCCACAGAGAGGACTTCCTTATTCTGAGAGCGCTCTTTGCAGCGCAGCCTTTTATGAATAGACGCCCTGCTTGCGGCGTGCTTCTCATGGCTCCCGTTGTACAAACAGCGGCTGACCTTTGTACTTTGTTGAGCATGTTCATATAGTTTTTCGTGCCGCTAGCAGTCCACCAGACTATGGCCCCATAAGTTAGAATGGGTCTGATGATTGCTGTGTACATCCAATGAATGATGTACGGTTGCAAGCCCCATCTTTTTCCGAAGGTCTTTTTGCATGCATAAAAAGCGTTCAATCCTTTTTTCATCCCTTCCTCCAGGTTCCTTTTCCAGGAGAGTTTTGAGTCAAGAATGATGCCTAGACATTTGGCTTCCGCTTTGAGTTTGAGTGCCCTCTAACTTTGGGGGAGCAAATATCGGAATTTTCCCTTTCCTGGTGAACAAGACCAGCTCGGTTTTCTGGGGGTTTATTCTCAGACCGTTCTGTTTTGTCCACGAGGAGAGTTTTCTCAACGCAGATTCCATTAGTTCACTGATAGTTGGTAGAAATTTACCTTTTATCAAGATAACCAGGTCATCCGCGTACGTTATGATCTTTGTGTCTTTCTCCATAAAGAATTTGAGGATTTTATTAACTGTAAGAAGCCACCAGAAGGGGGAGAGAACTCCCCCCTGTGGTGTGTCTCTAGTTGTCACTTTCCTTATAGAGCTGTGTCCAATGTCCGCATTGATAATTCTGTTCTTCAACATATTTTCAATCCAGATTACAATGGATTTGTCTACTTTTATGTCCTCAAAGGCTTTTATTATGGCCTCTGTGTTTACATTGCTGAAGGCCCCCTCTATGTCGAGGATGGCTGCCATTGTAAACTCTTTTAGGTTCAGCGAGCCCTCAATTTCACGGACAACACTATGAAGAGCACTTTTCCTTTACTGATCTGCCTTTAAGGTAGGCGTATTGAGTGTTGCATAAGTTGCGTGAGTTGATGAGTCCTCTGATGTATAGGTCAAGGAGTCTCTCCAAGGTTTTTAATAGAAACGACGAGAGACTAATTGGCCTATAGTCCTTTGCGGCAGCATGGGATGGTTTACCTGCCTTAGGTATGAAGATTACCTTTATTTCTTTCCACTGTGTTGGGATGTACCCCGCGCGCAGGCAATTGGGAAAAATGCTTACGAGATGGGGTACAGTGTGGGTCTGTGTTTTTTGAAGCATCGCTGGCAAGATATCGTCCGGCCCCGGTAATTTAAAGGGTTTGAACGAATTTATTGCCCATGATACTTTATCCGTTGTGATAATCTTGTTTATTACTTCTTCGGCTGTGTGAACCGTAGGAACCGTCGTCTCGAATGAGACTGTGGTTTCAGGTGTTTTACAGCCTGGGAAGTGGGTTTCAGTCAGCAGTTCTAGAGATTCCTGACTGGATTCTGTCCAAGAACCATCTGGTTTAAGGATGAATCCCGGGACGCAGGGGTCCTTGGATAGGATCTTCCTGAGCCTTGCGGCTTACTTGAGATCCTCTATTGATTCGCAGAACTCCCGCCAGGACTTAGATTTTGCTGCTCTTGTTTTGCTCTTGTATTCGTTGAAGCTGGATTTGTAATTATCCCAGTCTTCGGTTCTTTTTGAGATCTTTGCTCTGTTGAATAGAGTTCGGGTCCTGGTCCTGAGTTGCTTTAGCTCTGTGGTCCACCAGACTGCGCTGGTCTTCCTGCGAGCACGTTGTAAAGGACAGGATTTGTTGAAAGCCGCTTTCAGTATTCTCACAAGATTTTCGACTGAATTCTCAATGTAAGTTGGATCAGGATTAGTGGTGGCTTGTGGCGGTACTAACCTGCTGGCAATTAGGTTTGAGAAAAGATTCTAGTCTGTCTTCTGAGGGTTTCTGAAAGGTTTCGGTTTTTCTTTATTTACGTTAAGGTTGAAGAGTATCCGGCTGTGGTCCGAAAAGGAACAGTTAGTGGACACTCTCCAATTCTCTACTCGGATGGAGTCGGACTCAGTTAGTAAAGTGAAGTCAATTACCTCTTCCCTAACCCGATTGCGAAACGTGGGTGTATTACCTTTGTTGCAAATATTGAGGTTGGTGGAGATAATGAAATCGAAAATGGACTCACCCCTTTTATTGATGTCGCTGCTTCTCCATTGAGTGTGGTGTCCATTGGCGTCGCAGCCTATCAATAGACACAGTCCACGTGACTTGGCGTGTCGCACGAGTGCTCGGACTGCGTCTGAAGGTGGATCCTCCTCATCGTATGGCAAGTATGCGGACGATAGGAGCAAAATTGATTTTTTCCTGTTGTTCGTACGTTACCACCGTGAGGTCTCCGTTGCTGTATGTACCTAAAAGAAAAATGTTTAAGTATCTCTTGGCGACTATACAGGTTCGTAGCTTACCTTCGGTATGTGGATAGTATAAAACTATAAATTATACTCCTTAGACCTTAATCCCTGAATTTTGTTCCTAAGGAGCCAAGGTTCTTGGATTAAGGCAATATCCCCATCTTCCTGCAGCATGTACATCATCAAGTCGTCGGTGGCTGCTTCGCAGTGGTGTAAATTAATTTGCACCACTATCAGCCTCCTTTGACTTGCTGCGTTCATTGGGGAGGTTCACAGCCCCAACTTGATGCTGCCATATCTGCTGCGGATGTGGTCGAGTGACTTTTGGTCAAAGGTAACCATGAGGTCCTTTCCCACCCCGTTCTTACTCTTGGCTGAGGAAATTATTCTCCAGCTGTGAGTGTCAAGCTCTTTATTCTGCTTGTCAATTAGCTTCAATATGGATTCGTCCTTTTCGGGAACCGGTTGAGGGATCCATATTGAACCCAACGTGCGAAGCGGAAGCATCGAACGAGGGATAACCTCGAGTTTAGCGTTCTGCCAGATTTCGCCGCAATTGTCGATTGTGCGCTTTAAGAAGTCTAGGGACCTCTGATTGTCACAACCGACAACTTTTACTCCTTTCTGCCGGCCTGCTCCGTCGAAGTTGATCTCATCGCTGCTATCTGCGATAAGCATCGCTTCCAGTATTTTGACTTCAACCGTTAGCCAATTGTCGGATGTAATCTTACCATCCGGGTTGGAACGGTCGACAATAGCCACTTGTAGACTCATGGGAAGGTTGAAGCTGACTGATGTTTTCACCTTTTTCGCTTCCCTTAGAGTTTCTTCCTCGGAGCACCCCCTCTTGACGTTCCGCTTCGATCCTGGGGCAGTGTATTCTTTGGAGGTGCTCGGTTGCTGTGCGCCCTTTTCGACAGTGACCGGTTGTGTTGGCTGTTGTCGAGTCAATTTTGGGACGTTGGGTTTGATAAGAGCCATGTTCGATGGCTTATTCTCTCGCCCTGTGTCCTTTTTGGAAGCGTGAGTGGAGGTGGGACCGATTTCTTCTCGAATTTGGCTACCTCTTTCTTGTGCTTCTTGATAAGGAATTTTTCGCGCTCGGAGAGCGTTGAGGGGTCTCTCGCGCTCATCATCCTGATATACTGCACCGACCTCTTATAGCTGTTCTTTGCTTTTTGGGCCGGTGTTTTTGCCTTGATCGTTTCTTGAGGTTTGCCTGTGGCCTTAGGGGCGACCTTTTTTTCCAGCAGCTGGGCCTGAGTTTCAGAGTCCACTTGCATGGTGTTGCTTACCTGTGATGAAGCCAAGGATTCATCGTCGGTAGCGGTACCAGTCTGTAGTCCCTGAAGGAGAGCCCCGGTTACGCTGTCTGTATCGATCGCGCCTTCAGCAGTGGCAACCTGTGCTGCTTGCCTCGAATGTGTTTTGCATGTGTGATCCCACGGGTCGCGCAGGAATGGGTGGTCGATCTGTACAGAGCCCCGCAGTATACAGGCAAGGCTATTTGATCTAGGAGGGTGCCAGGTATCCCGGATACACCGTTAGCGACTGGGTTATTATTTAAACCCCAGCCTGGCTGACTCTCGGCACGGTACGGTTTACACCTTAGTCCAGCCCAGGGGAAGGGAGGGGAATGGAGGGGATACCCGGGGAAGGGAGGAGGATTTGATTGCTGCAGCTTAGCTTCATATCTCGTCATAGAGAATTCATGTCCCATCATGGAGAGTGAATTCTCAAGAGTCATTGACAATTACTGAGCCTTCGCACCGCAACAAGGTGTGCAGCCACGCGAAGGAATCAGAGAGGAAACAAGAAGCATCAAAGACCACGCGTAGCTTGGTGGTGGAGCTCGATTCTTTAATTACTGCGTGATGCGGAAGATAGTAGTGTCTAGCTAGCCTTGACCCTTGTTTTACTTCAGACATGTGTCCCAACTCTTTGTACTCAACAAACACTCGATTATATTCTTTATGAAATTCTGGATTCAACTGGAACTTTTTCTCTAATTGAAGGTAGCGCATCACGGCTGATTTGTACGACTGCCCTAGAAGGGGGCGATCACCTTCTTTGAGTGGGAATTGTACCATGTACCGTCTATCAACAAGACGCTGATGCGTTCGACAGAAGCACAATTTTCTTCATCTGCTGTTAGTTTGCTTTCTTTTGGAACTTCTTCCAGCTCCCAAAATCTTACCAAACTCCTTTCTAGTTCAGTGTTTCCTATGATGGTGTGGAGAGAGGTTACTGTGATTTTGGAGCTTGACATGACACGTCCCTAAAGTACCCAACCAACTTCCGTTTTTTTGCGCCAGAGGTGAGCCCTCCTTTCCCCGAATTATCCCTTCTAGAAGAATCGATGGATACACGTCACTACCTAGCAGAAGTCACTACATACCTTGTTAAATGTTGGATCAGCCAGTTTGATATTTTGAATATGAGCCCAGTTGTCGAGAGGAATGTTGTGTGGGGAAGAAGGGCTGTGAGTTTAGGTAGTACCAATGCCAATGCTGAAGTTTGTGTCCAGATTGTATTGCACGGTTATTAATACTCTATGTTTGGCGGCACTTGCCTTGCCTTCTCCAACACCGTGGATGTTGACATGACTTCTTTCTCGCTTGGGCTGCAGACTCTGAAATAAATGATGCCTCTGATCCAGGATCGATGAGTGCTCGCAGCAGCATAGGTTGACCCATGTTGGAATGAACCTTCACGAGTGCAGTGGCTAATAGGACTGTTTGATTGGCATTGTTTCCAGCGAATTGAGCACTATGTACTGAAGCAAATCTAGGGGAGACTGTGGGTGGTTCTGTAGTCTTAGGATCCAACGCCGGAGAAGGAGGTGATGATTGCTGTTCATCAATTGTGTTTGAAAGTCTACCAGTTGCTGCCTTAGGTACCTCATTGTGCAGTAATGAATGATGCCTTTGGTTATAGACTGAGCAAGTGTAATTACTAGTACAATTTTTGGATAGGTGTGTACTTGACAGACAGTTGAGCCATAGCTTGTTTTTTCTTTGCTAATTCCTGACGTTTTTTTGTGTTTAATGCCTTGAATTTAAAGCAAGTTCGAATCGAATGTGCTCCCTGACACATCGAACATTTAGCAATGAGTGAATTATGGGAACGCACTATTCCCGAAGAAGACTTTCTGTTTCCTATTTGTGTCAAAGACGGCTGTTCCATTACTCCCAATGTACGGGCTCTCATCAAAAGAAAGTCTTCAAGAACCGCGTACGTTGGATAGTCCGCATACGATGCCTCTTAGCCTCGAGTCGTCCGTGGGAGTTCTTGTACTATATGCAAACATATTACATTTTCCCAGGAATCTACAGGCACCCCGAAGATTTGAAGCGATAGCTTCGCTTCATTAGTAGTTTCGCAGACGTGTAATTTCTTCAGATGATTCCCCTTTTATATGTGGCTGGTCGAATAATAACTTAAACTGAATATCTTCAAAAGGCGCATATTTTGATGACGCTTTACTAACAGCCCCCAAGCAGACTCAAAGGTAACCTCTGCAGATGTGTTCCGTAGCAGCCTTGCTGCTTCACCAGTCAAATTAGCCTTGAGGTAATGCAACTTATGGTTGTCTGGTATTGTCGCATTTTTGTTAATAAGGTTTTCAAACAGGCTCTTGAATTCAGGCCACATCTGAAATGACCCCGAAAAGGTAAGAATTTTAATGGCCGGAAATTTAAATTCTGCAATTAGAGCCTTGCCCGTAGAGGTATTGTTGAGCAAACCCAGCGATTGGTTATGAGTGTCCGCACTAGTGAGACGTTCCTTGAGCTCAGAAGAATACACATAAAAAAGTTTCTTCAGTTTGTGAAAGGCCAGTGATTCCATGTATTTGGCCTTCACATCATCACTAGGAGCAGCAATTATTTTTTGGTGTAGTTCTCGAGCCTCTGCGAACATTTTTTCTAAATTGGATAGTCGGGCCTCGTTCATATGGAATGATTTTGTAGATTCCTTCAGAATCGAATATGCCTTGTATTCCTCTTCGATTTCTGAGTAAATTATTAGCACCGATTCTACGATGCTGGATATTTTCACCTTACTCATCGCTACCGAGTGAATCAATTAATACAACCAACAGAGAAAGTATGCTACAGCAGAGGAAGGGAAACCAGAGGAAATATGACTGACAAGCCCCACGACTTAAATTAACTGACAATATGTCAAATATGCGTTGCTCCCAGAAGAATCAACTGCTTTCTGGTAGTTTTGTTTCTAAGCGCCCTTCTACGAACTAAATTCTTTACTAGGCTCACACTAGCCCTTTCGAGCTCCCAAACTGTTTTTCTTGTCGCTCACTGTTTTATATTTTAAGCTTTCCGCGCACTGGAATTTATTAAATTCACACCCCGAGAGTTTTCTTTGCGCACTTTGAGGGTAGAGCTTTCCACGCACTGGAAATTTTAAGCTCACTCAGAAATTTCTTTTAAACTTTCCGCGCACTGGGATTTTATAAGTTCACACCGAGCATTTACGTTTGCGCACTGTGAGTGTAGAGCTTTCGCGCACTGGGATTATTTAAGCTCACTAAGAAATTTCTTTTAAGCTTTCCGCGCACTGGGATTTTATAAGTTCACACCGAGAGTTTACGTTTGCGCCCTGTGAGTGTAGAGCTTTCGCGCACTGGGATTTTATTTTTTTTGTTTTTAAGTTCACACGGAAATTGCCTTTGACGTACTGTGATTTATTTTGCCCTAAAAGCTTTCGCGCACAGGAAAATCTAAGCTTTCAGAAATTTCTCGTATGTATATTTTTATTTATTTTTTTTTATTCACACACTGCGAATCTAGAGTTGCGCACTACCACCCTTTTTTCATTGATAAATTCACTGAATTTATTTAAAAGTCAGGTTCTGTTTTGTAATTCACGCACTGCGAATTTCTGAATTTAAACGAATTTGCAAATATAAAGTCGCGCCCGGTTTTTAAGATCCGGCTCGAAGGGCCATTAATTCCGGAACCATCGGCGAAGGTTCGGAAAGCGAATGATAAAACGAACAGAACTCGTGACTGATTCTTTATTATCTGTGCTTTAATACGTTTTGCGACCTTCTTATATATATGTACATTAGCTTCTAAGTTGGCGAAGCCTTTTCCTCCCTTTCTTCTTACAGATTCCGCCGTATGCGCCTTGCTATCTGCATGAATAGACTGATCTGCCTCTAGGGTTACCGTTGACGTTTCGGTTTTGTTGACAGTTTATCGTGCGGCGTTTATTATTCCGGTTGCCCCTTTGTTTCCGCGTTTGATGTGCAACCAATGTGCAACGGATCCCTGTTTTGTTCGTGCAACATTGTTGCTGCTCTTTCTGCTGCTGTGGCTGTTGTTGCTGCTTCCTCTGCGGCTGCTTTTGTTGCTGCTTTTGTTGTGGGGCAGCTGATGCCGGCTCTATCTCGTTCTTTTTAATTTCCTTCAGCTTTTTGACTACAGCCTGCTGCTGGGCGCGTAGGAAACATTATTGCTCCTCAAGTTCGCTACGCTCCTCCTCCGTAGCCGAACTTGAAAGGGCAGTGAAGGGGTTGTTGCCCCTCGTGTAGCGGCCTTCCTTACCATCAGAGAGGTAAGTAACATCCACAACATCCACGTGCATTACTTTTCTGATTGTTGATGTTGTTGTTGTCCGGCTGCTTCGGCCGTCGATCTGGATTAATAATCAAAACACTGAAGACAAAGGTTATGCATATTCGTCCGCCGCATATCCCAAAAAACCAAAATGATTATAAAAATGCATGACATAGATTGCTTGCACAAAACCGAATGTAGCGATCTAATAAGAGATGATGACGACTGCAAAGAATATATAGATATCGTGTAAACTTACAAATACCTCGGGCTAAGGATTGACTACAACTTTAAGTCGAGCTACCATATGGACGAACTAAAAAATAAACCACCTACATACGTCTTTCAGCTTATGCACTTTTCCATCTAAGTAATCTCTGCACACCTGCAGTATTTAAACAATGCTTCTTCGGATTAGTTGAATTACATCTGAGGTATGGTATACTATCTTGGGGAAGAGCGTCGCAAATACAACCTCTATAACAGCTTCAAACACAACTACAAAAAATAGTGCGAAAAGTAAAACAAAACAGCGAACCAGGAAACCAAACGACTAATATGCTGAACATCTCCCAAATCCAAGATTTGGAAATCCTGTCTAATTCCTACAACGACAATACATACCTACAGGATCCAAACGCAACGGATAATAAACACTAGAAGAAGACAACACTACTTTTATGGGATTCCGAGGTTCTGGATCGAGTATGTCGCAGTTCCAATGGTACTAAACAAACTCCCAAGAGAGTTTCGCAACTTAACAAAAAATAAAGTATTGAAAAAATCCAAAGAAATGTGCTTAAGTTTATAATTCCAAATAACATATGTTCTTTTTTTTTGTTAGCTCCTGGTTCTTCGTAGTCTTGTTTTTATTAAATTTATTGTATAAAATGTAATCATTTCAAAGTATCTAAATGCAAATCTTTTGAAGTAAAGAACTCAACACCTAAAATGTGACAACATACCTATATTAAGGATCAGTAAATAAACAAACATGTATACATACATATTTGAAAATGAAACGTAATAAAATTGAATTGAATTGATGGTGGTTATGATAGCGCCCCTTTCCTCGCTTCGACCTGCAGCTTTTTAGTCGAAGTAGTGAAGGAGGGGCGTCTATTTAATTTGGGCCTAGGGATGACTCTTCTCGCCTTTTGATGATGGCGGCCGTTGTTGCGAAATCGGATGATTAATCAAGTACTTCGTCTAAACGCGCACTTCTACTTTTTTATTGCAACATGGCATCATTTGGTTCCTGAGCCATATTCCCAGTCGGTAACAAACAAACTATATCTGCATTTAGCTGGCTGAAACATTCAGCCATTTCGTGTAATCTACCCCTGTTAGAAGCTGATTTCAGTGTAATTAAACATTCCGACAGTATAAGACGGCCTTCTTCCTATTCTTATTCTTAGAAGCATTTCTACGAACCTCATATCAATCAACTGCGGCATGTTTTGTGTTATTTCCTGGTATTTAAAAAGGTCTTCCCACAGGTTTAGAAAACAAGGAGTATCTATTAGCTTTATAACTTCTCGAAAGGACAGTTTTATAAAAGGAGAATTTTCCCTAACAGGTGGGAGCTGTAAAAGATCTACAAGTACCACGATATTCCGTTTACCAAACCATCCGTTTATTTCATCGATGGTATCAAATATTTCTGCCAGACGTGATATTAGATATCATTGATACTTCATCTATTTTAAATAAAACAACATCTTTCAAATCCGACCGCAGAACTGGTCTGAACCTCATCAGAAAGTGGCCTATATTTGGGCGTTTGTTTGTGTTCAACTGGTAATTGCAATAATCTATGAATCATCAATCCATTAGTATTAAAGGGCGGGATACTCGTTGGAGCGGCTACAGCTACTTTTTTATTTAAATGTTTTTGTACCCACACTTTAAGAATATTGATAATAAGACTTTTACCTGTTCCACCATTTCATCGAAATTATTTTCATCTCCGTCATTGTGCCTCAAGATCTAAGAGATTATCAGGAACTATATCTTCATCATCATTTTCAATCTCCTCATTTCGTTCGGCCAATTTATTCTCTTCCATTTCGAAAGCCTTTTGTAACTGATTTTGTAATTCAATGCGTAAATTGACATGTCTCAGTTAATTTTTCATATCATCTTTCGCAAAGTTTAAAGCCTCAGTGTATGTTTCAAATCCCATCCCAGAGGCACCCAAACATTTTTTTTCTCATAGACCACTTTCAAAATTAACCTGATTTCGGTGGACCCCCTGCTGCTACACTTTTATCATATTCCTAATACTCGTCAAAAAATGTGAAGATTAGATCTAATGTATATTTTCTTATGTTCTATTTATTAAAATAATACGATTACAGACTTCATAGACCCAAAATTAAACATTAATAGCGCATCGTCACTTCAACAATACATATCAAAAATTAAAAAAACAAGAAAAAATCATAATTTTAATGTGTGGGATGTACTTGATAAATTGACAGCAAATTATCAATATTTGGCTTCAGATTTGTAAGGAATATCCGCAAATCTCCCCGTTCTGTGATGTCCATTCTGCTCCTTTTATTAGTTAATAAGCTTGTAAAGACACTAAAACTTTTTCGACAAGGTATGACGAGGGAAACGCTATCAAAAGTTTCCTCGCAGTTTCCCACAGCCCAGGATAATTTTCGGGTATTTCTGCCTGCAGCCAAAATGTTTGAAAGCCTTTTTTAAATTTCACCTTCAGCTCCTCCTTGCTGCTAGGCTCGAGTAGCTCCACTTGTAATATCACATTCGACACTTCCGTCTCATCAAATGGATTTATGATTTCCATCGTGAGAATATCTTCAAATCTGTTTTTGAAGTCATCATGCAGGGCATTTAAATGCTGAACGTATGTCTGAATATCCACATCAAGACATTCTGCCTGTTATAAGTTTGGAAACTGGAATAATTCGCCCCGACTCATATTTTGATTCATACATTTAAATTTTTCAAGAAAAGCCGAAATTAAAACCTTTGTTTTTATTAAATTTAGGCTGTCCCCTTGTAAATGCAAGTTAATGTCATTGAATTTTTTTTACCAAATCTGTCAAATACTGCTTTCTCTGCTTTCGTCTGCTTTCAATTTCATCAGGATTTCTTTTGAATTTGGATCTTTACTTTCCAGAAACGGTATTCAACGCATTGCTTCTTATATTATTATCTGCTTTAATCACAAATTGAAGCGATTGGTGCAATCTATCACTCAAATTTTTCGCTACTAGGTGTTGTCGATGGATGACACAGTGAATTGCAGTTACTTCTGGTATAATTCTATTAAGATGGCTTATAAACCCACGATATCGCCCGAACATGGCAGGAGCTCCATTTGCTCCGATATTATGTTTGTAAATGAAATCGATTTTTCCTTAAAAAAATCAATCAGGACATTAAATATTGATTCGCCCTTAGTATCCGCCTCTTAAGTTTTCGCGAATAGCAGCTCTTCATGGATTTCGTCGTCCATAACAAATCGAACATATGCCAATATTAATGCTTCATTACCAGGTAAAGTTGACTCGTCCAGTGAATAGAAAAATGAGTTGTCTGCAGATAATTACACAACGAGCTTTCAATATCAGATCTCATTTCATCAATGCGACGTTGTACAGTGTTGTTACTTAAATGAATTTTTTTGAGTACGTCCAATGGAAGTTTGTGCAGATCAGTTTTTAAAACCTCTTCAAAGGCGGGTAAAATTAACTGTTCTCCGATGGTGTGCGGTTTTCCAGATTTCGCTATAAGCAAGCCATCATTGTTCTGTTCATATTTTTCCTTCAATGTTTGTAATTATTTTAAATCTTTGCTTATTTTATCAGAGTGACATCTTCTTAAATGATCTTCGAGCTTCGATTGCTTCATAGAGTCATTGCTCAAAATTTTGTTACATAAAAGGCATATGGGCAATCTGCCTTTGATGGAAGAAAACCAAATTTCAAATAACCAACACTGTACTGTCAACATTTTTTCTTAGATTCAGCCATGTTTCATATCAGTTACCTACCCGTAAAGAAAAAAAATGTTTGCTTTATTAATCATAAGACGATTTTAACAGGATATGGCATTTTTAACAGAATAGGAATAGGAGCAATAAGCCGTTAAGTACCATAAAGAGGTTCTCACAAAACGGCTGGAATTATTTTAATGTAATATAAAACATTTTTTTGATTAATTATTATAAATTTTGATACATTTCTGTTAATTCGACAGTACAAATTATGAAAATATTTTTAGTCATCTAGTCTCTCCTTTAGTGAATCGCCACAGTCGGGCAAATAAATAATTTTATAATAAAAAGTATAATACTAAAAGTTAAATTTTTCTCGGCTTTCTCTTCTTTTAAAGAAGTATCGATGGCCTTGTTCAGTATTTAATTTTTATTAAGTACATACTACACGCAAACATAACAAATATAATATTATTACAATATAAAATAGAAGTATGAATAACAAATGTACAAATAGGCAGGTACTTAGCTTTTCCGGCACTGGCAAACACTGACATCGATTAACTCACACTTTTCTTTTCAAAATTCAGGAAACAAATGAGCGTTTGTCCTTGGCAGCATTCCTATTTATATTGGTGAGGAATCAGACAAGTTCATGCAAGATTGCAAGCACAGCACAACTCGTATTTCGTCCCTTTGCACGTCTGAACAAGCGTTGCGGGCAGGATGGCGGCGCTTTGCAAGTCTCGACACGCGTTGCTCTGATTATCAAATATACAAGTTTCTACAAGTAACAGTCGCTGATCTTCTTAAAAAAAATGGAATTCATGCTAAATAAACAGGCTATATGATCCATATACCAGCCTAACGGAAAAAATTGTTCTTTACTGTCAAAACCAGATACATTTTCGTGGATCCCTACTTACCCTTTTTTTCAATGTCAACAAAGACCCCCATTAAGTCTCCCGTGAACCTGGATCACTTCGTTTTGTATTCTTTCTGTATATTTCAAGGCAATTTTGCAATATTCGTAAAGACGATAAACATCCATCTCATTCTGTTGCATAAGAACTTGATCCTCCGATAAGAAATCGCTTCCAAAAATGCTTGATCTTGTTTCCCTTAGCGTTGGGCATTTTCCAATGAAGTGAATGGAATCTTCTCTTTCTCCTATGTTGCATATACTGCACTCCAAATAATTCACTCCGCAGCCTTGCCATTGTACTAATGAGTTGAACACTGTTTTCATCTTCAAAGTAGTTCTTGTCTAGCAAGTTATGATTCAGTCTACTGTATATCGTTCTGTACAGCGAACCATCTGCCTCAGCTATGTATGTATTCTGATCTGCATTGCTCCTCTACCTTAGCTATTATTTCATAGAGATTTCTTTCACTGTTGGTTGCATCTTCAATGTTGATGTGCAAACTCATATTGCATCCGTGCGCCAGTTCCAACCATTCACAGTACCAGTTGTTTTTGTCTTGAATAGCTTTGAGGACTATTTTCCTAACTAACCGAGTCTCGTGCATATTGATAATTTTTATCTGGTAATCTACTTGCAGCTTAAGCGTTTTGATGAACAGCGATGACAGACACATCTCTAACATGATAGCGTAGTTTGGAGTGTTTGGTGGTAGATGGAATATCTTTTTAACGAAATGCCTCAAAAGTTGTTGAACTGCGTCAAACTTCATACACCCCAAGCCTGTGATACATTGTAAGGTAAATGGGGTGGTGTAAGGTAAAAGGAATGGAAAAAACTGTACTCTAATTCAAGCAATCCGGCAGGGCACGAATGCCATTGGGGTCTGCCAAAAGAAGGATTAGCTTAATAGACGGGCAGGGATCAAATTGAATCTGAATTTATTTACGAGATATCGGTCTTTATATACTATTTCTCCCACTAGCATTTCCAATGCATATCGATCTCAAGTAGGTCGCGTGCCATCATATTTCGGCTACACTGCATTGTGTTCCCACAAAGAATCACTTCTCAGATGACACATTAAAATCTATGCTCTCTGATGTTATCGGAATACTTGGGCATTGAACTTTGTAATGTTTTTTTCTGTATTCTTTCTGCCTGTATTCTTGTGGTGTCAGCATTTTGTCGTGTGCCGTCCAGTGTTTAGCTTTTTGGTGTTTATTTATTTATATATCATATGTTATATTTCTTAAGGCTATTGTTGTAGAACTTTTTCCTTTCACCGTTTATTTCTATTATTGAATTAATATTGTTTGTTTCTATTATTTTGGACTTTGTAATTTGTTCTTACTTTATAGTTTAACAAACACTAAATCTTCTCCTATTTTAAAGTTTGAAATATTTGTATTCTTATCATATACTAATTTCCTTATATTCTGAAATTATTGATAATTCTCAGTAGCTCATTTTTGAATTCTGTTCCGTTGTCTGACTTGAGTATTTTGAAACAACCGTATTTTAAGATGAATTGTTCTACTAGTGCTTTGGCGATTGTCTTTGCGTCTTTACTTTCGATAGCGTGTGCAATAACATTTTAGTTAAATTACATTCCATCGTTAGTATATATCTGTAACCATTTGACAATCTAAAGGGTACAACAGTGTCTATGTATTTGTATTGTTTCGAAACTAGTTCTCGGTGTATCTGTTATGACCATTCTCTCTCTTACATGTCTTGTCGCTGTTTGTTTCATTCTTCATATTTCACAAGCGTTTACAAATTTCTTGACCATCTGTCTCATATTTTTCCAAACGTATCTTTGTTTGAGTTTTATTATCATTTTTCTTATGCCTGAATGTCCTCCACGTGGTGTTTGTGATATTCGTTTATAATGTTTAACTTTTCTTCAAGTTTCACTATTTTTTTAGGGGGTTTATATATGAATATATTCATTGGCGAGTGTATTTCATTTCGTTGCAACGTATTATATATTTCTTTCAATTCCTTCTTTTTTATATATGTATTCAAATATCATATCGTCTTCACTTAGCGCTACTTCTTTTACGGGAACCCTTTTTAATTTTGATGCGAGCTTCTCCAGATGCGAAACGTGTTTCATTAAATTGTCGCTGCATCTTACAATAACTTCATCCTCTTTAATTTCAATAGTACTATTCTTCTTTTTATTATCACTCGTTAATTCAAATTTTAATTTCTTCATATTTATTTCTGACATCAGTTATGGATAAACAATCCCACATGTGAAGGTGATCAATCTTCTGTTGAGATGTGTAGGTCTCCTTTTTATTATTATCTTCATTGGCAATCTTTTGTGCCATACCCCTTGTTATTCAGTTGATCACAGACCAGTGAAGTGGAAAGTAGTGTTTCGGCTTGTTTACGATAGAAACAAAAAAACAATAAAAAAGTATAAGTGCGCGTTTAGGCGAAGTATTCGCGGAACCCCAATTAGACCAGTGGTTAAGGGCCCGACCCGCCGTCGGAAGGTCGCCGGTTCGTATTCCAAGTCGGGAGGAAAGTTTCTTGTGTGTGTTTTCTCTGTTTCTTTCTGCTGCTTCTCAATTAGTTGGAAGTAGCAGGAGGAGATGTCGGGAGACGGCGGGCGTAAACCCGTACGTCGTACGGGGTCGGAATCGGGTGATTTATCATCACTTATTATCATATATCAGCCGCAGAAAAAGCAGCAGCAACAACAACAGCCACAGCAGCAACAGCAGCAACAACAACAGCCGCAGCAGCAGCAACAACAGCCGCAGCAGCAGAAGCAGCAACAACGTCCTAAAAACTATAAACTGCCACCCATCTTCACCTATACCACGGCCCTACGAGAGACCATCGATCTCTGTAAGTATGCTATTGGTGTAGGCAATTTTGAAATCAAATGTTTAGGCCAAAAACGCTATGCTGTTCGGTGCAAGACACTGGAGCAGAATAAGCGTATAAAAAGTTTATTGAAGGAGTCCACAACGGAGTTTTTCTCCTTCACGCCGAAGGCCGAGAGGTTGCGGACAATGCTCCTTAAAGGCGTAGAGTCGATTGCAGACCCCGAGGAAATGCTCTCAAAGCTCAAAGAGTTCGAGAATGACGACCTCAAATTCGGGGGGGTTAAGCCATTCTCTACGGTGAGCTCCCGACGGGAGAAGCGAGTTATTCCCTTCTTCTTGGTACAGCTCACACCCAGCAGCAAGCTGGAGAGGTTAAGGACTATCACCACCTTAGCGTCCCAGACTGTCACATGGGAAACATTAAAGAGGAGCGGAAACATTTTGCAATGTATCCGCTGCCAAAGGTTCGGGCACGCCGCGTCGCACTGCGAAATGCAACCTCGATGCGTTGTGTGCAAAGAACCACAAGAACGAGGAATGCGACCTTGGGAAAGACAAGGTGGTGGATAGAGAGCAGCTCGAGTGCGTCTTGTGTAGGAACCGAGGGCACCCTGCAAACTATCGGGGATGTCCTAAGTTCCAGGACATCAAGAAAGAAAACCTGGCCCGTAAGCAGAAGGTCGAGGAGAAGCGTCCCTCGGGTCGCTTCCAAACACCAGCCGTCACAACCCTACGCCCAAATGGCGGCAGGAAAGACGGAACAAAAGCCCATGATTGTTCCTAAAGCCCCAGTGCCTGTCTCTAAGGCACCGGTTCCCGAGGTGGATGTCTGTTCGATCTTGCTCGCAATCCAAGGGCAGATTGGACAGCTCCAGCAACAGATCCTGGAGACGGCGACCCGAGTAGATAGTATCTACTCGCTTCTACCGGGCCTAGCGCACCTAAGGTCGTGATGGGTACGCTAGTAGAGAGGCCCTTGAAGATCCTGTCGGTGAATGTAAATTCACTAATAAGGATCGAGCCGTACTGTTTAACCTGTTGCAGGACGAAAGCCCCGATGTACTCTTGGTTAGCGAAACAAAGCTAAACCAGAAGCACAAAATCCGGCACAGTTCTTATAGAATAATTAGAAGAGACCGACCCAACGCTATTCAAGGCGGGGGAGTTGCGATCTTTATTAAAAACAATTTTAAACATAAAGTCATATATAGCGGTGAAGTGCAGAGGTTCCAGGTGCTAGAGGCCTGCATTGTATGCATTCCTCTCCGAAATGGAAAGAGAATGTACATTGTATCAGCCTATGCACCTGAAGCACCTCAACCCAATATTTTTATCGCAGAGCTCGAGACACTTTTTCGAAATCTGCGCTTAAACTCATTAGAAAACTTTTACATTCTGGCCGGCGATTTAAATGCCAAACATAGTGATTGGGGATATAACATTCCCAACACTAGGGGCAGCCTACTAAGCCATTGGTGGGTTCTTCGCAGCATTGAATATAGAGTCAAGTTGCTCGCAACGGATAGGATAGTATGCTAGGAGCGGCTCCTATCTGGATCTCATGCTAATGGACTCTCGACTGAGACTGGCAGACACGAACGAATGGTCTATTAACTGTCTACGGACCATTGTATACGAAAGTGACCATTGCGGACTATGTGCCGTGATCACAGTACCTGACGAGTTCGCGGAGATGGCAGAGTGTGTCCAAACGCGCCCCTACGATTACAGTAGGGTGTGCTGGCCGCGCTTTGCCAATTCCCTGAGGAGAGCGCTAACTTCGAGCGCCTCCTTTCCACCGCCTAATAGGAACCTGTCAAACTACGAGATTGACAGGTATCTCAAACAAATGGATGATGTCATTAAACAGACAATGAACAGTACGATACCATGCCAAAGACAGCACGATACCACAAACGTATACCGAAACGCGATAATCGACGCAGTGCACAGACAAAAAAGTAGACTCCTGACAAGACTCAAACTCTTGTACAGGTGGTTTACCGACAGATAGAACTCGGAGATCACATTGAAGTCATTGATTAAAAATATCCAACAGTTAATCAAAGAGAATATCTGTAAGTTTGCATTGGAACAACAGAATTCATGCTGTAAGATCCAACAGCGCATGTTCCCGCAAATAAATAAAATATTTCGGAGAAACAATCAGAATGACATTCAGGATCTAAAGCTTCCGAGAACGTCAGACAATGAACGTGACACTATTCATGCCGCGTCGAAGCTTGTGTCGGATATCCAATGGAATAAATGCAAGAACCAATGCACGGGTGCTTGTCTGATTGACTTGGAAAAAGCCTTCGACACCATATGGTTAGAAGGTCTTTATTACAAGCTCAGTCGGCTGGGCATAAGTAAACCACTGCTATATATGATTTTTGACATGTTAACAGGTAAAAGTTCGTAGTGAAAATTGCCAACGTGACTTCTATCCAAACATTTGAAATCAAAAATGGACTGCAACAGGGTACAGTAAATTCGCCGATCCTTTTCAGCATTTACCTAAGCGATCTGCTAGTTTCTCTTCACCATTCAATAGCGTACAGATCAGGTCCAACGATCGACGTTATTGTTATTCTTCTGCAGCGTGACGTCGAACAAATTCAACCGTATTGTGATGACTGGAAGTTGATTTTCAACTTGAAGAAGTTGAAATCAGAAATCAGAGTCTATATTGTTCAGAACGCCTTTGTCTAGGGCCTCTCGGAACACTAGAAAAAACTGGCGCAGGTTCTTAATTTTAGGACCAGATGGGCGTCCACTGGCGAAACAAAGTGTAGTCAGATATCTTGGGACCGTGCTGGATCAGTATCTATATTTTGACAAACATGTAGATGTTGCTCTGGCAAGGGCCCGGGGCGCTTTCGCTCTGACAAGATGGCTGTTGCATAGCAGCCAACTTGATTCTAGGGTGAAGGTAATCTGCCACATGGCCTTAATCAGGCCCATGGTTGCCTATGGATGTCCCGTCTGGTTCAATGTGAGAGCCAGCTTAATGGGTGTTTGAGAGACAATGTCTCAGGACTTGTCTTGGGCTACATAGGACACCCGAATCTGAGTACACGAAATTTTACCCGAACCTAATCCTATACAATAGGGCCAGGATTGTACGGATAGATAATTTTTTGATCAAACTGATTCGAAGCCACGTTGCGAGAGCAATGACTTCGGTCAATAGCCTGGTCTTCGGGGCTTACTACCCCAACGATTTATATCACGAGAGAGTGCGCCTTAATGGCTTTGTGCCGCCAGAAGCATTCCTCTATTTAGATAGATGTGGGCTGATCCAGGATAGATTGGCGGTACCGCTAATCTTCCACGTGGGTCGCAATTCCGTGGAACGGCGATTTCTCTACGAACCCGATGTCGCGCTCCGTGAGCCCGAGCGCCTCAGGTTCTGTAGATCGGTCTCACGCCGGGATCGAGGAGACGTAGTCCGACAGCATCAACGCTTTTGGTGGCTGGAGAGAGCTACGTCAGTGGACACTTTGAGAGCTTCAGCCTCTTCAAGGCATCGCCTGCCTAACGCCAATGGCTTACATAGGCTAGGGTAAGGTAAGGTAGGGTAGGGTAGGTAGTAGTAGGGTATACGTATATACATATATTTATAAAAAAACAAAAAAAAATGATATATATGTATATATTTTAGTTAAGTTAGAATAAGTTAGGTTTAGTTACATTAAGGTAGGCTTAAGTTTTATATATAATACAATACAAAAAATGATCATATGCTAAGTTTTTAATAAAAAACATTTTTCTTAGCTTAAGCTAATAATGTTAGTGGTAGTGGTAAGTTGATATAGTAGTCGAAAGACATAGATTTAAGTTGTTACGTCTATTTTAGAGTGTCCGCCTAGGGCCAGTAAGATATCTAGATTGTTAAGATAGTTAAGCTAGTTTTTAAGCATTTTTGTCTAGGGTAAGATAGATCTAAGAAATTATGAATAAAAATGAATTAAAAACTAAAAAAAAAAAAAAACTAAACCCCTTGTTATTGCCATGGAGTCAGCATCATTGTGGCTCATTATTATCTTCTACCATCATGGAAACGTCACTGTCAGTCGATTGTATCTATATTGTCTTCTTTGCATATTGATATGTCTGCGCCCGTGTCTATGATGTATGTCAGGTTTCTATTTAGCTTGGATGTGTATACTGATACATAGTTAGTCCGGTTATCTGTGATATTTAATACTACTAGTTTTGGTATCCCGGAGTAGCGTTCTCCGGGCCATATTCGTTACCCTGCCCAGCAGAAAATTGAATGGTTGTAAGTCTAAAGGGTCACAGTACTGTGTTCCGTGAAATATTAAACTAAATAAAAGTAAACAAACATTTAAGTGATTTAAAAAGGACTGAAGTGATTAAAAAAGGATAAAACAGCATCGAAGTAAGTAAAATGGGCAGTTTGATGTTTTCTAAGCGGCATTATAGAAAGCTTCTCAAACAAGAGAGAGAAGCTTGAAGAAGTTGATCAGGAAGTAGAAACTGTAAACGTCAGTAGTTATAATTTTATAAGTAATACTATTATTCAAGATGACGGTTTCGAAAATGTAACTAAAATAATAATTAATCATAAATTACCCGTATTAAAAGAAAAATTAGCCAATTGGTTCGTTGAGGAAAATATTTCTTACAATGCTGAAAACAAATTGTTGGTAATATTAAAAGAAGAAGGATTGGATGTTCCCTTATCAGTGCCAACTTTAATTGAAATTAACAAAATTGAAAAATATACAATAAAAGATATTCAGCCGGGTAGTTCATGCATTTCGGTGTTGCAAAAATTATAAAAAAATATAGTAATTTTAATATTGTATTGTAATTAATAGCACAATAAATATAGACATCAATGTAGATGGCCTGCCTTCATATAAAAGCCTTTGCATTGCCTTTTTGCATTTTAGACCTTTTATGATAGGATGTTTTGTTGGTCCTAGTAAACCTGCAAATTTGTAGAATTATTTATCAAATTTCTAAATATATCAGAATGAATAGAGGAAATAGATCAGAGTGGAATTAAAATTGAAAATAGTATTTGTAAATTAAACATCAGAGCATTCGTTTGTGATGCGTCCGCTAGAGCATTCATGACATCAACAGTACACCACAATTCTTTCCACGGCTGCCCATTGTGTAAGCAAATCGGTAATCGAATCAATAAGAGAACTGTTTATTCTACATCCGTTGGTCCACTAACAACTGACGAAAGTTTTTCAAGCCGCTCCGATATACAAAATCATAGTTTAAAATATAGAAATAATCCAAATATATTGGAAGCTTGAAAACGGGTTTAGAGCAGCAAACTACGGCATTAGCAGCACAGACGCTCAAAATGAATACAATTTATGAGAAACTGTTGGGGATATTTGCTGCTGATGTCTTTGACTTTCCGCTAAAAGCGATCTTATACGTCTAGATAAAAAACTACAACTTGAGCCACAATTTGAGACAGATGTAGTAAGTATCATGAAAACTTACATTTTACTCCCATTTCTATTTCTAAATCGTTGCAGAAAATATTACTTGGAACAAAATTGGGGGGTAAAGTCTCCTCAAGTTTTAGTGCAGTAATAGCAGATAGTCTATTGTCTGAAATTAATTGGAATGGCAGGAAAAATGGGGCATATTTCTACAATCGTTCGAATCGAACGTTCGATCCGCACATTAGATTCACTTTCGCATTCCGTTGCCATTCTTATATCCGCCGGGAGCACTTCTTTATCGTTCCCGAATCGTTCGAACTCCCTTTCCTTATTTGACATTTAATTCGTATTTAATTTGAAATAACCGGAATTTTATTTGAGTTTGTTATGGAATTGGCGGGATAATTTACGAAAGATTTAGATCTTTAGATTTGTGACCGTAAACAAGCGATTCGTTTTGTAGATGCGCGTAAGAGTACATGACTCCTTAATGTGAAACAATTCTTCTGATAGTACATTAAATACATGAAAACAGTATAATTGAGCATGAAAACTGCTTCCGGTTACTTGTTTTTTTCCTGTTAAAAAATTGAATCCCTGAAAAAAACACCAAACCATTTAAATATTACTTACATGTTTAAAAAAAATTTGGCGCGATTGAAAAGCAGCGGACAAAATACGACAGTTAAATTCGATTCGAACGATTACTGGAATCCCAATTTACATTACCGAACGTGAACGATTCACGTCATTTTCAATGACGTTATCTATTCCCCGACGGGTATAGAAATGCGAACGTACTAAACGTTCCCCCCAGCGGGTAAAGAAATATGCCCCAATATGAAACAGATTAGCAGTTTAAAATTTTTCCAGTCAACTCTCTACGGTAAGTTATATTAATATTAGATCCAATTAAAAAGTTTTTTTTTCAGTCTTTTTGTTTTCATTATATCTGCGTGAATCGTTTTTATTTGTCTTTTGATGAATATGAAGGATGCCATAAAAAAAGGAAAAAACCGGATGGATCAACGAAATCACAAGCTGCGGCTACAAAACAAAATGATTTTGTAATTTTTTTTTATATTATTGTAGCGCCCTGGTTGTATGGCGCTGAGAAACTCTTTGTTTTTTTTTTTACAATTTATTTTCAAGTTATTAAATTATACAATTTATTTTCAATTTTTGAAATAAAACGCCGGTGCTTTAAGCTAGGCCGTGACAAGCCGCTGGAAGGGCCAAGGCTGTGTCACTTACTAGTTTCAAGTACCACTTAATCAAGTCAGAGGGGAAAAATTCTCCTAGGAAGGCGCCTTAGAGTGATTATCCTCCCTCTGACTGGATCGCGACTACTCGATCGAGCGTGGTCTTACACCTGCTTTTATATGCTGTGAAAGCTTTCAGGCAAGCTTTCAACAAAAGTTCAATTTTTACACAAAAGAATAGTTCACAATAACAATTTATAATTCATAAAGGAAAATAGTTCACAATGACAACCTAATTTATAATTTAAAATAACAAAGTATACAATTCATAAAGAAAGGAAAATAATTCAATAAAGTTACATATTAATGCAAGAATCCGAATGAAATGTAAACGCTGCTGCTACAGTCTCCCCCTTTGACATCGCAATCGCCTCGATGTGGTGTCAACAGTTAAGTGGGCTTCTTCGGTCGTCCTCTTCTTCTTAGGCACATCGTTGGTTTTAATAGATCTCTACCATAGTAAGGGGTAATGTTGGATACGTGATATACCCCCAAAGGTTCACCAGGGGAATCTGGTCTTGCTACCTCGTAACTACTGGATCCAATCTTCTTAATGATAATATATGGGCCATCGCGCTTTGGAACGAATTTAGTTGTAATTCCCTTTGCGGCGTTGCTTAAAACATGACTCGTAACCAGGACTCTATTTCCAACTTCATAGGGATGCTGCTTACGTCGACCTTTATCCGCATACTTTTTATTTCGATCTTGCTGTTTAACTTCTTTTTCTTTAGCGTTTTTCAATGTCTCGGCAAGTAATTTAAGGAAAGGCGTTATTTGTGGGATGAAATTTTCTGACTCTACAATGCCCCTTAAGTCATGCCTGATATCATCTAATGTACGAAGTTCTCTCCCAAAGATTAGAAAAGCTGCTGACGATCCTGTGCTGTGGCAAACGGCTGTATTCATGGCGAACCTTATCGCTGCGAGTCTATGTGCCCATGAGGTGTGATCGTTTTCCACTAATATTGAAATCTGCGTTTTGAGGTCTCTGTTTTTCCTTTCCACGGGGTTAGCTTCCGGGTGGTAAACGGGTGTAA
The DNA here is from genome assembly GCA_958301585.1 of Merodon equestris. Classification (NCBI taxonomy): domain Eukaryota; kingdom Metazoa; phylum Arthropoda; class Insecta; order Diptera; family Syrphidae; genus Merodon; species Merodon equestris. The sequence goes on from OY284414.1 coordinate 50,054,081, forward strand.
AAGTTTGTTGAATATCGAGACAAAATGTTAATTGTTGCATAACTGCAGATATAAATTGCACTCCATTGTCGCTTATAATGCGTCTGGGAAACCCGTATCGAAGAAAAATTTCATCCGTCAACGTCTTCGCGCAAACTTCAGCAGTTGCTTGCTTTAATTTGAATAACTCAATCCACCTGCTTGCTAGATCTTCGACAATAAAGATCCATTGATCTCCGTCATCCGTTTTTGGCAGTGGCCCAAATAAATCGATGGCTATTATTTCAAAACGTTTTTGGCTGGGAACTGTTTGAAGCAACCCAGCTGGTTTCAAGTTTGAGGCCTTGTAGCGCTGGCACTCATGCAGGCTTTTATATGTTTCGCTATGTCTGCTCGCATACCGGGCCAAAAGTATCTATGGGCGATTCTTGAGATGGTACGCTCTATCCCGTAATGGCCAGCAGTAGGATCATCATGATATGTTTTTATAATGTATGCTCGTTCCTTCTCCGGAATAACAAGGTGGGCATCATCGTTTTCAAGTTCACCATCATTGTAACAATATAGCACGCCATCGTTAAGAACATATCCACGTTTGGTCCAGCGGATAAAATTTTCATCGGATTTTTCAAGGGACTCAATGATTGTCTTCAAATTTGGGTCCTCCAGTTGTTCATCACGCAATTCTTTGGACCCTTTTCTCGGCAAATCAACTTCGAACGAGCAAATTTCGCAGTTTTCAAAATGTTCTTCCTTGCAGGGTGGTCTCGAAAGCATATCGGCAACAACATTTGTGCGGCCTGGCTTGTACTCGATGTTAATGTTAAAAGGCTGTAGTTGAAGGGCCCATCTTGCTAATCTTCCAGTTGGTGACTTGATTGTCATTAGCCACTTTAAGGGTTGGTGGTCTGTCACCAGAGTCACTTCCGCTCCCTCAATATAACCACGGAACTTTATGGTTGCCCAGACGATCGCAAGAGCTTCTCTTTCTGTAGTAGAATAGTTTCTCTCGGCGTCGGTTAATAACCTGCTAGCATACTCGATAGGATGTTCTTCGGCCCCCTCCCCCTGGAGTAAAACAGCCCCAAGTGCGTAACTGCTTGCATCTGTTTTGAGTAGAAAAGGTTTTGTTGGATCTACTTGCTTTAGGACTGGAGTACTGGTTAAAAGTTTTTTAAGATTTTCAAACACCTGTCGGTGTTCCTCCGTCCATGACCATGGTACTCGTTTTTTGGTTAGTTGACTCAGTGGCTTGGCTATGTTTGCAAAATTCGGTAGGAAGCGGCGATACCAGGAGCACGTTTGAAGAAACGATAGAACTTGTTTTGCGTTTCGTGGTTCTGGTCGATATTTAATGGCTGCTACTTTTTCCGGATCTATGCTAATACCGTTTGCATTGAGTATATGGCCAAGATATTTGACTTCTTCGCAACAGAAACGACATTTATTCTGATTCACGTGCAGTTGGAATTCTTCAAGCCTTTCGAAAACTTTTCTCAGATCTTTCATGTGCTGATCGAATGTTGGAGAGCAGATGATTATATCATCCAGATAGGCTACCACAAGGATGTCTCCTAAACCCGCGCGGAACTTATCAATTAGCCTCTGGAAAGTTGCTGGGGCATTTCTTAAACCAAAAGGCATACGGTTAAATTTATACATTCCGAATGGGGTTACGAATGCTGTTTTCGCTTGGTCCTCCTCGTGTACTTTAATTTGCCAATACCCCGCTTGTAGGTCCAATGTCGATTTGAATTTTGTGCTTTTTGCTTCATGAAGCAAATCATCTATTCTAGGCATCGGGTATTTGTCGGGTATCGTTACCGAATTAAGTTGGCGATAATCTATACACACACGAATTCCTTTATCTTTTTTAGGGACCATTACTACGGGTGCTGACCAAGGTGATTCGGATTCCTCAATAATGCCACATTGAAGCATATTTTCAATTTCTTGTTTTAATTGCTCTCTTTTCGGTTGAGAAAGCCTGTATGGGGGTAAAGAAATCGGTTCGCTGTTTCCAGTGTTGATTCGGTGAACTGCATAAGGTGTTACTGATCTCGATGGTTTAAACACGTTCGAGTTTGTTTTTAATAGTGTTTCTAAGGTTTCTTTTTGACTCTCTTCCAGATTAAAACCATCTGACGGCCTTAAGAACTGAATTTCAAAAGAGTTCAGTGACACAAACCAACTATCTGTCAATTCCTTTTCGTTGGGCTTCTTTTTCTTTGGTGTTTCTATCGTAGCCGGTAAGCAATCTCTAAAAACAGCCTGTGTAAAACCTGGGGAGTAATCGTTGTTTGTGTTCCTATAATCAAATAAATCATTGGTAGGTTCATCACAGTCGGTCGCGTTACGTTTCGGAGTGGCTGAAATTGGACTGATTTCTCGTTGTTTCAACCAATGTGTAAAGTTTGAGATTCCCTGCATAATTTCTGGCGTGTTGCTTGCATTTTCTCTTTTCTTTGCCAAGCTAATTGAGGTATTCGTACTAGAGTTTGGTTGATTTTCATTTTGGATATTATCCCCAGCCAATTGTATGCTGTTCAGCGCCAGAGGCAGTGAGTCTTCGAAGTCAAATTTGGTTTTTGGATCGTCCTCAAAATACCAATATTTTTGACCCATATTTAAAACGATACCTGCTTGTTGTAGGAAGTCTGCGCCGATCAGCGTACGATTTTTCGTTGCATTGGGGAGGGATATGAACCTTATTTTTCTTTTTCTACCACCGATCTCAATGTCGCATATTGTTGACAGTACCATTTGGTTTGTTGTTGTACCATCCGCCAGAGTTACGTCCGCTTTTACTTTTTGCATGATGCACCGATTCTGTGTCAATAGTCTTTTCAAGCTAGGACTAGCTACGCTGGTTCTTGCTGCCGTATCCAAGTAGGCTTCACCGACCAAGTTTAGTATCTTGACACGGGCAATAGGGGCGTCTCTACCAATTATCGTAGTAGAGATTAAATTAAAATTCAGGTATTGTGGGCTTTCAACTTTGACCTTTGAGCAGGTTGTACAATTCGCTCTAGTAACGCCTGGAGCTCCACATCCATAGCATATAACCACGGGTCTGACAACGGATGGGTTGTTGGCAGTCTGAAGACCTTTCTTTTTAAAACATTGTTCAGCGGTATGCCCCCTTCTTCGACAAAACGTGCAACGCTTGTCTGGTTTTTCCACTTTTGAATTTGAATTGACATTATGTCCGGTTCTAATTTGTTTGTTTTCGGCAATAGTTCGCTCCGCTTCTCTTCCTTTCTGAAGCAAACTGGCATATGAACCGACTTCCTCTTTGGGAACACGCTCTCTAATTTCTTGGTTTAATAACCCGTAAATCATGTTTAATTGCATGTCCTCTTTTACATCTTCTCTAAGTTCTGAGAATAGAACCCGTTTCTTGCAGACAAAATTGTCAATCGATTCATTTGGCTGTTGTTTGGACTCCATAATCTCCAGAAATATTCGCCAGCTGGGTCTAAGAGGTGCAAAAACAGATCGTAAAAGCTGTATCAGTTCGTCAAACTTTTTTACACTGGATTTAACACCAAGCCACCATGAAGCAGCATAATCTTCTAATAACATCGGCATTGCCTTGATTGTGTCTTCATCACATATTTTTTCCAGCTCTTTGAATGTCGTTATGGCAGCCACAAACTCCTCTAGTTTCTTTGCGTCTCTTTCTCCCCGAAATCGAGCGGTGCAGGTGGTAAACGATCCGGACCCTCTATTCCTGCTCAACACTTCGAGAAACTGGTTGAACTGTTCGTTCGAAAAATTCGCCATTTCTGTTCGTCTAGCTATTCTTTCGCTACGTTTTATTTCCTTGAACATTCGGGTCCCACGTTGGGATGCCACTGTAGCGCCCTGGTTGTATGGCGCTGAGAAACTCTTTGTTTTTTTTTTTACAATTTATTTTCAAGTTATTAAATTATACAATTTATTTTCAATTTTTTGAAATAAAACGCCGGTGCTTTAAGCTAGGCCGTGACAAGCCGCTGGAAGGGCCAAGGCTGTGTCACTTACTAGTTTCAAGTACCACTTAATCAAGTCAGAGGGGAAAAATTCTCCTAGGAAGGCGCCTTAGAGTGATTATCCTCCCTCTGACTGGATCGCGACTACTCGATCGAGCGTGGTCTTACACCTGCTTTTATATGCTGTGAAAGCTTTCAGGCAAGCTTTCAACAAAAGTTCAATTTTTACACAAAAGAATAGTTCACAATAACAATTTATAATTCATAAAGGAAAATAGTTCACAATGACAACCTAATTTATAATTTAAAATAACAAAGTATACAATTCATAAAGAAAGGAAAATAATTCAATAAAGTTACATATTAATGCAAGAATCCGAATGAAATGTAAACGCTGCTGCTACATTATGTATTTTTTTTATTATGTTTCTTTTTTTAACCAACTCTGTGTAAATTTTGTATAACTTTGTGAATTTTATTTTAGTTATTTTATTTATTTTTTTCTAAGTTAAACAATGTAAATATTTTTATTTTAAGTTTCCAGTTTTATATTAAATTTAATAAAAACATTTTATAAATAAAAAATGAAATTTACTATATTATGCTAACAATCAGTCTTAAAAAATATACTATATAATACTTAAGTAATACTGATAATGGGAGTTAAATAAGGTCTAATCTAACGCTTATAATAAACTGTTAATACGGTTAAGCAATGTCTTATACATTTGTATATAACATTGGCTCTCCTATTGTTTGTCTGTCTATTCGAATTACTCCTTGTGTGGGAGTTGTTCTGTCTTCCTCGAGAATAGTTATTATAATTGTTGTTTGGATAGTTCGGTTGGTAATTTGACTGGTGACTATTATATCTTTGCCTCATGTTGTCGTTTTGGTTGTGTCGTTGATTCGGATGTTGGTTAGTTCGGAAGTTGGATGATATGTACCTCTGGTTGTTATTGTTTCTGTTTATGTTGTTTCGGTTGCCGTTGTAATGGTTGGAATTTCCTCTTCTTATATATGTACATCATATGGCTATTGGTTTGGTTCGAAACCTTTTCTAGTTCGAGTGCCAGATTTATTGCATCTGATAGTAACTTGGGCTGAGCTGCAAATATAGTTGGTTTTATGCTCTCATTTATTCCATTCTTGAAAATCGTGAGTGCATAATTTTGGTTGATTCTCTCTATTACTTTCTTTTCGGCTTCTGTTGTTTCGTTTGGTAATTCTTCTATCTGCAATCTATTCAAGTCGGCAATGAGGGGCAATACTTTGTATGACGTTACTGATTGATTTTTCTGTGTTATTTGTGACAATCTGGTGTGTACTTGTGGTATTGTTGTTGTGTTTTTGAATTTTTCTTTCAAGCTACTTTTTAATGTTGTCAATGTTGTTAACGTTGTTGCAAAGCCTAACGCAGTTTTGACGTTCTGCGCAAGTATGACGTGAAAAATGAATTCAATGAAAGTTGTTCTTTCGGTCTCTTTCAAAGTGTTGTGGAGTAATTCTACTAGAGTTTCTACGAATTTTTCTAGAGTTCCGGTTTTGTCTTTCTCTGAATGTGCAACAATATGTTGTTTAAGCAATTTTATCTCTTCAAGTTTCGAATGCCGCGTTCGTTTGAACTCTTTTTAATGTTACTTAATATTTTTTCTAGTTTGGTTATACTGTTTTTAATACCTAAAGTTTTTTATATATTTTTTTTTATTTCTTTTTTTTTTTTTTTTTAAACATTATTCACATTGTTCCTTAGTATTAAATGTTTGACATAGTTCTTATAGTACATAATTGTTAATTTTAAATATTAAGTATATGACAATTGTTAGAATGAGTGCCGTATATAGGGCAATTGATATCGGGTCTACTTTTTCGTTTACCGTCACGTTCTCCTTGTGGTGTTGTTTCCCATCTTCGTCTTTCGGTCTTTATATTTCTTGCCTCCCCTCTTCTTCTTGGATGGTGGGGTTTCTTCTTTTCTGGTTTCTGTTAATCGTGTTTCTTTGCTTCGGAGTTGTCGTCTTTGGAATTCTTCAATGGTGAGCTTCTTGGGGCCTGATGTTTTTGGTGTTGCTGTGTAAATTGGTACACCTTGGATCTCTCCTGGTGTGTATTCTTCCGTCATTAGTAGTAGAGGCAGCTTCACAGGAAAATTAAAGGACCTTGTTCTCTGGATCATTTTTCGCAGTACCACGATATAAATTATAGTGGAATCATGCAAATTGGCAGGGTCGCCATGTAAGGTAAATGGGGTGGTGTAAGGTAAAAGGAACGGAAAAAAAATCTGCTCTAATTCAAACAATCCGACAGGGCACGAATGCCTTTGGGGCCTGCCGAAAGAAGGATTAGCTTAATAGACGGGCAGGGCACGAATGCCATAGATGTCTGCCAAAAGAGAGATTTGATTGTGGTCAAATCTGAATTTATTTTCGAGATAATGGTCTTCATATACTATTTCCCCCACTAGCATTTCCAATGCATATCGATCTCAAGTAGGTCGCGTGCCATCATATTTCGACTACACTGCATTGTGTTCCCACAAAGAATCACTTCTCAGATGACACATTAAAATGTATGCTCTCTGATGTTAAATGCATTCATGACACACATCTATCGGAATACTTGGGCAGTGAACTTTGTAATGTTTATATTCCAATTCCTTCTGCCTGTATTCTTGTGGTGTCAGCATTTTGTCGTGTGCCGTCCAGTGTTTAGCTTTTTGGTGTTATGTAATGTGTAGTATGCAGTGTGTAGGAAGTATATGTTATTGTTTTGGTGGGTACACTACAATATTTCATATCATTCAAATGACCGAGACAACAAAATATGTCATTACAAAAGTATTGACTTTGTGATCGATTGGTTTGGTTTTGTGTGATTGCAATTACCAATACTTTACGGTGATTCGATCAAAATGAACGAATCAATCACGATCGACTCATCTCTACCTTGGAGCTCTTCTTTATCCCATCTTCATACCAGCAAAATGGAAAGTAAACGGAGAACTGTTACAGCATTTCCGTCACTAATAAAAGTCGGAAGAGGATATTGGAAAAGAATCAAACCTCAATTAAAGCTTGTGATGACGCACGTCTCATTGAATGTACATAAATTGAAAGTAAGTCGTGAGCGGTGTGATAGGCAACTAAGAGTAATTTTTATTCGACTTTTCTGAATATGACAAGAGGAAAGCAGATACCAAATTTTCAACTCAAATTCAGAAGTTATCACAATATCCGCTCATTCTTTTAAAAGTTGTGTTCGATGTAACAAGCAGAAGGACAGAGGATATTTCTGAGAAAATAAAATAAAAAGAAAATGAAAAAAATAGGACGAAAAAAATTCGATACCTCTTTCGAAGAGCGAAAGCTTATTTTAAAATTAGTTTGTGAAGTCAAAACTTACCGAGAGGCTAGTGAACTTGATGTTAGAAATTAAGAAAGGTAGGGACCGGAAAAAAAGTATTATTGGATGTAAATGACAGGCATGTTGTTAGAAAGTTAAACCATATTGAACATTTGTGAGCCGCAGCTAAGAAAATGATTTGAAATCGAATTATTAGCAGGAAAGTCTTCCTTAAAACGAGCCCAAATTTCTGCAAAAAAATTTGTCGAGAGTATGTCAAAATAACTAAGAGCCAGTATTGATGCTGAGGATGGCGCAACTAGATACTGATGTGCCCACTTTATTTTAAGTATTTTTTTTTTTTTTCGTTGCGAATAATTTTCCGTTACCTTTTACCGAAATCCTTTTGTTTATTTTGGTTTTTACCTTGAAATCAATAATAAATGATTTAATACCTAGTACATACTAGGTTATAGACAACAAGTACAAAAATATTTCTTAAATTGTTTTGTATTAATTTTTAACCACAAAGCCATCACAACGCAAAAGCGTTCTTGCTGCCGAACGAGCCGAAAAGCGACAGTAGAGGAATCGCCGATCCACGGAATTACGGGATCCGTGGAAATTTAGCGGTACCGGTAATCTATTCTGGCTCGGCTCATATTAGTCCAAATAGAAGAATGGAGTAGTTTATGTAGATGGGGTAAAAAGTCCTGGAGATCAGATTCTTGGGCGAAATCATTGCCCTTGCAACTTGACTTCGAATCAGTTTTATCGCCCTATAGGACCTCGTCAAGGTGTTAAGGCAAAATGTGAATTCAGATTCGGGTGCTCTATGTATACCGAAAAAATTCCAGAGACATTTTCTCTCTAATGCCCAAATCTTAACACTGAGCTGGGTCCGCATTGATCTACATGGGACATCTATAGAAAATCACAGGCAGTATAAGGGACATACAGAATATTACCTTCATTCTGTAATCAAGTTGGATGCGATGAAACAGCCATCTTGTCAGGGCGAAAACGCTCCAAGCCATTGCCAGAGCAGCAACTATATGTTTGACAAAATATAGATACTAGTCTATGCAGACCCAAGATACCTTGATTGCCGAGAATTTTTTACTTCTCGATAAATCGAAAATCGCATAAAAATCCTCCGTCGAAATGGGCGTTAATTCTTTCACTGGCGAAAGAATTATTTGCCATGAAATAGTCATTGAACCTGTTAAAACTAAAGTTATCTGATCGCCACGAATGCTGTCATTTACTTTATGCACTACCTGGTAGACAGCTTCAACTATCGCTACCATCTCCTGAAGATCCTCAACCATGAAGAAATAGTAATTTAGGATGGCGCTCTTTGGATCAATGCTAACTCTTTATAGCAGGTCTTCATTTTCCGACGTACTCGAAAACTTAAAATCCTGAATGTCATTCTGATTATTTTTCAAAATATTTTATTTATTTGTGAGAACATATTTTCGCTGTTGGAATTTACGGCACGAATTTTGTTATTCCAATGCAAACTTATGGTTATTCTGTAATATTCTTTGATTAATTGTTCGAGATTTTTAATCAGTGATACAACCGCCTCTACAAAAGTTTGATACTTGACAGGAATTTACTTTTGTATATGCGCAGTATGTCAATTGCCGCATTTCCGTACACGCTGGTGGTATCTTGATGCCGTTGGCAGAAGTATCGTACTGCCTATCATCTACCTGATTATATCGCCCATTTGTGTAAGGTACCTTTCAACCTCTTCATTTGACAAATTCCTATTGAACGGAGGGAATGGGGCACTCAAGGTGAACGGTCTGGGGAACTGGTAAAGCGTGGTCAATGCTACCTACTCTAATGCAATGATTGCGTTTGGACAAATACCGTGAAAGTCCGCAATGGGCACTGGCGCTTATGAAGGCCTGTAGACAAATCATGTCTTTTAATCAGTCTCAGTCGAAAGTCAAGCAGCATGAGATTCCTAAAGGAGCCGCTCCTTTTAAAGGTATAAATAAATATATCAATTTCAGACTGACATTATGGTCAAATCCGTTCCGTTCCGAACCTTAGCCTGTGTAGTCGCATTTTAGCCCGCTCTTCTCTTTACTGTTTTTTCTTTTCCTCTTCTTTCAAAACGGCCTCCAATTTGTCACCATAATAACTACAAACTTCTACCTCATCAATAAAATATTAGAACGCGCGTGACCCGTCTTTCCCCAATCGACATTTCTGACGCAGCCAAACAATGCGAGTGCTCCCAATTTACACAAAAACAATAAAAAAAAAATCTTTCTGAACGTGAGTGACCCGCTCTTGCCCTAGTTTAATATGGATCACTGTGATTTTGCCAACTGTGCCGCCGATACCAGGAATGCTGACCAGGCTATGGTGTCTGCGGCAAAACGTTTCATCTTCCCTGCATCGGCCTAAGCAAAAGGTCGATCACGTATATAAAGGAATACGCCGAACATTTCTCCTTTTATTGTGAGGAGTGCAAACAAATCACTCTCTCTGATGTCCTGTTCACGATTAAGTGTAACAGTGAAAACATTAACTCGATCGCCAACAACAACAATATGTTCTTCAAGAACCTGGCATCTAAGTTTGACTTTCTTACCAAATGTGTTAAAGATATCAATTTTACAATGGAGTCAACTTTCACTAACAAACGAAACTCCCTGGAAAAACAATTGGCCACCTTAACAAAATTAGCCAATGTAAATTCGGAAAGCAGTTCACCCAACATCCGTAGTGTAAACGCTCATTTTGACCCTCAATACATACCTCAATCCCTTAAACGTAAAAAAATTAAAGAGAACTTAAATTCCCTCCGGTCTGACATTGACATTCATTTTAGCCACTCATCCAATAATTGGTGTTTGAAGCTACTCGTATTGCAAACAAATTAAATGACGTCAGCAGTGAATTCACCTCCACCAGGTTTACCCTAAGCGATCTAATTGACGAAATGAGAACAGCATCTAACAAGATTGGTGACATCCACATCCCTGGCCACTTCCATACCAACCCATCGTTTGCCACCTCCATACGTGATGAATTGCTGGAAACCAATGTGTCCGCCCCATCAATTTGCCGCCAAAAACCACATCCTCAGCCAACACGCAAACTGAATTTCTGAAGACCCAACTGTTGAAACCAATATTAAGCGCTTTGGCCAAATAGGACAGGGTAATTTTATGTGTACCCACACAAATGAAAGGAATCACAATGGGCCTCTTGGCCCCCGAGTGGAAGTGATGTTTAACCATCACACTCCCCTTCTCTAACCTAACCTAACTTAACCTTGATGCTTCTTGTAAGACGTCAGACGGGACGTCAATAAATCTGTTTATTGGTCCGAGGTTGCAAGACGTTATTCTCAAACACCTCGCGCGCTTCAGAAAGTCGCCTTTGCGGCCGACATTAACAAAATGTATAGACAAATCTGGGTTCGGGTGAAGACTCGAACTATCAGTTAGTATTATTGAGAAGCGAAGTTGACGTTGAAATTAAGACATACAGATTAAACATTTGGGACGGCAGCAGCACCTTATTTGGCTGTTCGTACCCTTCAACAACTTGCCCTTGAGGAAAAGCACAACTACCCCATAGCATCAAAAATTGCCTCTCAAAATTTCTATGTACATAGATGATGTCATCCATGGCGCAGATTCTGAGGAGGAGGCTATGGAAATGCAACGACAGCTTACAAAAATTTTGAGAGGCGCAGGCTTTCATCTACGAAAATGGGCCAGCAATAGCGAAAAATTCTTGGCATCAATATCCAAAGAAGATCGGGAAGTTCAGCTACCTCTGTCGTTCGACGAGACCAACTCAATTAAAACACTGGGAATTCAATGGAATCCTGGGTTCGACACCTTCAAATTAAATGTCCAACTTAAAGATTATACGGACATTACGAAGAGAATGATTCTCGCTGACTTCGCAAGATTATGCGACCCAATGGGATGGATTGCGCCTTGCGTCATTCGCGGGAAACTTCTAATGCAGGATATCTGGCGAGAGTGCATAGCCTGGGACCATGAGCTCCCTAAAATCAGAACTCAAGCATCTCAACCAGATAGAAATTCCCCGATGGGGAATAACAATTCACATACGGAGATACATGGATTCTGTGATGCATCAGAGAAAGCTTACGCAGCAGTTATGTACATTCACGGGATGTATGATGGATCGTGGAGATCTCATCCATTTCTGTCTAAAACGAGAGTGGCCCCATTAATAATGAAATCTCTGGCACGCCTAGAACTTTGTGGCGCACTATTACTGGCTCATCTTATAACACATACAATCGAAATCCTGAATCTAAACGAGGCAAAGATCTATGTGTGGTGTGATTCTCAAGTAACACTCGCATGGATTAAGTCTCCACCGTACATGAGAACAACGTTCGTAGCCAATCGGGTTGCTGAAATACAAGAACTCATAGACTCCAACCAATGGAACTACGTTCCTTCAAAGAACAATCCAGCTGACTTAGCATTAAGAGGAGACCTAGTCAAACATCATTCATGGTGGCACGGCCCAGACTTTCTAGTTTCAATTTAAACCACCGAGAAGTCAAGCCACCAATCTGGAACTCAAGGCATCGGAGATCCAAAACGAAAAGTTTTATTCCGGGTCCCGTAGTGCAACCATGTATGATCGTTACTCACATTTCACGACCTCAGAATCCAACGATTTACTTGGGAGGTGGTCCACTTTTCGACAGCTGTTACGGATAACAGCTTTCTGCTTGCGCTTCTACAACAACACTCGAAAGCAAAAGGGGCATAATCCAATATACGGCACATTGACGGCAGACGAAGTTGCGGCAACTCGAACACGGATTATCACATTGGTCCAACAGGAAAACTTCAGCGAAGAACGCGCGGCAGCATTATCCAACCTTCCGGTCCCAAAGGAAAGCAAACTAGGAAGGCTGTCGCCGATAATAGACAACCAAGGAGTATTACGGGTGGGAGGACGACTGGAAAATGCCGATCTGCCTTACTCAAAACGACACCCAATTATACTTCCAACTAGAAACATCTTTACAAAGCTACTTATTCGCTAAACTCATACACGAACACTACATGGAGCACAGCAATTAATGATGGCAACCCTTAAGCAAGCGTTTTTTATACCAAGACTCAAGTCACAGGTGAAGAGCTGCATTAATAAATGTTTAATATGCTTTAGATACATATGAAAATGATACATGAGAAAATGGCCAATTTAGCAGCAACCAGAGTCACTCCAGCTCGCTCATTCATCACTTCCGGGGTGGACTCTGCCGGTCCAGTACAATTAAAGGCATGGAAGGGTCGATGTAATAAAACGACAAAGGCTTACATTGCCATCTTTGTCTGCTTCTGCACAAAGACAGTTCATTTGGAACTAGTGAGCGACTACAGTACATCCGCATTTCTCGCCGCCTTTAAACGCTCTACTGCCCGCCGAGGAATATGCAACATATTATACAGTGATTGTGGAACCAACTTTCAAGGAGCCGCTAAATGCTTAGATGTAGAGAAGGGATACATGACGAATAAATTGAGCGATGACATCGCCAAGCTATTACGACAAGACGGAACCACCTGGAAATTCAACCCCCCTGCTTCACCACACTTTGGAGGACTATGGGAAGCAGGTGTCAAATCCATGAAACATCATCTCAAGAGAATCATCGGACATATGCGACAATATTGGCACAGGTAGAAGCCTGCTTAAATAGCCGCCCGCTATGTCCAGTCACCGACGATCCCGATGATCTATTATGTCTTACTCCAGGATACTTTCTCATTGGTTCTCCGTTAAACAGTGTTAAACAGAAAGGGACCTCACCAATGTGAAGGTAAGTTGCTTGGAAAGATGACAACTCATGCAAAACATCCAACAGGATTTTTGGAAGAAGTGGAAAATTGAGTATTTAAGTCGACTTCAACAACGACCCAAATGGCTCTCGTCCAATTATGACATCAAGGTTGGAGATTTGGTATTATTGTTAGACAAACAATCTCCACCAACCCGATGGAAGCTAGGAAGAATAAAGGAAGTACACCCAGAAAATGATGGAAAAATCCGAGTCGTCACCGTAAAAACAGCCACAACCATCCTCAAGCGTCCCATCACAAAGCTTTGCCCCCTTCCAATAACAAATGCTAAATAACCCAACACAATCTCCACCTACATGTCCCCACCCATGTTTCAAACAACAACTTAGAACAACATATAATTAATATCTCAATTATAACAATATATAACAATTATACGTACACTAATAACTTAATATTGCCACACACTACACCATATATCATTTCTTTTCATATTCAGAGCCGAATACCGATGGAGCCGCAGCATCACCAACCTTGACGTCATCACCACACCTGATTCCAGGTACGATCGATCCACTTGAGAACCAGCACCCCATGCGTCCTGCAACACCAGAAATGCTTCAGTCGGTAGCACCACCATAAGCAGCATCAACCGCACCACCTCTCCCTGGCCCGGCAGGATGTTGCAAGAACAAAACAAGGATCCGTTGCACATTGGTTGCACATCAAACGCAGAAACAAAGGGGCAACCGGAATAATAAACGCCGCACGATAAACTGTCAATAAAACCGAAACGTCAACAGTAACCCTAGAGGCAGATCAGTCTATTCATGCAGACAGCAAGGCGCATACGGCGGAATCTGTAAGAAGAAAGGGAGGAAACGACTTCGCCAACTTAGAAGCTAATGTATATATAAGAAGGTCGCAAAACGCATTAAAGCACAGATAATAAAGAATCAGTCACAAGTTCTGTTCATTTTATCATTCGCTTTGCGAACCTTCGCCGATGGTTCCGGAATTAAACAATAACAGCCGCACAGCAGAAGCAGTAGCAACAAAAACAGTCAAAGCGGCAAAGGCAGCAGCAACAACAGCCGCAGCAGCAGAAGCTGCAGCAACAACACCACTCGCAACAACAGAAGCAGAAACAACGTCCTAAAAAGGAGAAAGTGCCACCCATCATCACCTATACCACGGCCCTACGGGAGACCATCGATCTCTGTAAGTATGCTAGTGGTGTAAGCAATTTTTAATTTAAATGTTTAGGGCAAAAACGCTATGCTGTTCAGTGCAAGACACTGGAGCAGCATAAGCGTATGAAAAGCTTCCAAAGGCCGAGAGGTTGCCGACGATGCTCCTCAAAGGCGTGTAGTCGATTACACACCGGGAGCTCAAAGAGCTCAAGAGTGACGACCTCAAATTCGTGGGAGTTAAGTCATTCTCAAGGTGAGCTCCCGTCGCGACGGGAGAAGTGAGTGATTTCCTTCTTCTTGCTATAGCTCACACGCAGCAGCAAGTTGGAGAGGTTAAGGATTATCACCTCTTTAGCATCCCAGACTATCACATAGGAAAAATTAAAGAGGAACGGAAACATTTTACAACGTATCTACTGCCTAAGGTTCGGGAAAAACGGTGCCTGCCTCTATGGCAAAGTCATATAAAGCGGTGAAGTACGGAGGTTTCAGGTGCTAGAGGCCTGTATTGTGTGCATTCCTCTTCGAAATGGAAAGAGAATGTACATTGTATCAACCTATGTACTTGAAGCACCTCAACCCAACGTTTTCATAAACTCGGTAAAAAACTTCTACATTCTGGCAGGCGATTTAAATGTCAAGCATAGTGATTGAGGAAATAATATTCCCAACACTAGGGAGAGCCTACTAAGCCATTGGTGGGTTCTACGCGACATTGAATATAGTGCCAAGTTGCTCGCAACGCATAGTTCGTCGTATCCTAGGAGCGGCTCCTATCTGGATCTAATGCTGATAGAATCTCGACTGAGACTGGTAGTCACGTACGAACGGTCTATTAACTCTCTACGGACCACTGTATACGACAGTGACCATTGCAGTCTATGTGCCGTGATCACAATACGACGAGTTCGTGGAAATGGCAGACTATGTCCAAATGCACCCCTACGATTACAGTAGGGCACGTTGTCCTCGCTTCGCCAATTTGCTGAAGAGAGCGCTCACTTCGAGTGCCTCCTTTCCACCGTGTCCAACTACGAGATTGACAGGTACCTCAAACAAATGGACGATATAATTAAGCGGACGACGGACAGCACAATACTACGCCAACGGCATAATGATACCACAAACGTGTACCGAAACGCGACAATCGACGCACTGCACAGACAAAAAAGTAGACTCTTGACAAGACTCAAACTCTTGAACAGGCGGACAAAACCAACAGACAAAATTCGGAAGTCAGGTCACTGAAGTCACTGATTAAGAATTTCCAATATTGTGCTTAGGCACCTTCTACGAGTGGCTGTAGAGAGGTATACCATCCTGTTCAACAATGCAATGAATAATGCATATTATTCAGTGCTCTGGAAGACAGCGGTAGTCCCCCAGATCCCCAAAAGGGCTAAAGACACCTCTGATGGGGCAAATTTCCGGTCGTTAAGTTTCCTTCCGAGTATTAGCAAGATCTTCGAGAAGGTTCTCCATAGGGTCTTGTCTAAATGGGTTGAGGACAATAAAATCATTCCCCATAACCAATTCGGTTTCAGGGCGGGGCATGGCACCAATCATGCCGCGTCGAAACTCGTGTCGGATATCCAATGGAATAAATGCAAGAACTAATGCACTGGTGCCTGTCTGATTGACTTGGAAAGAGCGTACGACACCGTATGGTTAGAAGGTCTTTATTACAAGCTCAGTCGGCTGGGAATAAGTAAGCCACTGCTATACATGATTGTTGTTAACATTTAGAAAGTTCGTTGTGAAAATTGCCAACGTGACTTCTACCCAAACATTTGAAATCAAAAATTGACTGCAACAGGGCTCGGTAAATTCGCCGATCCTTTTCAGCATTTACCTAAGCGATCTGCTAGTTTCTCTTCATCTTTCTATAGCGTATGCAGACGACTTAATTGCGTACAGATCAGGTCATTGTTACTCTTATGCAGCGTGACTTCGAAAAAATTCGCAGTATTGTGATGACTGGAAATTGAAAATCATTATCCAGAAATCAGAACTATATTGTTTACAACGCCTTTGGGTAGGGCCTTTCGGGACACTAGAGAAAATTGGCGCAGCTTCTTAATTTTTGGACCGGACGGGCGTCCACTGGCGAGACAAAGTGTAGATACTCGTACCTTGCGATAGTGCTGGATCAGTTTTGACAAACATGTAAATGCTACTCTGGCAAGGGCCCGGGGCGCTTTCGCTTTGACAAGATGTCTGTTTCATAGCAACCGATTTGATTCCAGGATGAAGGTAATCTGCTACATGGCCTTAATCAGGCCCGTGGTTTCCTATGGATGTTCCGTCTAGTTCAATGGGACAGCCAGCTTGATGGAAAGGATTCGGGTGTTTGGGAGACAATGTCTCAGGACTTGTCTCGGGCTACATAGGACATCCGGATCTGAGTACACGAAATTTTACCTGAACGAGGTCCAATATAATAGGGCCAGGATTGTACGGGTGGATAATTTTCTGTTCAAACTGATTCGAAGCCACGTTGCAAGAGTATTGACTTTGGTCAACAGCCTGATCCTCAGGGCTTACTATGCCAATGACTTATATCACGAGAGAGTGCGTCCTAACAGCTTTGTCCCGCCAGAAACATTCCTCTATCTGGATAGGGGGTACCGAACACTGTATGACGACTTTATCGTGATCGAGGATCCTCAGTAGGAGGTGATGACAGTAGGAGCTGTCTTCCAGGAATTTTATACATACCTCAATCCTTTAAACGTGAAAAAATTTAACGAGAACTTAAATTTCCTCCGGTCAGACATTGACATTCACTTTAGCCACTCATCCAATAAAAGTGCTCCACCCCTTTCTCAATCCGATGCACTGCTTGAAACTATTGCAAACAAATTGAATTACATCAGCAGTGAACTCACCACCACCAGGTTTACCCTAAACGATTTAATTGACGAAATGAGAATAGCATCTAACAAGATTGGTTACATCCACATCCCCGGCCACTTCCACACCAACCCATAGTTTGCCAATACCTCCATACGTGATGAATTGCTTGAGCCAATTAGCCCGCCCCGTAAAACTACCCTTACCAGATGGAACGAAAAGAAAGATATCCACCCCAAGCTGCTCAATAATTCTAAAAAAACAAACCTATGTACCTAGCTCTTAGAAACATAAAAATAAGCCTAACACCTGTGATAAAAACCCTAAACCTCAATCTAACCCCCACCATAACGGGAGCTTCAAAACAAAACTTTTCCCATCTTTCACCCCTCCATCTCCTATATGCAGATCCCTTCCTCTGCTCCACCAAAACCACCACGTCAATGAGTTTCCTTTAATCTGACTCCAACTGCTTGTTCTACCACCGCTAGCCCCGCGCAACAAACACAAGCACCCCTTCCTAATTGCTTTCCTAATTTCGATCTCAAATCTGGAGCCAAGTATCCTAATCCGCAGCTCCCACGTCCTCAATCCCTCAGCCCCCGCCGTTTTATATATATCCATACGATACTCGCCCTCTCACACTATAACCAACTCCACTTCTCTCCCAACAGCTTCAAATCCTTCTTCAAAAACGTCTCCTCCTAACTCCTCCCAAACTTCATTGATCCTCTTCTGCCCCCCTCAGTCAAAATTACCCAAAGCATTAGTAACCCCACTTAATGTCGCTATGCTCTTTCTCATCTAAGGGATTAAAATCCATATGAAAACATTCGTCGCTTTTTGGCCTATCTCCATGATAAACCAGACTCGGTCGGCTATGAAGGTAAAACGAAGACTAGTGTAATGGTCTCCAATCAACAGGAAGGCCTCCCTACTGACTGAGAAATATTCAATTCTACTTCTCTTTCCCGATCCAAACCTTTATCTACCTCCCCTCCTTGGTATTATCGCAGGCTGCGTTCACTAGGAAACACAAGAAACAAACTGTGGGCAATTTTTCTGCAACCTCATTAGCCCAATGACTTTTTTAACTATATTGATATTTATCTGAAATTCGCCGAGCTGCATAAGTCGCTCTATGAATGCCATTTAATCGAAACGCAAGCCAATCTTATTAACGATCCTAAGTCCTTCTTTCAGTTTGTCAACTACAGAGGGAAATCTGATGGCTACCCAACTTCACTCTCCTTCCATGGCGAAACCTCGAACGATCCCAAAACTATCGCCAACTTTTTCAAACAATCTTTCGCCGATGACTTCTTTGTACCGGATACTACTTACTTGGACTACTTACCAAATTTCTCCCTTGGACCATTTCTCCCACATACTATTGACCCCCATATCATTGAAAATAAATTTAATCAACTGCATGATGAATTTTCTGCTGGGCCCGATGATCTCCCTGCCATATTACAAAAAAAAAGTTCCTCCATTGTTTCTGTCCCACTCTCAAAAATATTCAACTTATCCCTGGCCCTTAGAAAATTTCCCCAAATATGGAGATCCGCTTTTATAACTCCTGTTCACAAAAAAGGTCCGAAGAATGTTGTTAGCAATTACTGAACCATCGCCAAACTGTCACACATACCCAAACTTTTCGAAAGTATCTTGTATGACACTCCAAGTTTGGACTGCAAATCTCTAATCTCCTCCAAACAACATGGCTCCCTCAAATGCAGGTCTACAACCACAAACCTTGTCGAATTTGTGTCCTTCACAATCTCAGCATTAGAGAATGGAAATGAGGTCGACGTCATTTCAACTGATTTCAGTAAAGCTTTCGATAAAATCTCCCACAAACTAATACTCTTCAAAATGTCTTCCCTTGGCTTTGAACCCACTGCGTTGAAGTGGATATCTTCTTACAATATTTAATAAACGGTTACTACAATGTTCGTTTCAGATCTGCCTTTTGCAACCCCTTCTTAGCTTCTTCCGGCGTTCCCCAAGGCAGCCACCTAGATCCACTTCTTTTTATTCTTACCATAAACGACATTGAGTTTGTCATCAAACATTTCCACCTCTCACTGTACGCTGACGGCAGCAAGTTCTTCAAGACCATTTCCTCGCAACAAGATTCTTTCCTTATTCAATCCGATCTCAACAGCTTTTCCGTTTTGTGCTCCAAAAATTGTTTGGAACTTAACATTTCCAAATGCCAATCAATTACTTTCTCACGTAAATGAATCAAACCTTCTCCACGTCTCTACTTGCTAATCAGCCCATCTCCACCGTTCAGGTTATCCGCGATCTAGGCATACTATGTGACCAAAAGCTCAATTTTCGCGCACATATCGACGATATAATTAATAAAACCAACTCTGCACTCGATTTTGTGAAACATTGGTCTAAAGAATTCTCCTTTATTCCTTTTTCTCCTTTTTACCTCTGTTCGCCTCCTTCTGGAATAGGCATCTCAAGTGTGATCCCCTTATCAACAAACCCTCCTATCTAGAATCGAAAGCATCCAACGTCGCTTCCTACGTTTCGCTCTTCGAGGTCTGCCCTTCAACAATCCCTTGTTCTTACCGTCCTATCAAGACCGTCTTAAACTAATCAACTTGAGTACTTTGGGGGAAAGAAGAAGAGTTTCCGACATAATCTTCATTCATAGACTTTTTAAAGGTACCATTGACTGCCCACCCTTTATAACTCCATATCACTTAACACTATCCCTAATACCCGCAATCCTCGTCTCTTCTATCTATCCACCTCCCGCACCACATACGGCTCCCATTTCCCGTATGCTGGCTAGTGTTAATTCGAATATTAAATTCGACTTCAACCTCAGCACTCCATGCCTAAAACTCCGTCTTCTCAATAACCTTCCCTCCTTCCAGTTTAGTTTCTAAGGATCGCGCCCCCTCACCCGTTAGTTACATATTATTAGGGCTAGGATTTTCATGCACTTAAAACGCAAAATATGCGCTTAAAATATGCTCTTAAAAATGGGAAATATGCACTTAAAAACATGGCGAAGTCATCTATAACAACGTGGTTTATAACGACCAGTCGCTTTTAACGAGCAATTTTCCCCCACGTGGTTGGTTTTTGCATAAGTAATCTTTCTATTTTTAAAAAGTCGAATAAAACGACCGTAGGCTATAACGAACAGTTAAACTGTACGACTGTAATTTAGTTTGCCATTTTTATAATGAAAAACAAAAAACATGTTATCCAGTTTTTAGGAAAATTCAGTCTTTTTATTTTAAGAACTATTAGGTGTTCTCGCTGTTTATCAAGACATGGCTCCAGTAGTAAGTGCTGGTCGATTGTGACGTATCCAAAACGTCATGAACCAAGCTTAGACATATGGTAAACAAACCGCTTTGACACATTAGTGATTTTGTTTTTGAGTCATATACTCGTAATTTTATGCCAAATAATCGTCATTTGCGGGAAGTGTTGCTTTTCTTCTTTCATTCAAAGAAAACGGCAGCTGAAGCGCATCGAGAACTCCAAAAAGTTTACGAAGAATGCTGGTCAAAGTGAAACAACGTGCCGTGATTGGTTCCGTCGCTTCAAAGACCGTGATTTTGACGTTGGCGACCGTTCGCGTGAAGGAAGGCCAAAAACCTTCGAAGACGCTGAATTGGAGGCATTGCTCGATGAGGATCCATGCCAAACGCAAAAAGAGCTTGCTTCAGTATTAGGAGTTACCCGCCAAGCGATAGCATGCGTTTGGAATGATTCAAGAGCAAGGAACTTGGGTTCCTTATGATGTTGAGCCAAGAGCCGTTGAGCATCGTTTTTTCGCATGTGAACTTGCTCCAGCGGCAAAAAAAGGAAGCGTTTCCTTCATCGCATCGTTACGGGTGATGAAAAATGGATTCATTACAGAAACCCAAAGAGAAAAAAATCATGGGGACAGCCCGATTATGCTTCTACGTCGTCTGCTTTTTTTTTAATTTTGAGTTAATTTTTCGAAAATATGCACAAAATATGCATTTATTATTTATTATGCAAGAATATGCAAAATATGCATTTATAAATAGTAAAATATGCAAAAGTATGCACTAACGATTGGATGCCAATTTAAAGAAAATTCATAAATCGGAAAGATAACTTATCCTAGTGCTTTTAATGTGTCTCAAAAAAAATATGCAAATGCATTGAAATCCTAGCCCTAGTTATTATGCTAGATTAAGTTTAGCTTAAATTAAGCTAAACTAGGGGTGTTTGCCAGCTCCGCGATCATATCACCTCATATGTATAATTTTGACTGACCAATTACATCATTTAAAAGGTCAGAAAATGGTCAATTAGTTTCATTAATTGGTCAGCCATAGAAAAAAAATTATTAGAGGTTAAAGTTTTTCAAGGTCACCCAGAAATTCTAGCACCTCATCAGCAATAAAATACAATAAAAATACCTGAATTCAATGGAAAATTGTCTGTTGATAATTGGTCAGCGTAAATAAATAATTGGTCAATCAAATTTCATAACTAAATAATTCTGTTTCTAGTGGTAGTTATTTAATTTTTCCTGCTTTTTTGACGTTTTTGGAAATTTCTGTACAATGAATTAGAAGTAGAGTTTTTTTATAGTGAACAGTATTTTTAATACGTTTTTTAATCAGTCTGAGTCGAAAGTCAAGCAGCATGAGATTCCCAAAGGAGCCGCTCCTTTGAAACGATGGACTATCTTTTGCGAATAGCTTGACTATACACTCTTTGCTCTGCAGAAACCACCAATGGCTTAGTAGGCTCTCCCTAATGTTGGGATATGTCATTTCTTCATTCACTAAATTTGGCGCTCGGGCAAAAATGTAAAAGCTTTATACCGAGCTTAAGCGAAAAAGATCGATACAGTGTCTTGAGTTCTGCAATGAAAATATTAGATTGAGGAGTTGCCGGTGCATAGGCTGCCATACTCGTAATGTACATTCTCTGTATATTTCGAAGAGGGATGAAAAATATGCAGGTTTCTAAACCTGAAGCTTCTGCGCTTCACAGCTGTATATAATTGTATGTTTAAATCTATTTTTAACGAATATCCAGCGGCTTATATAAGGTTGGGTCGGATTCTCTGATTTACTTTATAAAGGCTTAGGTTTGTATCGCTGAAAATACACCGACGCTTGCAACAGGTTAAAAAGTACCGTTTTCCACTCAATACAAACCAATTAATTCGAATTCACCGGCAGGATCTTTAATGAATTTTTTTCCCAACGTACGCATTGTAGGTGCGAATAGATTCTGTCCACTCGGGTGGCCTGCTCACGAATCTAACATTGGAGTTATCTGATATGCCCTCAAATGGCGAGCAGGATCGAACGCAGGAGCACCTCGGCCTGCAGTGAAGTAGCGGTTTAGCATAGCGGTTATCGCCTATGCCTTTAAATAAATAAGTACTTATCTAATAACGTTTAAGGATTGTCGCACATAGAGCCATGATATGGATAAGGATGGGTGGCATCTTCTCCTTAGTAGGATGTTATTACTGCCTCTGTTGCTGCTTTTTCTGCTGTTGCAACTGTTGCCGATGCTAATGCTTTCAATTCATTGCACTCCACCTCCGTGGCCGACACTGAAAGTGTGGGAAAGGATTCTTGTTATCCGTGCGGCGAATTTCCCAACCCTCGGAGACGTAGGCAACGTCCACTTCAAGGGGGAGTATCGACGATTGCGATGGTTATTGTTGTTGTTGAAACATGTTTGAAACTGAAAGAACTTCTGACTGATGTCTTTATTCTTGTCTTAAATGCATTTTGCGACCGTCTTATATACACATTAGCTTCTGGGTTGGCGAAGTCGTTTTTTCCTTTCTTCTTGCAGATTCCGCCGTATGCGCCATGCTGTCTGCATGAATAAGCTGATCTGCCTCCAGGGTTACTGTTAACACTTCGGTTTTGTTAACAGTTTATCGTGCGGCGTTTTTTTTCTTCCGGTTGCCTTTTTTTGTGAAACAAAAAAACACTACAACCGAAGTGTAGAACCATCACCTTCCCAATTAACTGCATTCCTACTGGTCCGCTTGTGGGGTCCGCCGGTTTGACCTCAGAAATTAGCGGCAGGCTTCCCGGTTTGGGATTACTTCATCGCTGAGGCCAATTAAATGCTGGTGTTTTTGCATTTGTTTGCACCAATTGTTTTTCGGCCTGCCTTTTTTTTTTTTTGTGACACGGGCATGCTCCAGATTTTTTTTGTTTGATCTTACTCTTACAACACGGGTGATCACCAGTCATGTCAACCCACTGATTTGCATGTACACTTGTGGGGCAGTTTAATGGTGGTATATGTGTCCCTAGGCTCACCTTGGTGTTTTCTAAATTGCCTAGATGTGATTTTTGTTTACCTTTGTTTGAGTCGCCTTTTACGACAAGCGAGAGGTATCGCTGCAGTGATATTCTTAACCCGTCCCTGCACGGAAGCTCAACAATATCCGGCAACATTTGTTGAACTTGTAGCCATTGTACAACACGCAATACGCAACTTGTATTCTTACCTAAGAACATGATTTCTTTATTAAAGCCGTTAGATCATATATAATTTATAAGCTTTTTAGACAGTTGCGGTTAGTCTATAATTGGGCATTATTCTTTTCACGAAATTACAGTTCTCCTTTTTCAGCGAGAATATAATAAACGCTTAACTCAATATAAAAATATCTTAAATGTCTTGACCAAAAGCCAAACTCAGGTGTTAGTTACAGATTTCATTTTCCATTTTTGCCGATCTGAAATTATATTTTATTCATCCAATATCAAGCTTGAATAGCATTAAATACTATCGAGTGATGACACCATACCATACCATTATCATAAAAAAAGATAAATATCAAAATGATAACAGTTATTTAATTTATTTAATCTATACTTCTTTATTCCAATTTATATATTTAAAAATAATAAAATAAATTATGCCCAAACCAAAACAACACTCATCACAACATATTGCACATTAGATGTATATGTTTTGAAATATATAAATGTATGTAATGTGATTTTATAATTCCACAAAAAAATAACCTTTTTTAAAAAAAAAAATTTCTTGAAAATATAGATATAGACATATTTTTCAAAAATTTGTTATTTCTTCAATATTTCTAAATGATCCTGTTTCGGGCCAGATAAGACACGAAGCAAATGCTGATGGTGGGCTTGATGAGCCAACAATATTTGGGGTTACTTGAGCCCCGAAGCTAATGCTGGTAGTGGGCTAGATGAGACCCAGATGATGTACTCTACGGCTCTATTTGTTGTGTTCGTCGATTGTTGGGAAACCAAAAGATTACAATACTTTTTGTGTCAGCTTAAAGTACTTAATTGTTGCTTTAATTTACCTGTTATAATTTTAAAGATTTTCTGGACTTAGTACATCCTTTTATTCCTTTCTAGCAATTTGCTCCGAAGACTGCTTTCGATTTTTACTTCTGACATATTAGACTATACGTACACACTTCACCCAAAATATATAAAAAGAAAACTAACAACAGGTGTTTTTTATTATACCATCCAGATCTTATCCGGATCATGGTTTACTTGTATTACAATAACAGCACGTGATCCAGCTCTTGATCTGGATCAATTTCAAGATCCGAGTTTGAGTGGAAGTGAGTTTACACTATTTCCCACTGGTTTCGCATCCAAATTAGGATAATCATTGCCTGATAAACATATAAAATTGTGGCTAGGATTTGGTTAAACAGTTCCCGCTTCCGTATCGAGTAATTGTACTCATAATGCTATAATATGTGTATTATCTTACATTTCTAAAACTCTTGAGTCTATTGGGGAAATATTACCCCCGATTGCTGTATATCGATAAAAATTATTATCATCAGCATTTATATCGATCCTATCAAATTTGAATGAAAAGAAACATTTTCTTTGATATGGCAATTCCACACTTAAATTTCAAAGATTGTTTTTATTGTGAAGTGGAAATGGAACAGGTGGACAAAAAAAGGTAAACATGTATATTCATTTAAATTTCGACCGAGAAATCTGTTACTTCTTCATGCTTTCTTCACTGTCCGTGTCACTTTCCAATAACCACTGTAATACAAATATTAACCATTTAAATTCAACAAATAAACGCAATTTACCTCAATAGCAGCTGCTTCCATCTTCAATTTGTTTGTTTATTTTGTTTTCAAATGTCAGATCTTTGACAGGACTGAACAAGGCAAATGTCAAGCTGGCTATTCGTTGATCTGTAGTGTTTTATTATGTCCCATGATCCTGAGTGGATCATGTGGCATAATAAAATACACCTAACAATAAATATGAGTATAAAACAAAGTGGAGGTTATTTAATTCGTTCGAGGAAAACTCACTGCTCAAATATTCGTATTGCAGTCTTTATACTCGTATAAATAGATCCTTATTTGATATTTTTAAGCTATATTTAATTTTATTTAAATATACATTAATTAAGTACTATTTAATTATTTTTCGAATGATACGGAAAAAAGTTAAAAGTTAAAAAAGTTAAGTGAATCTGGCTTGGAGCAAAAGTTCTGATGGGTCGATCAGCTTCTCTTCCTCCGAACGTATTTTCCGTCCACACCGCAATATACAAATATGCAAGAAGTAAAGATACTTATTTTCTAATTACTATGTCGGTCCAGTTTCACGAATGATGAATCGTACCGTAATACCATAAATCGAAAAATTCGTAATATCGAATTAAACACTTTTTATTTGTGAAGAAACGCTAAATAAATATACAAATATTGGTTAAATTCATATTTAAGTCCATTTATTTATATACCATAGTTAATAAAAACCTAATAAAAAGAAGAACTTCAATAATGAGGTTTTAATTTAAAAAAATCATTAATAAATCTTTGTTTTTGTGAGCTTTGGACTCAACATTTTACAGCTTTCCCCTGAAGACTTACTAAAACAAAATGCTGGAATGCTCAAAGTTGAAGCTCTTTACCGTGCCCGAATGCTAAACTTTTCGAACAGGGTTTAATTCTGACAATCCAGCATATTCATCATTGTCAATATTGATACCATCAGTTTCCGAACTTTCGCTCGTACAATTATATTTTATCACAACAGTTTCAGCAAGTTTTCGCTTAAATGAATTAACAAGATCGAATCAATAAGATTGCGAATTCCATAACGCTTCTCAAATTTGGTAAATCAACCACTGCTTGCAGAAAAATAGTATATTTTTGTGAAGGTCTAAGGCCTTGGCTTAAAAATGTTTGTGTTTATGGAAATATGGCTCCCACGTTGGGTAATAAACCATTTATATAATGCAGTTTCCATCTTTGTGAATTCAGCCTTTTTCAACGAAAGTCGGCGAAACGATCCGCTGTGCGTATCTCTCAGTTTTTTAAGAATTTTTCCTTTCATTTTCTCTTATTGTATAAATAGTTGGTGTAAAATTCTTAGCAAATTAAATACAAAACAAGGACGATTCTTTTACGCATTTAGTATTTATTTCACAGACTTCTCAAATTAATAAGAAAAGATAGATTAATAAAAATTAACTTTAAAACGCTTTTTTCCCTCCTGACCGTCGATTTCAATTGGTACATAAGTAAGTGGCCGGGAATTTACTACTATTTCTACTTCGGACATCATACTGAATAAGAGTTCATCGCTGGGGTTGTTCGTTAGCGAAATTTCAGCAAGCGTCATCTTAACCGAGCGTACTAGGCGTTCCCAGCTTCCTCCCATGTGTGGTGATTGCGGAGGTATGAAGTTCCACTTGAGCTGCATTTCAAATTCCTTTGCCATGGTAGCCATATTCAATCCCTTGATCGCCATTTTCAATTCTTCGCTGGCCCCTCGAAAGTTGGTTCCATTGTCAGAAAAAAGCTCCCTCGGCATGCCTCTTCCCCATGCGAAGCGCTTTATTCCCAAGATACAGGAGTCACTGGTGAGGCTGTGTGTGATTTCAATGTGAATGGCGCGGACTGTAAGGCAGGTGATCAACATACCCCATCTCTTTTCCTTATGTCGTCCCACCTTAACATATAGCGGGCCGAAGTAATCGACATCGACGTATGAGAATGGACGAGTACATGGCATAAGTCTTGCTGCAGGTAGCTGACCCATTATCGGAGGTTTCGGGACCACACGTTTCCTTTCACAATATCTGCAGCTTCGTCGACATTTCTTTAAGACCGCTCTTAGGTGTGGAATGTAATAGACTTGTCGCATCTCATTGATTATTGTTTCGTTATTCGCGTGGTAAAAACGAACGTGAAAGTGCTGAACGATGAGATTTGTTATATAGTGCGACTTCGGAAGAATCACTGGCCGCCTAACTTGATGACCTACATTTGGCGCAGCATCTATGCGACCTCTGACCCGGATGACTAAGTTCTCATTCATATATGGCGATAGTTTGTATAATGGGCTTGACTTATTCAACTCTGTGCCTCCATTACAAAGCAGACGATATTCTTCTTCGAAGCCTTCTCGTTGACATATTCTATATATGTTAAGTAGCATTCTGCTTGGAAACGCTTTGTCTCTGAAAATAAGTCAGTGTTCTTCACTCTGCCTTTTTTGCATTTGATTTGGATAAAACGAAACACGAATAGGATTGTGCGCAAGAGTCTATTCCATTGTGAGAAGCGTTGATAGTCAATTAATGGAGTCATTTTGATAGACGTCTGTATGGTGTAGCATATTTTCATCTCATGATCATGAATACGCTTGTGGCCACTCGCTTGAGAAAATTAGGTACGTCGAACCATCTACTATTAGGACGAAAGTCGTCCCAGTTCTTTTGCTTGGTAGCATCGTCAGTTACATTATCTTTGGTGGACCCACTTCCAATCTTTTTCGTTCGACCCCTCGAGGATTTCACCAATTCGATGAGCTACAAATTGCTTATATTTTCTATATGGAGAAGTTATCCAACACAAAACGATTCTGGAATCTGTCCCGAAGTATGTCTCGTTAATGGTGATCGAGTGATTTTTTAAAATAGTCTTTGCAAATCTTACACCCAAGACAGCTGCTTCGAGTTCCATACGTGGTATCGATATACTGATTAGGGGGCCTACCCTGGTTCTGGCACCCACCAAAGCGCATTCCGTACGTGTTTCGGAAGAAGCACGGAGGTATGCTACAGCAGCAAATGCGGATTGCCCAGCGTCAACAAAAACATGCAACTGCACCGATGTTCTTGCAGTGAACGTCAACTGTGAGAGATACGGTCTTTGAATACTCATTTCTCGTACTATTGGAATGAGGCCAAGCCATTTTTTTCCATATCTCAAAGTGTGAATCGGAAATTTTGTTGGTACCACTCGATCGATGAACGCCATATGTCCCGGATAAGTAACTTTAATATAATTGTAAAATGAGCTACCAGTCCCAGAGGATCAAATACGCTCATCAAGACTTTTAGCACTTTCCTCTTTGTGGGAATAGTATTGCCTGCCATAATGTCCTGCTTCAATTTAGTCTGTTTGAGCTTAAATGCAAACCTGTCTACCTTAGGGGTCCACCACATACCAAGCAGCTTTTCTTCGCTGTCACCAATATTCAATCCTATGAGACACTTGCTGACACTAGAAGACACTCGAGGGCATCTAATACCTTTGATGAGTTCGAGAGAAAGATCCAGATCTCAAAACCACCTTGTTTATGAATATAGATTACTACATCTTTGGAAAGCTTTATAGCCTCTTTTTCGTTATCGACGCTATCAAGGTAATCATCTATCTAATCTAATCTAATGGTTGTTAATAACAGCTTCAGCCGCCCTAGGATATCTTGCGGCAAATCTTTTGGCATTCTCATTCTTTATATATTGTGCACAGTAGGGGGAGCAGGTGGCACCAAAGGTCATGACCTTCATTTTAAACTCTTCGATCTCTCCCGTCTTCTCATTTCGCCATAAAAATCTTTGAGCGTCTTGATCTTCTTCCAGGATTCTGACCTGGTGGAACATCTCTCGGATATCCGCGACGAGCGTGATTCTCCTCTCTCTGAAACGAAATAATACAGCTATCAGGGCTGGAACTTCGTCCGGACCTGTGAGGAGTACTGAGCTAAGAGACACCCCTTTTACCTTCGCTGCTGCATCCCAAACCATACGAATCTTATTCGGTTTATTTGGATTACGCACTAGAAATATGGGTAAATACCAAATTCGTCTACTCCTGTCAGAGGCCTCCGCTGAGCTGAGCTTTGCGGCGTAGTTTTCCCCAATATAATCCCTAATCTGTGCGTTGACAATTTTCTTTCGAGACGCAGCAATCTTTTCTCGGTCATCTGTCTGCTTTTGGGAAGTGTGATCTCATTATACTCCCATAAGAGGGGGACAGCATATCTTTCACCGTCGAATATCGATTTTTCTTCAAGCAACTGCCTAGCTCGTTCCTCAATAGTAGAGACTGGCTTCCGGATACTTGTTATTCCCGCCGTATCAATGGAGAAGAAACTTTTCATTAGGTTGTATATACTCTCATTTGTGTTCCTCTGACATTCACATATGTGGTAATGGTGGCCTACCCTAGCTCCGTCGAGTGGACCAAAAACAGTCCAGCCTAGTCTTGTTTTTATGGCAACGTTGATCCGCCGCACCTTCAATCGCTTTAAGTGGAATTCCTAGCCACCAATGCTGTAGCCCTATAAGTAAGCGTGGTCTTGCATTTTCATATGATGTTAGTGGTACATTCTTTAAATATTTGTTATTTATTTAATATTTAGCAAGGAGTTTTATCGCATTTATCGATTGTATTGGAAGCTCCAACGATTTCACGGTATGAACATTCATCAAAGGGAATCTTTTTGAGTCAACTGGTGCCGACGCACCTCATTCCTATGGGTGTTTCCTCTCCACTTAAGGCACAAAGGCTCGACTTTACCTTCAACGTTCAGCAGTTGCGCAAGTTCCTCATTAATCAGTGCAACCGAGGATCCATCGTCCAAGAATGCAAATGTTTCCAACTCCTTTCCCCTAGAGTACTAGTAAACTGGAAGAATATTAAACAAAAGTGAGCCCTTTCGCTGACCATTCGTGGTGCAACTCAGATGTGTTTTGATGGCAGAGTTGTTGTTACTGTCCCCGGAAGCTGCTCTCAGCGTTGATGTTCTGATTTGTGCAACATTCTGTGATGTCTGAACGCGCAACCATTAATACCGCAGGTCTGCTTGGATGGACACCTTTGCCTACCATGATAACGTAGGCACGTACGGCAGAGAAAGTTTCGCTTGATAACTGCCCTTATTTCCTGAACGGTCATACCCAAAAAAAGTTGGCATAACGGAAGTAACTGGCAGTCTCTATCACAGGCCGAGCACCTTCGCTCCCCTCTTCTAGGAACGGAACTTTCTTCTTTCTCGTGAATGTTAACAAATCCCCTTGGCTTCTTGTTCTCTTTACTCTGTGAACGATCCGACGCTGATATAGTAGCTGTGACTTCAGCCGCGAAAGCCAATTGCTAAATATATCTAGATTGGTACTATCTGGTGGAAGACGGCGCTTGTAAATTCCCCAATCCAACCTCATTTGTGTGGGTAGTCTATCAAAGAGCTTCTGTAACAAGCTGGGATTATTTAGGTGCGAGTTGAGACCGGCTGACTTTATAGTGCCGCAAACATTAGCTACGGATATGGCAAAGTCTATGATGGTGTGAAGCTTGTCAGGCTTGGGCGGTTGCTCGCTTCGGATCTTGTCTGGATAATCATTTCGGGGCGGCCGTATAGCATATGCAGAGTCGAAATGACAGTAGGAACTTGGTCCAGATGCAATAACTGGAGTCGTACCTTTTCGAGAGCTTGCCCGGTAAGACAACGCTGCAAGCGATGTAGATTTCGTAAGAGCTATATGCGCACATCTTTGAGGAGTTCTCATACCAACTTATAAATAGCGGCCATTCTTCCGGTCGACCTGAGAAATTGACATACTCCTTCGACATTATCTGTCTGGCGGCCATTTGGTTTTTAGTCAGATTTGATATTGGCGAAGAATCTGGTGGTATTTCGGTGTTTTTTACGCTCGAGTGTGGCAAGGTGAACTTTGGTTGGATTGTTACATTTTATGTTTCCCTACAGTGAACCTTTGTACAGAGTGGTACTGATTTGTTTACCCAGTCTTCAATACGTACGTCTTGTACCGACCCGTCGCTCTCGGAATATTCATCATCGTCGCTGGCAACCTGTTCGAGAATTTCGTACTTTCTTTTGATGTAATCTTGTTCGCGTTGCTCTCGAAGTTTTAATTCCTCTTCCAGTTTTTTTAACTAGCAGATCAGCTTGTTTATGGGTTGACTGCTTGGAACTGCCCTTTGGTGCGGACTTTCGAGGTAAATGATCTTTGATTGGATTTGCTCCGGACTTTGTGGAAGAGTGTAAGGATATTGATTTTGTATTATCGTTTTTCCCGGTAGTCGGATACATAGGCGGTCGTTGCGGCAAGGGGATATGGCTGGGATTTGTATTTTGCGGGAGGCTGGAAGGGGGTTGTGTTTTAGACTGACAAGGCCACGTGTCGCATGTTTTTATGTTTTCATTTACCTTGGCGCATGCGTAGTGGTACCATTTGGCGCAAACGTCGCATGCTACCATGTTGTCGTAGGCGTCGGATTCGGGACATACGGCACAGTTATAAAGTGTAGAGGGATTGGCGTTTGGTAAATGTGACATTTTCACTTACCTAGGCTTCCTTTGGCTTATGGCTGTGAACTCGGCAGATGAGCAGATGGCAGGCGGGGAGGATGTTGTGTTGTCGGCAATTGATGACTGGACAGCTGTTGATCCTGTAATACACGATGATCTTGATGGCTTCAGGCCGTGGTGTATTGTACTACGAAGTTCGGCTTTTTTTGCACGTTGATCGCTTCAAACGAACACGTGCAGTTCATGGAATATGATCAATCCTACGTTGGTCGCTTCAGGCGACGGCGTCCCATGTGGTGGCTTCAGGTGGAGCACACAGAGCGTGCAAGGGATATGATCGGCGATCCCACGTTGGTTGCTTCGGGCGACGGGGGTGATCGATTTACTTGGCCGAGTCAAATACGCTTTAAAGAATGTGAAATTCTTAGCAAACTAAATACAAAACAAGGACGATTCTTTTACGCGTTTAGTATTTATTTCACAGACTTCTCAAATTAATAAGAAAAAATAGATTAATAAAAATTAATTTTATTGCGCTTTTATTCGTCTTCCTCGTGCCAAGTTTCTTCTTTTTTCCCTCCCGGAAACGGCCCTATTACATTTTTTAGGTGCTGTGCCTGCCCATCTGTGCGTGTGCTGCCAGCTTCGTAACAGTTGGTTTATGAATTCCAAATTCAATAGAAATAGGGATTCCTCTATTGCAATCATCAATGATTTTCACTTTGTGAACGTCTCCAGTGAAATGGGTTTACGAGACATTTCATAAGAAACTCACCTTTACTACTACTAAACACCAAACACATACACACTTCTTTCTAAACACCACAACACAACACGACCGATCTCTACCGACCTTTGTAAACGAGTTTGAATGTAATGTGTGCGATCCCAGGTTACAAACGGAAGCAGAGCTAAAAATGTCCCTTTTTTGGATTGTCAAATAGTCACGGGCAATTTGGAGGAAATATTTGAAAATCATTTATTTCACCGACCATTTGCATTTAAAACCTGGAATCGACCACTATTAAGTGAGTAAAATTGTAATTCACAAACATGAAATAACAGATGTCATTTTAGAAAAATAAACGCACCTAATTATATAAGCGAAAAGAAGAGCGCGTTTTATTCCACGGTCGATGCTTCCAAGTGGCAGCAATATACGTTTTTTACTTTCGTTATATAGGGACACCAATGCATTCGAAAAATGTGTTCAGACGAAAAACAAGTGTGGAAATTGCTGAACATTTTCTGAATTAGTTTTCATTAATAAATAGAAACAAACAAAATTAATGATATTAACAAATTACTGCAACACGAACATTTCGTATACAAAACGAAAAATGAGCGGATGAAGAAAAAAGAGGATGTCGAAAAAGAGCCAAACCTCACGAGGCAGTGTGTTCGCCTCACGGAATGACATTTGAAAGGGGAATTGGAAAAAGAGCCATGCTTCACGAGCTAACATGTGATAGCCGACTAACTGAAACATCAACAACTTAACACAGATCATCAGATGTCAAGAACATGTCAACAACATTGAGCAGGGTAAAGCAGGGATGAGCACTTTTTTTTTGTAATTACACAGGTACTCTTATTAATTGAATAGGCAGCGTGACAAATGTGTGTCGTAAGGGAGAGAAACAAGTCTTACCCAGAATCAGTTCGTCAATTCTCTAACGGTGAAATAATGATTGTTACATTTTGCCTTTCCTTAATAAGATAAAACTTTTTCGCTTTATTTTGGTTACCAGATACTCACACTTTTCTGGTCAATTGTCACCTTTTGAAATTGTTAGGTTTACATCCCGTTATATCCTTTTTCAAGTACTCTATCGAGGAGTAATCCCATAAGGAAATGTTCTGGAGGTTAGCATGAAAGATGTTCTGGGTCGTCTGGTGATGGACTATTGAGGTATGCCCTGCATAGGGTCAACATTTTCACGAACTCCTCAAATGTAAAAGTATGGCGACTAATTCCATTCACTGGTTTAACGCTAATTATTATAGTTATAAGTATAGCAGCTTCATTTTGGATATTCTGAAACACAGCCAGATTAAGAGTACCGTGGTCTATCGAACAACCATCATAAGCGCGTGAGCTGTTCACCCCTGTAAAATCCATTGGATAGCGCGTCATAATCGAAGGATCTAGATTAACGGATGACGAAACACTACTAAATATTGATTAGTGATTATTTGATGATGTCCGATTACTTAATTGACCGCTGCTGTGTAACGGTATAAATATTATATAAATACATTGACTGGAAGCAACAGGATTGAGGATACCCTACGCTGTTTATTTGAAATGTCAATGTGTATGAACGCCCGGCAGATGTGAAAAATCTATTAAAATAAAGAAAAAATAGAGTTTCCTTAATAAAATTAATTTATTTTTCCTATTATTTTAATTATAGGAATATAAAATATATCTTAAATTTTTTTTTTTTTTTATACATATATCTTACACTCCGTGCAGGGACGGGTTAAGAATATCCCTGCAGCGATACCTCTCGCTTGTCGTAAAAGGCGACTAAAACAGAGGTAAACAAAAATCACATCTAGGCAATTTAGAAAACACCAAGGTGAGCCTAGGGACACATTCATATACCACCAGCATTTGATTGGCCTCAGAGATGAAGTAATCCCAAACCGGGAAGCCTGCCCGGTCAAACCGGCGGACCCCACAAGCGGACCAGTAGGAATACAGTTAAGTGGGAAGGTTATAGTCCTACACTTCTGACCATAACAACGCCGGAAAAAGGAAAAGAAGAAGAAGATAAAGTATATGTATCTTACGGAGCTACGGGATAATAGGTACTTGACCTATCTACTGGGATTTCTGTAATGGTAGAAAGCTTAATTGAGTTTTAAACTTAAACAATATATTTTCAGTTATTAATTTTATTTTTACTTTACATTTTAACAAAAACAAAACAAATTCAATACTGCAATGTCACAACGTAAAAATAAGCAAATAAAAGAAGTGTAAAAAATTATTTTATTGATAGTAATATCTGGTATGCCCTTTTGGTCTTTAACAGTTTTAAGCCGGTTGGGAAATGATTCCACTAATTTCTTGGTGGTTGCACAAGGTGTTATTGCCCATTCCTCAATTAAGGCGGTTTTCAAATCGCCCATCAGATCCAAATATATTAAAATATCCATATTTGTCGAATAGTTTGTGTGGAACAAGACTTTCCTATCATATTCTCCATCTCACTAGCCAGTGTATGTACATATGTAGGTGCCGATAACTTGGGGTTTTGTTCCTTTGCGAACTTAAAACGGCAATCTCAATTTTTTAATTAATGAAAGACTTTTTGCGTGCGACTCTTTCGTGTAAACCATTATGTCTAAGAATACGTCGAATAGTTTGTGTGAAAAAAGTCTTTCCTATCATATTCTCCATCTCACTAGCCAGTTTAGGTGCCGAGAATTTGGGGTTTTGTTTAATGTTTTGTATAATATACCGCTCATCGGAGGCACTACATATTTTATTTCGGACATTTCTTCCTTTATTTGTAACACGATTCTCGAACGCAAAACGGTGTGTTACGTACAGTGGCGAGCAAAAATGAGTACATGTTGCAGAAATTACAGTAAAATTAATGAATAGTTTATTATTTCATTTAAAGTAATTAAAAAAAAATTACATTTTAATTAAAATAACATACTTCACTGTTTTAAACAAAAAAAAAACATAACAATTGTAATAAAAAAATAAGTAAAAAAATAAAAACGTTGAAATAGGTACATATGTATTCATTTTTGAACGTTTGTTATTTGTGACGTGTTTCGTGGAGTTTAATACTTCGTCCATAGATCTTTGTTTTTGATAACATTTTGCATTCGCTTAGGCATGCTTTCTACTAATTTTTCGATATATTCATGAGGAATTTTCGTCCACTCTTCTTGTACACGAATCCATAACTCACTCCCCTTCTTTTCTCGTTCTTTCACAACTCCCCTATACAGAACTTTCCCCCCATTGTTCGATTCTCTCACGATTTTCACAAAGCCAACTTCCGTCAAATCAATGAATATGTCAATAATGTCCCTTTTAATTTCAACAACCTTACCGTAAATGATGCCATATTTATATTCTACAAAGGAATATTTAATTCCTTCTCCCTTTATGTACCCTTTTCTCGACATAAAACCTCCTCCACCTCCCCTCCATGGTATAATCGGAGGCTCCGTTCTTTGAGAAACAAACGGAACAAGCTCTGGACAACTTTCCTTCGTACTCAATCCCCAAATGACTTCTCGAACTATTTCGGTACTTACCTGCATTTTGTACAGCTTTATAAATCTCTCTTTCACTACTTAGTTGAGACGCAAACCAACCTTATAAATAATCCCAAGTCCTTCTTCCAATTCGTTAATCACAAAAGAAAATCTGATGGCTATCCAAACTCACTCTCCTTCAATAATGAAACTTCCAATGATCCTCATTACATCGCCAACCTTTTTGCCACATTTTTCAATCAAACTTTTACCCATGATTCCTTTGCACCCGATCATACCTATTTCAACTATTTACCAAACTTCTCCTTTGGACCATTTCTCCCTCGTAGTGTCGACCCCGTTATCATCGAAGAACGATTAAAGCAACTTAACGATGAATTCACCCCTGGCCCCGACGGCCTTCCAGCTATATTTTTAAAAAAATGTTTCTCCTCCCTTTCTCTACCTCTCTCAAAAATCTTCAGCCTATCCCTTTCCCAAGTTGAATTTCCCCGGATATGGAAAACCTCTTTTATAACACCTATACACAAAAAGGGTCCGAAGAATGACATTAACAACTACCGTCCCATTGCCAAACTGTCTCATATACCCAACATTTTCGAAAGTATTTTGTATGATAACTTAAGTTTTCAATGCAAGTCTTTAATCTCCCCCAGACAGCACGGCTTCCTTAAAGGCAGGTCTACAACCACAAACCTTATTGAAGTCGTTTCCTTCACCCTTTCAGCCTTAGAAAATGGCAAGGAAGTCGATGTTATCTCAACTGACTTCAGTAAGGCCTTCGATAAAATTTCACACAGATTAATACTCTTCAAACTGTCTTCTCTTGGCTTTGAGCCCATCTTATTAAAGTGGATTTCCTCTTATCTGGAAAATCGCAACGACAGCGTTCGCTTTAGATCTGCCCTCTCTAACCCCTTCCTTGCTTCCTCCGGTGTCCCCCAAGGCAGTCATTTAGGCCCGCTTCTTTTTATCCTCACCATTAACGATATTGAAATGGTTATCAAACTTTCCCACATCTCTCTATATGCCGACGATGCTAAACTCTTTAAGATCATTTCCTCAGAACATGACTCTTCCCTTATTCAATCGGACCTTTTCCACCTGGTGCTCCAAGAACTGCCTGGACCTTAACATTTCAAAGTGTAAATCTATTACTTTCTCCCGCAAACTTAACAAACCCCCTCTCCGCCTCTACTTTCTCCATAATCAACTCCTTTCTACCGTTCAGGTGATCCGTGATCTTGGGGTATTATGCGACCAAGAACTCAATTTCCTTGCACATATCAGCGATATAATTCTTAAGGCCAATTCTGCACTCGGCTTCGTGAAACGATGGTCTAAAGAATTTTCCAATCCCTACGTCACTCGGTCTCTTTACATAACCTTTGTTCGCCCTATTCTCGAATACGCGTCTCAAGTGTGGTCTCCTTACTATCATTCACATATTTCCAGAATTGAGAGTGTCCAACGTCGTTTTCTCCGTTTTGCTCTTCGCGGCTTACCCTGGGACAATCCTCTAATCCTACCTCCCTATCAAGATCGCCTTGAACTTATTAATTTGAGCTCGCTGGAAGAACGAAGAAGAATATCCGACATCCTTTTTATCCACCGACTCCTCTCAGGTACCATCGACTGCGCGTCCCTTTATAACTCTATCTTTTTTAACACTAACCCTCGTAATACACGAAATCCACGTCTCGTACCTCCTATAGCTCCAATGAACCTATCTCCCGTATGCTGCGGAATGTTAATGCGAAAAACTGTTTCGACTTTAACATCAGCACTCCTTGTCTAAAACTCCATCTCACTCGCCATCTTTCTTAGTCTCTTAGAATGTAAGTTAAATTAAGTATGTAGCTTGAATTAAGCACAATAAAATGGGGGTATAGCCCCCACCAAAATCAAAATCAAAATCGAATCACTCGTGTTTTTAGGAGGATTGTCATACTGCGCCAGCTTTCTTTTAGCTATGGCCCACAAATTCTCGAAAGGGTTTAGATCGGGGTCTTGTGTGGGCCATTCAAGAGTGTGAAATAATTGCTTTCCAAGCCAGTTTTGTACAATTTTCGCGGTATGTTTAGAATCTCCGTCTTGTTGAAAAATTATTTCTTCAATAAGATAGGCGCACTCGTCAACAAATTCCAGTAGATTGTCCCGCAAAATATCGAGAAATTGCTCCTTCTTCATAATTCCTTCAATCCTCACTAAAGGGCCAATGTTCCACCATGTGAAACAATCCCCCACATCATCAACTCCACCGTGCTTCATGGTTTTCTTTACCTGCTACTTTTGTAGGATAGGTTTGGTATCCGCAGTCAAACAAAATGACCGCGCCATCTGGTATATTAACAATTTCAGCTATTTTCCTACGAGAAACCTCTACTTATAGAGGACCATCCCTCGGTGCTCAATTTCTGTGCGCTTTCCGATCGTCGTAACACGTGATTTCTTCATAAAAACTAACCAAAACCAATAACTCTCCAAAACGAATGTAACAACTAATAGATAGACTCAACAAGGACCGTTATCCTCAATTCGGTGCCATCGCAGATGTTACTTAAACACAGTGTTAAGTTAAAATTAATTAATTAAACTATTTTGTTTAAGTTTAAGTCTCAATTAACCTTTCTAGGCTTTTACTTTGTTGATAACTTTTTTCGTTAAGAAGCTATACTCATTTGAATTTGTAAATGAGCTGTGATCCACTGTATATCTATGGTCTATGTTTTTGTTTTGTAAAATTGCAACTCTCGCAGCTCTTACATCTTCTCGTATAAATTGGACTATGCAATCGAAATTCAAATGTAAAAAAAATAATATATTAATACATAATTCACTCACTTTTGGTTTGAATCGGTCGATTGTGCTCAATGCAGCAAACGTTGTGGACACGTATAAAACATTTCACTGCACCCTGCACTTTGATCATTATTGACTTTTTGTTTCTTTTTGGTCACTTGATCGTCACTGTCACTCATATTACGATTTGATAATATTATACAATAACTGTTTCGAAATCTTTAACCGCTTTACAAATGTTGTGTGTATACAAATGTTATACGTGTCAAGTATACTAAGCTATACACAGAAACGCAGTTCTCAGAGAGAAGTAACAAAGTGTATAGCATACGCGCGCGCACACACAAAGAAGTCGACAGCGGTGGCGTAGTGGGGGCATCGTGGCACGACAGCGTCATGCCGTTTGCTGCTACGGCATAGATGTTTCACATCGAAAAAACTCGTAAATCACAATTATAATTCAGGCATACGTAACAATCTTCCCCACTAAATTTTGCTGTGATAACGAATAACTGGACAACGCACTCTCTTCAATCTTCTAATCTCTTGTTCTCGCCTCTCTTTGTTGCGACGTTGCCAGGATCGTCATCAATATTCACACCGACATCTCTCCTCTCCTCTATCCGTCTCCGTCTTTCAAGCTTGCGTCCCTCGTCATTCTCTCGCTTTCTCGTCCTCTAAAAGCCACGGGTTGTTCCTCTAACCGACCGGTTACAAATTGTTAAGAAATATTACCTTCAACAAATGATGAATGGCGAAAGTACTTTCGATAAGAAATTCCCTCCACTTAAACTTAATAATTAAAATGCCCCACTCGCTGAGTAACTTATCCAAATTTCCATTTGTATTCTTTGTTTTGATAGTAGGGAAGTTGAACTAACTCTCCAACTGCAAAATTCCGCTTACCCTCGTGAGTCCTCTTATTCTCTTCCGCGTGTGTAGACTTCAGCAAGTCAAGTCCAGTTAGAAAATTAAATTTAAAAACCGGCAAAGGGGATATCTTCGCGATCGGACGTTTAAAAACACCTCTCTCCGTTCTTATGGTCACCACGCGCGTTAGACCATCGATGCCCGGATGCACCTCGATTATGCGCGCTCGTAGCCACGATGCTGGCGGAAGGTTATCTTCCTTGACGAGGACTATGTCCCCAATTTTAATATTGGGCTGTGCTGAAGCCATTTGGGTCGATGCTGTAATAAATGAAGGTGCTCCATTGCTTCCAAAATGTTTGATATTTGACATCTGCCTCCCAGAGGCCTCTAAAATGTGGTGACGCTGGTGGGTTGAAGTGCCATTTAGTGTTTTGATTGGCGAGGAATTTCGCAACTTCAGCCGACCACTCGCTGGAAATATACTTGCTGTTCCTTTTTAGTTCATTCACCGCTCCTTTGAAGTTGGTCCCGCAGTCACTGTAGATGTTGGAACAGATTCCTCTTCATGCTACAAATTTGCGGAATGCTGCTATAAATGCTGCTGCGGTGAGGTCGCTGACTACTTGAATGTGTATCGCCTTCGTTGCTAGACAGATGAAGACAGCTATGTACCCCTTCGTCATCCTATTGCTCGTCCACAGCTTTATTTCTATCGGGCCTGCATAATCCACTTCCGTGTTGGTAAACGGCCTCGAAACTACGACTCGTTCTGTTGGAAGGTTTCCCATTGGTGCATTTTTGCATTCTATCGATGGCATCGGATGCATCTGTGGATTGTGGACTTGACCAACCGCCTTAGGTTAGTGATCCAGTATTGGCTTCTGATCTCTGCCAACATGATCTGTTGTCCACCATGCAATGTACGTTGATGTACATACCTCGCTTACGATCAATTTTGAGAAATGATGGAGGTCTTTAAGGATTATTGGCTTAAAGGTATAAAGGAGTTAGTTAAACGTCCCCCTACGCGTAGAAGCCCTTGATTATCAAGCGAAGGATATGACTTCCCTTTCCTATCTTTGTTTTTTCTTTAAGTGATTTGAATTCGTTAGGAAATAGTTCACCTTGAACAAGCCTGATGAGCTGGGTTTTGGCAGCTCCTAGTTCTTCAAGTGTAATTGGATGGCTCTCCATTGACCTTCCATTTCTCTTGTTTTTAAGAAATTCGAAGTATCTTCGCCATATAGCTGCACTGCGTACAAGATGGTTCAGAGTTGAATAACGTTGAAGGTATTCACTATTTATTTATTTATTTTTATTTTAGGTATTTATTGTTAGTGATTGCACAGTGACAGATTACTTCTGAGGAATTTGCAGGTAATTGTATTAATTTAACTTTATGACCTAAAAATTGTAATTCCTTTCTTCTATTTTCCTTTTTAGTTTCCAATTGTGTTTCGCAAGTCATTGGTCCTGGATACTGCCGTGCGGAAAACCCTCTTAAGAATTGTGGCCCATGCCACCACATGTTGCTGTTTAGGAGTTCCTGTGGCAATAATCCACGTGAGCCAATGTCTGCTGGATTCTCTTTGGTGCCAACATGTCGCCAAGTGTTAATGGCTGTAAGTGACTGGATTTCACTGACTCGATTTGCCACAAAGGTTGTGCGGATTGCGGGGTTTCCCTTGATCCATGCGAGTGCTATCGTGGAGTCAGACCAAGCAAAGGTTTCAATGCCTTCAAATTGCATGGCCCGTTTTACCCGATGTAGAAGTTTTGCTACTAATAGCGCTGCGCATAACTCCAGCCGTGGTAATGATACGCATTTTGCTGCCGATGGAGCGACCCTGGTTTTTGCAGCTATCAGATGAATGTGCTTCTTTCCTTCATTTAAGATGCGAGCGTATATTACTGCGGCATAGGCTTTCTCTGAATCATCGCTGAAACCATGAAGTTGTACTTCCGATGAACTGCTGTATTGAATCCACCGAGGTATTTCGAGATTATGAAGAATTCTCAATCCTTCTCGCAATTCTACCCATTGATTTTTAACAGCTTGAGAGACTGGTGAATCCCAAGAATATTCCTTCAGTTGTTGAAGAATCAGCTTAGCCTTTATGACGCATGGAGCGATCCATCCCAGCGGATCGAAGAGACGCGCGATATCTGCAAGTATGGATCTTTTGGTAAATTCTTGGACGTCGGGTAAGTTGATTTTAAACGAGAATGTATTCTTAGCTGGATGCCACTTCAGAGGCAGATTTATTTCCCTTTCGTTTTCAGGAACCTGTTCCAGTACTCTTGCGGAATTACTCGCCCATTTGCGAAGAGGAAACCCAGCTGATTTGATAACCTTCAGAAGATCTCCTTGCAAAGTAATGGCCTCTGTTTCGTCGTTAGCTGCATAGATAAGGTCGTCGACATAAAAGGCCTCGGTGAGTACCTTTGCAACGTAAGGATATTCATTTTGAACATCTGATGCCAATTAATGCAACGTACGTACTGGTAAGTATGGTGCCGATGCAGTTCCAAATGTGACCGTTTTTAGGGCATATGTTTTCATTGGTTCGTTGGGATTATACCTCCATAGTATTAGTTGATATGGGGTATCTTCCTTCGACATCCATATCTGACGATACATCATACTTATGTCAGCCACAAATGCAGTCTTGAACTTTCTCCAGTTAGTGATGAGATCAATGATGTCTGCTTGCAATCGTGGCCCCACCATAACGCAATCGTTGAGTGATACACCATTCGACGTTTTGCTTGAAGCATCGAATACCACACGCAATTTGGTGGTGCTGCTCGACGCCTTGATAACCGCATGATGAGGCAGATAGTAGTGGTTGCCATTGTCCATGGATGCTGTTACCTCTTCCATTTGACCTAAAGAAGAGTATTCGCGAATACAATTAATGTACGCTTCTTGAAAGGCTTTGTTCGCCACGAATTTTCTTTCTATCTGAAAGAATCTTGCCATTGCAGCCTTCTTCGAATTTCCCAGGGTTGGGCGAATGAAGGGGGGTCGTACTTCGTATCTCCCATCTTCTTTCCGCTGTATTGTTTTGGAAAAATGTAGTCGACATTCTTCCTCCTCTGGTGACAATTTTCTGTCATTCAGATTTTCTTCAATCTCCCAGAACTGCCTAAGCTGGGCATCTATAAATTCGAAGTGGTTTTGGACAGCAAAACAAGTAATATTTGTTTTCGACATAGTTTTTCCTGTAAGAATCCACCCCCATTCTGTCCTTTATGCTACAGGAGAGCCACTAAGCCTTCTAAAATTATTGAAGAGTACACATCCGCCCCTAACAGCAAATCAATCTTCCCTGGAATATTGCAGGAGGGATCAGCTAATGGCAGATTCGACAAGTGATGCCATTCTTCTTGCAACGGATAAGTTGGTAGCGTTGCTGCAAGCACCGGTAATACGAATGCAGTGACATTCAAGGAAATGCTGCATTGGAAAATGAATGCAAACTAAAATTCACTTGGTAGTTGGTGCTGCCTGTTGGATTTTTTCCAAGACCTGTGATTTTAGCAGGCACATTTTGCCTTTTGAGCTCAAGAAGCTGAGCGGCATGCTCAGTGATAAACGAAGCCTCTGAACCAGTGTCTATGAAGGCCCTAAGAGTGCACTGCTTCCCATTTGATGCATACACCTTGACGAGTGCAGTTGCTAATAATATTTTTGAATGCATTTGGTTAAAATGTGCACTAAATTGCTGTGAAGTGCTTGGCTGATCAGTAGGAGAATTGAATGGATTGGGTTGAGGCAAAGGATTTTGAATATAATGGGAATGGGGACTGTATTGGTTTGAATTATGGTTACGGAATCGAGGATTTTGTTGAGTGGTTTGTAGTTGGGTTATATTTTGTCCAACTTGTGGTTCCTTGTGGAGTAATGTGTGATGTTTGAAACCACATTTTGGCACCTATTTTTGCTGTTGCATACCGCGGCATGATTCCATTTTTTTTGCTATGTCAGCTCTGGGTTCGACGTCCATTTGCAAGAACCTTTTGCAATGTCTCATCCCATGAGAAGCTTTGCACAGTCGGCATAGAAATTGTTTTCTTGGTTGGGAATTTAATTGGCAAGAAGCGGCTGTTTGTCGAAACGAATTTGGATTTGTAGTTTGTGAATGGCCATTCAATTGGGAAATATTTTCAAGTGAATTGAAACGATCTTCAATGATTGCCATGAATGTTTTGCAATCCGGGAGATGCTTGGAGGTGCCTTGCTTTTCCTCCCATTTCCTTTGTGTCTGTGGTGGCAGTTTTGAAAAATTAAATAAATTAAAATGGCATCCTATGTTTCGATTGTTATATTAAGGTTGCTAAGCGCGTGAACGCATTCATTGCTGGTGTCATGCAACGATTTTAGGCCAGCTGCAGTCTCACTGGTTAGTTTGTTCTGCTCTACTAGCCTTCTAATTTGGGTATTTATTAGTTTGCGTTCATTTTGATACCTATCCGTGAGAATTGCCCAAGCTGAAGCAAAACTCTTGGAATCGATTGGAAGGTGTTGAATTAATCGCCAGCTTCCCCACAAACCGATGTTTTCAGATACTGCAACTTCTGAATATCTGATAATTCATTGTTTTTTCGAATTAGTGTTTCGAATAAATTAAAAAATTCCGACCAATCTTCGAATTTGCCCGAGAAGGGATTGATATGAAT
Source organism: Merodon equestris (assembly GCA_958301585.1). NCBI lineage: Eukaryota > Metazoa > Arthropoda > Insecta > Diptera > Syrphidae > Merodon > Merodon equestris. The sequence goes on from OY284414.1 coordinate 50,098,477, forward strand.
TCGTTGAAGACGTACATCGGAACCAGAAGATCTGGTGGTGTTTAACCGAGACATGTCGATTGAGGCATTGTGTTCCTCCACTAACCGATTAGTCTCATCGTGCAACTGTCCGCTAAAAGTGAAATAGATTCTCTTGATTTTTGAGAATATTTCATCCTGCATGTATTTCTCTTTCATTTGATCAGCCGCATTCCCTACTATATTCGAATGTTCTTTTTTCGCCCTCTTGAACATTTCATCGAAGTCGACTAAACACGCGGTTAAATACCCCTTTGATTATCGCGATTTTCATCTTTTTTTAATTGTTCATAATCCCGACTAATTTCATTAAGAATGTCTTTTTGACATTCAACCGACTTTGATAACTTCGACATTATATTTTAAGAGTTAATCACAACACTTTTATTTAATATGCTTATTTTAGATTAAGAATATGGATTTGTTGAATAAATTTGTATAATTATTTGTAAAAATATTAAGAATTGTATTTGTAAAAGATTTATAATACATATTATTTAATAAAATAAGAAAAGTTATTCTTACTTTCTTTAATCCTTTGTTTAAATTTGCAAGTAGATCCATTGGATTTCTTCACAGTTGAGTCCACTGTTGGGATCTTTGACCGTTGAGATCCAACGTTGGTAGTCAACCGTTGGGAATCCACTGTTGGAGGAACACCGTTCTGATTGGAAATATTTTCTACCGTTGGGTACTGTGGCCGATAGAGCTTTCGTCGTATCGGAAACGTATATTTGCGCTGGATATGGTCATCCAGCTATACTTAACCCACAGTACACTTTATAAAAAAATACCTCACTCCGCTTCCGCTTCCTTGTGCTCCTTAGTTGAAGGACTTGATCACAAGTCTGGCTTTTCGTTGGGTACTGTGGCCGATAGACTGTCCGTCGATGATCGGAAATGTATATTTGCACTGGAGATATTTCTCCAGCTATACTTACTCCACAGTACACTTTGAAAATATATGTAAAGGGTCCGCCAAATAATTTTTTTTTTTTTTGAAAAAAACTACTGAATATTTTCTCAAATTTTTTTTTTTATTTGAAAGTACAATCCTTCCGGTTAATAATGGAAAATAATTTCATTCAAATGGCTGCCTCGGCTGGCCATGCAGTAGCCTACACGATCGGTCCAATTTTTAAGCACACTATCGATTGTGTGCAGCTGTATTTCACCAATGGCTTCACGAATAATGTCCTTTAAAGCGTCAATTGTCTCTGGCTTGTCGGCGTAACACTCATCTTTGACGGCACCCCACAAATAATAGTCCAACGGTGTCAAATCGCAGCTCCGAGGTAGCCAAACGACATCAGCTCTGCGGCTGATAATGCGATCTTCAAAAACAGGGCGCAAAACATCGAGTGTAGCTTCGGCTGTGTGGCACGTAGCGCCGTCCTGTTGAAACCAAATGTTGCCAATATCCTCCTCTTCAATTTTTGTGAACAAAAATTCGTTCAACATGGCCCGATAACGATCGCCATTGACTGTAACGGCCACTCCTTGCTCATTTTCGAAGAAAAATGGCCCAATTATGCCTCAGGACCAAAATCCGCACCAAACAGTGGCTCGTTTTTTGTGCACCGGCTTTTCAATGTATGCGTGCGGGTTTTCTGTGCCCCAAATGCGACAATTTTGCTTGTTTACATACCCGCCAAGATCAAAATGAGCTTCATCTGAAAAGATGATTTTTTTGGCAAAATCGGCATCTTCTGTAAGTCGATCGCAGGCCCACTTAGCGAAGCGAAAACGCATTGGATGGTCAGTTGGCTTCAACTCCTGAACCAATTGGACTTTGTATGGTGTCATACCAAGGTCTTTATGCAAAATTCGTCTCAATGATATCTCCGAAATGTTCAATTCTTGAGAACGACGGTGAATTGATGTTGATGGCGCTTCACGCACACTTTCTGCCGCAGCAGCAATATTCTCGGGTGTACGCACTGTTTTTGGCTTTTCACGCTTTGGTTTATCGATGAGGATGCCAGTTTCTTTCACTTTTTTCACAAGATAACGAACATACGGAGCTGACTGTGCTTCTCTTCTTCCAAAATCCGTACGCAATTTTCGCACACATTTTGCAACATTACCATGATTTTCAAAGTAATGTCGCAATATTTCCCAGCGTTGTTCAAGCGTATACACAACCATATTCGTTCAGCGGAAGGATAAAACTAATTATCTGTCAAATCAGACATGAGCTAAGTGTTACCATTCACGAAATAAGCACTACTTGAAAAAAAAAAGTTAGATGGCGGACCCTTTATTTTTTTTTTGGAACACCAAAATTACACACAAAAACAAAACCGGAAAGAAACACTATTTACTTTGATCCGGCTCGAAGGACCATATATTCCGGACAGTGTTGAGTGGGAATTCAAAAATGCTTAAACGGCGCTAATTAGAATATTCCACACTTAGGCGAGTGGGAATTTGAAATAATTGCGCCAAATACAACTAAATAAAATAAATCGCAGGATAAATTTAAACTAAACTTTATTGGTTGAGTTTATTTATTTATTTATTTATTTGTAGTAATTAAAATCATGTACATACAGCATCTTTTAAATTCGTAGTAGGTATTTGTGATAAACAATTCAAGAAGAAAGAAAAACAAAAAAGATAAAAAAGATAAAAAAGATAACATATAAATATAAAAATTAAAAGAAAGATACAGACAAGGTAGTTAACATAAATTTAACAAGTAGGATAGATTGAAAAATAAAAACGAGAAAAGTATTTAATAAGAAGAAGAAAGAAAAGAAGAAAGTGTTTTCCATCAATAATTTTCATTAAGATACTTAAATAATTGTGACTTGAAGGCGTTTGTGCAGCTCACTTGCTTGATGTTAATGGGTAGCATGTTCCACATCTGAACTGCATGAGCAAAAAATTGTCTTGATGTTACCAAATATTTATGTTTTGGTATAATAAGATTTAAAGAGCGTTGTGTCCTAGCGAACCGAATACTTTCGAAAAGGTATTCGAGTTCTTTAGTATTAACAATTTTATATAGTAACAGCAAGGTGCGATATTTTATTAAAGCTGTAAGCGAACAGCCTGTCATTTTTTTAGAGATGTGATCGTGCCTTTCGATGCCATAAATGTACCTAGCACAACTATTGTATGCCACGTTGAGTTTCCTGATCATGATCAAGTTTAGGGAAAAGTTCGCAACAATAGGTGATGATAGGTAGGATAAATGAATTCACCAGTTTAAGTTTCACATTAGATGGCAAATTTTTGGAGGTTGGACTTAGGCCCCTGAGTGCACCATATATCTTAGACACTATGCTGTTTACGTGCATATTCCAGCTGAGATTGGATGTGAAATGTATTCCCAGATTTTTTATTTTATCGACATATTCGATGGGGTTGTTATTAATAAGCAGAGGAGGTAAATTTGGTGCGTTTCTATCTCTATAGAAAATCAATGCTTTGGTTTTTGATGCATTAAGGTTAAGCATATTGTTTGTTGTCCAAGCGCAGATACGATTTAGATCGTCTGAAATAAGGTTCATTGCCGAGGTACATAAGGATTTGGGGAACATTGAACATCGTCATGGAACATCGTCGGCATATAAATGAAAATTACACGTCGAAAAACAATTATATATATCATTTATGTAACATGTGAATAAAAGGGGACCTAACACAGAACATCGCGGTACACCGGACTTCACACAAAAATGCGACAAACATTCGTTATCATAAAAAACAAATTGTGAACGATCTGAAAGATAAGATGACAACAGGTGACATAAGGACTTTCGACAATGAAATTGTTCTTCTAGTTTTTTTAAGAGAATTTCGTGATTTACACAATCAAAAGCTTTAGAAAAATCTAGGCAGACCATTTACCCAATCATATCACTGTCCATACCTGCCCGGATGTCTTCACATACTTTTAATAACGCCGTTGTGCAATTATGTTTTGCGGGAAAGCCAGATTGAAATTTAGTTATCAAGTTGTTATTGTCGAGATATTTTTTAAATTGTCCACTCACTATACTTTCGAAAACTTTGCTTAGGTACGGGAGTATGGCTATTGGGCGAAACTCCTTACCATCCAGAGATGATGTTTTGGGCAAAGGGATAATCTTGGCAACTTTCCAGCTTTTGGGGAAGGTGGAGGTAGTAATGATCGTATTCATTATGTGCGTGACTTGGTGCAGTATACACGGCAGGCGTTATTTAAGGAAAGTTGGGTGAATATCATCTGAGCCTACCGCTTTCGATTTTATTTTTAACAAAGTTAGTCCAACATCGACTTCATTTACTCCTGAGAGTGAAAAGGAGTATTCAACTCTATCTGTGCGGGAGATTGAAATGCTGTGAGTATAATTGTAAGTCGAGGATTGGGAAAATTTGCTATTGAGAGCTTCAAGGTCTAGATCGTTAGGGGCTGCAATTTTATTGGTGCTGATGCCCATTCGTCGCACATTTTTCCAAAAGCTAGAACTTGAATTGCTATTTGAAAATAACTCTGAATAGTGGCGGCGCTTATTTCGTCGAACAAGTGAAGTTACTGCGTTACGAGCAGCTTTGTACTCATTAAGAAGGGCAAGACATCTGAATCTCCTCCACCTAGAATATAGCAAATCGCGTTGCTTTATAAGCCTTAAAACTTCTCTAGTAAGCCAGGGAGCTGTTGTCTTATTGGTAATAGTTTTGATTGGCACATGTTTGTTAAACAGGTAGTGAATATTTTTATTGAAACAATTTATTTGTATGTCGAGATTATTTGTATTGTAAATTGGTGACCAATTTAAGCTCAGACAGTCCAAGAATAATGAAGCTACGTTCATATTAGAAAAATTGTAGATGGAACGGTAATTATCTTTGATTAAAGGGCTAGATTATTGGTGGAAATGAACACTAGATCATGATATGAGAAAGCCGGAGCAAAGATCTGATCATACAATGAAACAAGGTTACGTTTTGAGACAAGACATACATCAAGAAGCGAAGGATTGCGGCTGAGCATAAAATGTGTTGGCTGATGTATATTAACAAAACTAAGATGGAGAGACTCAACCATTACTATGAATGGGATATTATTAGCTTTCAGTAAATTCAGATTTAAATCGCCAAGGACTACGATATCTGTATACAGTGGAGCCAGCCTCTCTAGAATATCACGAGGCAGGGAATAATTGGCCACATTTGGCGGCATATAAATGCAACCTACTAGCAATTTTCCTTCCATTAGCAAAATTTCAACGAACACATATTCTATGGGGTGGGAACCTATAGATTTACTAACAATATTAAAATTGTACATATTTTTAATGTATATTGCGACACCTCCACCTACTTTATTTTCCCTATCCACGCGCACTAATCTATAGCCGTTAACGTGAAATAAGTCTGAACACATCTCTGGGTTTAGCCATGTTTCTGACAGACACATCATATCGATCTTGCTGCCATCTAAAAGGAGACGCAAATCGTCAACTTTATTTTTTAAGCTCTGTGAATTAAGGTGACAGATATTAAGACCTTTTTTTGGTTGCACAAAATGTTTAGCAACATCTTTGGTTCATATGAGGAGCTACTCCGACAAGTTGAATTTACATATACATATTGGCTATTTGTTAGAACGAAAAAACCAAGTAAAGAAAAAGGGCAAGCTGCGATTGGCACAAAAACCATCCACATATACGAGTATGAATAACATAAAATATATTATAACCAATGGGAAACACTTAATTGAGACCATAATACGTTTGAACGAAAAGGAAAAATAATACAAAGTAAGAGAGAACAAAAACAAAAACAAATATAAGTAGAGAAGTAAATAGAAGCCATCAAAAACATAACTTGTAAAAAAAACCAAGTCTCGCAACTCAGTTCTTCTACCGTAAAAAGTTGTGAGATCTATGTAATACCAAGTCGGTTAATTTATTCAGCCCCTACTTAAGGGACCTTCTGTCCTAAGTTATTACGTAATTAGCTAACCTAACAACATCTTATAGTGACCATATTAATATTAAAAATCTTTTATGTTTTAAATAAATAGATTGACTTGTCCATCGCATGCATCTCACAAGTAATACATATTATATTAAATTAGATTGTTTAGTGCGATTGCCAAGTCAATCTATTTATTTAAAACATAAAAGATTTTTAATATTAATATGGTCACTATAAGATGTTGTTAGGTTAGCTAATTACGTAATAACTTAGGACAGAAGGTCCCTTAAGTAGGGGCTGAATAAATTAACCGACTTGGTATTACATAGATCTCACAACTTTTTACGGTAGAAGAACTGAGTTGCGAGACTTGGTTTTTTTTACAAGTTATGTTTTTGATGGCATCTTATTTCTTTTTGTTGATAGTCCTACTTTTCTTCCTTTCCGGTACCTTCTACTTTTTGAATACCAATAACAGATTTTCTTAAAGCCCTTTCTGTGTCTTATGAGCTTTTCTTATTTTTGTAGGTTGTCTTCCTCTTTTTCTTTTCCGGTACTACTTCTTGAGCTTCAGCTGCAGTTTTTCTCAAAGCCCACTCCCTGTCTCTATGGGTTTTTCTCGGAGGCTTTGATGTTACAATTTTTGTCAAGTCTGGACGGTAAATGCTTCTTAATCTATTGTATTCACAAATTGAGGATTTCTGCGCTTTAATATTTCCAAAGTCGACATTAATTAGATGTAAGCCGCCCAGACTTGTAACTCTCGAAAGTGCCACATAAGCTTGACCGGATGTGAATACTGCAGAACCGATATCCATCAGCGCATTATTTAGACTTAGGCCCTGACTTTTGTGTATAGTTATAGCATAGGCTATACATAATAGGAAACTGTTCGCGATGAACATAAGCTCTATTAATAATTTCAAATTTAGTTTTGACCAGACCAAGCTCGTAAACCTGTTCTTTATCAAATGTAATGTATATTTTCTTAATTATTTTTGTATTTTCCGGATCAACCTTTACTCTTTGCACTATACCGATAGAACCATTAACTAAACCAAGACTCACGTCAATATTTCGCCTTAACATGACTTTTGCTCCTATTTTTATAATTATGTTCTCTTCTAGGCCCGCAGTCATAGAAGCATCGTCTTCATAATTTTTTATGCATTCACGAGCTCTTTTTGTTAGGTATCTGGGGCAATCTATGCTATCTACAGCTGTAAGTTTTATTTCGGGATGTGGGAGAGATCTAAGCATTGCAGTATTTAATTGTTGACACATGTTTTTTGTAGGTAATAAGCAAACGGTATCATCAGGAAGTTTCGAGAGGTGTTCAATTATTTCAATCAATCTGTTTTCATTTGAATTGGTTTTTAGAGTTATTAATCTAGTCGAGAGTAAGTCGCGGTCTTTTTGTGTAGTCACACCTAATCTTATTCTATTTAGCATTTCAACAAAGTCAGAATCATTGAGCTGTCGCATGTTAATAGTAAGTTCATCGTATACGAACAGTTCAATCCACAGATTCGGCATACTGAGGGAACCTAACAACTTGTTAGTTTCAGCAGTTGAGAGTTTTTTAAAAGGTGACTTTTCTCTTACCGGCGGAAGCTGTAAAAGATCCCCGATAACTACAAGATGTCAAAGTTATTATTAATTCACTATTTTATATTATTTTGTTTTAAAAGAAACCGAACATGAGGAGGTTCGAAGTTGCGCTCTTAAAAATTATCAAGAGACAGATCCCCGATCGTCTTCAACTACTCTTTAAATATGCTATAAAATGCAAGGATATTGTGTTACAAATGTTTTATTATCGAAAATTCCCAATATCCTAACTTAGTTTAATGACAGAAAGCGACCGAAGGGTCTTTGGATAATTAGTGTTCCTACTGCCTCGTTTTCTTTCGGAAATATTTCTATGGTCGAACGGTCCAACATTTGTTACCAGGGTTTAGGAAAACCCAAATAAAACCTAATCAGACCGTCTGATTATAAACTTGGATCGGATCCTTTTATTGGTATGGTGCTGGGCAACGTGTAACTCCCGCGTATTAGCGCGGCTGCCGCTCGCTCGGGGGCATTCATCTCGCTTACACTCGCGATTATTTACAACCTTACTTACGCACATATGAATACGCACGTACGTGGCTGGCATGGCAACAGTCATCATACGAGACGAGAGCGGCCGCGTCGTGTTCTTTATTTTAAAATAACTTTTTTTTTTCGCATTAGTTAGTAATATTTAGGGCCGCACTCGTCAAACGTCAGTTAAAGTTAATTCTTATGTAAAATTGTTATCTCTCATTCACTATAAATACTGTCAATGTACCTAAGAGAAAATTACAACATCAAGCTTAATAGAGGATTAACTTGAACTAATGTACGGCACTCCCCGCCGCACTCAACGTTTTTTTAAATTAATAAATTACTTAACCCATTATTTTTCTATAGAATTAGATTTATATAAAGATTATTTAAATTATACCCATACTGACTGATACAATTTGCGTAAGTTAAATAAAACGTAGTTTGTGTGTATACCTGTGATATCGCAGTAAGACCCAAAGATTGCCTGGCAGAAAGTGGTCGCCTTTCTGTGACGGACAGGAAGCGTGGAAGCCGCGCCGCGGGCAAGCCACCTCCGGCGGCCGCGGTTATGATTATAAGCGATCTTTATTTTATGGCAATTTAGTCTACTTAATAGTTTGCCGGATTTTGGTACAATTTCATAAGACATGTCCCATTATTGCTTTTTCATTCCGTTGATTGACCATTTTACAAATTACCTTTGAACATAATTATATTTAGGTACCTATCTATTATACACCATTATTCTTTTATATTATACATATACAGGTACACTGATTCATTCACTGCAAATGTAACTTTGTAATCCTATGTACTAGAAAACCCGTGGCCGGACACCGAACATACAATTTGTTTTAAAATTGATTTAATTATAAGTTCATCAAATGGTTATTAAATATATGTATGTACATAATAAAGATATTTATTTTATATTCCGTCAAATACATGAACCACATTGACCACTAAACCCAATTCCCCAACCGCCAACTGATTGTTGCATTGCATATTTTTAGGAGTTAATCGCCATCTAGATAAATTGAAAAAGGATACATACAGACACTATCCTATTAGTAATAATATTGGGTGTATCTAGAAAACTGGACCAAAATTGCAAAATATTTTAGTTTTTCCTTGATTTATACACTAAACACTAATTGTATTCTAAATTTCAAGCTTCTATGTCTGCTAGAAGTGCCCTAGAGTTTTGATGATCGGTCAGTGAGTGAGTGAGTGTGTGAGTGAGTGAGTGAATGAGTGACAGAATTGAGAAAATTTGACTAGTTATAATTCCTAAACTACTGGTTCAAATTTAATGAAATTTGAAATATACCGTGTCTATGCTATGCCTGCTTGGTTACTGAAAATTCAGGCTTCTAGTTTTATCCACAACGAAGTTATAGGCGGTCGAAAATGGCCCGAACTGCTTCGAGAAAAGGATGGTACGGCCGTGCCGCTTTTTTGCTCGACTTGGCGGGGGCACTGCCGTGCCCCCAAATAAAAGTAGAGAAGTAAATAGAATAAAAGTAGAGAAGTAAATAGATTAATAGTAGAGAAGTAAATAGAATAAAAGTAGAGAAGTAAATAGAATAAAAGAGAGAACGTTGAAAGTGGTAAATAAATAAATTAAGTTGTTGTTGTTTGTAGGTTGCCATCATTTTTTGCTTCACGTCTCGCGGCAATAGAGTTCAGTTGTTCTTGTTTATTTACGGCGATGTTGTTGCTGTTTTTATTCTCCTTGATTATAACTACTCCATTTCTGGTGAATACTGAGAAGAGATGTCCTCGGTGCTTCATGTTGGCAGCGATTCGAAGAAGAGCGCGATTTCTACTTGTGAGGCTCTCATTCAAATATATCCTCTTGTTGGAGTCTAAGCCAATGTCGTTGAGACAAAGGTGTCTCCCGTGAAGTCTTCGTTGTTCAGCAAGACACTTAAGCACAGTGTTTCTGTCTTGGGGACTATTGAACTTAATGATGATGGGAGGGTCGCTTGAATTATTCGTTCGAGCAGGACGATAGATGTTGTTTAAAGTTGGAGGTTTACAAGCAACACTATGGCATAACTGATTAAAAATGCTCTTCAAATTTTCATCTGGCAGGTGAGGAACGCCGAAGAGAATTGCATCAGCTGAAAGTCCTTTTCTTTCTAATCTGTCACATCTTTCACTAAGTTCGTCCACTTCAACCATGTAGCTTTGTTTTTGTTTACCTAAAGCGTCTTCGATTTGCTTCACTCGTAGTTGCAGATCGTCGAGGGTTTTATTTACATTTTCGACGAATGCTGCACAACTTTGCTGGATTATGGAGATCTGTTGAACCAGGTCTTCTCGGAGAGCAGTTGCGGTTGCTGCACTTTTAGCGTTGGGAGTGCAGTTTTGTCCTGGTGTTGACATATTTACTGCTCCTGTGTGAGTAACTTTCGGTATTGACCGAAAGTGAGTTGCTTTCGAGTGGCATGGAATTCATCGCTGAGATAAAATTGAGTGCAAAACAGAGACACACGGGAAACAAAGAACCACAGAGAAATAAGTTTGAATTATTTTGACGTACGTCTTCGTTTCAACGGCTACAAATGTATGTGGGGGGGAGCAAGGGAAAAGGGGATTAAAACGCGAGCAAAATATTAACTTAGAATTCAAATGTTTATTAAATAAAAAATGTCAAAAATATAAAAAAGGGAGAAATTAAACAAATATTCAAAGTTCTTTTAAAAAAAAGGTTGACTTGACCACTTTACTTTACGACTTGACCGACTTTACTTTACGACTTGACTAACTTTTCTGACTTGACTTGATCGGCTCGACCGACTTGACTGATAAAAATAATTCTCTCTTAGCGAATGACAAAGAGCAAAGCAAAAGAAATAAACAAATTTATATAAAGAGTGATCTAGGGTAAATCAAAGGTGTTTGGCCAAGTTTAATGCATAAAGAAACTAAACAAAGTGTCGATCCTACATGTGTGTTGTTATTTTTTAGTTCGAATTAAATCCGTTTGGCCACGCACTGTTAAATACTTTTTATTTTCATGTTACAAGAAAATTTAATGTTCTGCCGGACGAGAATATGAGCACGTCTATTCACTCAACCACATGACTCAATTTTTTTTGTTGTATTCCGCCAAGTGATTTTTCATATTTCATTTCCTTCCTGGAAGCTGTTGGTTTTTATGTATTAATCTACAGCTGATCAATAGCCCCCGCTTATTTACATTAGTAGGGGAAATTCCAAATCTATATATATAAACGCCAGTGAAGACGCTTCTCCTCCTAAACTAAAAGTCGCACAATCAAGTGCGATACACCGTTGGAAAGGTATTTGTCTGAAGTGGTGCACTATGTAATAAAATTTAGCAAAAACTTAATGCTGGAGTGATTTAAACCGGATTTAAGATGAAGCGCGTGATTTATTAATATATCATAATATTGAACTTGGCTCCCATTTCACATTAATGTTTTTGATTGAATTTCTGTTTTCTCCACCCCTCAACAGCACAACATTTTTGTTGTTTTAACTTTGAGAATACATTGATGTGTGTGACATTATCGCATACTTCCATCTGTTTCGAGGAATTATACCAAAGAAACTAAACTCTCATAAATTTCCCATTGACAAAGTGGCATTCCCATTGAGAGGAAGGGCATGCATTGCAATTAATTCCCCACACCTTTGGAGTAGGTCCGTAGTATGTATGTATCTCGCTCACACACTATTCGGCTGCTGGAATTGTTCAATTTGACATTTGATCATTGTTCGGCCTGGTGTGGTGAATGGGATTGTTTATATTTTTGTTTATTTATTTTTCATTTATATTGTTTGTTTTATTTTATTATTTTTGTTTTGTGTTTTATTTATTGTTGCGACGCAACAATTGGCATTCTGTTTATCCGCTCGTGGAAGGATGAGCTTGTGAACAAATTGTACGATTAATACCATTTGATTAATATTATATGATACTTGTGTATTCGAAATACCAAAGCTGGCGACACCTTCCTCAAAGTTCGTATTGTGAAGAAACTATTTATTTTACCCCCGTAGTACACTTGCCTTGGAATAGCTTCCCGGCGCTCGCCGTCCGCAATCGGCATTAAACTGTAATTCCCATTCACTTGTGTGAAAAACAAATCGCACACAACATAAGTGAATGAGAGAAGCTTGGTTCTGGCTCTCCGTGAGCTGTAACGCCATCTAAGAAGGAGAAGAAAAATCTCTAACCCCTCTATCCACGCGTCGACAATCATCAAAAAATAGTGTTTCATAAATGGTCCCGCAAAGGGAGAAACTTGCCACGGATGGATAGTAACTTTATTTGGCTCTGAAAGAGCCGATTCCTTAATATCGCGATATATCCTGGGCCAATAGTAATAGCTTCTTAACAATGCCTTCTTTTTTATGATTCCAATGTGTGCAGCTCTTTTAGGATTTCGGAACGAAGTGTTGACGATATAATTACTAATATTCCTCCGGACCGTAGATTCAATCTCCTTGCAACATAAGATCACTATCCAATTATATTATAGCCATTGCAAGTTCTGAAGCTGTAAGTTCTCATTTTATTCTTCCGAAAATTTGGCTTGCTGGTAGAAACTAGCCATCGAACATGGGGCTCTTCCATGACTGTTTTAGTAGATAGTTAATAACAATTCTTATATGAGAAGTAGCCAAGTCAGACCTTAGATTTCAATATATTATCCAAAGTTATAAGAAGAAATGATATTTTAAGTTGTTATAAAATATTTTATGCTGTTATAAAGAAATTTCAGGACTGACCATTGAACTTGGCAATTATTTAGATCTCACTTCTGTAGTCGAATTAAGTCAAACATGCATTTTATTTTTTGCTACCACTGTAATAGTACATAGACAGAGTTATGTATTTATGTTCTGCAATGTATCGGTTCATCTGATCGAATGATTACTCCGATAAGTCTCCACTTTTGCATGTATTCAAATATTAAATAGAATTGTATTGAATGATGGGATGATTATTAAAAGAGACATAGTACTGGAAGGATCGACTTTTAATTATTTTCTCAAGTACCCCCTACAAAATCTCAGAAGTGGGATAAGCGTTCCTTTTTGTCGAAGTTTAGTTAAACTGGATTCATACCGCGTTCCGAAAATCGTGAAACTTATTAGTTCGTGATTTAAATAAATCTGTAAAATTCATTGTGATGGATGAGTGGACTTTGTTTTTGGAATCGGCGACAGTGGTTAAGTTAAAGGAAGTTCTACGGTTATTGAAGTTGCAGACAACTGGATCTAAAGCAGAACTTAAGTTCCGTGCACAGGAAGCGGTAGAGGATTTCTTGGACGACGATCTTCGCAAATTAATACAGAATGCTTCACACATTCGAGAAAATGGAACCGAAAACTCAAACCTTATTCATGAGCACGCGTCTGTGGGTGGAAGTGACTCTAATGGTTCGGAAGAGGAACAGCTTGATGAAGAACTAACGAAATTACAAAGAATTTTGAAAAAGAAAGAAGAAATAGCAAAGCTGAAACGACAGCTTAGAGAATTGCAAATAGAAGATACGCCTTCTACTTCGAGAGCTACGGTATTGTGCAGTTTTAAGGATCTGGAAGATTCAATCACAGCGTTTAGTGGGGATGACAACTTTCCAGTTGAGCAGTGGATTGAACAATTCGAAGAATGTTCCGAGGTAATTAATTTAGATGACAGAACTAAATTCTTATATTGCAAGCGACTTCTTACGGGCACAGCTCGACTATACGTTAGAACAATAAATCCCAAAAGCTGGCTGGAACTAAAAATTGCATTAAAAAGTGAATTTCATAAAGCTGTATCAAAATCAGATGTTTTCAACGAACTCCGCGAGAGGAACAAACGTATTGATGAAACTATGCAACAGTATGTATTATATATGCAAGAAATCGCATCACACTGCAGTCGATGAAGAAGATTTAATCCAATTTATCATAAATGGTATTATTGATTCTGAATTTAATAAAACAATACTGTATAGCGCGAACAACCTTAGTGAGTTGAAAACAGCTTTGCGTAAATATGAAAAACAAAAAAATAGTTCTCGTTACACCCGCCCAGCGAAAACATTGAAAGTCATGACATCTGAATCTACCACTCGAACCACTCCATCGCAGAAGACGAAATCATCAGGACAAGTCACTGTGAACCATCCAAATATCGATAGTTCAAAATATTCAACGAAAAACGTAACCTGCTTTAAGTGCGGAAAGCTCGGGCACATCTCAACCAATTGCTCCCGCCAAAATCCAGTTATGACATTAGACAACACCAGTCGTTATCACCAAGAATCAGCGGGAAAAGGCTATCCAGAGCTGTCAAATGCAGTCATTTCACCGAAACGAAATATGTCAGTGGCCAACGATTTTGAGAGCTGCGTTCAGTTTAGTTGGAAATATAATCAAATGGAGAGTACGATTTCACTTGTGGCGCTGTTGGACTCTGGCAGTCCAGTAAGTTTCATTAAGGAGCAGTTTCTGCCAACGATCTTATTATCAACACTAAAGAAAACTGAGTCAACATATTGCGGAGTCAACTCCAGTCCACTCGATGTTTTGGGAAGTATAAATACTCGTGTTTTATTTGATAATATATTAATTGATTTGAAACTTCTGGTTGTTAAAATTTTTTCTATGCATTATCCAGTTGTTCTAGGTCGAGATTTCTTTCGGGAGACTTCAAAGAACAAAAGAATTCAAGGTCGACGAGAATCAAAATCTTCTTCAAACGTATAATGGCCACCTCCAACATTCGAAAAGTATTGATGGGGGTACCAATGCAGATAGTCAAGATTTCTTACGACAAATTTTAAATATAGACGTTACTGAAGTAAAAGGTGAGTTAGAACTCAATATAAACAATAGCCTATCCGAAGTAATTAAGGAAAAAGTGAAAACGATTGTGACACCAGCATACTTTTCATGTGACAAACCATTTGACGTGCAATCGGATTTTAAAATGCGTATAGTATTATCTAAAGACATACCTTTTCAATGCCTCCCAAGAAGACTTCCATATGTTCATAAAGTCGAACTCCAGAAAATCTTAGACAGTTTAATTAAACAGAGAATAATTCGCGAATCAAACTCTGAATATGTTTCACCCATTGTGTTAGTTCAAAAAAAGAACAAAGAGTTGAGACTCTGCGTTGTTTTTCGAGAACTAAATAAAGTGACAGTGCGTGACAATTACCCCTTACCGCTTATCGAAGATCACTTAGATCGACTTCGGAATAAAAGGTTTTTCTTAACCTTGGATCTGAAAAACGTTTTTCATCATGTCCAATTGTCTGAGGAGTCGATCAAGTTCACTTCGTTCACGACTCCCTTAGGGCAATACGAATATATGAGAATGCCATTTGGGCTGAAAAATGCCCCTTCCGTTTTCGAAAGATACATGAAGCACGTCTTTGGAGGTTTAATTTCAGCAGGTAGGATTCTTACATATTTAGATGACATTCTTATCGCGACGGAAAGTGTTGAGGAGCATCTAAATATTTTAAAGGAAGTGGTTGATATTATTGTTAAAAAGGGCTTGCGGTTGAGATTCCATAAATGTAAATTTCTACAAGAGGAAATAGTATATTTAGGCTACAAGATTACCGAAAATGGCATTTCGGTCTAATGCCGGTAATCGACAGTAACTTGAACGCAATCCAACATTTTCCAACACCATCTAATGTAAAAGATGTGCAAAGTTTCTTAGGCCTCTGCTCTTATTTTCGAAAATTTATTAAGAACTTCGCTAATATTGCAAAACCCCTCTATGACCTTTTAAGAGGTAAAAACCCCTTTGTTTTCGGTCTAAAGGAGATGGAAACTTTCGAGTTATTGAAAAATAAGCTAGTAGCATCGCCGGTACTAGCAATTTATAGTCCTAATTGCGCTACTAGGCTTCATTGTGATGCAAGTAGCACTGGTTTCGGGGCTGTGCTCTTACAAAAACAGCTGGATGGAAAATTTCATCCAGTTTTTTATTTTTCAAAACGAGCAACTGAAACAGAGACCAAGTATCACAGCTATGAGTTAGAGAGTTTAGCAATTATTTATGCACTAAGAAGATTATTATTTATGCACTAAGAAGATTTAAAATTTATTTAATCGGCATATCTTTCAAAATTGTAACTGATTGCCAAGCCTTAACGCTGAC
The DNA here is from genome assembly GCA_958301585.1 of Merodon equestris. Lineage (NCBI taxonomy): Eukaryota > Metazoa > Arthropoda > Insecta > Diptera > Syrphidae > Merodon > Merodon equestris. The sequence goes on from OY284414.1 coordinate 50,114,657, forward strand.
CTTGAAGAAGAAATCCTTGAATCCGCGTATATCCCGATGGGCTTTAGAGATGCAAAGCTTCGATTTTATTATAGAACATAGAAAAGGAGGCCGAATGACTCATATCGCCGCATTGAGCCGGTCATGTAATATTTTGTATGTGGACGATGAGTCTTTCGAATTCGTGCTCGCAGCTGCACAGAGACAAGATCCCAACATTACTTCAATCGCCTCAGCCCTAGAGAAAGCTGAAAGTCCGCATTTTGAAATGATTGACGGTTTAATTTATCGAAAATGCAAAGAGAAAGTTAAATTTTATGTTCCATCTCATATGGAAGAGGAAGTTATACGCACTCACCATGAAGCTATGTCTCATTTGGGTGTTGATAAATGTTTTGAGCACTTGTCGAAGACTTACTGGTTCCCTTGTATGAAAAAGAAGATTAAAACTTACATAGGTAAATGCCTGAAGTGTATTTATTTCTCACCTCAATCGGGTAAGATGGAGGGGATATTGCATCCCATTCCGAAAGGCAATGTTCCATTTGATGTACTTCACGTTGACCATCTTGGCCCATTGTCAAATTCTCAGGGAAGGAAAAAACATATTTTTCTGATCATAGACGGTTTTACGAAATTTGTTAAATTGTATTCTGTTAAAACGACACAAAGCAGCGAAGCTATAGCGTGCTTAAGGTCGTATTTCGAAAACTATTCCAGACCGAACAAAATAATATCAGATCGTGGGACATGCTTCACTTCGAAAGAGTTCTCTAGTTTTTTACACGATGACGAGGTTATGCATGTTAAAGTTGCAACACATTCACCACAATCAAATGGCCAAGTTGAACGCATAAATCGCATGATTATTCCCATGTTAGCTAAAGAATGCGATGCAGATACGACCATCAATTGGGATAGGCGATTGGCTAAGATTGAATTCGCACTCAACAATACCGTGAACAGAAGTACTGGTTTTACGCCAAGTGTCCTTTTGTTCGGGAAAAATCAGAAAGGCGAGCTATGCGACCGTGTAAGGGAATTCCTCGAAGAGAATTTAGATAGCGAACGTTCAAACCTCAATGAAGTGAGAATAAAGGCCAGTAATAACATTCAAAAGGGCCAAATAGAAAACAAACTTTACTATGACAGTCGTCACAAGAAGCCTAGGATGTATCAAAAGGGGGATTACGTGATGATAAAAAATATCTTTACAACTCCAGGTGTTAATAAAAAGTTAATTGCTAAGTATCGCGGTCCATACGAAATTAAAAAAGTGCTACCTAACGATCGGTATGTAATCGGAGATATAGAGGGACTTCAACTGACTCGCTTGCCATATAAAGGTATAGCATCACCTAATAATATGAGACCTTATCATGTAGGATCGAATGAATCCACAGATAACAACGTTGAGGTGGCCAGAGTATGATTAGAAGGTTTTGGTGCATCCTATTGAAATAACTTGTATCCTTAATGCATAAGAATGTACACACATAATTATTTTTCTTTTACAGAACCCTTTGCAACCGGACCTGTTTTCCGAACTTCTCTCCTATTGTAGTAATTATAACTTAACTTGATTATTAATTTTGTTGAATGATTTTGTTTTGAATTTAATTTCTCTTCTTCCTTTTTATTTTCTATTACACTTTGATAAGGAGTCATTGTAATCGGGGCGATTATGCGATCAGGATGGCCGAACTGTAGTCGAATTAAGTCAAACATGCATTTTATTTTTTGCACGCCACTGTAATAGTACATAGACAGAGTTATGTATTTATGTTCTGCAATGTATCGGTTCATCTGATCGAATGATTACTCCGATCTTTTGCATGTATTCAAATATTAAATAGAATTGTATTGAATGATGGGATGATTATTAAAAGAGACATAGTACTGGAAGGATCGACTTTTAATTATTTTCTCAAGTACCCCCTACACTTCTTTTGTCGTTAAAGTCAACAACCAAGGCATATATCATACTATTAAACTTGGCTCTCATTTCACATTTATGTTTTTGATGGGATATCATTACTTTTTATACAGAAATTATTAGTAGGTACTTATTTATAATAAAATTAATACTGAATGGTTTTTGTTAATCTACTGTATTTTCCTACGTTTACGGGGTATAATTGTCTTTTTTGTGTTATTTTCTATATTTTCTTGTACCTTTGAAATGTTCGAGTCAATTACCCAATCGGAATTTTTTTTTTACCCGTTTTTTTAGGCGGTTGTACTATACAATAGAGCTCTCCTGTGCCTTCATTTGACTTGGATCTAAATTGATAAGATGTACTCCATCAAAGGTTTCAACTCTGGAGAGTCCGACGTAAGCCTGCCCTTTACTAATTATAGAGGAGCCTATGTCGAGAAAAGCCCTGCCTTGTGATTTGTGGATAGTAATAGCATATGTAAACAAATAAGGAACATGTGAACATATACATATGTACATACATTACTTAATATCTGAAACTTGGTCTTGACTCGTTCTAGCTCGTAAATTAAATTATGATTAAATTGTATTGTAATTGTAAGTGCGCTTTTGCTTTTGTCGACGTCCCAATGTACCTTCTCTATTTTTCCAATGGATCCGTTTACCGGTCCATAACTGACATCTATGTTTCTTCGCAACATTACGTGCAGCTATTTTTGTCGTGATCAAATTTTCGAATGTTTGTGGCCGCAAAACTCGGAAACTAGCCTTCCGATAGATCTGAAACTTGCGAAATATATTTGTTAAGATGTGAGAAGTGCATATATATATTTTCCGTTAGATGGCGTTAAAAATAAAAATTATTACTACAGCACTCCGAAGTGACATCTAACAATGAAATGACGTTTCCCATGGCGAAATCATAAGGTTGTTTTCCGGCTTCCAATACCATTAAACTTACCCTATTCAAAATTATTTTGCTTGGTATTTTCTCATAGCAGAATAATATAATTTCAGTAAACATGTAATGTAATACGTACATTATGTAAATATAGCAAAACGCATCAACAAAAACCACCACTATTTCGGACCACAAATAATATTCGCCAAACAAAGGCTACCAAATTCAATGAACTTGCAGACGTGTAGCAGTCATTTATCACCAACATTGACGACCCTCCCAAATAGCGGTAGTTGCGACAGAAAACTAATACTGTCCTTTAACATTGTAGATGTTTACACAATCGTCACCTACCAGTGACGACCGTTCCCAAATAGCGATAGTTGCGACCGAGAACTAATGCTACTACATAGTTCATATATTTTTTCATATTAAACTGCTCCTCAGCGATGTATATAGATAATACATAGATACGAAGCCGCGCGGGTCAGCTAATAAAAAAAAACCAGACAAGTGCGAGTTGGACTCGCCCACCGAGGGTTCAACACAAATTTGTAGGTACATTTGTAAATAGTTCGAGAATCGAGTCCCGCCATTTTTTTCCAGCTTTTCCCGAAACTCAGTTTACAAAACCTATAATTACTTACATTATTGTGTTTTATAAGTGAAATTGTGGTTATATCAAGAGTTCATACCTAAATAAGTTAGGTAAACGTATCAAATTTGTTTTTTACTTACATAAATGTAATTTCAAATTTAATCCATATTTGTAAGTGGTGATTGAAAAAAAAATGGATAGTATGCTTATTAAGGGTAACATGCCTATAGAAGAAAAATATAATGAAATTGCATTTTGGGGATTGGTTTTAAAATCTATGTTGAAATCTCCTACAACAATCAGGCAAGAAATATTACCATTTCGTATATTGCTGTCTTTATGCATTTTACAGCAACATTGGTTAGACATCGTGGTGACCTACATATAAACAACAATCAATCGAACGTTAAACATCACAAAATGTATACACTCACAGTGTCCGTTTTCAGCGCCTGGATTATTCAAACAGTATCTATTTCATGATGCATCTGACACAGAGTTCAGAAGATTGCTTAAATTAAAGAACACTCATATATATTGGTTTATTTACTTCAATTCAGGTACAAAAATTTGCTCTCCTTTTTTAATATACATATATTAATAAATAAAATAAATAACTAAAACTTTAATTTTGAAAAAAAACAAAACTGTGAAAGAGCAAAATACCGAAAAAAAAACCATTGTTACACTTTTGCACCACATAATAAAAATATGTTGATCAAGAAATGCAAAGGTTTTTAATAGTCCATCTACAGTCCTTTGGACTTTTTAAAAGAGAGCCTTCGTGGCATACATTCGTACCATTATTCTTGTATCCAGTCGCATAGCTCGGTCATTCCCTTGGGAGCATCGGTGGAAAATGATCCTGCCTTCCTCCATTCCCATCATATCAACAGCAACTTTCAAACTCTGCTGCAGAATATTGAGATTTATTTATTTATTTATTTGTAGTAATTAAAATCATGTACAAGTAAGATACAGAATCTTTTAAATTCGCACATGCTTAGTAGGTATTTGTAATAAACAATTCAAGAAGAAAGAAAAACAAAAAAGATAAAATAGATAACATATAAATATAAAAATTAAAAGAAAGATACAGACAATATATATATTATATTAACTACATAAATTTAACAAGTAGGATAGATTGAAAAATAAAAACGAGAAAAGTATTTAATAAGAAGAAGAAAGAAAAGAAGAAAGTGTTTTCCATTAATAATTTTCATTAAGATACTTAAATAATTGTGACTTGAAGGCGTTTGTGCAGCTCACTTGCTTGATGTTAATGGGTAGCATGTTCCACATCTGAACTGCATGAACAAAAAATTGTCTTGATGTTACCAAATATTTATGTTTTGGTATAATAAGATTTAAAGAGCGTTGTGTCCTAGCAAACCGAATACTTTCGAAAAGGTATTCGGGTTCTTTAGTATTAACAATTTTATATAGTAACAGCAAGGTGCGATATTTTATTAAAGCTGTAAGCGAGCAGCCTGTAATTTTTTTAGTATACTCAGAGATGTGATTGTGCCTTTCGATGCCGTAAATGTACCTAGCACAACTATTGTATGCCACGTTGAGTTTCCTGAGTGACTCATGATCAAGTTTAGGGAAAAGTTCGCAACCATAGGTGATGATAGGTAGGATAAATGACTTCACCAGTTTAAGTTTCACATTAGATGGCAAATATTTGGAGGTTGGACTTAGGCCCCTGAGTGCACCATATATCTTAGACACTATGCTGTTTACGTGCTTATTCCAGCTGAGATTGGATGTGAAATGTATTCCCAGATTTTTTATTTTATCGACGTATTCGATGGGGTTGTTATTAATAAGCAGAGGAGGTAAATTTGGTGCGTTTCTATCTCTATATAAAATCAATGCTTTTGTTTTTGATGCATTAAGGTTAAGCATATTGTTTGTTGTCCAAGCGCAGATACGATTTAGATCGTCTGAAATTAGGTTCATTGCCGAGGTACATAAGGATTTGGGGAACATTGAATAGACCTGTACATCGTCGGCATATAAATGAAAATTACACGTCGAAAAACAATTATATATATCATTTATGTAACATGTGAATAAAAGAGGACCTAACACAGAACCTTGCGGTACACCGGACTTCACACAAAGATGCGACGAACATTTGTTATCATGAAAAACAAATTGTGAACGATCTGAAAGATAAGATGACAACAGGTTACAAAAGGACCTTCGACAATGAAATTGTTCTTCTTCTTCTTTTTTTAAGAGAATTTCGATTTTGATTGTGTAAATCAAAAGCTTTAGAAAAATCTAGGCAGATCATTAACCCAATCATATCACTGTCCATACCTGCCCGGATGTCTTCACATACTTTTAATAACGCCGTTGTGCAATTATGTTTTGCGCGAAAGCCAGATTGAAATTTAGTTATCAAGTTGTTATTGTCGAGATATTTTTTAAATTGTCCACTCACTAAACTTTCGAAAACTTTGCTTAGATACGAGAGTATGGCTATTGGGTGAAACTCCTTACCATCCAGAGATGATGTTTTGGGCAAAGGGATAATCTTGGCAACTTTCCAGCTTTTGGGGAAGGTGGAGGTAGTAATGATCGTATTCATTATGTGCGTGACTTGGTGCAGTATACACGGAAAGTACAAGGAAAGTTGGGTGAATATCATCTGAGCCTACCGCTTTCGATTTTATTTTTAACAAAGCTAGTCCCACATCGACTTCATTTACTCCTGAGAGTGAAAAGGAGTATGCTGTGAGTATAATTGTAAGTCAAGGATTGGGAAAATTTGCTATTGAGAGCTTCAAGGTCTAGATTGTTAGGGGCTGCAATTTTATTGGAGCTGATGCCCATTCGTCGCACATTTTTCCAAAAGCTAGAACTTGAATTGCTATTTGAAAATAACTTTGAATAGTGGCGGCGCTTATTTCGTCTAACAAGTGAAGTTACTGCGTTACGTGCAGCTTTGTACTCATTAAGAAGGGCAAGACATCTGAATCTCCTCCACCTAGAATATAGCAAATCGCGTTGCTTTATAAGCCTTAAAACTTCTCTAGTAAGCCAGGGAGCTGTTGTCTTATTCGTAATAGTTTTGATTGGCACATGTTTGTTAAACAGGTAGTGAATATTTTTATTGAAACAATTTATTTGTATGTCGACATTATTTGAATTGTAAATTGGTGACCAATTTAAGCTCAGACAGTCCAAGAATAATAAAGGTGCTAGATTATTGATGGAAATGAATCATGATATGAGAAAGCCGGAGCATAGATCTGATCATACAATGAAACAAGGTTACGATTTGAGACAAGACATACATCAAGAAGCGAAGGACTGGGCTGGGCATAAAATGTGTTGGCTGATGTATATTAACAAAACTAAGATGGACCATTTCTATGAATGGGATATTATTAGCTTTCAGTAAATTCAGATTTAAATCGCCAAGGACTACGATATCTGTATAGAGTGGGGCCAGTCTCTCTAGAATATCACGAGGCAGGGAATAATTGGCCACATTTGGCGGCATATAAATGCAACCTACTAACAATTTTCCTTCCCTTAGCAAAATTTCAACGAACACATATTCTATGGGGTGGGAACCTATAGATTTACTAACAATATTAAAATTGTACATATTTTTAATGTATATTGCGACACCTCCACCTACTTTATTTTCCCTATCTACGCGCACTAATTTACAGCCGTTAACGTGAAATAAGTCTGAACACATCTCTGGTTTTAGCCATGTTTCTGACAGACACATCATATCGACCTTGCTGCCATCTAAAAGGAGACGCAAATCGTCCATTTTATTTTTTAAGCTCTGTGAATTAAGGTGACAGATATTAAGACCTTTTTTTTTGGTTGCACAAAATTTTTAGCAACATCTTTGGTTCATATGAGGAGCTACTCCGACAAGTTGAACTTATATTGGCCATTTGTTAGAACGAAAAAAAAACAAAGTAAAGAAAAAGGGCAAGCTGCGATTGGCACAAAAACCATCCACATATACGAGTATGAATAACATAAATAACATTAAATATATTATAACCAATGGGAAACACTTAATTGAGACCATAATACGTTTGAACGAAAAGGAAAAATAATGCAAAATAAGAGAGAACAAAAACAAAAACGAAAAAAAGAAAATATAAGTAGAAAAGTAAATAGAATAAAAGAGAGAACGTTGAAAGTGGTAAATAAATAAATTAAGTTGTTGTTGTTTGTAGGTTGTCATCATTTTTTGCTTCACGTCTCGCGGCAATAGAGTTCAGTTGTTCTTGTTTATTTACGGCGATGTTGTTGCTGTTTTTATTCTCCTTGATTATAACTACTCCATTTCTGGTGAATACTGAGAAGAGATGTCCTCGGTGCTTCATGTTGGCAGCGATTCGAAGAAGAGCGCGATTTCTACTTGTGAGGCTCTCATTCAAATATATCCTCTTGTTGGAGTCTAAGCCAATGTCGTTGAGACAAAGGTGTCTCCCGTGAAGTCTTCGTTGTTCAGCAAGACACTTAAGCACAGTGTTTCTGTCTTGGGGACTATTGAACTTAATGATGATGGGAGGGTCGCTTGAATTATTCGTTCGAGCAGGACGATAGATGTTGTTTAAAGTTGGAGGTTTACAAGCAACACTATGGCATAACTGATTAAAAATGCTCTTCAAATTTTCATCTGGCAGGTGAGGAACGCCGAAGAGAATTGCATCAGCTGAAAGTCCTTTTCTTTCTAATCTGTCACATCTTTCACTAAGTTCGTCCACTTCAACCATGTAGCTTTGTTTTTGTTTAGCAAAAGCGTCTTCGATTTGCTTCACGTCGAGGGTTTTATTTACATTTTCGACGAATGCTGCACAGCTTTGCTGGATTATGGAGATCTGTTGAACCAGGTCTTCTCGGAGAGCAGTCATATCGGTTGAGAAGCGATTTAATATGACTTCGGTGAGTTTACCGAGGCGCTCATCTAGGTCAGCAGCAGTGAGGGATTTTGAGAGAGCGGTTGCTGCACTTTTAGCGTTGGGAGTGCAGTTTTGTCGTGGTGTTGACATATTTACTGCTCCTGTGTGAGTAACTGCATGCTTCTTAGAACAGGTATTGACCGAAAGTGAGTTGCTTTCGAGTGGCATGGAATTCATCGCTGAGATAAAATTGAGTGCAAAACAGAGACACACGGGAAACAAAGAACCACAGAGAAATAAGTTTGAATTATTTTGACGTACGTCTTCGTTTTAACGGCCACAAATGTATGATGTTATTTTTAAGTTCGAATTAAATCCGTTTGGCCACGCACTGTTAAATACTTTTTATTTTTATGTTGTAAGAAAATTTAATGTTCTGCCGGACGAGAATATGAGCACGTCTATTCACTCAAACACATGACACACAAGTCCCTTTCTCAGTATAACTTCACCACTGGACCAATACCGTTAGGCGTTATGCAGTCCCAAATCATAAAACAACCGTCTAAATGCTTTATCGTTTGTTTGACGTGTTGCTGTTTTAGAGTACCTGGGGAGTTTGTCCATTTTGTCCAGAATGGCCATCTGACTGAAATCTACTGATTTTGGTCTCATCAGACCAAATTACCTAAAAAACAAAAGCTGTAAGTTCAGTTTTCATATATTTTTAAAAAGCTTTTTCGGAATGAAATATTTTTGGCTGACAATGCTGACTTTTTCTTCTTTTCTTTAGCTATGTATTTAACGCCCGACGAAGAGTACAAATGCTTGCTTTTTGCTCAAGCAATGGGAGGCCATTCCTTGGCAGAGATATTTTATCTGCCATTAAGAGCCTTCTAATGTGTCTCGCCTCTCTACCGGTCTTCCCCCCTTAGTTACATTGCAAACTTTACTATAGGTACTGTTACATTTTCGTATTCTGGAAATGGATATGTTTAATAGTTTTGCAATAGATTTACCTAATTTGCCCTCCTTCAACAAATCTAGAGCTTTTTTGCTTATTTCATCACTCAAACTTTCAAATAAGGATTCAGGTGAGTAAAATTAACAAAATTTCAAAGAGAGCGGGTATTCATTCACAACGCCCTCAATACGCTTGGAACACTTTTCGAGCAGAATTGTCACTTCTTGAAGGGATATCGATAACGTGTCATGTTTTGCATGGCGGCATCCAAAATGTGGAGCTTCATGACTTCCCGACAGCTCGGAAAGAGCTTATGGCGCCTGTGTCTATGTACGTTCAATGTCGGATAATGGCCGTGTGTCAACTCGTTTACTTTGCTCTAAGTCGAAGGTTGCTCCAATGGAGCAAATCCGATTAACATTACCTCGACTAGAAATATTGAAAAAAATCGAGGCACAGCGCAAGTTAAATTCAAAAATTACTATTATTGGACTGATTCAAATGTTGTTCTGTATATCATCAGAAGCCCAACAATGGTCAACATTCATAGGCAATCGCGTTGCCGTAATTCAGCAAATGTCTGAATCCAAACAGTGGTTTCATAATGATCGCAAAAGCAACCCTGCTATTATCTAGAGGGGCAACTCCAAGCGAATTAAACGAAGCAGACATATGATTTTATAGACCATCATTTTTACAACGACGGAATGACGAATGGCCGATATTCGGAATATCAGATTTACAAAATTTGGAATGATATCCTAGAGCGGAAAAGTAAGAAACAGAACGTCATGTTGGTTGTGGAAGAGAAGGAAATATTCTCAACGATCAAGTTTCAAAACAATTTTAAAAAGCTATTGTAGTTTGAACTGTGGCATTTATATTAAGATACATTCATAATCTGCGAGCGAATAAATTCAAATTGGAAAAACGAATCAATGTGTTGAATTCGTTAAGTTGATCCAAAAAAGGCCATTCAGCAAGGAGATCGAGTTGTTAAGAAAATAATTTCAAATAAGTTCTCGATCACATATGCGCTCGTTTAGTCCGTTTCTTGCCGAAACCGAAATCTTGCGTGTTGGTGGGCGGCTGAGGCATTCAAATATCTCAAACGAATTCAAACATCCAATCTTATTACTCAAGGAAGATTTTTTTACCCAAGCTCTTACGATACACGATCATGAAAGGTACCATTACATAGGAGCACAAGGCCTATTGGCCATCGTTAGACAAAAATATTGGCCAGTACATGGAAAAATACTCGCAAGAAAAGTCGTTAGAAAATGTGTTCTTTGCTTTAGGAGTAATCCGAAGACAATTCACCCGATCATGGGTGATTTACCTTATGAGCATGTTCATCTATCTCGGCCATTTGAAGCTGTTGGAACAGACTTTTGCTGTCCGTTTTAATTCATTTTAAACGAAGAGGCAGCATAGATTGATATAGCCATTTTCTTTTGCCTAAGCACTAAAACAGTTCTCGAGGTAGGTGGCGATTTGAGCTCAGCTCAGCTCTGCAATTTTCAATCGTTCAAAGATACTGTAGTGAATTGTTATGGTGATGACAGTATCCAGTGGCGTACTATACCACCCAGGTCACCACATTTTGAGGATATCTGGAAAGCCTCGGTTAAGGCGGCTAAATACCACATGAAGCGTCTACTGCATTGGGCAACTCTGACTTTCGAGGAATCCAACACTTTGGTAATTCAGGTAGAAGCTATTCTCAATTTCCGTCCTTTATCATTGCATGGTCGTTTATTGATCTTGCCAGATCATGATTTGATAGATAACAATTTAACTTATCTGAGTAGATGGAAGCGTATGCAATGTTTAATGCAAAAATGTTGGCACAGGTTGATTAATATAGCACAATAAAGAAGAAAAAGATGACAAAAGGTTTTCAAGTAAACGATGTCGTTAATATATTATATAATACTAGTAACCTGTCGAAAAATTTTTCGATTAACAAAATCTACTTTTAATGACGAAAAGTTTATGGATAGAAGGTTAAAATTGAAATCAATACGACATAGCTTTAAATTTTTCTGTTTGTTTTAGAGTGTCCGTTTAGAGCCAGTAAGATATTTAGATTTGTTAAGATAGTTAAGCTAGTTTTAAGCATTTGTGTCTAGGATAAGATAGATCTAAGAATACTGAATTACATCAGCGCTTGTACTGATCATCGATAGAGCAGCGTTGAAGGACCGAATCTTTGCCCTATAATTCTTGCTATGTGAATGTGTGTTACCAGTGAGCAGAGATTCAATCAGATTGCTTGTTCTTAAGTCTGTCAATTTAACTTTGCCTTTGTGGCAACACGATGAACCTTTACTGCCATCTATTTCATTTTCAAAATGCAGCGCTTGACATTCATCACATTTCTTGGTCAACAGTCCTAAGTAATGTTGAGCTACAGTTGAAAAACTTCTAAATGATTATATAATATTATTATACATAATTAAACTTCATCCAGGGCGAAAGGGAAAACATCAGCGACGTTAACTAAATTATACATTTTGCCAAAGAGTGAATAAGCTAAAGTCCTTCAAGGTGGGGAGGATGTCCGTGTGGAATAACATTATGGAAAAACTACGTTTATTACTACTATTATTATCATTATCCTTATTATCGTTATTATTAATACTGTTAGTGGAGAAAAACAATATGGAAAAACCCGCATGGAGTTACGTTCCTAAATACCATTTCGCATCATCAACACTCGTACTAGTATCAGCAGTAGAGTCGGGTAGTTCCGGCAAGCAGCGTTCATATTATACAACCCAGCCGAAGGTCCGAACGACGCGGTCGTAAAACTATGTTGTATAACCACGTAATAACAGACAAAACGAAAATAAAGATAAATGCAAACGAACATGTCTTATACTACGTACATAGTTTTCAAAGATAACCAAAAACAAAATGTGAATAAATATCATGTACATTGATGTTGCGATAAGCTCAAACAGTTTGTGCACACTCACATCCTGGAACTGGAATGATGATCAAACAATGATGCCCGGTTTTTTTTTAATTTCTCAAAAACTACAAGATATTTTTGCATCCGGGTTTCTATTTTTAACTAAAAACTAATAAGAGAATTGAATTTTTGAAAAATAAAATTAGTACTTAATTACATACAATTTTGAAAAAAAATAGTTCGAAATTTTTTTTTTTCATTTTTTTTTCAAAATATTGAGTTTGAAAATTAATTTCTCAAAAACTATTCCTTAAAACAGCTTTGTTTAAAAACAAGATGAAAGAAGAGGTTTCTGGCTTTACAAAAAAGTATATCACGGCACTGTGGATGTAACTGTTGATTTTTAATAATTTTTTTTCCAAATTACGTACATTTTTTTTTTAGAAAATTGCCCCGCCCGGCTAAACGGGGGGGAATAGACCCCCCCCCCCCCCTCCCATACGATTTTTGTCTTGTCTTGACCAGACCTACACGCTCTAGCTTTTTGACACACTGCTCGTGGGACACCCTGTATATATTTGTGAAATTCTCTCAAAAACGCAGACATTTCTTTTTTTCGAATATAAGTTAATCGGAAGCGATCACGGTGTTTTATTCAAAGAATAGGCTTGTATTCTACCTTTTCAAATACATATTATTATTGTTATTATTTTTACTTCACCACAGAACAAGTTCAACAGAGGTCATACTCCAATACCGTCAACAACGGAAGTGACTTTGTCAGCAACACCTGGTAACGAGTTCAACGAAGTTCATTCTCCTACATTTACCGAGGTTGCACCGATAGCAGAAAGTAGGAATAAAAGACAATCTCCGATGTCACCGGATCGTTCTTTGATTAGGGTCTTTTGAACGTACAGTACGTTGACATATCAGTAATAAAAAGCCTTAATTAAAGTTCCGCGAAAAGTGTTTTTAATGAATAGTAAGAAAGCACTTAACTGGCGCAGTCGGTAGGATCTCATATTAAGAGATCCAGTGATTTGAATCAATAGTGAGAAAAAAAGTGAGTCAAAGTGAAATTTAGTGACTTAAGTAGACACAACACAGAAAGTGAATCGAAATTATTTAAACAGAATTAAAAAAAAAAAAAAGTGCAAAATTGATCGTAAAATTGATAGACAAAAACTCTTTGATAAACATCGCGATATAATGGCTAATCCGGTTGAACAATGTGTTGTAGCTCTAACGCAGCTTCTTGTGCAAAACAATCAACTAGCAAATAATCGATCCAGGCTCGAGAAAGCAACAAGGTTCTTACCCATATTTTCGGGAGAACCAGGCAGTTTACCTTCGTTTATTGATTCGGTAACGAGAGCTCTGGACGACTACACTGATGAAGAGGAAAAGAGTCGGGTATTTCGAATAATTTACGATACCAAAGTTCAAGGAGGCGCAAAGAATCTTCTTAACCCACCAGAAAATTGGACATCATGTAAGGCAGCACTTAAACAACACTACAGATCATCCAAGGACCAATTGACGATAACTCGGGAAATTAAATCGTTTAAAGTAAGTAGTATAAGTGACAATAAGTTAAGATTATTAGTAGAAAATGTAACTGAGATGCCGCATTCGATGGAAATGGGCCGCAATGACACAAATCTTCTGTGGTATGATTGTGCAAAGAGTCAAAGAATTAGTACCCGGTGCTTTGGCAGCCGCAATAATGGAAAAAATAATTTAACGGAAATTAGGAATATAATTTATGGGGCAGGATCAAGGAAATTTAAGGCTAAGACATTTTGATTCGTTTATGGGCAGCGGTAGATATAATAATAATAATGAAATAAGCCAAAGTAAGCTTAGGAATACACTACAAAGACCTAGTCGGAGTTATTACCGAAATCTTAACGGGAACAACAATGTTCAAGAAAGACCAATTTATAATAGAAGCAGTTCTAGTGAAAATAACAACAATCAGAGTAAGGGCAATTCAGGTCAGTATTCATGGGAAAGCAGACAACATACTTCCAATAGATTAGGGCATGTTAGGAGTTCAAACCAGCAGCCACAGCCAATGAATATAGGTAGTATTGTACACCAGAATCAGAAAGTACGAACTCAAAATGAAGAAGTTCATAACACCGATTTTTTTCTCAACTAGGCCTCGGAAATAAAATATATGCAGATGTAACTATTGATGGGATTAAGTTGGAAGCATTAATTAATACAGGTTCCAGAATGAGCATTAAAAACTCCAATACAGTAGATTGTAATAGATATAAACTATTTGAAAAAGTGAGAATGCGGTTGCAAACTATTAATAATATAACCACAGAAACTGTAGAAAGAATAGTGACGTAGATACCAGACGAATTCAAATATAGCAAACAAATATTGCTTCGAATTAAGCTCAGGTAAAAGAGAAGTGGTTTTAAGTAATTTGAACGATGAAGAACGCAAAGCAATGCAAAACATCTTAAATCAATTTCAAATCCTTATTTACAATGAAGGAGATAGATTAAGAAATACGAACTCAATTACCCATGAAATAAAAACAGCCACTAATCAACAGATTAATTCGAAATTATATAGATTACCACCTAGACACGAAGAAGCTCCGTGCAGGGACGGGTTAAGAATATCCCTGCAGCGATACCTCTCGCTTGTCGTAAAAGGCGACTAAAACAAAGGTAAACAAAAATCACATCTAGGCTATTTAGAAAACACCAAGGTGAGCCTAGGGACACATATACCACCATTAAACTGCCCCACAAGTGTACTTGCAAATCAGTGGGTTGACACGACTGGAGATCACCGGTGTTGTAAGAGTAAGATCAATCAAAAAAAAATCTGGAGCATGCCTGTGTCACAAAAAAAAAAACAGGCCGAAAAACAATTGGTGCAAACAAATGCAAAAACACCAGCATTTGATTGGCCTCAGCGATTAAGTATTCCCAAACCGGGAAGCCTGCCGCTACTTTCTGAGGTCAAACCGGCGGACCCCACAAGCGGACCAGTAGGAATGCAGTTAAGTGGGAAGGTTATGGTCCTACACTTCTGACCATAACAACGCCGGAAAAAAGGAAAAGAAGAAGACCACCTAGACATGAAGAGGAAGTAAGGAAACAAATTCAGGAAATGGAAATGCACGGAATAATCAGAAAATCAAACAGCAGATGTTCATCTCCAATAGTGGTAGTAGCTATAAAACCCAGACAATTCTCGACGTCAGACTTTGTGTGGACTACCGAAAACTCAATGAGATAACGGTAGATGATAAATATCCATTGCCAAACATCGATAGTATATTGGATAAACTGGGAAGAGCCCAGTACTCTACTCTACATTAGACCTAGCAAAGGGATATCATCAAATTAAAATGAATCCTGATGACATCCATAAAACGGCTTTTGTCACTCCCAATGGCTTATATGAATTCGTGAGAATGCCTTTCGGTCTGAAGAACGCACCAACCACGTTCCAGAGACTAAGGAATGAGATCTTACGGGAATATATAAACAAAATTTGTGTCGTTTATTTAGACGACATTCTAATTTTTTCATCAGACATTCTAATTTTTTCAGTTTGAACGAACATATAAACTCTCTAAAACTAATCCTTCAAAGATTATCTGAGTATAATCTCAAACTACAGTTTGATAAGTGCTCATTTATGAAAAAAAGTACAGAATTCCTAGGACATGTTTTAACAGCAGAGGGTATGAAACCAAACCCTAAGAAAATAAAATGTATTCAGGAATTTACCATACCAACAACAGAAAGACAGTTAAAAAGGTTCTTAGGAGTAACTGGTTTCTACAGAAAATTTGTGAAAGACTATGCAAAGATCGCTAGTCCAATGTTAAAATATTTGAAACAGGGAAACGGATTTAACGATCCAGAATACATCCGGGCATTTGAAACTATTATCCAACACCCAATATTGAAATTCCAACCTGTGCAGAAACGGGTTAAGAATATCCCTGTAGCGATACCTCTCGCTTGTCGTAAAATGCGACTAAAACAAAGGTAAACAAAAATCACATCCAGGCAATTTAGAAAACACCAAGGTGAGCCTAGGGACACATATACCACCATTAAACTGCCCCACAAGTGTGCATGCAAATCAGTGGGTTGACACCACTGGAGATCACCGGTGTTGTAAGAGTAAGATCAAACAAAAAAAAGCATGCCCGCGTCAAAAAAAGGAGGAGAAGAAAGAAAACGGTCAAACCGTAGCATTATGGAAAAGAACGCTAAAAGGAAAAGCACTACCCCGCCAGGCACTACTAATGGTCGTGATCCTGGGACGAGCAGCAATGCTCGGGTCAGAGCTATCGGATTTCCGGGGGATAGCAAAGTAATGCAACGGCGTAAGCTACACTTAAGAGTAGCGAGTTGGAACGTTGGAAGCATGAGTGGTCGCAGCTATGAGCTTGAAGAAATGATGGTTAGAAAGCGAGTAGACATCCTGTGCGTACAAGAGACGAAATGGCGAAACACCGGTAATCGGGCACGTTTCTTGGACGTTAAAACAAAAGCCTACAAGATGTTTTACTATGGATTGGAACAAGGAAAAAACGGAATCGCCATCATCCTTGCGGCAGAGTTACTTGGCAACGTCTTAACCATTTCAAAGTCCAGTGACCGTTTTATGGCTCTCAAATTGGTGATGCATGGTGAGGTGTGGAAAATCGTAAGCGCATATGCCCCTCAAGTCGGATGCGAACAAAAAGAAAAAGATGCATTCTGGCTAGATTTCCACAACCTTGTCAAAATCATCCCAAAGGAAGAGCTTTTGTTTGTTGGGAGAGATTTAAATGGACATGTCGGGAAGACAAGCGAAGACTATGAATACTACCATGGAGGGCTGGCATACGGCACCAGGAACTCTTCAGGTGAAGATATCCTAAACATGTGCAAGTCGTACGGTTTTTTAGTGCTAAATACCATGTTCGTCAAACAAAGCCGGCAGCTGATCTTATAGCAGCGGCGGAAATGAAACTCAAATATACTATCATTTGGTATCCAGTTTCATGAAGCCACGAGTTAAAGATTGCAAAGTGATCCTGGGAGACGCGATCGCCCCTCAACACCGTCTCCTCCTGACTGAATTTTTTATGGAGGCGAGTAAGAAGTTAAAGCAGCAAACGAAGGTGTGTGAGAGAATCAAGTGGTATAAGCTGTATAAAGGAAAAGGCGAAGCTTTTATTACCAACATGAAAAACAACATTTTTTCCATTATCGATGAGGTCGGTAATGAGGAGTGCAGAGGAGTGCAAGACATGTGGGATTCCCTACAACAATTTGGCCAAATCACTGCTCGAAACATCTAAAGGCCCCTGCCAAGACGCAAAAGAAACCTGGTGGTGGAAAGACGAAGCCAAAGCAGTGATACACGAAAAGAAAATGGCTTTCCAAGTTTGGTCAAAGTGCTCTTCTACTAATAGAGAGGAAAAAGCTCGCCGTGAAAAGATATATAGATGTTGCAAAGGTATCGTGAAGAAAAAATGCGCCCAATTCAAAGCGAAAAGCATGGAAGGCCTCTATCAGGAGTTGGAAGAAATATCGTCTTCCGCGTCGAGGAGCTTCGACAAAGCAATTTGAACAAAGGAGTAAATATCTTTAAGATAACCGCCCAGAGAAGAAGAAATGCTCAGGAGATTCGTTTCCCAAAGTTTATTAACAATGCTGAAGGCCAACTCCTTGTAGAAGACGAAAAAATTCTCCACAGATGGCGACAGTATTGCGAGGAACTTCTGAACGAACAGTTTCCCCGAGTGTACTTTCCAAGAGCCGCCCCGAACCACGCCGAAATATCCGACATCACAGTCGAAGAAATTCGGTACGCGGTTAAAAACTCCAAGAAAGGAATATCTATCATCCCTCACTATACTTATTTTGTCATTTTGAACTCATCCCTCTTAATGTTCTAAATTGCTATAAATTCGATTTCAAAAATGCTAACTATGTTAATATTTGTAATGAGCTTAACAATTTTGACTGGAGTCCTTTTTTATCATTAGAAATTAATGACCTTTGTTCAGTATTTTATCGCGTTATTAATAATTTAATTCTTGACTACGTTCCCATTATACAAATGAATAACACTTTTAATTATACTTCTCTCTGGGACAATGAAATTACGCGCAGACTAAAGGTGCTCAAAAACAGAGCTTATAAGAAGTGGAGGTCTAGCTTTTTGAATGAGGACTATACTGCGTATCGTTTAATCAGATCTGAATTTAAAACCTCTTTATGTCATGCCCACTCCATTTACATAAATGATGTTGAAACCAACATCAAGTCGTCACCCAAAAACTTTTGGAATTTTGTAAACTCTCAAAAAAAAGGCGATGGATTTCCCTCCTCTTTTCCCTTTGATGGTCAATCGATTGACAATCCTCGTGATATCTGCAATACCTTTGCCTCATTTTTTCAATCTGTCTACTCAATAACTGATTCAACTATAGATGCGGACTTTTTCGATTATTTAGGTGCTATTCCTCCCCCTGCTTTTAACAACATTTTACTGTCTGCAGAAAATGTTCTTAATAAACTAAATGGTGTAGAATCGAATTTTAATCCCGGCCCAGACGGAATCCCCTCGGGATTCCTAA
The DNA here is from genome assembly GCA_958301585.1 of Merodon equestris. Lineage (NCBI taxonomy): Eukaryota > Metazoa > Arthropoda > Insecta > Diptera > Syrphidae > Merodon > Merodon equestris. The sequence continues at coordinate 50,133,478 of OY284414.1, forward strand.
AATTATGTGCGGTTCCACTACGCGATATACTATGCCATATTTTTAACTTATCATTAAATAGTGGCATTTTTCCTTCCATTTGGAAAAACTCTTTTATTATTCCAATATTTAAGTCTGGTAGCAGAAGCAAAATTGAAAACTACAGAGGCATCTGCAAGCAATCGTCCCTACCTAAACTGTTTGATTCCTTAGTAACTGAAAAATTTAATTTTTTTTGTAAAAGTCTAATTTCTAATAACCAATACGGCTTTGTTAAAAACAGATCGGCAGTTACTAATCTCCTCCTTTTCACCAACTATGTTATTTCTGAAATTAGTAAAGGTAACCAGGTTGATGCAATTTACACTGACTTCAGTAAAGCATTTGATAGAGTGAACCATAAGCTTTTGCTTTATAAGCATGAACGACTAGGTTTCCCTAACATCTTTCTCAGATGGCTATCATCGTTCTTAGAAAATAGAGTCCAAGTTGTAAAGTATCGTAATCATACTTCCGTACAAATTCAGGTAACATCAGGTGTCCCACAAGGTAGCCATATTGGACCCCTTTGTTTATTCTATTCGTTAATGATGTTGTGAAATTTATACCCCACTGCAATATCCCAATGTTTGCCGATGATTTTAAAATTTAAATCCCACTAGCTTTAAGTGGTCATCTTCAAATATTTGCTTTGTGGTGCTCTAGAAATAAATTGTCTCTCAATGTTAGTAAATGCTCGATTATTACTTTTTCTCGGAGTTCTTCTCCCTATATTTATTCTTACTCCCTTAATGGTAGTGCAATTCCACGTATTTCCTTAGTTAAAGACTTAGGCATTATGTTGGATTGTAAACTATCCTTTAATTCTCATGTTGAGTTCATCACTAATAAAACTAACAGAACATTAGGAATGTTAAAACGTTATGCTAAAATGTTCATCGATCCATATGTTCTAAAAACCTTATATGTATCGTTTGTTCGATCTCTGCTTGAGTATGCATCCGTCGTTTGGTGTCCCTACCGCATTCATATTGCGAGATTAGAATCGATACAAAAACGACTTTTAAGGTTTTCTCTCAGGCGACTTCCTTGGTCAAATTTTAATAATTTGCCTCCATATCAAGATCGATTGAAACTTATTAGACTCGATTTACTCGAAACGAGGAGACAGGTGTCAAGAATAATTTTTTTACACAGAATCCTTATTGGTGAGATTGACTGTCCTGAAATATTGGGTCTCTTGAATATTAACGTTCCATCCGTCAACTTTCGTATCAATCGATTTTTCTTCATAACCCACTATCATACTAACTACGGCCAGTCCTCGTCTTTAAATGGCCTGCTGTTATTATATAATGAATGTGCGTCGTCAATCGACTTTAATATGTCGATACCATCCATTAAACCTAATTTAATTAACCATTTCCAGACATAATTGTTAGCTCAAAGTTATTGTATTTATTATATATTATATATTATAGGTCTAAGAAAGTCAATGTACTTTCTTGACTAAATAAATAAATAAATAAAAAGGAAAGCTGTTGGGCCGGACGGGATACCCTCTGAGTTCTGAAAAAATATGGGAGACATCGGGTCTAGATGGCTCATGGTTCTTATCTCCAAACTTATGAGTGGCAACACTATGCCTAATCAATGGAGGGAAAGTTATCTTCTTCCTTTGCACAAAGGAAAGGGTGATACGCGTGATACGATAACTACCGTTCTGTCAAGCTGATGTCGCACACCATGAAGATCGTTGAACAGGTATTAGATAGCCGACTGCGGAAAATAATACGACTGTCTGATGACCAGTGCGGGTTTGTCTCGGGTAAATCAACGACAGATGCAATCCAAAGTATAAGGGTCATAATGGAAAAGCATCGTGATTCTTCAAAGGACTTGCATATGGTGTTGGTTGATTTCGAGAAGGCCTTTGACCGGCAACCAAGAGATCTTTTATGGGTAGCGCTAAGACAAAACGGAGTTCCAGAAACCTACGTGCGAGTGATCATGGACATGTACAAGAGAGCAACGACAAGAGTAAGATGCACCGCAGGAGTCACCGAAGAGTTCGCAATCAAAGTTGGTGTATACCAAGGGAGCGTCCTCAGCCCACTGCTCTTTATAGCAGTCCTTGATTGCTTGCTTGAAGGAAAAGTGACGGACCCCAATGTGCACCAGCTATACTTTGCTGACGATGGAGCCATTATAAGTGATGATCAGGCGTCCCTACAACGAACACTTGATGTGTGGGTGGACATTTTGAGGGACACGGGTATCGTATTAGTTCAAAGAAGACAGAGTATCTGTGCTGCCCGTTCTCTGACCCTCATCAGCCTATTCCAGACATTTACTTGAATGGAAGAGTGCTTCCCAAGTGTGAAAAGTTTAAATATCTGGGATCTATGCTTAATAAAGAAGCAACTTGTGATGACGACATCAACCATCGCGTAAGCATAGGCTGGACGAAGTGGCGGGAAAACTCCGCCATCTTCTGTGATCGAAAAATGCCCCCTAAGCTGAAAGGAAGGCTCTACACTTCAGTTGTACGTCCGGCGCTCACATACGGTTCACAATGCTGGACAATGCACAAAAAGTATGAGAGCAAATTAACGGCAGCTGAGATGAAGATGCTTCGCATGACAGCGGGAGTAACAAAGCGTGACAGAATTAGAAGTTCAAAGATCCGAGGAAGCTTCCACGTAAAAGAAACCATCACAAGAAAGTTAGAGCGCGACCGACTCAGTTGGTATTGCCATGTTCAAAGGAGAGATCCTTTGAACCCCGTCCAAAAGGCAATATCAATCAACGTTCCAATTTCAACACGCAAAAAAGGCCGTCCGAAAAACAATTGGTGCAAACAAATGCAAAAACACCAGCATTTGATTGGCCTCAGCGATGAAGTAATCCCAAACCGGGAAGCCTGCCGCTACTTTCTGAGGTCAAACCGGCGGACCCCACAAGCGGACCAGTAGGAATGCAGTTAAGTGGGAAGGTTATGGTCCTACACTTCTGACCATAACGACGCCGTAAAAAAGGAAAAGAAGAAGAAGACCCAACATTGAAATTCCCTGATTTTAACAAAACATTCACGCTATTTACTGATGCCAGTAAATATGCGATAGGAGCAGTATTAACACAAGATGGTCAACCAGTCTGTTACTCCTCAAGATCGTTGAACGACCATGAGAAGAACTATTCAGTAACGGACAAGGAGTTCTTAGCCATAGTGTGGTCTGTAACTTATTTCAGACCATACTTATGGGGCAGACGATTCAAAATAATCATCGACCATTTACCCATTAAATATCTTAATAAAAAATTCACAGGGAAAGAGTTTAGTCAGAGAAACCAACGCTGGCTTCTCAAATTGCAAGAATATCAGTACGATATAGAATACTTAAAAGGAAAAGAAAATAACATTGCAGACTTTTTAAGCAGGATTCCCGAGAGTGATAAGAACCAAGAAATGACAAGCAATCAATCAATAAACCACTTGTCCGATAATGCAACTGTGCATTCACAGGATGAGCAATTAGACCATATTTCCATAAAAGAAACAATAGTAAATAAGTACAAAACCCAATTAATATTAACTAATGATTCTGATAAAAAAGTAGAAGTTTTACACAATAGGCAAATAATATTCATTGACATGACGAAGAATAAGGATTATTGGGCAGATTTATTAAAAACACATATAAAGCCAGGCCAGATTGGAATATACACTGAACTATCATATCACGAATTCAACAAAATCCAACAACTGTTGATAGAATTATTCCACCATGACAAGCAAATAAGGTTCCTCAAAGCTTCTTTAAGAGCTAAAGAAATTAAAACTGAAGAAGAACTACATAAACAAATATCATTATATCATCTAAATGAATCCTTACATAGTGGAATAAACGAATATTATAGCTTAAAAAACAAAATTTATTTTCAGAGACTAATAATAAATAACTGCGAAAAGTGCCGGCAAATTAAATATGACAGGAAGCCAATAAAGCCGAAATTTCAAATAACCGAAAGGAGGACAAGAATGAAATTATTCACTTAGATATATTTCACTTTAAGAAGCAGTCTTTTGTTACCACAATAGATAAGCTAACAGCCTCGTGCAGGGACGGGTTAAGAATATCCCTGCAGCGATACCTATCGCTTGTCGTAAAAGGCGACTAAACAAAGGTAAATAAAAATCACATCTAGGCAATTTAGAAAACACCAAGGTGAGCCTAGGGACACATATACCACCATTAAACTGCCCACAAGTGTGCATGCAAATCAGTGGGTTGACACGACTGGAGATCACCGGTGTTGTAAGAGTAAGACCAATCAAAAAAAAATAAAAATCTGGAGCATGCCCGTGTCAAAAAGGAGGGAAAGAAAGAAAACGGTAGCATTATGGAAAAGAACGCTAAAAGGAAAGGCACTACCCCGCCAGGCACTACTAATGGTCGTGATCCTGGGACGATCAGCAATTCTCGGGTCAGAGCTATAGGATTTCCGGGGGATAGCAAAGTAATGCAACGGCGTAAGCCACACTTAAGAGTCGCGAGTTGGAACATTGGAAGCATGAGTGGTCGCAGCTATGAGCTTGAAGAAATGATGGTTAGAAGGCGAGTAGACATCCTGTGCGTACAAGAGACGAAATGGCGAAACACCGGTAATCGGGCACGTTTCTTGGACGTTAAAAAAAAGCCTACAAGATGTTTTACTATGGATTGGAATAAGGAAAAAACGGAATCGCCATCATTCTTGCGGCAGAGTTACTTGGCAACGTCTTAACCATTTCAAAGTCCAGTGACCGTTTGATGGCTCTCAAATTGGTGATGCATGGTGAGGTGTGGAACATCGTAAGCGCATATGCCCCTCAAGTAGGATGCGAACAAAAAGAAAAAGATGCATTCTGGCTAGATTTCCACAACCTTGTCAAAATCATCCCAAAGGAAGAGCTTTTGTTTGTTGGGGGAGATTTATACGGACATGTCGGGAAGACAAGCGAAGACTATGAAGACTACCACGGAGGGCTGGGATACGGCACCAGGAACTCTTCAGGTGAAGATATCCTAAACATGTGCAAGTCGTACGGTCTTATAGTGCTAAATACCATGTTCGTCAAACAAAGCCGGCACCTGATCACTTATAGCAGCGGCGGAAATGAAACTCAAATAGACTATCATTTGGTATCCAGTTTCATGAAGCCACGAGCTAAAGATTGCAAAGTGATCCTGGGAGACGCGATCGCCCCCTCAACACCGTCTCCTCCTGACTGATTTTTTTATGGATGCGAGAAAGAAGTCAAAGCAGCAAACGAAGGTGTCTGAGAGAATCAAGTGGTATAAGCTGGATAAAGGAAAAGGCGAAGCTTTTATTACCAACATGGAAAACTACCTCTCTTCCATTATCGATGAGGTCGGTAATGAGGAGTGCAGAGCACAAGACATGTGGGATTCCCTACAACAATCTGGCCTGGAGAAAGCCAAATCACTGCTCGGAACATCTAAAGGCCCCTGCCAACACGCAAAAGAAACCTGGTGGTGGACAGACGAAGCCAATGCAGTGATACACGAAAAGAAAATGGCTTTCCAAGTTTGGTCAAAGTGCTCTTCTACTAATAGAGAGGAAAAAGCTCGCTGTGAAAAGGTATATAGATGTTGCAAAGGTATCGCGAAGAAAAAATGCGCCGAATTCAAAGCGAAAAGCATGAATCAGGAGTTGGAAGAAATATCGTCTTCCGCGTCTGACAAGAACCAGGCTACCCAAGAGCTTCGACAAAACAATTTGGACAAAGGAGCAAATATCTTTAAGATAGCCGCCCAGAGAAGAAGAAATGCTCAGGAGATTCGTTTCCCAAAGTTTATTAACAATGCTGAAGGCCAACTCCTTGTGGAAGACGAAAAAATTCTCCACAGATGGCGACAGTATTGCGAGGAACTTCTGAACGAACAGTTTCCCGGAGTGTACTTTCCAAGAGCCGCCCCGAATCGTGCCGAAATATCCGACATCACAGTCGAAGAAGTTCGGTACGCGGTTAAAAACTCCAAGAAAAGAAAAGCTGTTGGGCCGGACGGGATACCCTCTGAGTTCTGGAAAAAGATGGGAGACATCGGGTCTAGATGGCTCATGGTTCTTATCTCCAAACTTATGAGAGGCGACACTATGCCTAATCAATGGAGTTAAAGCTATCTTCTTCCATTGCACAAAGGAAAGGGTGATACGCGAAATTGTGATAACTACCGTTCTGTCAAGTTGATGTCGCACACCATGAAGATCGTTGAACGGGTATTAGATAGCCGACTGCGGAAAATAATACGACTATCTGATGACCGGTGCGGGTTTGTCTCGGGTAAATCAACAACAGATGCAATCCAAAGTATAAGGATCATGATGGAAAGCATCGTGATTCTTCAACGGACTTGCATATGGTGTTGGTTGATTTCGAGAAGGCCTTTGACCGGCAACCAAGAGATCTTTTATGGGTAGCGCTAAGACAAAAAGGAGTTCTCAGGCGTCCTCAGCCCACTGCTTTTTATAGCAGTCCTTGATTGCTTGCTTGAAGGAAAAGTGACGGACCCCAATGTGCACCAGCTATTCTTTGCTGACGATGGGGCCATTATAAGTGATGATCAGGCGTCCCTACAACGAGCACTTGATGTGTGGGTGGACATTTTTGAGGGACACGGGTGTCGTATTAGTTCAAAGAAGACAGAGTATCTGTGCTGCCCGTTCTCTGACCCTCATCAGCCTATTCCAGACATTTACTTGAATGGAAGAGTGCTTCCCAAGTGTGAAAAGTTTAAATATCTGGGATCTATGATTAATAGAGAAGCAACTTGTGATGACGACATCAAACATCGCATAAGCGTGGGGTGGATGAAGTGGCGGGAAAACTCCGCCATCTTCTGTGATCGAAAAATGCCCCCTAAGCTGAAAGGAAGGCTCTACACTTCAGTTGTACGTCCGGCGCTCACATACGGTTCACAATGCTGGACAATGCACAAAAAGTATGAGAGCAAATTAACGGCAACTGAGATGAAGATGCTTCGCATGACAGCGGGAGTAGCAGAGCGTGACAGAATTAGAAGTTCAAAGATCCGAGGAAGCCTCCACGTAAAAGAAACCATCACAAGAAATATAGAGCGCGACCGACTCAGTTGGTATTGCCATGTTCAAAGGAGAGATCCTTTGAACCCCGTCCAAAAGGCGTTATCAATCAACATTCCAATTTCAACACGCAGAAAAGGCAGGCCGAAAAACAATTGGTGCAAACAAATGCAAAAACACTAGCATTTTATTGGCCTCAGAGATGAAGTAATCCCAAACCGGGAAGCCTTCCGCTACTTTCTGAGGTCAAACCGGCGGACCCCACAAGCGGACCAGTTAAGTGGGAAGGTTATGGTCCTACACTTCTGACCATAACAACGCCGGAGAAAAAAGGAAAAGAAGAAGAAGAAGAATAGATAAGCTAACAAAATTCGCAGCGGCATACCATATAACAGACAGAAATTGGATAACGAAAAAAGCCCTCATAGTGGAACACTTTGCTAAATTTGGAAAACCAAAGAAGATCATAATGGACAACGAATTCAGATCTGAACAATTAATGAGTTATTTAAAGAGTGAAAATGTGGACATTCATTTGACGAAACCAAATAATCATACAGGCAACGCGGATATAGAGAGATTACATTCCACCTTGCTAGAGAAAATAGTAGGAATCGATGGTAATGAGCTTTCAACCTCAATGAAGATACAAATGGCTGTAAGAAATTAAAACGAACGATATCATTCAACAATCAAGTGTACACCTAAAGAAGCAAAAGAAAATGTCAGCACTATAGAATTACAAGAAAGAATTAATAATACTAAACAACACATAATAAACAAAATTAATTTCTATAGGGTAGATTACACCGAGAACAGATATAAGGGATACATAAGGAATTATAAAAGACTTAGACACAAAGATGAACCTTATTATAGACAAGCTTCTTTGAAAAATGTACATAAAGCAAACATTAAACGACCTTTGAAATTTACAGATATGGTTCTTGCCAATAATATACCCGATTGCGATCACGATGGCCCAAGGACTACTGCAAATAAGTCCAATTCATGATGATGCAACCGTAAATGAAACAAATACCATCTTACATATCATAACCCCAATAGAGATAAACAATATACTTTCTCAAATTCAAACTAATATTAATCTTTTAGACATGGACAATAAAGATGTATTAAATCAGGAAATAAGAAATATTCGTGCAAAGATTTTGTCTATCATTCCGAAAGAAACTAGCAAAAAAGGGGTTTGATACATTTTGTAGGTACAATGCATAAGTGGTTGTTTGGACGACAACGATAGGCAGAAAATATTAGAAAAGTTATATATCAGCGCAGATAATAATCATAACGCTATTACCAGTTTAAATAAACAAATTTCAATTAACACTCATATCAATGATTCATTCAATATACTCAGAGAAGCAATAGAAGAAGATAGGAAAAAGACGCTACATACCAAATTAAACAAGAAAACGATGAAATTAGAAGACATTCAATGTATTTAGACCAAACGGTGAAATTACAGTATTTAAAAAGCAAAGTAGAACAAATCCAAGATAATATTGCTGGTGCCAAAAATAATTTAATTCACCCTAGCATTCTCACTACAGAAGAAATATATATGTACAACATTGATTTCTATGAATTAAAACTAATAAAAGTAGGAGTATTACAATTCAAAAATCAGTCATTAATTGTTGCTATTAAAATCCCTAAGAATTATATTAAAACAGATGTAAAGTTTAGTTAAAGATTACCTAACAAAGATTACTTTGAGATCGATGAGGAAGATGAATATATTGTAACAATAGAAAATAAGACGTTTAATTATGACTCCACCTTAATGTTAAAGAACTTAAAAGTCAGTAAGAATTGTATTTTGAAAAATGAATGTAAATTTAGATTTAATAATAGAACTAAAATTGAAGCTTTAGATGATGAAACTGTATTAGTTAAAAATGCGATGAAAGAAAATTTGAAACAAAACTGTGATGACAGAAATATTACCTTAAATAAAAATAACTTAATAAATTTTTATAACTGTCACATAGAATTATATCAAGATGTCTTTAATAACCAACAGAAGATTATTCAAGATGAGTTATTTTATCCTAGTAATAAGTACAATCAGACTCAAGTCGAAATGATTGCTTTTGATAATATTGTTAATAAGCATTTCGAGAAGATAAAAGAAATCAAAGAACTTAAATGGCATAAGAATCTTTCCTATGGAATAAATGCAACAATTATTACATTTGTCATAATAGCAGTAATCATTTTAATATTTTGGTTAAGAAAAAGAAAAAATGAGTGTAACGATTATAAATAAAGAAAATAGTGTTGATCAGAGAATTCAGGAGAAGCAAACCGAGGAGGAGTTACATACAAGACACCAAGAAGAACGATTCCGTCACCACAGAACAAGTTCAACAGTGGTCATACTCCAATACCGTCAACACCGGAAGTGACTTTGCCAGCAACATCTGGTAACGAGTTCAACGAAGTTCATTCTCCTACATTTACCGAGATTGCACCGATAGCAGAAAGTAGGAATAAAAGACAATCTCCGATGTCACCGGATCGTTCTTTGATTAGGGTCTTTTGAACGTACAGTACGTTGACATATCAATAATAAAAAGACTTAATTAAAGTTCCGAGAAAAGTGTTTTTAATGAATAGTAAGAATGCACTTAACTCACGCACCCACTACAATGCACTGGCCAGGAAAACACAAGTTTACACTGAACGAGTAATTCTGACATCGCCAACACCTCACACCAATGCTAACACCGCGTCTACTGCAGTTGGGATATTAAGTTGTAAATTCGAATAAGCTAGTTTGATAAGTGTTGTTATGTTTGTAACATTTAACTAATAACGGGGGTTCTCCTCCTGAGAATTAAAATTCGTTTTTTTTTTAGCTTATATGATATAATTTACTGCCTGTTCTTTGTTCTGTTTTAAATTTCGTGTTTAAATCATAAAATCTCCTTAAGGTTTTCAAAGACCCGAAATCTATTTTCCTTCTTCTTAATACCCTTGAGCGAAATGAAAATGTAAGTTTTTTCGTGAGAATAAAAAAAAATTTTAGATTGTGACATGACATTCCCAAGTTAACTTGCTCAGAAAGCGGTTCCATTTTGAAAGATAAAATGTAATTGAATTGTACATCTTTTAGTGCTCGTTCCAAGTAAAGGGTTTTTCAAAAGTCACCCGTTTTCCTTAAAACCATATTTAGTGATTGAGCTCATTTCATATTGGATGGCTTCTTCAAGAACAAAATTGTCGCATTTGGGGAGAATAAAATCCGCGAATAATTTCAGAAAAACCATAAAGGTACAAAAGTGTACGACTAAACTTTTTTCTTTATTGTCTGGATAACTGGGACATAATGCATTTCTAACTAGTGTTGTGGTAGTTGTGGTGATACTGCTCCATTGTACAGCCAGACAGACACCTTAGATGGCGTTAGAGCTCATGAAGAGCCAGAGCCAAGCTTCTTTTTATTCACTTATGTTGTGTGCGATTAGTTTTAAACACAAGTGAACGGAACCTAAAGCTTAATGCCGATTCCGAACGGCGAGAGCCGAGAAGCTTTTTAAGGCAAGTGTACAATACAATGGGGGGTTTGCCAGGACCCCGCCGAGGAGGGAAGCCGCGAAATAATCATTCGATGGCGTTGGTGTTATCGGGATCTGAACTCGCTCATCTTGCGTCAGCGGCCGACACACTACCCACTGCGCCACGACGCTCCCTAAGAATCAATTGAATTTTCATTCGTACAACCAGTGGACAACATAAATGCAGTTACATATTGTGATGAAATAAATATTGCGCATTCGAGATTGGCTGATTGGCCTGCGTCAGTAAATAGGCATGGTTCAATATTATTGCATTGCAATGGCAGACGGCAACAATATCTAACGTGCTACAGTTGGGGTTTTCCCGGTGTCGCCTGGTAAGTAAACAACGTTTCTTTTGGTTACCAGGAGTTCATTAATCGTTCCAGTTACGTCGTAAACTATTGTTTGTACTGCGTAAATTGTATAGTGGATTCTCAACATAACACAATGTTTGCAGTGTTTCTTCTTTGCCATTACCCTACACGTATAACTATTTTCGTCTGCCAATTACTCACAATCAACATCGTTTTATGTTATGAAAGTCATCGGTTGTGACGGAATGGTGAATATACCCCAAATCAAAGAGATTGTGGAGGTTGGTTTGCTCGTTTCAAAGGATCTAATTTTGGCAACCACAATATAAAACCAAAGAAATAATTCACAGAAGCATTTAAAGTTAATCATACTCGTACAACTCTTACCAAATGTTTTAAGGCCTAGGGAAAGATTAAAAGAAGAGGAAACTAGATCTAGTATCAATAAAAAAAAAAAAATCGAAAAGCAAAAATACTGTTTCAGAAATTTTGCTTGATCGACACAAGCATCGATATCATCCCCAGTAATAAGGAGATAAATATATTTCAACAACCTAAACGCAAAAAATGGTGGGTACACTAAAAACCACGATCAATCTTGTAACCAGTATGCAATATTTAGGGAAAATGGTTGTGTTGTATATTTGGTGGGTCCAGAAGGGAAAGGTGTATTTTGAAGTGCTAAACCGGTGAATTTGTGATTATTGAGCATCGCTATCGCAATTTTAAGCAGGAGTATATTCAACAGTTAGTTCGTTCTAATTTTTGAAGCCGGCCACAACTCTCCATCATTTCATTCCGTCTTGGCCCGCCTTATTTGGGAGTAGTAATAAAGGCGAAGCTCAAAAATTATAGCTTAGTTACACCATAGCGATTTGTGGTAATCATCAACATTAAACAAGAGATAATTATTTAGGCAGGAAATATTCAAGAATTGTTTTTTATGGAAATCTTTAGTCTTTATTTGATACTGATATCTCCTCAAAATGCTGACCAAAAGGCATCTCGAAGTTTATTAGGGGTACTTTGATTTTGGTTTATTTATGATTTCACCTATGTAGATGACCAGTTAAATTCCTTTCTTGTGGATAAGTAAATCACTGTACCTTTTCTTACAATACTTGTTTTTAAGAAATAAAACAATCTGTACTATATCAATTACTTGCCGTACCCTATTTTTAATGTGAATACTCGCTACTCGCTAGGTTTTCGAGCAATCTCACTATCTGGTAAATAATGAAAAATAGTTATCTTTTTTTCGTAATGCTTAGTATGTGCTCAGTTTTAAAAACATTGCCTTACCTCAATCGTATGTGCTGCTGGGTTATCCTCGCTTTTGTTTGGTATTTGTGAGTATTTAGAAATATTGGGGTTTTGCACAAGGAGCCAAAATGCCCGATCATTTGATACTGTTTTAACCGAATGTGTCGTGTGGTGTAGGGTGGCGTGATCTTCGCGGGATGTAGTTGTTTCGTAGGAGTCTCAAAAAAAAAGATTGTTCTGGCGTGATTGCCGATCCGATATATTCCGGTCGCGTGATCAGGACGAAACGTATATATATAACTGCGAGAGAAACTATGTGTTACCACTCAAAAAATTAAACACCCGCTCGCTTCCACGTTACAAATCAGAATCATCTTTTTATTTCATTTGACATATGTATATAATAGATTGGGGGGAGTTCAGAATAGTGAGGTGAAAAGAAAGAAAAAAAAAAAAAAAAATCCAAGGAAGGAAATTGAATTGAAATTCACAATATAATTTTTGTTTTTACTTATGTTTAGCTATCAATAAAATTTGTTTATTGTATACTGTAATATTGTTTATCGCCTTCAACATTCACCCCCGCCGTGAACTGGTTCGCAACAAGTGTCCCACCTTGGTAAGTGCTGGCTGGCCACGCTGGTGCTGATCGTCGGATTCGGCATCATTATCCTCTGTGCGTTGTTCTATCGAAGAAACAATTAGTGTAACAGAGAAGGATATAATAACAAAACGAAACGAAACATAAACAAACACCCCATAGAGTGAGTGAGCAGCCTCGCCAAAGCCCTTTGCCGTTTGCCCTTGCATGCCACCCTCCTTTCCACCGTACCGATATCACCGCAATGCCTACGTATTGACGGGTAAAGATGAATGGCATCGGTTCCACGGCCTTGTATCATGTCGCCTATGCGATAGATTATGTTACATAATATGTTACGTGTATTCATTTATTTAATTTTTTTTGTTTTAGCTGAATTGTATGGACGATATGTGTTGTGTGGTGTGTTATGTAATATATTTGTATTGTATTTTGTAGCATATGGACTGTATGTGTGTTGTGTTGTGTGACTTATGTGTAATATATTTGTAGCATGAAGACTGCATGTGTGTTGTGTTGTGTTATGTATAATATATTTGTAACATGAAAACTATATGTTATATAATACTTATTTTTCAAATTAGAGTAAGGAAACATAAAAAGGGCAAAATTGTGTAGGGTTAAATTAAAGTTTCATCGACGGTCATTTTATTGGATGGAAGAGAACAGATCTTTGTGATGGGTCTTTGAAATTCACCGGATTGGGTCTTCAGAGTAACGACGCGAATTAGCTGGTCTGCTCCAGGATGAGCTCTTAACACGCGGGCCATTATCCATTTTGACGGTGGAAGTCTCTCGTCCTTCACTAGTACCAGATCTCCTAGCTGCGGTTGTTGTTCTACCGTAAGCCATTTTGGACGTTGTTGAAGCCGTGCCAGATATTCAGAGCTCCATTGCTTCCAAAAGGTCTGGTACATTCTCTGTATCAGCTTCCAGCGGTCATTATATGGGATCTTCTCAACTGTATGGTCGGGTTCGGGTACACTTTGAAAAGGTTCGCCAATGAGAAAATGTGCTGGAGTTAAAGCCGTGAAATCATCAGGATTACTGGTGAGTGGACATAATGGCCTTGAATTTAAACAGCCCTCAATTTGTGTAAGTAGAGTGGCCAGTTCCTCAAAGGTTAGGGTAGCATTTCCAGCTATTCTTTTGAGATGGTATTTCACTAATTTAACTCCAGCTTCCCATAACCCTCCAAAATGAGGAGCAGCTGGAGGAATAAAATTCCACTTCGTTCCCTCGCAGAGAAAAGTATCAGCAATTCTTGAGGTATCATAATTCGCGGCCTTGCGTAAATTATCCAGTTCTCGATTGGCGCCGACGAAATTTTTCCCACAATCACTGAAAATCTCCTTGCACGACCCTCTCCTCGCGGTAAACCGTCTGAAAGCTGCAATGAATGCTTGCGTCGTCATGTCACTGACAAGCTCAATGTGCAAGGCCTTGGTGGCTAAACAAACAAAAATGGCAAAATATGCCTTAAAGGTTTTTGCTCCTCGACCCTTCCAAGCCTTGACCTCAATGGGTCCCGCATAGTCTACACCAGTGTAACTAAATGGCCGAGAGATTCGGACTCGTGGTTCTGGCAAAGTACCCATCATTTGGTGGCCTGGTTTGATCCGATGCCTAAAACAGATGGCGCAGCTGTGGATATGCTTCTTGACAGTATTTTTCATGTTCAGTATCCAGAACCTTTGTCGTAGGTACGCGATCATTTGCTGCATGCCGCCGTGAAACGTTCTGTCGTGTGCATCCCTTATGATGAGGCTGGTGAAATGGTGACTGGGTTTCAAAATAATTGGGTGACGTTGATCGAAACTTAGGTCCGCCTTTTGCAATCTACCTCCTACCCTTAGTATAAGAAAATCATCCAAAAATGGGCTTAATGATTTGATACCTCTTACCTTTGCGTGAATTTCATTTTGGTTCGATGAGCCATCAAAGAACATATTACATTGGACTATACGAATGGAAAGTCGTAACGCAGATTCAATCTCCAACGGCGTAAGCGTAGCCACTTCTCGCTGTGTTGCTGGTTTTCGAACGTTAGTAACGAACCTGGAACAATATGCTATAGTCCTTAACAATTTCTGGAGATTTGAATGGCGATGAATCAGTAGGTCGATGTTATCTTGAGCTACGGTGCAATGTACGCTTGTCTTGCGACTTTCCTCTTCAGTCGCTATGGTTGAAGGCTGTGGTGGAGTAGTGAACTCCCAATCTGACCTGAGAAACGCTGGGCCGTTCCACCAGAGTATGTTGTTAATTAGGCCAGTAGGTAGCAATCCACGGGATGCGAAATCAGCGGGATTTTCCTGAGTTGGAACGTGCCTCCAAATACTGCAGTTCGTTAGGCGCTGAATCTCTGCAACACGATTTCCTACGAATGTCTTCCACTTCGATGGAGGTGCTAAGATCCATGATAAGGTGATTGTCGAGTCCGACCACGCATACGTCCTCACATTTTCCATATTTAACACCTTGGCTGTGTAATTCAACAGAGTAGCCAAGATCACCGCTCCGCAAAGTTCCAACCTAGGAAGTGTCACGGTCTTCAATGGCGCGACTCTGGTCTTGGACATTAATAAGTGCATCTGGATGTTGTCATCCTCATCCAATATACGCAGATAAATGACTGCGCCATAAGCCTTCTCCGATGCGTCACAAAACCCATGAAGCTCAACTTGTCGTCGCTTTTGTAAATGAATCCATCTTGGGATACGAATCTTCTCGATTATTGGAAGTTCTTGACAGAAGAGTTCCCATTCATCATTGAGTTCCGATGGAACTGGTTCATCCCAAGCCAAACCACGCCACCACAGTTGTTGCATCATGATCTTTGCCTTCACAATGCAAGGTGAGATCCAGCCAAGCGGATCGAAAAGACGTGCGATTGTGGACAACATAGTTCTTTTTGTTGGGACTTCAGCAGAATTAGAGGATACATTCTGAAAGGTAAATGAATCGTCAATAGGATACCATCTGATTCCTAAAGCCTTGATGTGCTCTGAATGGTAACGAGAACCCTAGCGCCCGTTCTTCTGGTGGGATGCCCTGAAGTATTTCCTGAGAATTACTGGTCCATTTTCTTAGGTCGAATCCGGCCGTCGCTAGCAATTGTCTCACCTCATCACGTTTCTTGATTGCCTCGCTTATTGAATCGGAACCAGACATTAGATCATCGACGTACATCTCCTCTAGAACTGCCGTAGCACCCACTTGAAAACGTGTTTGTTCATCAGCTGCCACTTGGTTAAGAGTGCGAATGGCAAGGTATGGTGCACTAGCTGTTCCAAATGTCACTGTGTCCAAACGATACGTTTTAATAGGTTGATTAGGATCGCTGCGCCAAAATATAACCTGGTAATATGCATCCTGCTCCTTCATCCGAATTTGCCTATACATCTTTTCGATGTCAGCAGTAAAAGTAAACTGATGCGTTCTCCACCTCAGGATGATATCTATTATGTTGGTCTGTTTCTTCGGGCCTACCATCAATCGCTCGTTCAGAGATGTGCCGTCTGAAGTTTTTGCCGCTGCATCGAAAACGACACGGAGTTTGGTTGTTGAGCTGGTCTCCTTTATCACAGCATGATGAGGGACAAAATAATGATGTGGTGTTTGAAGAACTTCATCATTGTTGACATCGATTTCCGTCATTTGACCCAACTTTAGGTATTCTTCAATACACTTGGAGTATTCTTTTTGTAGTGTGGGGTTATTTTCCAGACGCTTCTCCAGTTGATGAAACCTACGCAAGGCACCTAACTTCGAGGCCCCAAGCGCAGGTTTACATCCGTCCTTGAAAGGAAGCGATACTTCATATCGCCCATCAGGCAAACGTCTGGTCGTGTCGTTGAAGTGTTTCTCACACCTCAGGTCTTCCTATCTGGTACTTGGAATGGAACCTCTTCAATCTCCCAACATTTTCGTAGCTGGGTATCGGTGTCGTACTGCTGAAGAAAGCTTTGAATGCGCGTATGTGGTTTCGTCGAAACATGGCCTTGTAAAATCCAGCCCAGATGTGTATTCTGGGCAATTGGTGAAGTTGGATCTAATCTGACGATTTCCGGTAGTATCAGTTCCACATACATGTCGCAGCCGAGCAAAAGATCTACAGTAGCAGGTTGGAAATACATGGGATCGGCTAACGTTAACCCGCTGATGTGATCCCATTTGTGAAGTGTCAGTCTGTAGGCCGGAAGCAGGCCAGTCAGGGATCTAAACACATAGGCTCGTGCGCTGCTCTCAAAAGTGGAGTTGAGAGACCCGAACGAAATATCAGCATACCGATGGCATGCTCCACTGTTGACCTGCCCCAGCCCTGACACATTAATCGACGTTCGACGGATATCCAGTTTTAGGAGTTGCACTGCCGCTTCAGTGATGAAGGTAGCCTGGGACCCGGAATCAATCAAGGCCCGTAAGGTAAAGTATCTACCATCTGACGCCTTCACCCTAACCATAGCGGTGGCTAATAGAATTTCAGACTTCGAATGGTGTTGCGCTAAATGATTCTGAACTACTGCACCAGTACTTGGCTATCCTTGTTGAACCATCTGGCTAGCGTGCGCATTAGTGTGAGGGATGTCGATCTTACCGTGTAACAAGGAATGATGTTTCTGCTGGCAAAAGTAGCAACGCGCCTGACTGGGACAATGCTGCGACGTGTGGCTATATGCTAAGCAATTATTGCACGCACCTATTTTATTGATCGTGCTAGAGCGTTCAGCGAAGTTCATCTTGATGAACTGGTTGCAGGTACGAATGGGATGCTGTCCTTTACCACATACCTTGCAGTTGTACTGCTCCCTTTCCTTCTGCTTAGATTGCCTGACATGCATTGTAGTCTTTGTTGTTGCCGCCTTTTGATGTGTGCCCCTCGAGAGAGACTGACTGCACTTTGGCCTTTGCTGCTCCATGACTTCCAACGTTCGAAACCTGGCTTCAAGAAATACCGAGAACTCATCGAACCTTGGCAACTCTTTTGACCTCCCTAGCCGCTCTTCCCATAATTGTTGTGTGCAAGATGGTAGCTTTTGGAATAGGATATATATAATTATTAAATCCCACTGCTTAACAGGAAGACCGAGGTTTTCGAGAGAATGTAGACACTCTGTCGAAGTATCTAGGAGGCGTTTCAAACCTACAGCGGTTTCATTTTGCAATACCGACTGTCCGAAGAACAATTTCAGATGGGTATTCACTAAAAACCGCTTGTTTTCGTATCTGGAACACAGTATGGACCATGCTTTATAATAATTACCCTGATCAATGTCTAAATGTTGCAATAAACGATCGGCCTCCCCCGACAAACCTGACTTAAGGTAATGCATCTTTTGAATGTCAGTAAGACTCGGATTATTGTGGATCATTGTCTCGAATTTGGATTTAAATGACCTCCATTCTGTGTACTGACCAGAAAACACCGGGAGAGCCATTTCTGGAAGGCGAATGCCATGCAGGTTCAGACTGTTTGAGGGTTGTTTGTTACCGCACGTAGATTCTGCCAATTTATCCAAACAATCGAGAAGCTCCGCCTTATATTGAAGGTCCCTCGAATCTCCTCAAATGTTGCCTCACATTTTAAAATCTGCTCCTCGTCCTCCAACAGTGCGATTAATTTGTCGCTGATGCCCTTAGCTTGCTTGAAGGAGTCCTCTACTATGGACAAGCGACCACTGACGATGTTCTTGGTCCTTTTGCTGTCTTCTGTAAGACTAAAACTCTTATAATCCATTGAATTGACAATGCATTTTTTAAGAGTCTTAGCTCCTTCGCGGCACTCATTTCAAATGAATATATTCCGAAAGGTCGTAAATATATAAAAGGTGGGGCAAAAAGAGAAGTGGCAAATATATATATAACGGTGCGGCCAATATATATGTATAATGGGGTGGCAAATATATATAAAATGATGCGGCAAATATAAATAACGGGGTGGCAAATATATATATATATATATGGGCTAAAAGGCTTCACTCACTCACCTGAGGATTCAGGAACGTTGCTGGAACACTGGAGTCGATTAGAATTAATTGTTATTAATAAAAATTGCACGGCGCGGGAACTCGATTAGTATGAACGATAAATTTTCCCTGCATCTGGTTGTGTGGAGTAAATTTAAATTGCACGGCGCGGGCAATATGTATTAGCACTTCACTGGAGTTAATTGAATGAAATAAATTGCAAAGAAATGTTTTTTTTTTTTTTTTAAATTGTATTAAATTAATTTGGCTCGAAGGACCAACTGTTTTAACCGAATGTGTCGTGTGGTGTAGGGTGGCGTGATCTTCGCGGGATGTAGTTGTTTCGTAGGAGTCTCAAAAAAAAAGATTGTGATCGGCGTGATTGCCGATCCGATATATTCCGGTCGCGTGATCAGGACGAAACGTATATATATAACTGCGAGAGAAACTATGTGTTACCACTCAAAAAATTAAACACCCGCTCGCTTCCACGTTACAAATCAGAATCATCTTTTTATTTCATTTGACATATGTATATAATAGATTGGGGGGAGTTCACAATAGTGAGGTGAAAAGAAAGAAAAAAAAAAAAATCCAAGGAAGGAAATTGAATTGAAATTCACAATATAATTTTTGTTTTTACTTATGTTTAGCTATCAATAAAATTTGTTTATTGTATACTGTAATATTGTTTATCGCCTTCAACAGATACAGCAAATGGAATCAGTTTACAGTTCCGTTATCAATAATTCAACTTACACTCTGGTGTCGTGACAACATATTTAGGCATTTGATATGTGATTAATCTTTAATCAAGCTATCATCGTTTCTATTCATCATCGTTCATTGATTTTTTATAAACTTTATTCATCGGTAACTTTAACTTTATTCATCTTTATGCATATATCATCTAATTAAGGATATTTCGTTGAACAATTGTAGTAAATACACGACATGTACCCACTATACCACAAACTAACACCACCATTAGCCAATCCATAACCACGAGCAACAGTAGAAGCACGACACCTCGTTTTATTTTACTTGAATAAATTAATTTAAATAAACAAAATAATGTGTTTTACTCTCCGCGAGATACTCTTCTCCCTTAAAAGAAAGCACGGTATCTAGCGTATAACACAATTATTTAGCTTAATTTGCAAACCATCATAGTTGTCCTTTTCAAGCGGGAGGTTCGAAGATAATACTCGTCGGATGACGATATGTTTTATTTCGGAAATCATCACATACATCGAATTATGTATATTGACCGACAAATATATTGTATTTCATACTCACCGCAGTTTGCACCTCTCGCGTTGGCTCACTTCAGAACAGAAACCACCAATGAGACGTGCCATTTAAAATGGTCGCCGACGGACGTTTGATAGATATGTTTGTTTTTAGTTTATCTGTTTTACTCCTGGGTGTTCTTCCACAATAGCAAAATCACAGGGCTGGATAATTTGAAAGGCACTTGTATGCATGGATTGTGATCTAAAACTATGGATAGATATTAAGTTATTGCACATGAAGTTTGCATGGTTATAACAAATTGTGACTGAAGTATTAAGTTCAATAAAACTTAATAAAACTAAAATTCCAGGCCTTGTTTATATTACGATATTCAAAACTGCATAGTCTTGCTACTCTATGTACATATCGAGGTGATCTCAAAGGTTCTTTAACTCGGTTAGCCTCTTTCACCGAAAAGATCACGGAAAGCATGAAATTCAATGACTTACAAGTTCGTGTAGAAAAAATGGATGAGCTATTGTCCTAAGAACAAATGTATGAATTCGCAGAGGAAGTATATTACGTTGACACTAAACCGGAATTCGATTTTGAGTCTAAATATCTAATGGTGATATCGGTTTTACTATCAGCTACATATTCGTGAAAGAAAGGTAATTGAAAAGAAAAATTATTAAAGCCCAATAAATGAATACGTCCATTTCTCCTCAAACAACCACTGATTTTCTTCTCAAAATACATATCCTACTTATCTATACATATGTACATATAAATATTTATAAGTAAGTTAAAATATGTTACACCGTTCTGTGTTTTTAAAAATGATTCGGACTAACGTCAGCCTTTATTCAACTCAAGAATAGAACTGACTTACTTCTAATACACTAAATCTAAGCTGAACCTACGGTGCCGCTGGGATACGTGAAGGAATGCGGGATTAGGTAAGGAAAACCAATATCTCGGGTGGCAAGGTGGTGCAATTTGGATGGGATGTGTGGATGGAGAGAAATGTCAGGTGACGAGATACTGAGATGGGTCCCGTCTGGATGCACTTGCGCGTGCAGGTGTGGTGACAAGATACTTTTGTGTGTTTATTGTGTTATTATATTAGCGTGGATGTTGGAGGAAATCGCGTGTTCGGAATTAAAGGCCCACTTACGTGGGCTTAAGCTTATGTCAAAACCGAACGAAAAGTCCACTCAAGTTTGAATAAAAAGTCAGCTTACTCATAATGAACTTAGACAAACTTACGCTATTTCCTAATTAACTGTCTTCTTACATTCGATTTGTATTGTGATGTGTTTCGTAAAAGAAAATAAAACTAAAACAACAAATGCATCATGTACCTCAAGGATTAGTTATATTGTACCAATTTGCGAACAGAGTTCACAGCGGAATGTTACGTATATATTAATTTTGATGTAAAATAAAATATTTACAATATAATTAAAAAAAGAAGAAAAAAATAGCAACTGCTGTAACTTACAATGAATTTACTATAATCTACTACAATTGTAAAGGGTCCGCCAAATAATGTGTTTTTTTTTTGAAAATGCTATAAAAAAAACTACTGAATATTTTCTCAAATTTCTTTTTTTATTTGAAAGTACAATCCTTCCGGTTAATAATGGAAAATAATTTCATTCAAATGGCTGCCTCGGCTGGCCATGCAGTAGCCTACACGATCGGTCCAATTTTTAAGCACATTATCGATTGTGTGCAGCTGTATTTCACCAATGGCTTCACGAATATTGTCCTTTAAAGCGTTAATTGTCTCTGGCTTGTCGGCGTAACACTTATCTTTGACGGCACCCCACAAATAATAGTCCAACGCGGTGTCAAATCGCAGCTCCGAGGTGGCCAAACGACATCAGCTCTGCGGCTGATAATGCGATCTTCAAAAACAGGGCGCAAAACATCGAGTGTAGCTTCGGCTGTGTGGCACGTAGCGCCGTCCTGTTGAAACCAAATGTTGCCAATATCCTCCTCTTCAATTTTTGTGAACAAAAATTCGTTCAACATGGCCCGATAACGATCGCCATTGACTGTAACGGCCACTCCTTGCTCATTTTTTAAGAAAAATGGCCCAATTATGCCTCTGGACCAAAATCCGCACCAAACAGTGGCTCGTTTTGGGTGCACCGGCTTTTCAATGTATGCGTGCGAGTTTTCTGTGCCCCAAATGCGACAATTTTGCTTGTTTACATACCCGCCAAGATCAAAATGAGCTTCATCTGAAAAGATGATTTTTTTGGCAAAATCGGCATCTTCTGTAAGTCGATGATTTTCAAAGTAATGTCGCAATATTTCCCAGCGTTGTTCAAGCGTATACACAACCATATTCGTTCAGCGGAAGGATAAAACTAATTATCTGTCAAATCAGACATGAGCTAAGTGTTACCATTCACGAAATAAGCACTACTTGAAAAAAAAAACGTTAGATGGCGGACCCTTTACCATTTAATATAAAAAGAAGAGAACAGAAAACCCCACGTACAGTTTCTTTTTGCGCACCGTATCAAAACGCACATTACTCGATAATTGTTTTTTTAATAATTCCATAAAGTGTCTCTAGTTTGATGAAATAAAGTTTGTGAATCCATACAGAAATCATCTGCTTTTTATTTTCAGACGTGATCCCCTCTCCCCACCCACGAAAAAATGAAGTAGAACGCCAAAGTCCAGATCAGTAGTGGACAAATAACTTTGGTCAGGCAGGTAAAAAAAATAAAACAAACGGACTGGATTAAGGACTATCTACGAGGAAAAGAACTAAAACCATTTTACTACAGTTACAATACTTAAAAAGAATTAAAAGTAAAAAAAGCATTCATTACAACATCAGGTATGGGGTCACATATAAAAACCTTAATTACCCTAAATTATAGCTTGGACGATCCAATTTCGTAAGTATGAGCAACAAATTAACTTAAGTGTAATTGATAGAGGCATTGCTGGCCGCCCTCTCCTGCTTCCGTGGGGTTACGAGCACTACATGCACAGGAACTTCGCGGAACCCTCAACACCGAAGAAATGGAGTCGCCTGCACCAACAGATGAATCTGCCATCCTCACTAACGTTACTTCTGCAGCTGTAACGGGAATATCTACGAACGCAGAGACACATGTTATTTTTGCAACTTCTGCTGCTTCTCACACACCAACTGCATCTTTCGTCTACATTAAATATTCCGCTTCTGCTCCCACACCACTTGGAACTTCCGCAACCTCTGAAACTCCTGGGCACCCGAAGGTCATCCGCTTCTGCAATATTTGCCTCCGATACTTCCGTAACTCTTGCCGCTCCTAGAAGTTGTGCTACTTCTGCTGCTCTAGACATACCAGGCGTCTACTTCGGCAACGTCCAGATCCGCCACTTCCGTTAGCCCTACTTTTTTTTTTTGTTTTATTAATTAATTTTTTTATTTATATTTTTTTTAGAACAAACTTACCCTAGGAAAAGGACCTTTCGGCCTTATGTGTAACTTATAATAATTAGAGGTAAATGTACTTAAACAACAACAACAATTACTACTTCCGTCAACACACATTTTCGCTCTTAAATAAGGGACTCCAACGTAGAGAAAGAAAGGGAACTTGCATGCCTTGAGGTGCGCAACTTGTCGAAACAGAACCCGCTCCGGGAGGAAGAAGGATTGACTTCACCGATATTGAAAATGCTCCGATATATGAAACCGCCATTCTCCGGCGGTGATTCCTACGGCCTTAAGAAGTGGATAGCGGATTTTAAGGACGTGACGCAATCCTGGGATGTAGCGACCAATCCAAATACGTTTGTGCGCGCAGACTTATGCAAGAGACAGCCAGACTGCTAGTAGGGACCGTTCGAGTCGACCCTTCGAGGAGAAACCCTCTTACACTACGTGCTGTCGTTGCAGGAAATTGCTTTACATGCCGAAGTGGACGAAGCAGACAGCATAATGTATCTTTCGAATACAGCGAATATATCTATCCTGTATTCGGCGATAATCCTAGGAGATCTCGTTGCGAGAAAAAGCGCTCATCAAATACTCCGCGGCCTATCATCAAAGTCCTAGAACAACGGCCACAGAAGTTTTATTTAAGATACTTCAGTTTCAGCTTCCAAGGTGCAGGCCCCGGACACACATACAAGCAATGTCCCAACGCACCGAGGAGACAGGTTGGAATTGCCAAAGAATATCCATCCTTTGGCGAAAAGGACGATGAGAGTGACGAATTGTTAAGCTCATTAAATGTAGATCATTTGGTGTGTATTGCCCCTTTTATTAGTGTGACAAAGTGTTCAAGTCCCCGTTTTTTTGTTATTCCCTTCTTTATACTGGTAGTACCGTCAGCCTGATCCAGCATTCGGTGTTACAACAAGAGATCTCGCTTGGAAGTTTGGTGTATTCGCGGTACAGAGGGCTGGAAGGTGTCAAGATTTTCATTTACGGTACTATATTTTGTTATATTAAATTAGTCAAACAA
Source organism: Merodon equestris (assembly GCA_958301585.1). Taxonomy (NCBI): domain Eukaryota; kingdom Metazoa; phylum Arthropoda; class Insecta; order Diptera; family Syrphidae; genus Merodon; species Merodon equestris. Next base: position 50,158,021 of record OY284414.1, read on the forward strand.
GAGCATAAAATACATTTAATGGACATTCCAGATGGTTTTGCGCTTACGCCTTTGCGGACATTTAATATAATTCTAAAAGTAATAGAGCGCTATACTCCGCAAGATGGTGGAACAAATTTGTCGATTTTTTTTTACCAATAATCGGGCGGTAGTGTTAGCGCAGCGTGAATTTCGACGTCAATTTCCTAATCTGGTCGTGCCAACTGGGCATCGGTAATACGGTCACTGTTACTGGCGAACGCTACAGGGCCATGATTTGGTGAATATGTGGTTTCAACAAAACAGTGCAACCACATACACAGCATGAGCCACAATGAATATCGTGAAGGAAGCGTTTCCTGGTTGCGTAATCTTCCGTTTTCACGATTTAGCTTTGCCAGCAAGATCGCCCGATTTCACCATCCCAGACTTCTTTCTTTGGGGCTACTTGAAGTGACGGGCTTATGCGAAGAACCTTCAGATAATCACAGCCCTGAAGGAGAATATTCGACAGTCACACAACTGCACAACCTGGACGGGGTGCAGATGGTTTATGTCGAAGATGTTCGTTCACTTCGAGAGATTCGACTGAATGTATCGCGTTGGTTGCAGTTCACAGTTATTTTATTAGTTTCCATGTAATTAAAATGTCATGAAAAATACGAAAAAACGGGTACAAATGTGTATCAATACTGGCGGCAGTCTTTACTTATCTTTTTCACTTAACGAAAAAAATTTTAAAGGTCCAAATAAAGATTTCCATCATTCAAAATCATTTTTATAGTAAAAAAGTAATTCAAAAAACAAAACTGGATAGTTGATTTTGCGCCACCTTGTATAATAGTGCATTAACACACTCCGAAAATTTTAATGAATATTGTAAACGGTGTAGTGATGACGTAACCCTTCCTCATGTTGATAGTAGTGAAATTTCATAGAGTCAGAGATTTCAGCCATAGAACCCGAACGGGAATTTAAAGTTATGATAGGCCCCCCATTGGTCTTAGTTAATAAAGATAGAGTACGTGAGATATGTAATCTTGCAACAGATATCCCCTTCATTTGTACGCCGAGGCGGCTGTCATACGCAGAGAAATATGAGTTTGATAGGATAGGGAAAGAATTCTTAAACATAGAGACTTATGCGTCAGCAATTGTTTTAACAAAAAAAAAATTAGAGAGATGCGAATGTGTGTAAACTACTGAGCGGTCAAAACGAATCCGTAAGAATGCTTTTTGGACTCAAGAACGCTCCAAGCATTTTCCAGCGTTTTATACCAAGTGTCCCCCGCAAGTTTATAGATTCTAAACGGATTATTATATACATGGACGATATAGTTATTGCTAATGATAACTTGGTTGATCATCTTCAGTTGTTTGGTGAAGTCCTGCAGTGCCTGTCGAGAAAGGTCTCGAATTAAAGTTATCCAAATGTCAATTTGCATATTCTACTATTGAGTACTTTGGGTATAACGTAAAGACATGGGATACAATATAGTGATACACATTTGAAAGCAGTATCTAGTACCAAAAAGTGTTAACTCAGTTCTTCCTTTCGTCGCTTTGTGAGTTCTTTCTCTAGGATAGCTAGGATCTTCTGAAGACAGATAATTGTGAAAGATAATCACTCAGTATATTAAATACCTGTCAAAAACTTTGCTTCCTATCGCTATCGGGCATAAACGGGATATTTTTTTTTTTTTTTATAATTCGTGCAGGTTCAAGAGTGGGCGCTCTTATGGTGTTTGTCACACAATCTGAACGGGATGCAGATGGCTTGTGGCCAAGATGTTCGTTGACAACCACTCTCCGGGGGTGGTTGTCCTAGATAGGATTTGAAAGATTCGACTGAATTTGCGTTGGTTGTAGTTCACAGTAACTCATTCGTTTCCATGTCATTAAGGTGTTATTTTGGACATGGTACGCACAGAGTATGAATTTTGAAATGATCTTATGCTGCGAGTGTTATGCCTTCGTCAGCACTTTTTGATATATCAACCAGTTCGCATGTTATTTGTCTCCCGACCACGGGAATAATGAATCCTGTGTTCAAAGACTTGGGCTCAGACGGATAAATGGTGTAACATAGCAGAATAGGGGCCCAGTGATTAAAATATATCGATAAACTTCCTTTCCTTTCAAATCTCCATCCCCTTTCAGAAGTACTCTCAGTGGTGCGCTCTATTGCTTGACATCAGTGGAGAGAAAGTTCGCAAGGGATGCTTAACTTTTTCATACAAAGTTCATGGATGAATATTTCGCACTGTGACACAAGAACAAAGTGATTTCATCTAGAATATCGAATTCAAACAGTTTTTTTTGCTTCACCTTGTGTTGCTTATAGCTCCAACTACCTAACTGCGAAGTATATACGGTTTATACAAGAATACTCAGGGAAATCATATTAATAATTTGATAATGGTTGACCCACCTAATCTACGCAATCTTTTTTCTGTAACTTAAAGTTTTCGGCGTCCTATTTTAGTTTTTACAATGTGCCGTAAAATTTGCATAGCAGATGAAGATTGTGACCACCAACGGATCGAATTGCGAAGGTCATCAAACAGTTCCATCGAGCATTTTCGTCTGTATGCCGTGTCTTACGTAACGTCATGTGTACTTATTTATCAGTGCGGGCTCTAGAACAATTGGCGCTTGATCTTGGGTAATGAGTACCCAGTTGCAGCTTAAATTCCTCTCAATAACTTCTATCTGGATGAAGTGTAGCCACACTTCCTGATGTAATGTACAAAAAACAGCGTTTAGTGGAACATCTTGCGATAGGAGCGATTAGAGCTAAGCAAGTGGTAGAGCAATTATTAAGAACTTCTCCCAGAAAGTGAACAGATTCAAAGCGAAAATATTCTTTTCGATGATCAATCAGATTCATGGATGAAAGTGCTCGGGTTTAAATGTAATTCAAAACTTCTAGCCACTGTTATTGTGGTAAAATTCATCAAAAACTTTCGCTAATAACTGACATTAACATTTGTCGATCTATCGGCATTTCAAATATAAAGGTTTCTGTTATGCATCACCGTGTAGGAGGCAGAATACAAGATGCAAATATATCTTCAATTCTAAGCATCCTGTGGTAACAAGCTTATTGCAATTGATCTTCATCAGCGTCTACTTCATTCTACTCTATTCGTTTTGATCCACCAAGAATATTAAACCACCATTTTGGAGGTTAGTGGAAGAGGAGGTAAAATCTGTAAAACAGGATCTTCGTCGCGTATTTCAATTAGATATTCTCTCGTTCGAATGATTCAAAACCCTTTTAACGCAGGCTGAGGCCCTGTTGAGATCTCGTTCTGATCATAATTTGAACGTTTTAATACCAGCTCATTTCATTCTAGATCAATCATAAGGCCAACCATAATAGACTTAAACGAACATATGCTGGAAATGTCTCATTACATGCAAAGCCTATGTCATGCCCTTAATGGGAATATGCGCGGTTTTGTTAAATTATCGTTAACTTATGCGAGCTGACGGAAGGTCTCAATGAAAAAAGACATTTGACCGAATGAAAACAATTTGACAGTTCCTTAGGTTCGCTTGAGTTTATTATGGGTAATTTGACTTTTCGTTGAAACATAAGCGAGCATTTCGTTCGCTTATGTCTATTATGGTTAGCCCTATATTCGGCCTGCCTGCGCCATCGACGGAAACCCCACAAAATAAACGCCCTTGTTGACAAGCATCTAGGACAAGTTACAATGCTTCTGAAAATAATGGAGTATAGGGGATTCAACATTTCTACAACAACGGTCGCGATAGTGAAAGCCGCAACGCAAGATTGCTGTCAACGATTTGAATGTCATATAGGATTCAAACCTGCCACCTAGAAAGTGGGCGATTCGACGAATCGTGGATGCACTGGACGCACTACACCTTCCACAGATGATGAAACACTATATGTAGCTATCACTGAGAAAGCAGCTACATCATTTATTCATTCTAGTCACACCAATCAGTTGTAAACTTTCAAGAAAAGTAAAATATAAGTGGCGATCGTTAAAACATTACAAAATATTGAATTTATTGCTGCTGAGCTTTAAAGAACTTTAATTGGTAAATTGTGACTGTGAAACTGAATAAACCATAGTAAATATATACATATACAAGATAAAAGAAAAAACAGAGAAATTACTAATGAATAAATAAAATGCGAAGTGTTATATTCAAAGCAGAGCTGACAAAGAGAAATCTTTTGATCAGTGGTAAACGGCCTTGAAACTACTACTCGTTCTGTTGGAAGGGTTCCCATCAGCTGTTGGTACATTTTTGCATTGTATCAATGGCATCGGATGCACCTGTGGATTGTAGACTTGACCGGGATAATGTTCCAGTATTGGCTTCTGATCTCTGTCAACATGATCTGCTGTCCACCATGCAATGTACGTTGATTTGTTTTGTTTTCTCTTTAAGTGATTTTATTTCATTTGCAATAGTTCACCTTGAAGAAGTTCTTCAAGTGCAATTGGTCCGCCATTTCTCTTAATTTGCAGAAATTCGAAGTATCTTCGCCATAAAGCTGCAAGACCGTTCAGAGTTGGATAACGCTAAATATATTCGCTGTTAGTGATTGCAGACTATGTACTTCTCTAGAATTTGCAGGTAATTGTGTCAATTTATCCTTATATACTAAAGAGTTTATTTCTTCGTTCCTAGTTTCCAGTGCTGCTTCGCCATACATTGATCCTGGACACCGCCGTGCGGAAAACCCCTTTAAAAAATGTTCCTGCGGCAATAATTCTCGTGATCCAATGTCTGCTGGGTTTTCCTTGGTGCCAAAGTGTCGCCAGGCGTTAATGGCTGTAAGTGATTGGATATCACTGACTCGAGTGGCCCCAAAGGTGTGAGGTTTCCTCTGATCCATGCGAGTGATATCGTGGTCAGGCCAAGCAAATGTTTCAATGCCTTCAAATTTCATGGCCTCCTTTACGCGATATAGGAGCTTGACTACTAATAGCGCTGCGCATAAATCTAGCCATGGTAACGATACGCATTTTACTGCTGAGGGAGCAACCCTAGTTTTTACAGCTATCAGATGAATATGCTCCTTTCCTTCATTTAAACCATGAAGTTGTACTTCCGATAAACTGCTGTATTAAAACCATGGATGTATTTCGAAATTATGAAGAATTTTCTTACTAGCCTAGAATATTTCTTCAGCCACACTTGTTGAAGAATCGGTTTATCTCTTATGACGCATGGGACGATTCATCCCAGCGGATGAAAAAGACGAGCAATATCTGCAAGTAACGAAATTAAACGAAAATGCATCCTTAGCTGGATGCCAATGAATTCCAATTATTTTTATGGCATCTGACTATTCAAATTTCCTAGGTAGATTTATTTCCCTTTCGTTTCGAACCAGGACAGTGAACAAGTAATGTTTGTTTTCGCCATGATTTTTCCTGTAAGAATCCATCCCCATTCTATCTGCTGTGATACCTTCACTAACCCTTTTTGAAAGTACTTGAAAGAGTACATATCCGCCCCTAACAGTAAATCAAACTCCCTGAAATATTGTACCATTGAATCGCTTAGTTCACTTGGTATTTGTTGCTACCTGTTGAATTTTTTCCAAGACCTGTGATTTTAGCAGACACATTGTGCCCGTTGAGTTTAAGAAGTTGAGTGGCATGCTCAGTGATAAAAGTAGCCTCTGAACCTGTGTATATAAAAGTGCATTGCTTCCCATTCAATGCATACACCTTGACGAATGCAGTTGCATAGTTGCAGTTTTTTCTGCATTTCGTTTCACTTAATTGCCGTGAAGTGCTTGGCTGATCAGTAGGAGAATTTAATGGGACAGGTTGAGTCATAGGATTTTGAATGGGATTGAGGATTGTATTGGGTTGATTTTGGAATTCAGGATATTGTTGAGTGGTTTGCAAATGGGTTATATTTTGTCCAACTTGTGTTTCCTTGTGGAGCAATGTGTGATGTTTTTAACCACGTTATTGACAGCAATTGGTGCTCATACCCTAAACAATTTTTACAAATATCATTTTTCCTTGCCATGTGAGCTCTGGTTTTGACGTCCATTTGCACTTTTTGCAATGTCTCACCCTATGAGAAGCTTAGCAATGTCAGCATCGAAATTGTTTTATTGGTTGAGAACTTTATTGGCAAGACACATCTATTCAACAAATTTGTATACACTGATTGTGAGTGCCTATTCAGCTCGGAAATGTTTTCAAGTGAATTGAAACAAGCTTCTGAATGCCATGAATTCCATTCCGCAAGATGCTTAGAGATGCCCAACTTTACTTCCCATTCCCGTTAAGTAAATTAGAATGGCTTCCCATGTTTCGACAGTATCGATGTTGCTGATGGCGTGAACGCATTGGATGCTGATGCCATGCAGAGGTTTTGGGCCAGCTGCAGACTCACTGGTTAGTTTGTTCTACTCTACTAGCCTTCTAATTTGGCTGTTTAACAGTTTACGTTCATTTTGATATCTATCCGAGAAAATTTTCCAAGCTGAGGAAATACTTTTGGAATCGATTGGAAGGTGTTGGGTTGTTCGAGCATCTTCCCCGCAAACCGACATTTTCAATTTTTTTAATTTTTGAATATCTGATAGTTGGGTATTCTTTTTCAAATTAATGTTTCAAACAAATGGAAAAATTCCGACCAAGCTTCGAATTTGCCCCAGAAGCTTTTGATGTGAATTCTTTGAAGAAGATCTCCTGGTGTTTAACCAGGACATGTCGATTGAGGCGTTGTGTTCCTCTACTTACCGATCAGCTGCCTAAAAGTTACATTAATGTTAATGATTTTTGAGAATATTTCATGCTGCATATAATTTTCTTCTAGTAGATCAGCAATATTCCGATTATATTCGAATGTTCTTTTGTTGCGCGATTGAACATTTCATCGATATCGGCTAAGCACGCGGTTAAATTCACCGTCGACTTTCGAAATTCATTATCTTTTTAAAACTGCTCATAAACTGACTAATTTTGTTTAAAATGTTTTCCTGACATTCATTTGACTTTGAAAACGTCGTCATTCTCTCTTTCGGAGCTTATCACAACACTTTTATTTGAAAATATATTAATATGATAGTAATATGATGTATATGTTGGTGAAATTATTTAATTTTTGGATATATGATTTATAATATCAATTTGTAGAGAAGATTTATAATATTATTTTCAAAAAGATTTATAATACTATGTTGTAAAATATTTATGAAAAAAATTCTTCTTACTCCTTTAATCCTTTGCTTAACAATTCGCAGCTAAGTTCGTTAGATCTTCGTCTCTTGAGAGTCCACCATTGGAATTCTTCAATGTTGGGATCTTTCACCGTTCACCGTTGGTAGTCCACCGTTGGGATGGTTCACCGTTGAGATCCTTCACCGTTGGAAGCCCATCGTTGGGTACTGTGGCCGTTTCATCAGATATCGAAAACGTATCTACATATATTTGCGTTCTTCAGTTATACATGCTCCACAGTACACTTTGACAATATATGTAGATATGTATATAATTTTTCGAGACACAAATTTTCGAGGCAAAAAATTCGAAAATCTGGAAATAAAAAAAAACCCAAAAGAAACCACTGTTCACTTCTATCCGGCTCGAAGGACCATGTTCCGCACTGGGATGAGAGGGAATTGAAAAATACGTTTTTTTGCGCCAAATAAAATATTCTGCACTTAGCCGAGTGGGAATTCAAAGCTATCGTATTAATAAGATTACAGCATTAAGATTTCATTTTTGAATTTCCTTCCTTGAAGCCTTTGGTTACTTACATATGCTGTTGAGATTTAGTGCCTCGGTTTATTTTTCTTGATTGGAGAAAGTAAGATTGGGATTCGGTATGGTTATGATTAGTATGGTTCAGGGGCGATTCCTCTCAGATAGCTATGTTAGCGGCGCTAAACCAAGAATTTAAATGAATAATTTCTATGAAAGAAATTTATATAATACGCAAATACAACGAATGTCGAGTTTAAAAGAATTATGAACATTAATTCTAACAATCAATGACATATGTAAGCAACAAAACTACCTACATATTTACAAATCATGTCTTGCTATACACCACACAAAACTCCTATACAAAAAAGCTTTTGAAGCACTTTTAGCGCTAAAATTGGCGCAACCAAATTATCATTCAGGGATCAATATAAGAATATTAGACTATACATATGTATGTATGTGGTAAACAAAGTCCAAATAAATGAAGGGAATCGTTAGCGCAAACAAATGCGATACATTTTGTGCGTTCCATTTTGTTTTACTTTCGTACGTTTCTAGGAAAATGTAGTATGGAAATGCGTGTGTTTATTTGTGTCGTTCTCGTTATTTGTAATTATGTAATGTACATAATATAAAGTTTAAATTTAAGATAGTTCTAAGAAAATATTTCTTTTGTCATATCTAGCATATGTTTTTTTATCTTCCCTAGAGCACGTAGCTAACCCACTGCTTAAGACCAGGAATCGCCACTAGTATGGTTGACTTTGTTTTGTTTATTGTTTAAGTTTCTTATTCTTTATTTATATTTTGTTTTTGTTTTATTCTTTTTTATTATGTTTTATGTTTATTGTTATGATGGAAGGAAAACATCGAGAAACATGATAGTCGAGATATTTCCGATAGAAGCCCTACGCCCAAAGCATTTTAACCACAATGGCACCACGCTTAGGACAGCAATGAGGAAAAGAGGTTAGCAGGGACTGCGTGGAAAATGTGAGCTTTCTAGAGAAGTAAATATTAAGTTGGAATCATGAAAAATTTACCAGGTGGTGAATTTATTATATGTACATATTTGATGAATGAAATTTGGAATAAATTGGTAATTTTTAATTTTAAGATTGATAAAAAAGAGAATATAATAGAACAAAAATTAAAACATTAAAGAAGCAACGTTTTTAGTGGCGAACCGTGAAAATGTCAGTTATAATTAATGTGTGAAGTATTATGTATTATGTTTACTAGGTGCAAGCTGGCACATCTGTCCCTGGGCTAAAAGCAGGGCTGGGGTAGAGAAGTATCCAAACTAGGACTGAAAAGAAATTAGAGTTGTGCGAGAAGACGACGGGGATCCTGAAACTATTTGAAGTCGAAGAGGAGAAAAATGTGAGTACAACAAGTGTTACTGCTCAACTGAAAAGCTGGACGAACAGAAAATGTATGTGGATAACAAGCTGAACTAGCATAGTAAAAACTCCGACGAGCAGAGATCTCCCTGGACAATGATTTATAGGATACGAAGAGTATTTCGATGACAAACTTTCATATTCGACCAGCAGATCGAAAGTGATGAGAAAAAATTGGTAGCAAAATTAGAAGGTCAGTGCGGTGAGATAATAAAAAATCTGGCCAAATAGTTTGAGGACGTCAAAAAGCAACAACTTTGTGTAAATGCAATTAACATTCAAAAAAAAGGAATAAAATAAGCAATTCGAAGCCCGCTGCAATATTTATAAACTGCATATTTTAAACGGCAGTGAAGAGCCCCTCTAAGAGCAGGACCTGTCCGCGCCGCACCAACCGAAAATGCAACGAAGAAGCATCCAGCGAAGAAAACAAAATGTATCTCAGTAAACATCGAAAATTTTTACCACTCCTTACCTGATGGGGTATGGGAACCACCGATATCCAAAAAGACCCCCAGAAATAGATCGCAGGGCCAATTCTAGCCGAATTAAAGAATAACATGATATCAGTAAGGCTCATGACCCCGATAAACTGGAGCGTCAAATTGGAACAATTAGGTGACTCATGACATGACATGACTCAGTTTTGTTACTAAATTATCCATCCGTAAAATCCTATCCTATTGTTTAGGAGCGCGTTAGGGTAAAATTTCGTGGTTCGGGTGTTCTATGTAATCAGAGACAATTCCTGAAACATTGTCACTCAAACACCCAAATCCTTTCGATTAAGCTGACTCTCCCATTGAGTCGCATGGGGCTTCCGTAGGCAATCATGGGCCTGATTAAACCCACGTAACTGCAATCTAAAATCCACTTCGCTGCTATGAAACAGCCACATTGTAAGAGCGAAAGCGCCCCGGGTCCTTTCCAGCGCAGCATGTATATCGTTGCCACAATAGAGATATAGAAAAGTGGTTGGCCGAACACAATGCAACAATTACCGAAGAATATCACTTCTTCATATCAAGATGTTCTGAATTCCCTTCGTACATACCGCAATCACCACACACTCTTTTTGTTTTTTCTTTTTTTCTTTTGTTGAATTTCTACCATGTATAAGAATATTTAACCGAACAGTTTATAGGAACAGTTAATGTGCATGTGATTTATAAGAACAGTTGTATTCCTGTAATTAGAAACTAGAAACTTTTTAAAGCCATTTTGTAGATATTATAAAGGCATTCTGAAAATTTGATATGTAAGTTAAGTTTGTGATATTTCGTCCTATCGCCATAAAAATAATAAGGACAAAACTATTCAAACAAACTTTATAAAATCAAAGGAAAGAGACTTGAAGTGTCAAAATGATCATATCCTACCTCATTGCGCAATTCTTCACAACCTTTGTACTGAATCTTGTCTTGAGATGGTAAAACAAAATTCTCTTTGTTGCAACTTCCTTCGCAAAGATCGAATGTTTTTAGCGGTCAAAACCTCGATGCAAAACGCCTCAACAAGTGAATCCTTATCGTCTCAAATAATTCGGACATGAATATTCATTTACCTAAAGCTTCTTTGACAGCAATTATAAATATACTGTTTCTAATCCTCCTTCCTCAACATTCAACTTGTTGCCGATTCCATCGTTTCGAACAATTCAATTAAATCCTCTGTTTTCGTTTAAATCATTTTTCCAACAGTAATTGTAGAGGTTCGAGATAGACATGGATCGCCCCATCACATTAGTTTACTTCTCGATTCTGGCTCCCAGGTCTCGTTTAACCCGAACGTGCAGTTCCATGCCTGAATATAGCACGCAAAAGTTTTCGAATACCGATTATTGAAATTGCCACAACTTCGGTATGCAAGAGCAATGGATTGATCACACTGCAAATTCAATTTTGTCATAATTCTTCGTTGAAATTGAAAAAAATTAATTTTATCATTGCCAACGTCCTATATCGCCACTGTCGATACTACGAAACTATAATACTTTCTATTAAACTAATCGATTTTCTTTTTACCAACTCAGCCCCATCGACATTTTGGTAGGGTCATATACGAGTATGTTCTTCAACACAGACCTGTAACATTACAATACTTGATACTCTGTACTATATTATACTATCTATGTTAAAGGGTAACTCCTAGAGTACTCAGTTATGTAATATTATATATGACATGTACGTGCAAACAATAAAGCCTCAGTTGATCGTCATCCTTTCGTCCGGTATTACATGGTGTCAGAAGTTCCGCGTATGAATCGAATAGTAATTAATTCGCGATAATGCCTACTAACAACATTCCTAATGAATCGGGTATTAATATCAAACCTCCAAAACCATTCGAAGTGAACAATAAAAATGTCGCTCTATCGTGGAAGAAATGGTTGCAACAATATAAATGGTTTGAAACCGCATCTTAGCTAAATAAAAAATCTTCCGAAATACAGGTTGCCACTTTCATGTCTGTCTTAGGACCTGATGCAGTAGACATTTATAATTCATTCACGCTTACGCTAGAAGAAAGTAAAGATTTAGCAATTGTAATGTCCAAATTCGAAGAACATTTCGCCCCCAAAACCAGTATCACCTTTGAGAGATATGTCTTCAATAGAATGACTCAAAACGAGGAAGAGCCTTTCGATGAATTTTTTACCCGAATAAAAAATCAGGCTAAAAAATGCGAGTTTGGCACGTTATTAGATAGCTTAATACGTGATAAAATTATAGTGAGCATACATAGTGACGCAATACGAGAAAAGTTATTAGGAAAAGCAGAGGTATCATTAGATGATACAGTTAAAATTTGTAGAGCCAGTGAAATAGCGGCAAGTCAACTCAAAGAATTACATAGAAACGAAGAAGCTGTAAATGCAGTAACTAAATACAGAAAAAAAGACGGGAAAAAGAAGCAAGTGATATATAACCCAGTAGAGGTAAATAAGTTTCATTGTAGAAGGTGTGGAACTATTCACTCAAGAAAAAACTGCCCAGCTTTCAATAAAATCTGCAACAAATGTGAAAAAAAAGGACATCTAGCTACGGTCTGTAAGACAAGAATAAGAAATCGAGTTAGAAACGTGCATGCAATTACAAACGACATAGTGAGCGATAGCGAAGACAGTGATAACACTAGTTTACTGGTCCTGTCAGTAGACACAAACAAAGACGACAATAATAATTATGTGGAAGAAATAATCATCGAAAATCAAAAAGTAAATGTGCCCAGGTGCCCAGTGCAACGTCTTACCGAAAAAAATTATTGATAAACTTAATGACATTAAATTAAATAAATCAAGCACAAAAAAGTTAGTTTCATTTGCAAATGATAAAATCAGTGTTATCGGTGAAGTGTCTCTGTGTTGTAAAGTGCGAAATATGAAACACATGTTGTCTTTCAAAGTGGTTGACAAAGCTGTCTGTCCAATATTAGGAAAAAGTGCATGCGAGAAATTAAAGTTGATATTACGTGTAGAAGAACTTAAAATTGACGAAAATATGTTTGAAGGGCTGGGTTGCATTAAAAAATTTGTATATGATATTGACCTTGTCGAAAATCCAGTCTTTGAGAATTATGCGCCCCGAAAAATACCACACGCATTACAAAATGATGTGAAGAAAGAGATCGAAAGAATGATTCAATTGGGTGTCATAGAAAAAACAGAAGGCGCTACTCCAGCAACCTCTCCCATGGTAATTGTTCGCAAGAAAGGGAAAATACGAATTTGCCTCGACCCTACAGATGTAAACAAAAACATTGTGAGAAGATTTCATCCTCTTAAATCCATGGATGAGATTGCAACCAAGGTTCAAAATTCAAAAGTTTTCACAATCCTGGATTGTAAACATGGTTTTTGGCAGATCAGAGTAACCGATCGCACTAAAGGTTATTTGACCATGGCTACACCTTGGGTTAGAGTGTCATTCTTGCGCGTTCCATTTGGTCTTGCTTCCGCTCCAGAAATCTATCAAAAGGTTATGACCGATTTATTGTATGACTGTGAAAATACAGAAGTCTCAATGGACGATATTTTGATTCATGCTCCTGATGAAAAGACTCTAAAGTTGCATACCAAGAAAGTGCTTAAAAAGCTTGATGAAGCAGGTGTAAAATTAAATAAGCAAAAATGCATATTTGCTGCAACGAAAGCACGTTTCTTAGGACACATCATCACATCGGACGGGATTACAGCAGATCCCGAAAAGATTGAATCCATAAAAAACTTAAAACAACCAACAAATAAAACCGAACTTCAAAGATTGCTTGGTATGGCAACTTACTTAGGTAAGTTTATGAATAATTTGTCCGACATAACAGATCCGATGCGCCAACTTCTCAAAAAAAACACACAATGGCAGTGGAGCGCAAAACAAGAAGAATCTTTTAATAAGCTTAAATCGTCTTTATCAAAAACACCACTTTTAAAATATTATGATCCAAATCGTCCAGTCAAACTTCAAGTAGATGCCAGTCAGTCTAGTGCAGGTGCCGTATTGCTTCAAGATAACCAGCCAGTGGCGTACACATCCAAAGCGTTCACAGAGACACAGAAATTAGCTCCTCAGATTGAAAAAGAAGCACTCGCTATTAAATTTGCATGTGAAAAGTTTCATGACCTAATTTTCGGCAAACCTCTTACCATTGAAAGCGATCATAAACCTCTGGAAACGATTTTCAAGAAGCCTATACATAGCGCTCCTACTCGTTTACAAAAAATCATGCTCCAAGTTCTTCAGTATCAACCAAAGGTAATTTATTCAAAAGGTAAAGATATACCTGTCGCAGACACACTCAGCCGTAACTGTCATAACCCAACAAACTCAGAAAAAGATGACGAGCTAGAGATACACGAAATTTTACAACTAACAGATATAACAAAAAAACGACTACAAGAAGCAACAAATAATGACAAAAATATACAAAAAGTTCTTAAGTATGTTAATACTGAGTGGCCTGATACAATTCAACATATTCCGAACGAGATAAAACATTATTGGACATTTCGAGAATCCCTCAGTAGCAACGAAGGTCTACTTTTCAAGGGATCCAAAGTCATCGTTCCAGATGGCATGAAGAAGGACATGATGCAAAAAGTCCACCAAGGTCATTTTGGCATTGAGCGGACACTCCACAGTGCACGCGAACAACTTTTTTGGATCAAAATGGCGAGCGACATCACAAAATATGTCGAATCCTGCAACATTTGCCAAAGCCAGCAACGTTCTCAACCGAAAGAGCCAATTATTATCAAAAAGATTCCCGAGTTGCCCTGGGAGATAATTGCAGTAGATTTATTCTTTTTCAAAGCTAATGAATATCTTCTCGTTGCAGATAGCTACTCCGGTTACTTTGACTTTGTTCAGTTAAAGCAGTCATCCAGCGCAGAAGTCATTCTCCAACTCAAAAAGATGTTCGCAGTCCATGGTATTCCGTTTGTTTTGGAATCGGACAACGGTCCCCAATTTTCCTCTAAAGAATTTCAAGCGTTTGCCAAAAAATGGGACTTTACTCATCAGACATCAAGCCCGAGATACCCTAAATCCAACGGACTTGCGGAGAGATTTGTCCAGGTAGCAAAATCTCTTCTGAAAAAATGCCACAAAGACCAGTCGGACGTTTATCTTGCATTACTTAATTACCGCAACACGCCTCGAAGCAAAGGTTTACTATCGCCTAATCAACGATTGATGAGCCGAAAAACCAGAACAACAATACCATCCACCAAACAATCGCTTAAACCTAACGTCGTACAAAACGTACACCACCACCTCACTGAAGCCCGGAACAGAAGCAAGTTCTATGCTGACAAAGGAAGCCACCAAAAACAACCCTTTCAGTCAGGTGAAAAAGTTCGTATACAACAACCTAATCGAAACTGGATCTCTGGAACTGTTGTAAAACCAGCAAACACACCACGCTCGTATGTGGTACAAACCGATGATGGATCAACCTATCGCAGAAACGGCAATCATTTGCATAAGACGAGAGCCACCATAGTTCCAGATAGAGATGTCTTAGTCGATCCAACAGACGTAAAAATCTATCCAACAGATGCCATAATCAATCCAACAGCTAATGACAAAATAACAACAACAGCGAGTCCTGCAAGTAATGTTGAACCAACTACAACGATCACCTCGGAGTTTAAGCCTTACGTCACCAAGTCCGGTAGAACAGTAAAACCAGTCGTTAGGTACAAGCCAACACCTGTTTAACTTTTTTTTTATATTATTTTTCATAATTGATATTGAATTACACCAAAAAAAAAAAAAAATAATAAAAAAAAAAAAAAAAAAAAATTTGATGAAGTCAATAATTAAATATTTAAACAATGTATTACTTGAAATATTGTATTAGTAATCTTAATTCGATTTGCATTATATCTTTATATATGTATTACAATATTTTAAAAACAAACCTATTGAAAGGGAGATGTAACATTACAATACTTGATACTCTGTACTATATTATACTATCTATGTTAAAGGGTAACTCCTAGAGTACTCAGTTATGTAATATTATATATGACATGTACGTGCAAACAATAAAGCCTCAGTTGATCGTCATCCTTTCGTCCGGTATTACAAGACCAAAGACTATCCCAGAGTATATTCTTACCACTTTCGGCTGGGTCGTATTTCAGGCGGTGCTCAAAACGCTGGCACAAGTATATTTCAGTCCATTCAATCGGATTTTAGTCAACCAGACTATACCCAAAATATTAACTCTGAAAACTTGTTGAATAGAAGGAAATTCAAATCAATCTGTTTTACCTCTCGAAGACGAATGTCTAACCACGAATTCACGCCACTCTGATAGCTGATTTATGGTGCAATTATTTACCTTTTAAACACCCTGAAAAACGGAATCTCAAAAACCCGTTCACGATTGGACTTAACCGCCTACAATCTATGAAAAAAAATGTTTGGTGGATTCCGAGTTCAAATGTCAGTACACTCGTTTTATCAACGAATACATATCATTGGGCCATATGGAGGCCCAGGTAAGTGAAATGAACATAGAAAATAAATAAAATGTGCTGTATCTTCCTCATCATGCTGTATTAAAATATCAGAGTACTGCCACCAAATTTCCAGTAGTCTTTGATGGATTGCGAAAACGCATAACACCAATTCATTAAACGAATTTTTTGTCAGCCCTACTACTCAACGCGATATGTTTTCAACAAGTTTGCAATTTCATCCTTTTTATATACACTTTGGGAAAAAATCGAAAAGATGTATAGGCAAATTTGGATATCTCCTAAGCATACCACTTTCCAGAGGAAATTATAGGGAGAAACATCTAACAGTCCTTTAAAATATTTTGGTTTTTTCACTGTCATCTATGGCACTTCATCAGCACTTTTTTTCTGCAATACGTTTGCTGACACATATTCTCTAACATCTAAGACGGTTTTAAACAACTCTTATGTTGATGACCTCGCAACAAACCCAGACAATATCGATGACCTATTAAAACTTCATTTGTCGTTCTTCAATCGGCACGGTTTCACCTGAGAAAATGACTATCAGTTGCTGGCTACTACTGTTATCTTAACCTGAGGATCAACGCGAACTTTCCCCTATTCAATTCGTAAAATCAAATTCTGTCAAAATCTTAGGTTTAAGATAGTGTCCAACCATGCGTTTTCGAGCGGAGTCCCCTTAGACTCAACAATGGCTTCCACCTAACGGCGTGTACTTTCAGAATCATATCTGAAAGTTTTCGACTCGTTTGAACGATATTCGTCAAGAATTAATACAACTCGAATCTCTCAGCATCCCCAGAAGTCTTTTAGTCCAACTATAACAACTTGAAATTTCCTCCCCTATTGTGATGCATATTTGGACAGGTACGCAGCTGTCGTCTACTGCAGAAGTGTGATATACTCTTGTAGTTTATAATTATGTTTAAAAAAAAAAAATTCCTTGTTTAGAACTTTGTGGTGCTCTCCTTTGAACCCATCTCGTTAACAAAATATCGAAGAGCTTCTGTACCGAAGATCGAATTGATTAAAATGTATTTGAACCGTTGCATACATTTTTCGGTTTACATCAATTTGTCGGAGATTTCTAATCTTTGAAAATTTCAATCCTTGCCTACGAAAGAAATCTTAAAATCATTTTTTTGTAAATTAATTCGCGCCTTAGCAATCAATACACTAAAAAAAAAAGATCTACCAAAACAAAACAGGCGTCTTCCATTCAGCTCATTTATTATTATATTTAGTCTGTTCAATGAGGCTGTTCTGGACTGTTCCGGACAGAAAAGTACACGTTTTGCTGTTCAGTGACAAAAATTTCTGTCCGAAAGTGTTCTGCTTTGTGTTCAGTGACGGTGTTTCGGACATTTCAGAACACGATTTTCTGCACCTACTCTTGAGTCAGAACAGATTGGTGAAAAGTGTCAAAATCAGCTGTGATTGAAAAAACACTTAAGTCCCTGATAAAACATACATTTCATCACGGAAATATGTTGTTGACGAGTCACTAATCACACTATTTTAACTATCAGTGCCCACCGCAACTCTTCCAGAGCAATTTTATTTGGATTCATTTTAGTTTATTATTTAATTCCAAAACATGTTTAATACAATTTGACAAATAAGACGTTTTTTTGTTTTTTGACAATTGAAATACGGTTATACTTTTTCGTTCTAACTTGATTTGGCAGTTTTCATGAATCTGTGCTATCCTGTCCTGTTCTGTTCCGATCTTTTTGTCATTGAACACAGCTATTGTCTCATATATAGTATACACATATCTGCATGCGGGTAATACATTGACTTTTTCGCTTATCAAATAAAATTATCATATTCTCGGATATAGAAATTAGTGCCCTTTATTACACGTGTAATCGTACACACCTGTTACACGTGTAATTAAAATGTTTGAGTAGGAACACGTCTATTTATCTTTACACGTTTATTTAATATTACACATTGCATTTAGTATAACACGTGTAATTAAAGAAAATATGCGACGAACCAGTTTAGTTCTTATTTTTGGGGTACCAAGTTTCTGCAAACGAATATATGTAAGATTTGTTATTCAAGAAAAAATAAATATATACTTCATACCATATTACAAAGATCATTTTTATTAAAAGACGAAAGGTGGAATTTCTTCATATATTAGGAGCACAACTAAATTCTCGCTGTTTTTTTGATGAAAATGCAACTTTGTTGTGAAAAAAACGGTTACAAATGAATCATTTAAAATATTACCAGTCGCTAGCAATAACTTTTTCCCATCTTTCTGGCAGAGATCGCATACCGTCACGGTAGAAGTATTCGTCTTTTGAGGCTTTCCACGATTCAAGCCATTTTGAGATGTCTTCATGAACTCCTGATCATCCAGACCATGTGCTATCGAACGGAACAAGTGATAATCGGACGGCGCAATATCTGGGGAATATGGCGGGTGGGGTAGGACTTCCCATTTGAGCGTTTTTAAGTAGGTTTTAACAGGATTGCCTACGTGAGGCCGAGCGTTGTCATGCTGTAGAATCACTTTTTCTGCCTCTGCTCGTATTGTGGCCGCTTTTCGCGCAGTGCTCGGCTCGATCCCATCAATTGAGTTCAATATCATTCCCCAGTTACGGTTTCGTTCGGTTTCAACAGCTCAAAATAAATAGCACCAAGGCTGATGCACAGCATAGCCTTCGCAGCGTCAATATTCGGCCGAGCCGACGACGCAAAAACATGTCCGGGCTGTCCCCATGATGTTTTTCTCTTTGGGTTGCTATAATGAATCCATTTTTCATCACCCGTAACGATGCGATGAAGAAAACCCTTCCTTTCTTGCCTCTAGAGCATAGGCGAAAAAACGACACTAAACGCCTCTTGTTTTCAAATCATAAGGAACCCAAGTTCCTTGCTCTTGAATCATTCCCAACGCATGCAATCGATTGGAAATAGCTGGGCGGGTAACTCCTAATACTGAAGCAAGCTCTTTTTGCGTTTGGCATGGATACTCATCGAGCAATGCCTCCAATTCAGCGTCTTCGAAGGTTTTCGGCCTTCCTTCACGCGAACGGTCGTCAACATCGAAATCAGCGTCCTTGAAGCGATAGAACGTTGTTTTACTTAGAGCAGCATCTCCGTAAACTTTTCGGTGTTCTCGATGCAACAAGAAAAGCAACACTTCCCGCAAATGACGATTATTTGGCACAAAATCAGACATTTTAACACAACCAAAAGTATATGACGCAAAAACAAAATCACTAAAGTGTCAAAGCGATTTGTTGACCATATGTCTAAGCTCGGTTAGTGACGTTTTGGATACGTCAGAAACGACCAGCACTTTCTACGGGAGCTCACTTAATAATTAATATAAAGAAATAAAACACAATAAGAAATGAAATTAAATTATGACAGTTCTCAATATTTAGCCCTGCAAATACTTTCTATTCTGGTAAACAAATACCAACCAGTCTATTCGGCAAGTCCTTTTAAATGTAACGATATTTCCAGCTGTGGAAAAGCAAAATTCTGAACAGACAGATGTAGCTGGTATAAATGAGTACATTTTGGCTAAAATTGCGACCCTTGCAAATTTATTTTGTCTATATTTCCACCATTTATACGGATCTAGATCAAACATAATTTGAGGTTCCCGGAAAGAAGTTTCGAGCTGGTATTGAATACATTTTCGTTTAGTACTCGACGTGTTATACAAAAATTCCAAGTCTGTTTTAAAATGTTGTTTATGTTCAGTATCCGTTGTTCCTGCTGCAATTGTAGTATTAGTAGCATCTTTAGTTTGTCTCTTATGGGAGCTCTTACATTTAAATCTTCATGCTCAATTTCTTTGTATCACGGGTCAAGTAAAGATGCTACTTGCCTTACAGAAACGTCAGCCGTGCCATTACACTGCAGATCAAACGGTTTTTGCAAATTGCTGGAAAAACTAATTTTAAACGATTTTATTATAAGAGAATCATTTTCTAAAGGCATCATATGTTGTTCCAGTGTTTTCAACAAGCTGCAAAGAAGAAAAAACAGTGGATTTGCTATCGTGGAACTAGCGGTAAATGTGTAGAGAACGAAGAGTCATCAAATAGAACTTTTCTCATAAGCTGCCCACGGTTGTTTCCCAAGTTTGTTGAATTTCTTCTTATTTATCTTCTTATAATTACACGTGTATTTTTATTTACACGTGTATTTAATGTATACACGTGTACACGTGCAAATAGATATTTTGTACACATCTACACGTGACATGAATACACGTGAAATTAAATACACGTCCAAAATCGAGAGCTTATTGGCAAAGTATTACATCAGAGTACTGTGTGTTTTCCCCATCGCGCAACTACATCGAAACAACTAATGGAAAATCTTCCATCTGAACATATTCAATTTAGTATCGTCGGATGTGACTATGCTAGACCTATAATAATTAGGCCACCGCGCGGTAGAAAGTTACGATGCTTCGTAACAAAGGGAATCTATCTGGAACTGGTCGGAGATCTCTCGACCGATGCCTTTTTAATAGCCTTGGAAAAGTCACCGCGCGAGCCGTGAAATCTGGAGTGATAAAAGTACCAATTTTGTTGGAGCCAAACGTTTATTTGGGGAATTGTTTATTCCTCTTCGTAGTCGGAAACACAACAACATAGTCTCTGATCATCTTTCGAAGAATAATATTATCTAGAAGTGTAAACCTCCTTCATTCCCCATTTCGGTGGTTTATGGGAGACAGAAAGCAAGCTTTAGGAAGTGATGATAACAAGAGTATTTAACATCATTTCAAAATCGTAAAAAATGGCAAAAATCAGAACCAAACCTCAAAATCGATGATGTTGTGCTACTCAAAGAGAACACTCTTCTTCTTCTTAGATGGAGTTACAACTCTTGAAGAACCAGAGCCAAATTTCTCTCATTCTCTTATGTTGTGTGCGCTTTGTTTTTCACACAAGTGAATGGGACCTAGAGTTTAATGCCGATTCCGAACGGCTAGAGCCGAAGAGCTTTTTCAAGACAAATATACTAGGGGGTACCCCGTTGGCCATTACCCCACCGAGGAGAGTAAGCGCGAAATAAACATTCGATAGAGTTATCATCTACATCCCCTAAGGAGGGAAGAACTCACCGGTGTTCCTATGACGAATTAAGAGCTATGGCCCGGTTGGGTCGAACCACCTTAAGGGGCTCGCACCAACAACAGCGTGACACGTTGGACGGACGGTCCAAAGAGTGCGGACCGACGGTACAAAGAGTGTGGATGGACGGGCCAAAGAGTGTGGACGGACGGTCCAAAGATGGTGGACAGACGGTCCAAAGATGGTGGACAGACGGTCCAAAGCGAAAAGCGGACGGCCCCAACCGACCGAGACGGACGGTCTCGCAACGATGGGCGGGCAGCCCCAACAGGGTGAAAGGGACGGACGGTCCCCAACAAATCAAAAGGCCGCGCAATTTTATTTTTGTGTGGTTCGACAAAGTAATAAAAAAAAATATTTTCTTTTTTTTCTTTACTTTCTTTATTATTTACTTTCTTTATTATTTACATTCTTTATTATTTACTTTCTTTATTACATTAATTGAACAACAATAGCAAGACAGAACCAACACGACTTAGCTTCAAGCAACGAGTAACACAAGCAACACGAGCAACACAAGTAACACGAGCAACACAAGTAACTCAAGTAACTACTTCTTCTGGAAAACACCGCTTCTTATACTCATTTTATGTTTGGTCAGCGAATCCACGGCTTGTTGGGGATCTATCATGCTCCCTTTGTCTATTTTGCTGATCACAAAAAATTGGTTTACTGTGGGCATGAACGTTCGCGTTATTGACTTCTTGTGATCGCATTGCATTATACAATGCAATATATCTTATCGGGGAATGCTCTGTGTGTTATTTTGCTGATCACAAGAAATTGGTTTCCTATGTGGATCTCTTGTGACCGCATTACATTTTTGTTTATGGGATTTTGTTTATGAGGACGGCAGAGTTCTCTGACAAATTACAAGTTAATGTGGGGGTGTTCTAATAACGTAACCCCTCCCCCCTTAAGATTGATGCTCTCCTGTGCATCTATAATTCTATTCCCAATTCAATTTTTTTTTGTTTTCTTATAATTGAAATACAGTATTAGGGATACAATTGCAATGATTATAACTGTGATAGTCGTGTATGATATAACATGTTTTACATTGTTCTGATATTTAACTTCTTCTAATGTTTTTATGTTTTCTATCTGGCTTATATGTATATCTTCCAACGTAAGATTAGTGTATGTAAAATTTGGCGTGTTATACAATGGGATTATAATGTTTTGCTTAAATGATTCTTTTTCATTACAATCTTTAAAATGTATGAGGTTGTTTTTAACAATTTTTTATTCAATATTATTACAATAGTCATTTAAATTTGTCTTAAATAAATTTTTGGTTAGAATGAATCCATCTTCCAATTCAATCAATTCTTGGTCTTTATTAGGTTTTATTTTACAATTTTCATATTTCGTTTCGTATAAGTTTTGGATACAAATTGAACTCTTTTTCTGGTTTCTAACATATTTTATTACGTTATTTTCATATAAAGTTTTATTATTGATTATATAATTATATTTCGATATTTCAACTTCAAACCCTTGATCATTTGGTATTGGTAAGATCATAATATTTTCATATTTGTATGTGAATTCTGGTATTTTTAGAACAAAAACTAACTGATTTCCTTTGGTCAATACAGTATTTTCTATATGCTCTAGTTTATTAACAGATATGTTGAATCGGTTATGTTCTTCCTTAGTTAAAATATTTCTTCCTAAAATTCCTAATCGTGAGAAAACTATGTTGTCTTGCAACTTTTCTATTTCGTTATTTAACAACATTATGTCTGTGTTAATCTGTAATGAAAGTATGCTCTTGGCTAAGCTTTCCTGTTTGGTATCTGTGGAGTTAATGAAATTCCTAAGTACATATTGATGTTTATTAATTCGATCTGCCATGGTTTTTATTCTGTTTGAAAATGCGTATTAATTTCTACCTCTTTGTTTAATTCTGTAATAGCATTTTTGTTGTTTTCTTCTATTATTTTTAAATGATTATCAATCTCCACTCTCTCATCGTTATCCATAGCTCCAAACAGAAAATGTAGTGCGCTTCCACCTAAATTTATTAAACCTCTTTTTTGTCTTGAGTATGGAAGTATACTTTTTAACTTTGATTTAGAATCTCCTAGGGCATCTGTCATTAATCTTTTAAGTCTTAAATCCTGAAAATTATTATAACTGTTTGCTATAGAAAATTCAATTTGCTTAATAATTTCGTTATAAGTTTCTAAATTGATTATATGAAGTATTTTGTCATATTTTTCGATTAATTCTATTGTATCTTGTTTGATTAGAATATGTATATCCTGCTTGGTTGTGAATTTTTTGTAATAGGAATTCTGATTTCACCATAGTGATGACGATGAATATGTATATGCTTATGATTTTCATATTATCTGTAAAGATATTAAATTATTTGTCACTATTTTGATATTTATATTTTCGTTTGAAGAAGTTTGTATGTATTTTTTTCTGATTTGCGTAATAATTGTTATTTATCTTTTCCACCTTAATTTTCTTATATTTTGCAGCTATTTTCTTTGCTGTTTTAACTACATCAGCTTTTATGTATAGTTCTTTACTTAGATCTGGTTCAACAAAATCAATTTTATTTTTATTTCGTTTGTTAATGTTGTCTTCCTTAATCTTTTGGATTCTTTTTTCTATTTCCTCTAACTCTTCTAATTTTATTTTGTTTTGAATAAAGTCCATCGGTTTTTTCAATGTTGTTGAATGGATGGTATGATTATATATACATATTTACTGCTTTTATTACTTTTTCCTTTAAGTTTAATATATTCTTACTTTTTTCTTGTGCATTATATTATCTGTTCGTTTAGTGTGCCATGTACTCTTTCCACATCTGCGTTTCCCGTCTTATGATTTGGAGTTATCAGCTTTATTTTAATTCCTTCTTCGTTACAATATTCTTTAAATGATAAACTATTAAATTCATTGTCACATACTATTTCTTTGGGTTTACCTAGTATTGAATTTCTAAGTTTCATTTGTTCAATAATTTTGTTTGTATTTCTACTAGCAATGGGAAAAGCTGTCAAATGCTTAGTGAACTTGTCTATAATTGTCAAAAAATAAATATGCTTGCTTGGAATATATGTAGATGTCCATGTGAACAATTTCAGTGGGATAGAATGCAGTTTTGCTTATTTCGAATTTAATTTTTTCTGGACTTCTGTCGTGTTTCGCTGTTTGACATACAGTGCAATTATTTATGTATCTTCGAATTAATTCTCTTAATTTTTGGAAAATAATATTCGTTTTTGATTTCAAGATATGTTTCGTTTATTCCTCTGTGGTTAAATTGTTCATGAATCTTTTGAATATAGATCTTTCAAAAGAGTAGTGCATCTTAGTAATTTTAGTTTACTTTGATTGCTGTAGAGCTCGACATATTTTTTCTGAATTTTGTAAAACAGGTTATCATTTGGACAGTATATTGCCACCTTTCCGTGATCGGGTAAAAATTCCCTGAATGCTTCAATAATATTTTCGCCTACGTCTTTAATTTAATAGTAAGTCTTCTAACATATATAAATTTAAAAATATAAATTTTATGTTTTTGCTTTGTTCTTCCGATTCTATAACTTCTATTTGATATTTCACCATATTCGCCGGTAATTCAGAAATTCCAATGTGATCATTTGTTTCTTCAATTCCACTACGATTGGTGGCTAATGTTGAATTTTCTCTTGTATTGACTGCATTTACTTCTAGCCTGCTAAGATATAATCTGCAACGCGATTTTCTTTGCCTTTCAAATACTCAATGTCAAAGTCGTATTCATTTATTTTGCAGTCTTGAATTAGGTTCTTTGAGGTTACTTAACCATATTAGAGGTCTATGATCGGTACGTATCTTAAATTTGCGGCCATAAAGGTATGGTCGAAAATATTTTACTGACCATACAATACTTAATAATTCCTTTTCTATAGTGCTATATCTGCACTCATGTTCATTGAGGGTACGAGATGCATAGCATATAGGGTGATTTGATTGAGAAAGAATAGATCCGATTGCATAATTGGATGCATCTGTTGTTAAAACGAATTCTTTGGTATAATCAGGATATTTTAAAACAGGGTCACTGGATAGGAGTAATTTTAATTCTTCAAAGGCTGTAATATAATCTGAGTCTTCGATATTTATTTTCACTCCTTTTTTTCAGGTATTTGGTCAAAGGCACTGCTACCTTCGAATAATCTCTTATAAACTTTCTATAGTAACCTGTTAATCCTAAAAATGATTTAATTTGCTTGGTTGTACGTGGGATTGGTATTTTTTCAATTGCTTTTATTTTTTCTGGGTTTGGCTTTATTCCATTAGTTGTAATAACATGTCCCAAGTATTCTGTGGTTTTGCTTAAAAATTTACATTTATCAATTTGTATTTTTAAGTTATGTTCTTTTAGTTTCTGAAACACTTTATTAATTGAAGAAACGTGCTCTTCCAATGATGTGCTAAATACAAGGATATCATCTAAATAAACGACGCATATTTTTCCTATAAGACCTTCTAATACGTGATTAATCGTTCGCTGAAAAGTAGCGGGGGCATTTTTTAATCCAAATGGCATACGATTGAATTCATAGTGGCCATTTGCTGTTGAAAAAGCAGTTTTGTGCCTGTCTTTAGGACTTACCAATATCTGATGGAAACCTTTCGCTAGGTCAAGCGTAGTAAAATATTGAGTTCTTCCCAATTTACTAAATATATCATCAATATTTGGCATAGGGAACTTGTCTTCCACGGTTATTTCGTTAAGTTTCCTATAATCTATACGCCATTTCTTTAGCCCTGAGCTGTCTATATTTTTGGGTACAACCCAGATAGGTGCATTATATGGACTGTTGCTTTCTTTTACTATCCCTTGATCTAACATTTCAGTGATTTATTCCTCTACTTCGTCTCTGTGTACTTCTGGGTATCTATATAGGCGTGTATATATTGGTTTATCGTCTTTGGTTTCGATTTTATGTGTTACTTCTTTTACATTTGTTTATTTAGTTTCAAATTGTCTAGGAAATGTATTTTCTCCTAAAATAGAGGTAGCTGCTCCTGTGTCTACTAAAAGTCATATTATTATTTGAATTTCTAAATTCATTTTTATATTTTCCCTGATCTCTATTATTTAGGTAATTGTTATTTGTTTGGTAATAAGTTAACACCATCGACCAAGGCCAGGGGCAAAGGTCGATACCCCGTACTAACGGGACTTGATGAATCAGCATTTTGTACGGTTCTTTCTACTTTGTGTGTTCCATCATTGCATCAGCCAATACACGCATGCTAACGAAGCATGCACACATTCCCGATCAGGTAACAGCACTCGAGGAATATGCACCGAACATGATCATAAGAACTATGCACCGAACATGATCATGGGAACTGCGGATTTACGACGGGAACACCTGAGTCAGCATGGGGATGAGACTTGAGCGAGGCAATGAGCACAAGCGACGAACTGGGGAGTGGCAGTCTTCTGGCGAGCGCGACGGGACTAAGTCTTACTTTAAACTAGAACGAATCTTCCGAATAAATAGTATAACGTGATAATATAGGTACGTGTTTGAATTATAAGTCGAACAGTTGGGCCAGCCTTCGGGCTGGCGTTCGCGTTTTTTTTGGATTCCCCCTCAGGGAATCCTTTAACTGGCGCCCGAGCAGGAACCGGCAAAATAAGGCCATATCCTTTTCGCCTGTGGATCAGCAAACACAGGAACCAGTACGCTATATCGAGCGAAAGTCATTGTACCCATGACAACACAATGACCATTCTGAGTTCCTGTTGCTAACCTTTCGCATACCCATGAGAACATGCGGATATCCTAGACGTTTGCGACCAAAAGGGAAACATACGACACTTCCTTGCCGGCTCCCAAAAAGCAAACCCCGTTACGGTTCAGTTAATTAATCGGTATTTTGTTATAGATAATCGTCGGGATCATTAGATAACTAAATTAAGAAAGTGAAAAAGAAAGCCACAACTATAAAAGGAAGAATTAAAATTAAAAATAGTGTTAGAGAAGTGCATTGAAAATAGCAATCGAAGTGCATTGAAAATAGCAATCGAAGTGCATTGAAAAATCCGAATAAAGATATAGAAAAATAGAGTGAAGAAAAAGAATATACATCCCTACCTATACACATACGTGTATAAAAAGGAAAAATCTTACCTGAAAGTGGTCACTTGTGTTAAAAAGGAAAAATTAAAAGAGAAGCTGTGCCTGCGTGAATTATATATATATATTTATATGTGATTGTGATTCCTCCCTAAGCGGAATTTTCACTAAATTGAAAATTTAAAAAATTGTGAATTGTGCCTGATCTGGTGTTTGAGAATTCATATGCGATTTAAGAAATTCTTGTGAAATATAAATATATATTTTTTCTTAAATTTTTCCGCCTGTGCTAAGTGTGGGTAAGCCCAGGTTAAGGGAATTGAAGGTCGCCTCAAGGCTCTCGAGGACAATCAAACCCTCAGAGTCGTGA
This sequence comes from Merodon equestris, assembly GCA_958301585.1. Taxonomy (NCBI): domain Eukaryota; kingdom Metazoa; phylum Arthropoda; class Insecta; order Diptera; family Syrphidae; genus Merodon; species Merodon equestris. The sequence continues at coordinate 50,185,715 of OY284414.1, forward strand.
CGACCGATGAATCGGTGGAACTTTGTCCACCTCGAAACGAATTTGATCTTAAAGAGATCAGTCGACTCCCGGATTGCGTAAAGGAGTTGCAAGTCTTTGACGGCAACCCGACTCAATATGTTTCCTGGATTCACGTTGTAGAGGGAATCCTAAAGGATTTCCAAATAGTAAGATCTAAACCGTTGTATCGAGCTATCCTCCAACATATCCGGCAGAAAATAAGGGGACCTGCCGATGCCGCACTGATATCTTATAACATCTTCGACAACGATTGGCATGAAATAAAACAATGCCTTTCGCTTCATTATGCCGACAAAAGGGATATGCGTACCCTGGAGCACCAGCTCAGTCAATTGTCGCAGAAAGGTTCACGGTTAGATGAGTTCTATGCCGCAGTGAACCACCAACTGTCCTTAATGATCAACAAGATCAAAACGGAATCCTTTACGCAAGAAACAGTGACGGCTCTGGTAGAAACCTACAGAAATCGTGCGTTAGACGTATTCATCCGCGGTCTTAACGGCGAGCTCTCGCGAATGCTAACCGTGCAGAAACCAAGAAACCTGCCAGAAGCGTATTCCGCTTGCTTAGAGATCCAGAATCTCAACTACCGCAGCCACATAATTCATAATCCGGCAGCGTCAAATACAATTACTGCGCCAATCAATCAGTCCTTTAGACCTTTAGGAAGGGCGCCGTTACCCCCTAAAAGATTCTCCCATCAACAACTCCCGAATAGGATCGAACAGTCAGCGCGCGACGTTCCTTCTCGCGACAGCGGTGCTCCACCCAGGCCCTCAGGACCAAAACCAACCGTGTGGATCGCTCTGTGCAGTCGCGTCATGTGAACTACATGAACCGGCCACAGGGAAGCAACCCGTTCAAGAGACGGGCAAGGTCGGATAACTATCCGACCAAACAGCAAAGATTATATAACATAGAACTGACTGGCGAAGATTCCTTGCAGGAGTATGAAGAGACAGCGGAGGAGGCCACTGAGGAAGAAGTAAATTTTATGACAGGGGCCCATCCAGCGTACCATATATAGAGTACGTAACAAGGGACGGACGGAGGTTGAAGTTTCTTGTTGACACAGGGGCTAACAAGAATTTCATCAGTCCGTCGGTACAAGGGGAAGCCTCGGCCCTTTCAAAAAGCTTTTTCGTCCATTGTGCTGCTGGTAGACTAGAGATCACGGAATACGTCCAGGGAAAATTCTTCCAGGGAGTGGACAACGACACTCTGCTTACGTTCTACGTCCTACCAGGTCTTAAATCCTTCGACGGTATTATCGGGGACGATACCTTAAAGGAACTGGAAGCCGTAATAGACCGGAAAAAGAATATACTGAAGTTAAAACCATCCATCGAAATTCCACTCCGAGAAAAATTGTCGGCCCAGGTTAATATTACACTGGACGAAGACCTGCCACCAAACATTAAGGACGAGCTATATCAGTTAGTCGAAAGATATGGTGTACTTTTTGGACCAATCAACGACCAATCGATACAAGTGTTCAAGCGGAAATCAAGACCAATACGGAAGAGCCCACATACACCAAGAGCTACCCTTACCCAACCTGTCTGCGGGAGGTAGTTGAGCAGGAAATTGCAAAACTTTTAGAAGAAGGGATCATTCGACCATCTAAAAGTCCCTACAATTCTCCCATTTGGGTCGTTCCCAAGAAACCGAAGCCCAATGGTGAAAAGCAGTATAGGATGGTGGTTGACTATAAACGTCTTAACAGTGTAACCATCTCTGATACATACCCGATTCCTGACATAACGGCTACTATCGCCAGCCTCGGCAAGGCGACGCATTTTACCACCCTTGACCTTACCTCGGGATTCCATCAGATCCCAATGAAACCATCAGACGTGCCCAAGACAGCCTTTTCAACTATGAACGGTAAATACGAATTTTTACGATTACCCTTCGGACTGAAAAACGCCCCGTCGATCTTTCAGCGGATGATTGACGATGTGCTGAAGCCTTACATTGGGAAGTTATGTTATGTCTACATCGATGACATTATTGTCTTCGGTGATAGCCCACAGAACCATCTCAAGAATTTGGACACAGTTCTGGCCAGGTTGCGAGAGGCCAACCTGAAGGTAAATCTGGAAAAAACTCAATTTATGAAAACCCAGGTTGAGTTTCTCGGATACGTGATTACTCCCAATGGGATAAAACCCGATTCGAAAAAAGTGGCCGCGATACGAAATATTCTACCACCGGACAATTTAAAGGCATTGAAATCCTTCTTAGGTCTAACCTCCTATTACAGAAGGTTCATCCGTGACTATGCTAAGGTTGCGAAACCACTAACCAACCTAACTCGGGGGGCGAATGCGCAGATTAAGGCTAACCAATCCAAACGCGTGCCCATAACCCTTGATGCGGCGGCTATGAAGGCCTTCAACGACCTAAAGGAGTTATTGACGTCCGCTGACGTCCTGACCTACCCTGACTATAATATGCCTTACAACCTAACGACCGATGCTTCGAACTTTGCCATAGGAGCGGTTCTATCTCAAGGTGAAATTGGAAAGGACAAGCCCATAGCCTATATTTCGCGTTCTCTCAATAAGACCGAGGAAAACTACGCGACCAACGAAAAAGAGATGTTGGCAATAGTCTGGGCCCTGGATAACCTACAATCCTATTTATATGGGGCGAAAAAGATCCGAATTTACACGGATCATCAGCCATTAACCTTTTCCTTGGGAAATAGGAACCGTAACTCGAAGTTGAAGCGCTGGAAGGCTAGAATGGAGGAATATAACTACGAGTTGATTTACAAACCGGGTAAATCAAATGTCGTGGCCGATGCCCTCTCCAGGTTAGAGACGCAGGTGAACCACTTACCCCACTCCGCATCTGCTGAGGCGGGACCAAGTGAGAATCAGCAGGACAGTCTTTCTGCAACAGGAAGTGCTAGTGAGCGTAACTCTAGTACAGAAACGGCACACTCTTCAGCCCCAGAAATGTCCGTAAGAGGCTCTTCGACGAAGGTAAGGCAAGTCGACGATGGCACAACTGACTCAGCTTCTGAAACAATGCACAGCGCAGCACAAGATTCCTCCGACCTTATTCCGCATGTGGAGGCTCCTCTTAACGTATTCCGCAACCAAATCATCATAAGGGTAGGTAAGGGCTTAGATATCTACGAGGAGCCGCATCCTGGCTATTCCAGACACTCCACAGCGGTCGAAAATCTGGGCAAGTCTGATCTCAGAGAAATCCTAAAGACTAGGCTGCAACCGAATGTCATTAATGGCATTAAAATCCCGGAAACACATATAGCCCTTCTACAAGAAGTCTACGCCGAGAGTTTCGTTGCTTACAAGATCCGCATTACGCAAAGAATTGTCGAGGACGTGAGGAACGAGGATCGGATATGGCAGTAAGGAGCACAGAAGGGCTCACAGGAATGCTCGGGAAAATAAGGAACAGCTGTTAGAAAAGTACTATTTCCCCAGGATGAATAGCCTGATTACAAAATATTCGAAATCCTGTGAAATCTGCCTAGCTAACAAATACGACAGGCACCCTTTGAACCCCGAGCTACAACCTACACCTGTGCCATCTTATCCGTGTGAGATACTGCACATGGACATAATGGAGATACAGAACCAAAAGTTTATTAGCTGTATCGACAAGTTCTCGAAGTTCGCCAAGCTATTCCCAATCAAAAATAAATCCTCGCTATATCTGAGAGAAAAACTGATCAAAATACTGCACTATTTTACCGTCCCGAGAGTATTGGTCACGGACAACGAGCGAAGTTTCCTTAGCCCAGTCCTAGCAAATTTCATCAAAATGCTGGACATTAAGATGTATCAAACCCCTGTAAATCGGAGTGAAGTAAATGGCCAAGTCGAGAGGTTTCACTCGACAATCATAGAAATGTATAGATGCCTGAAGGCCGAGTACAAGGGTTTGCGCTTAAAGGAACTTCTGAACATTCGGTCACAAACCGGAAACCGTCCGATATATTCTTTAATCGAAGCTCCAGAATCAACTTCCAAAACACCTTAAATTTCCGCATGAAGGTCAATGATGATCTCAGAAAAAGGATACAGACCAAGCAAAAAGCAGGTAACGGTAGATTAAATAAAAAAAGAACTTCACCCAAGGAGTTCAAGCAGGGTGACGTAGTATATACCCGCTACAAACGAATTCAAACCCTTGTATCGAAGGGAAGAAGTGGCGAAGAATAATAAGGTAACGGTAGTTACAACTACAGGGCGCAAAGTACACAAGGCGCACGTAAAAAATAACCGGGAAGAGGAAGATAATTAACATAAGAGCAAAAACGACATTAAGCACACTAAGCACAAGCACAAGCACCAAGTAGAATTTAAGTTTCGGCACAAAAGCATAGTATATATAAATAGCACGGATCACGGCACAAGGCACGTACCATAGAATACGAGTATAAGCCTTTTAATCTTTATGAGATCGTAAGAACATAATTTAGTATATCATAGAGAATATGTACAATTAAGGAAATAATTAGGATTTAAATCGCACGCATGTATATCACAAACCATTAAGTCACCTTTAAATTTTATTTCTTCCATGTTTCATAATTTCAATACTAGAACATCCTAATCATGTACGTAGATTAAGTTAAACATTGTACATATATTGTAACTATCTGTAGCCTTATGTCCGCCGCAAGCTGCCTGATCTGCCTGTCAATAGCCGAAGGATTCCAGATATTTCAATACACTGCTCCACTCGTTCCCATCAAGGAAGGCAAAGCATGGATAGTCGACGGAAATCTCAACCTAGTGCATGTTATTAACCTGAATCAATTCGAACAACAGGTAGCAGAAGTCGCCGCTGCAGTAGAGAAACATATAACAGACCAAAGGGACAAACGGCTGATTAACCTCCACCTCACCGCCATTACGGATCGCATCGAATTACTGAGCAAGAAGGTAAAAAGGAAACCGAGGTCTATCAACTGGATTGGCTCAGCCTGGAAATGGGTTGCTGGGAACCCGGACGCTTCAGACTGGGACGAAATCCTCAGAAGTCAAGAGCACATCGTGGAGAACAATAACCACCAATACAAGGTCAACGAACGAGTCTTTGGGGCAATCGGAGAAATTACTAAGAAGCTTAACTGGGTAATCAACGACTCCAACAACGATAGAGCAGTAGCGGATATACAAAGGTTCAGGCGAGACATTCTCGACCAGGTCCTACTAATGAAGGAAGAAGTAAATGAGTAAATGTCAAATGGCGAAGACTGGCATTGTGAATACCAACCTCCTGAACCACGACGAGGTCAACCTATTAGTAAATGAACTCGAAAAGCTTCCGTATGAGAACGAAGTCGAAGCGATAGAATTCGGGACACCATCCGTTTACACAAATGGCTCCTCGCTCCTGTACGTTTTGTCAATGCCAAAGGTGAAGAGGGAGGACTATAACCTGCTACTCATAAAACCATCGATAATCAACAACAAGCAGGTAAGCACCGAATTCAATAATATACTTATCAATCAGGAGGAAACCTACGGCATAAGTCGAGAATGCCTGTCAATCAGCAACACCACTGTGTGCAGAGAGGAGTCCTTGTCAAAAATTCGAGAGGATCACTGTATAACCAGATTGTTGAAAGGAGGTCACGCGGCTTGCACATATCGAACCAACACCCGTGAAATAGTCGAACTGGTCAGATGGAACACCATCTTCGCAACAAACTTCAATGGCCAGCTTATCGCGGGAGGCGTTAACCAGTCTCTAACGGGCCCCTTCATTATCCAGTTAAACAACGAAACAGTTTTCCTAGGGAACATCACTTTTGTGAGTTCAAGCTACACTACTCTCCAGATCCTGCCGTCAGTGCTGACGAATGTCACTAGCAAAGGGCATGAAGTGAATCTTCAATTCCTCCACGAGCTGAGCATCGATAACATCAAAAAACTCGGTAACCTGACCACCAGGATGGCGCTCTCGACCCTATGGGATGCCACCGTTTTCATACTACTGATTCCATGCATCATCATAATCTGGCGGAAGCTTAGTGGGAAGTTGAGTCTTCCAGCGCTGAGGCTGCCAGAGGATTCTGCGGCTACAGCCTCAAACTAAAGATCTACGGGACGTAGATTTTTGAAGGGGGAGGGACCAAGGCCAGGGGCAAAGGTCGATACCCCGTACTAACGGGACTTGATGAATCAGCATTTTGTACGGTTCTTTCTACTTTGTGTGTTCCATCATTGCATCAGCCAATACACGCATGCTAACGAAGCATGCACACATTCCCGATCAAGTAACAGCACTCGAGGAATATGCACCGAACATGATCATAGGAACTATGCACCGAACATGATCATGGGAACTGCGGATTTACGACGGGAACACCTGAGTCAGCATGGGGACGAGACTTGAGCGAGGCAATGAGCACAAGCGACGAACTGGGGAGTGGCAGTCTTCTGGCGAGCGCGACGGGACTAAGTCTTACTTTAAACTAGAACGAATCTTCCGAATAAATAGTATAACGTGATAATATAGGTACGTGTTTGAATTATAAGTCGAACAGTTGGGCCAGCCTTCGGGCTGGCGTTCGCGTTTTTTTTGGATTCCCCCTCAAGGAATCCTTTAACTTAATATTTAAAATTGTTATTATTTCGAGTATTTTTATACTTCTATTATTTGTGTCTTCTCTTGTCCAATGACATGACTCTAATTTATAAAATGCTTCGCTAAGGGTCGTTATATTATGATTTATTATTATTGAGCTTGCGTTAGGAGGAATTTTTTTCACAAAATTTAGCTAATAATGACGCTTCATTATTGCTAGGGTTATATTCTCTTGTTTATCCTCAGATAAATAATATTTATTATTTAATCTACAGAGGATATTTGAGAATACATTAAATAGTTGGGTTATATTTTGTGTATACACTTTATCTGCCTGTTCTTTTAATTTTAAAAAGGATTCTTTTTCACCAAAGTTCTTTATTAATATTTTTTTTATTTCTTGCCAATCGTTTGGGTCGCCACCCCTTAAAACTACATCTAGGGCATTTTCTGTTAATTTTGATTTGATTTCGTTTAATATGAATTGTTTAGATGGTTCATTGTATGTGCTAATTGTATTTAATATAAACTCTGCCTTTTTAACAAAGGTAATAATGTTACAACATTTACCATCAAAATAAGGCAAGGTTTTTGTTAGTTTAAGAGGATCTATATTAATGGTTGCCATGGTTACCCGGTTTTCTTCTTGTGTTGTCCCTGCCAATTCGGTTCTCGCTGTTGCTGGGATCACTGCTTCTTGAGTTCCTTCGGGTAAGCAGTAAGGCTGGAATTGGTTTCCCTCCTGTGCTGTCTCTGTCGATTCGGCTCCCGTTGATGTTAGGATCAATGTTTCTTGAGTCCTTCTGGGTATGCAGTAAGGTTGGAACTTCCTCATCAATGGTAATTGTTTTTATTAAAAGAAAGTCTTCTTTAGTTTAACACTCCATCTATGAGATTTTGTGCAATTTGTCCGATGCGGATCTTGATGCACTATGTTTTTCACTAGAGTTTTTTTTTTTTTTTTTTGTTGTCCTACACCGTTAATTTTAATTTACCGGTTGACTATTTCAGTTAATCAAAAGGACGATTCCGAACTAAATTTTTAAAAAAGTACGACACGTTTTCCGAGTCTAACGGAGTCCTATCGACTGCGCCAATTTTATTTTTGTGTGGTTCGACAAAATAATAAAAAAAAATATTTCTTTTTTTTTTCTTTACTTTCTTTATTATTTTCTTTCTTTATTACATTAATTGAACAACAATAGCAAGACAGAACTAACACGACTTAGCTTCAAGCAACGAGTAACACAAGCAACACGAGCAACACAAGTAACACGAGCAACACAAGTAACTCAAGTAACTACTTCTTCTGGAAAACAACGCTTCTTATACTCATTTTATGTTTGGTCAGCGAATCCACGGCTTGTTGGGGATCTATCATGCTCCCTTTGTCTATTTTGCTGATTACAAGAAATTGTTTACTGTGGGCATGAACGTTCGCGTTATTGACTTCTTGTGATCGCATTGCATTGTATAAAATATCTTATCGGGGAATGCTCTGTGTGTTATTTTGCTGATCACAAGAAATTGGTTTCCTATGTGGATCTCTTGTGATCGCATTACATTTTTGTTTATGGGATTTTGTTTATGAGGACGGCAGAGTACTTTGACAAATTACAAGTTAGTGTTCTAGTAACGTAACCGCGCGACCAACCTAAAATACATAATGTTTGTCGAAAAGAAAAAGAAAATTGTTACCCCAAATAGTAAAGTGTCGTCCATACAAACCATATGTGTTCTGATATACAGTTTGTCAAGAAAGTGTTTAGGCAAGTGAAAAAAACAACTTATTTTACTTTTTGCTTTGAAATACGAGGACTTACCTATATAATAACTTTATTAAATTTTTCTTTTCCAATATATTATTATTCAAAACATAATTGACTAAAAAGGAATAAAAACTCCAGTATCAAGAAAGTGCTTACACATCTGAATGAATTCGAAGAAAAACCTTTTTTTTTCTTATGAATGCTTAATATGGCTATCTTTCAGTTCAACGACCGTCTGTAATCTTCTTTTCATAGAGCCGATTAATTCTTTGAGGTCGTAATTGGTGGGCATTTTGGTGCATTCTTCTTTCACATTCGTTGAATTCGGTTCTTGGGGCACGCTTTTTTTTTAAATAAGCCCATAGATTTTCTAAGAGGCTGATTGCTGAACTCTGAGCTGGTATATCTAGCACCCTGCTGCAATTGTAAAGCAACCATGTTTTAACTGCAAGCTCTTTATGTTTCAGGTCGCTGTCCTGGTAAAAGTTGAACTTTGGTTTTCCGCCCACCTCCCCATCACTGAAACCAAAATCATTGGCGCTTTTGAGCAAATGACTCCGGAAAATATTTAAATATAATACCTTTTAGCGTCCATATTATTTTCAATAAAAACAAAGTCGCCAACGCCAATGCTGGATACACCTATATGTAGGTACACCCTCATTCCACCACAGATAGTTTTAGTCACACTCTGTTGGGACCTTCTTTGTAATACAACATTATTTTAGTTTCATCGCAAAACATGACATCATCCCAATGTATAAAGGGCTGAGTACTGTATTCGTTAGCAAACCCTAAACGTTTTTGCACATTTTGAGTCGGGAGCAATGGTTTTTTCCAAGGAACTCTTGATGAATACTTATGTCTTAGTAGCACCTGTCTTACAGTTTCATGGGAAACTTGTAAGCCATGTTTACGCTCCCTTGACAAAGATCTAATTGAGATTTGAGGGTTGTCATATATTTTCTTTGTTAAACAGCGCTCGATTCTATTAGTTCATTTTCTTGGCCTTCCTTCTGAAATACATACATACATATGTATGTACATAATTCTTTCCACCCGATTTTCACATTCCGCTCGATTAATAATGTTCTAAACAGGTTTGTTTTGATAAATTAAACATCTCAACTATTTCCGCAACACTTTTTCTTTATGATAGTTGTAATAGACAAACTGTCTTACATCAAGGGATATTCTTTTATCAGACATATTGAAAAAATCAAGAATTACTCAAATTCACATTAAATCAGAAGTATTCCTAAACTATTTTTCTTTCGAATGCCTACAAAAGCGGTGAAAACAAATGACTGTTAAATTGTTCTGTTATGAAACAAAGCATTTCCTGCGAAAAGGAAGTTAAAAAATGGGAAAAAACGGTTTTTCTTCAAATAAATTCAGACTAAACACTTTACTTCAGACTGTAAACACTTTCTGGACACTAGAGTTTTTGCCCCTTTTTAGTTTATTATGTTTTCTAGTTAAATGATTTACATTTTGTGTTATATCGTTTCTTCGGTTTGAATAATATTATACATAGATATATGTACATAATAATAAAAAAAACAAATTGGCTTAGGTTTCCATTATGTGCAGTGAGCAAATTTATTTTATTTGTGTTTTTTTGTTTTAAATGACTTATTCTAAGATGTACTGTAAAATAATTTTTTCACGGAAACTTTTTTTCTATTTTTTTTTTTTTTAAGTACATTTATTCTATCTACAAACTGTACAAATGGACGCGTTCACTCTTTTTCTAAGTAATTTCTGTGGCTGAAGAGGGGGATGGGTGCAGTAATTGTTGGAAAATATTATATGTATGTAGGTACCTATTGCCATATGTCCCAAAATTAAAATAATTTAAAGTTAGTTTTGCCTTTTTTGTTATATTTTTTTTATTGACTGAAAATATTATACTGTTAAATACCCCAGAGTACCTAAAAATAATTAAGCTTTAGCTACAGGCGCCTGCCTTACAGTTGTTGACATACCCTTAGCGGAGCGACGAAGTCACGTGAGTGGCTAAACCCTGCGGAAAAAAGGGTTGAAATCCTGTCCGCGAGCGAAGCGGGCCACCCACCCCAAAGTTTAAGCACAGCAGACTTTCTTACAGGCCTGACAGTGTTTGGTGTACACTTATTCAACTATGAAACTTTTTTTAAAGCGCCAGGTGATTTTTACTTAAACTGGCAACACTCTTCTTTACTATAAACAAATGAAAAACATGAGAAAAATGTAACGGTCTACCTTTGTAAACTGTTGTAACAGTTAACCCTTCTGTCAATGAGTAGGTCTGGCCAGACCTTTTCCACTTTCAAGACCATTTCTAAATAATTGTTTGTGTAGCTATCTTTGCCAAATTTCCTGACTTTGTCAGCCTATGTATTCTTAATGCTTTAGTATGGGCAATAAATTTAAAATCTAACTGGGGAAGAAAAAAAAGCAGTATTTCTACAACAACCCCTAGAGTCAATGGAATAGGTCCGGTCAGATCTTGCTACATATTGTACGGAAAAATCAAATTTTTTCACATTTTATCCGAAAAAAAAACAACTTTTATTACCATCGGCGCCACAGCCCAACGGTAGCCAGACATCAACGGGCCAGAGAAAGTCGTGCAGAATTTGCAGAATAAACGATGAAATACAAAGAAAAACCAGATTTGCATGCAATACCTGTGAAGAGCCTGTTTGTTTACAACATAGCATTCAGCTACATAAATGCCATAAAAATAATAACATGTCCAAAAAAAAAAATTTTTAATTATTTCAATGAATTCCTTTAATGTTTATACAAAATATGTGAAGGTCCAGCCAGATCTATTCCATTGATAGGAAGGCTTTAAAACACCCATTGACAGAAGGGTTAATTAGCATGATCGACAGAGCTAATTCTTACTGCATTTTTCGATCGACTTCACTCAATATAGTCCTTTGAAATCAGTTCGATGTCTGAGAGAAATTCAGAAAATACGTTAGACTCGAAACCCAGTACTTCGGGTGAGAGTCCATATGTAAAGCGTCGGATGTACTCTGTGGAATATTGCTCGGTTGATAAGAGACCTTGGTAATTTAATAACATTTTTTCAATGTTCATGTTTTGAAATAATCATAATTATAGGTCAAGATGAGCAAGCGCTGAAATTTCGGGCTGTTGCCAAATTTGAAATTGTACCGGGTACATAGGAGCCCAATGAAGATTTTCATGCGCGAAAATCCTATTGGCGAGTTCAGATGCTCAAAATCAGGCTGTGAAGACAGAAAAAGTCGTGCTGTTGGCAGTTGGTTTGAGCAAGCTCGAATGCCTTTGCCAAGATGCTTTTACCTTATGTACTGCTTCGCCAGGAAATATTCCTACGAAACAGTTAAGATCGAGGATTTTACTTCGTCTCAATATATGTCCCACCGAACTATTGCTGCCTGGTATAATTATTGCCAGGAGACAATAGTAATTCAATTTTTGGAAAAATTTGAGGCGAAAAGAAAGATAGGCGGACTAGGCAAAATCGTCCAAATCGACGAAAGTAAATTTTTAAGAGAAAATTCAACAAAGGTAGGCGCGTGGATGTCCACTGGGTTCTCGGTCTGACTGAGGATGGGTCCGAAGACTTAAGACTTGAGATCTGTCCAGGAAACGAGCGCAGTGCTGAAGTGCTTGTGCCGTTAATAAAAAAACACGTGAATCCAGGAACGATCATTCACACCGATTGCTGGAAGGCATATGATTGTTTAAATGCATTGTTCATTCACAAAAAAGTGAACCACAGTGATCTTGACAATCCTTTTGTTTTTCCTGATGGCATACATACCCAAATAATAGAATCCCAGAGGCGTGTCGTTAAAAGAGAATTTTACAACGACAATTACTCCAATAATTTCGCTGATTGGATAGTTGAGTACCAGTGGAGAAGGGAAATTGCGAAAAAAAATTAGATCCCTTTGAAGAGCTGCTTCAAGGGGTGGTTATTTTTTTTTAATATTTTGATTGAAATTAAAAAAAAATTAAATTTCAATAAAAAAAAAATAATTAATTTCCTCAAAAAAAAAATATTATAGTTAAGTTTTTTAGGCCATTTTAAACCAGGAAAAAACAAGTTTGCTCACTGCGCATAATGGATTCACAATAGTTCGTTGGGAACCCTTTCATTTTGAATACAGACTGAAGTCTTTGTGACATTGAATCGATTTATCGTTTCGTATTATCGTTGCTAATATTATGCCACCCTTTTTGTAGGATTTCTTTTAGTTGTATTTTATAAGAAATGTGGTGCGTTCTTAATTGTTGGTCCAGTTTGTCCCAGATGTGCTCTATAGGGTTCAAATCAGGGCTCTGAGGCGGTGTGGCAGTATTATAGAGCAACCACAATCGAACCCTATGAGCGGTATGCTTTGGGTCAGGACGTCCTGATCTAGCAGCGTTCTCCACTCTATTCTCATTCTTATAGCGCTGAATCACTTTCTGGATAGTAGAACGAGAACGAAATGCTATCAAGCTATTTCAGAGTAGGATTTTTCTTGTTTGGTATGTAAATCAACGATTAACTGCCGTTGTTCGATTGTTAGCTCTTTTCGGTTCATATTTCAATAAAAATAGGAACCAAACGACACTTTTACAAAAAGAATCTACCGTGAATGACACACGACATCAAGTAAGTAGCAAAACAGAACAAAATTATTATGTCCGGGATTCCCTTCTTAGAAAATCTCTTCTTTTCTTTAACTGTACCAAGACATTTGTGGAAGCAATTTTTGCAGTTTCGAAGCAAAAATGGATTATTTCTTTATAAAAAGGACAGATTTTGAGAATTTTGTTTTTCGCTGTAAATCTAGAAATATCAACTAATTGAAAAATATAAAAAAGTAAATTTTTTTTGCAATAATTATCAAACGGCAGTCTAATTTTATAAATCATATGCGCTGTACCTAGACTTTTGTGGAGCACTGTGTACGAGAATACGTACCCAACATCGAAGGGATACAAACCCGAGGAAGATAAACCAAAGGACGAAAAGACGATATACGAAACGTACCAACGACAAAGGACTTGTCACATCTAAGTATATATTTTTTTATTTTTAATAATCTTTTTTTATTTCGTCTTATCATCCCCCGGTTATATAAACCGTTACCGTTATTTCCAGCCGTTAGTCGACCGTGTTGTCCACGTAGTGGATATTGGGCAACACGTTATAATAAGAAAAGAATCAATAAATTGATATTATATACTAGAAGAAAAATATGTAATTCTTTGTTCTTTATTTTCGTAGTTTTAAAAAAAACCACGTGGCGCTCTGAAATCCCCAAATCCCATATCCGAACCCCCCATTCCGCTAAGTACTCGCGTGCGCAGCCGAATGCGTGCACATTTGCTGTTGTGTTTTGACATAACAAAGTCATCAACTTTATTTAATGTACAAGCGAACCTCTCCCATCGAGTTCACAATCACACTATCTATGTCGGTTAGACATTAGCCTACAGTGTGTATGGGAGTAAGAAAATGTCTACGCCTCATTTTACCTTGACACTTTAGTTGTGCGGCCTTATAAGAAAACGTTGATACCTACCGGCGGCAACTTGCGTACAAAAATTGATGACTTGTTCAAAATGCACAATACATTTTATATCTCTTATCTAATTCGCAAAAAAATAGACAATATGTGTCATGACAAAAATAAAATAAGTAGAACAAGAAAGTAAACCTAACACCCCTTTTGAGGGTCTTTAACCCTCTAAAGAATTCTTAGTGTTTAAGTCTATGAAACATTAATTACAAATCAAGCAAACAAAAAAAAACAGAAATGAAAAGTAAGATAACATCAACAAGCCTAGCCGTCAACATCAAATCGATAGGTGCGGGGTTTCGGCACTGGGTTCAATGTCCGCCGACGCGACGCCAGGACTACAAGATAGTGATCCCAAGTATGCCAGCCAACAGAAAATAAGCCAAACAAGTCACAAGTTTTGTCTGCCTCATAATTTCAGAGAGCTTGTCTTTATCATAAAATCCTCATAAGCTTCACCGCGGTCGAATATCCATTTGCTGATGTTTGCAGTTGGAATGAAAGATTACGTGATCGTGTTATTTTTAAGAGGTCAGACCATTGATAACCAGATTCGGTAACTTTAATCTACACGGCTTTCTGAATTCCAAAATGCCATTTCTGCAGGGGGTTATGCTGGTTGTATTTCCTTCGCAAATGGGATGAGCGGTCACTCTAGTCAGTACCAAAAAAATCCAACTATTAGAATTTTTGAATCCCACCCATCTATCTTGAGTTGGTGTCTGCTTCAGAGTACATGGTCTCTTCATGGTCCAGTAGTGGCATCTTACAAGCATTTGAAATTTCTTGATGAATTCGCTTCGGAAGGACCTGAGCACATAAGTAGTTCTTAAGCATCAGAGCCTTACATGATGATCGCTCATATTCCGTCAATGCAAAAAATGTGTCCCTTACCTACCTGACTGCCAAATACAGTGACGACCCTTCGTAGCTTGAGTCTTTGTGGAGTATAGTCACTTCTTCTTCTTTTCCTTTTTAACCCGGCGTCGTTATGGTCAGAAGTGTAGGACCATAACCTTCCCACTTAACTGCATTCCTACTGGTCCGCTTGTGGGGTCCGCCGGTTTGACCTCAGAAAGTAGCGGCAGGCTTCCCGGTTTGGGATTACTTCATCGCTGAGGCCAATCAAATGCTGGTGTTTTTGCATTTGTTTGCACCAATTGTTTTTCGGCCTGCCTTTTTTGCGTGTTGAAATTGGAATGTTGATTGATAACGCCTTTTGGACGGGGTTCAAAGGATCTCTCCTTTGAACATGGCAATACCAACTGAGTCGGTCGCGCTCTATATTTCTTGAGATGGTTTCTTTTACGTGGAGGCTTCCTCGGATCTTTGAACTTCTAATTCTGTCACGCTTTGTTACTCCCGCTGTCATGCGAAGCATCTTCATCTCAGTTGCCGTTAATTTGCTCTCATACTTTTTGTGCATTGTCCAGCATTGTGAACCGTATGTGAGCGCCGGACGTACAACTGAAGTGTAGAGCCTTCCTTTCAGCTTAGGGGGCATTTTTCGATCACAGAAGATGGCGGAGTTTTCCCGCCACTTCATCCACCCTACGCTTACGCGATGTTTGATGTCGTCATCACAAGTTGCTTCTCTATTCATCATAGATCCCAGATATTTAAACTTTTCACACTTGGGAAGCAGTCTTCCATTCAAGTAAATGTCTGGAATAGGCTGATGAGGGTCAGAGAACGGGCAGCACAGATACCCTGTCTTCTTTGAACTAATACGATACCCGTGTCCCTCAAAAATGTCCACCCACACATCAAGTGCTCGTTGTAGGGACGCCTGATCATCACTTATAATGGCCCCATCGTCAGCAAAAATAGCTGGTGCACATTGGGGTCCGTCACTTTTCCTTCAAGCAAGCAATCAAGGACTGCTATAAAAAGCAGTGGGCTGAGGACGCTCCCTTGGTGTACACCGACTTTGATTGCGAACTCTTCGGTGACTCCTGCGGTGCATCTTACTCTTGTCGTTGCTCTCTCGTACATGTCCATAATCACTCGCACGTAGGTTTCTGGAACTCCTTTTTGTCTTAGCGCTACCCATAAAAGACCTCTTGGTTGCCGGTCAAAGGCCTTCTCGAAATCAACCAACACCATATGCAAGTCCTTTGAAGAATCACGATGCTTTTCCATCATGATCCTTATACTTTGGATTGCATCTGTTGTTGATTTACCCGAGACAAACCCGCACTGGTCATCAGATAGTCGTATTATTTTCCGCAGTCGGCTATCTAATACCCGTTCAACGATCTTCATGGTGTGCGACATCAGCTTGACAGAACGGTAGTTATCACAATTTCGCGTATCACCATTTCCTTTGTGCAATGGAAGAAGATAGCTTTCCCTCCATTGATTAGGCATAGTGTCGCCTCTCATAAGTTTGGAGATAAGAACCATGAGCCATCTAGACCCGATGTCTCCCATCTTTTTCCAGAACTCAGAGGGTATCCCGTCCGGCCCAACAGCTTTTCTTTTCTTGGAGTTTTTAACCGCGTACCGAACTTCTTCGACTGTGATGTCGGATATTTCGGCATGATTCGGGGCGGCTCTTGGAAAGTACACTCGGGGAAACTGTTCGTTCAGAAGTTCCTCGCAATACTGTCGCCATCTGTGGAGAATTTTTTCGTCTTCCACAAGGAGTTGGCCTTCAGCATTGTTAATAAACTTTGGGAAACGAATCTCCTGAGCATTTCTTCTTCTCTGGGCGGCTATCTTAAAGATATTTGCTCCTTTGTTCAAATTGTTTTGTCGAAGCTCCTGGATAGCATGGTTCCTGTCAGACGCGGAAGACGATATTTCTTCCAACTCCTGATAGAGGCCTTCCATGCTTTTCGCTTTGAATTCGGCGCATTTTTTCTTCGCGATACCTTTGCAACATCTATATACCTTTTCACGGCGAGCTTTTTCCTCTCTATTAGTAGAAGAGCACTTTGACCAAGCTTGGAAAGCCATTTTCTTTTCGTGTATCACTGCTTTGGCTTCGTCTGTCCACCACCAGGTTTCTTTTGCGTGTTGGCAGGGGCCTTTAGATGTTCCGAGCAGTGATTTGGCTTTCTCCAGGCCAGATTGTTGTAGGGAATCCCACATGTCTTGTGCTCTGCACTCCTCATTATCGACCTCATCGATAATGGAAGAGAGGTAGTTTTCCATGTTGGCGATAAAAGCTTCGCCTTTTCCTTTATCCAGCTTATACCACTTGATTCTCTCAGACACCTTCGTTTGCTGCTTTGACTTCTTTCTCGCATCCATAAAAAATTCAGTCAGGAGGAGACGGTGTTGAGGGGCGATCGCGTCTCCCAGGATCACTTTGCAATCTTTAACTCGTGGCTTCATGAAACTGGATACCAAATGATAGTCTATTTGAGTTTCATTTCCGCCGCTGCTATAAGTGATCAGGTGCCGGCTTTGTTTGACGAACATGGTATTTAGCACTATAAGACCGTACGACTTGCACATGTTTAGGATATCTTCACCTGAAGAGTTCCTGGTGCCGTATCCCAGCCCTCCGTGGTAGCCTTCATAGTCTTCGCTTGTCTTCCCGACATGTCCGTTTAAATCTCCCCCAACCAACAAAAGCTCTTCCTTTGTAATGATTTTGACAAGGTTGTGGAAATCTAGCCAGAATGCATCTTTTTCTTTTTGTTCGCATCCTACTTGAGGGGCATATGCGCTTACGATGTTCCACACCTCACCATGCATCACCAATTTGAGAGCCATCAAACGGTCACTGGACTTTGAAATGGTTAAGACGTTGCCAAGTAAGTCAAGTAAGGATGATGGCGATTCCGTTTTTTCCTTGTTCCCATCCAGAGTAAAACATCTTGTAGGCTTTTGTTTTAACGTCCAAGAAACGTGCCCGATTACCGGTGTTTCGCCATTTCGTCTCTTGTACGCACAGGATGTCTACTCGCCTTCTAACCATCATTTCTTCAAGCTCATAGCTGCGCCCACTCATGCTTCCAACGTTCCAACTCGCGACTCTTAAATGTGGCTTACGCCGTTGCATTACTTTGCTATCCCCCGGAAATCCTATAGCTCTGACCCGAGCATTGCTGCTCGTCCCAGGATCACGACCATTAGTAGTGCCTGGCGGGGTAGTGCTTTTCCTTTTAGCGTTCTTTTCCATAATGCTACGGTTTGACCGTTTTCTTTCTTCCCTTCCTTTTTGGCACGGCATGCTCCAGATTTTTTATTTTTTTTTTGATTGATCTTACTCTTACAACACCGGTGATCTCCAGTCGTGTCAACCCACTGATTTGCATGCACACTTGTGGGGCAGTTTAATGGTGGTCCCTAGGCTCACCTTGGTTTACCTTTGTTTAGTCGCCTTTTACGACAAGCGATAGGTATCGCTGCAGGGATATTCTTAACCCGTCCCTGCACGTGGCGGAGTATAGTCACTGTTATTAAATAAAATAATTGGAATTCCTCACTGTCAGTCAATGGTAAGAGAACGTCGAATACGATGAATTCGTAAGTACTTCGACCTTTCACTAAGGCTATTCTATACACATTAATAATTGATCCCCTTGGCAAGATAAGTGTTGGTGGCAGATTATTTCGTATAAGCTGTACTTGTGTTGATAGCTGAGCTGGAGTTATCAGTTGCGAACTTATTTTAGCATGGTTTAAATTAGTATCACATCAAGTAAACCATCTTGAATCCGTTCGAAATTTGTGATAACTAGTATTGAAAAGGAGATTAAATTTGACAAGTTTTGCTTGAAATCAGTGGAATCCTTTTTTTTTATCGATAGCACTTACGGTCCTTGCTAAGTACTAGTTTAGGGTTCGGAATTGTTTATCTCCTGCGGTTCCGTCTTAAGATGTTAGATGAGGAATACGCAATGAAGCCTTGGCTTTGCAAGAGTTTCGCCCAATGCTGTTTATTTCGGCTCACCGTGTCGATTTGTTTCTGAATGTCGACTGCATCATGATGGTCGAGAATTACGAATAAACTACTCGTATGTGCCAAACTTCCCATGAAGTCAAATGGTGAGCTATTTCTTTTATAGCTTGAGCGTGAAAGCTATGAATGAGATTATTGTTCTCCTCAATCGCTCTTAGTCTGTGCTTAAATGTCTCAATTATTGGTGCGCAATATCCTTCATCTGCTAATTGAAAAATGCACGC
Source organism: Merodon equestris (assembly GCA_958301585.1). Lineage (NCBI taxonomy): Eukaryota > Metazoa > Arthropoda > Insecta > Diptera > Syrphidae > Merodon > Merodon equestris. Next base: position 50,204,784 of record OY284414.1, read on the forward strand.
ATCGCGACTTTCTTTAACCATAATTTCATTCATAGTAAATATCGAAAAGAAAAAACAAAAATGATTTGTTTATGTATAAAAATGTATAAAAAAAAATTGAACGCAGTGATACTAAAATAGAGTACAATGACTGTAAAAAATTGTCATGCAAAGTGCGTCAATTTATTAAACACTGATCTCAAATGCATGAAAAAAAACCGCAAAATTTGGAGGTGTTCTCAGTGTACAACGTCACGACGAAGCTCTCTCTGTGCCGAAAATGCTCCCCTCCCGTCACCCCTTACAAACCCAACAGTCACTGAAAAAGAAAAACAAATAACAGAAAATATTACAATGGAAATGATATTCAATGAAATCAAAAACTTACGGAAAATAAACGAGGAATGCTTGGCCATCATGACTTCCTTGCAAGGTGAAAATGTCGAACTCAAGACCAGAGTGCGCGAGTTAGAAAATAAAATCAATACCTTAGAACAATCCAAACTCAATAAATCGATTGACATTTTTAATGTGCCCAATGTTGACAATACAAATGCAAAAGAAGCCGCGTTAAAAATTATTCGTGTTGGTGTTGGGTATGATCTTGATGAGCGCGACATTGACTCTCTCTACTTCAAAAAAATAAAAACAAAGAGGAAGCCCTCTTCACCCACAACTGTACTGTCTCTGAATCTGACCCGACAAGTAGTCAAGGAGAACATCATGGGAATGAAAAAGAAGAAAAACAGCGACTAACAACAAAACTCTTAGAAGAAAATTATGATGGTTCGCAATTTTTTATTAATGAAAGTCTTGCTACTAATTTGAGAATATTGTATGATGAAGCAAGGGAAATAAAAGTAGATAAAAAATTTAAATATATATGGATGAGGAACAACAAAATTTTTTTGCGTAAAAATGAAGGTGATATTGCTTTCGAGTTGAGGTGCTTTGAAGACCTCGAAAATCTTAAATTAATGTAAAACATGAATAAAAACAAGTCATCCAACGGAAATTGTGCTTCTTATTTCTCTACGTTACTCATCCATCAAAATATTCGTAGTATTACGAAAAACTTTGATCTCTTTCATATAAACACATTCAATTCCAATGCAACTTCCATTGTACTCACTGAGATCTGGGTTTATCACTACGAGCTATCCAACTATAGCCACAGAATAAATAGTATGTGTTCAACTCATTAATTATAGTTTAAGAATATTTTAGGCTTAGGTTAAGTTTATTTATTTATCTAGTTAAGGTAGGTTAAGTTTAGAGTTAAGAAATGAATTATAGTATCTAATTTTTTTACTAATTTTCTTAGAAATAAGCCATATGTAAGCTAGACGGCAATAAATGAAAATGAAGTCGAAAGACGTTAAAATTAAGATTCAGATAAGCTTAGAGTGCTCGTTAAGAGCCAGTAAGAAAATGAAGTATAATGTTAAATTAGATTTAAGCATTTTGTCTAGTAAGTAAGATTATGAATAATGGAATAAAATGCGATTAGAAAGAAAAAAAAGAAAAAAAAATTTGTTTTAGTGATCGTCTGCATTTCCTTGTCCTTTGGTTGAGTCACAGGTTGACTGTCTGGTTTTTGGTTTCCTCTTTGCCGCAAGGGGGGAAAGCGTTGTATTTGTAATGATTTGTACACCTCACAGCCTTTGTAATTTGCGGTGTGGTTACCTCCGCAGAGAGCACATTTGACGTCTGTGCTGGCGCCCTTTGATATTTGGCAAGTGCTTGTCTCATGAACACCAGCACACTTCACACAGATTGGATCTAGGGTGCAAAAGTTTTTCGTATGTCCGTATTTTTGACAGTTGTTCTTTTGTAGTGGGGGGTTTCGACAGAGATTGTACAATTAAGTAGACATGTTAATTTGTATACTTCCTTGTTATTGGTATTGTTTTCTAGTTCTATTGTAAACAGTGGAAGTGGTTTTTTGGTACTCTTTTGTTGGATGTTGTGGATGTTTAGTACCTTGTGTCCATTCAGAGCTAGAAGACTCTTGTTTTATATCGTCAGGTTCGGATGAGGGATGTAAGCCTCTTATTACAACTTTAAAATCTCTATCTTCTTTTGGTTTATAAGTGTAGTGTTTTGTTCCTTTTAGTCTCAACAGTTTAACTATCCTCGAATATATTGTCGATTCAGTTGCTTGGAGTTCGTACTTTTGACTGGCTTCTAAATCAAGTGATTTTGTCAGCGTTTTGATACATTCCACTTCCTGGACATACATATATTGGAGGAGGCTTGTTTATTTTTCGGGTTGGTTCAATTTCTTTTATGCTTGCTTGTGGAATTGAGGTACTTTCCTCAGTATCAACGTCTGTACTAAGGATGTCAAAACGATTTGATGGAATATCTTGCTTGGGCTTGCTTAACCAATAGCTAAGCTTTGGTTGGTTTTTAGTTTTTGGTTTTTTAGTTGATGCCTCTGATGAAGTAGTCGGGGAAATCCGTGTACGTTTATTGTTTGGGGTTATGTTGTACTCTTTTCCTCGTGAGATTATTTTATTGATGTTACTCGTATTATTTTCATCAATTTGTGTATTTGCATTTGTTATAGTGGATGTTGTTATTATTTGCCCCGTGTGGCTTGTGTTTGCACATGCTAAGATAGGTGTTGTTGTACTGTAGGTTGTTGCGGTTGTTGCTGCTGTTGCGGTTGTTGTTGTAGTTGTTGTCGTGGTTATTGTTGTTGATGTAGTTGTTGTAGTAGTACTTGCGGTGGGAGAGTTGTGTTGGGTCTGTCTGGGTAGAAAATTGATTAGTGTTACATTTGTTTTGGGCTTTACTGTAGCTGGGAATTGATCTATTGGGCTTATTGGGTTTGGTTGAAGGATTGGGTTTTGGGTTTGTTGTCTTGGGAGAGCTTTGGCTGGAAGTGGTGGGAAGTTAGGCTGGAAATTGATTGAGTTAGTTGGTGGCGGTTGACTAATAGCACAGAATAAATAGTATACAGAAGTTGCATCTCATACAAAGCAAATTTTGTTCTAGGGTTCCAATATTGGCACCCTATTGAACAGAGAGTACAAGCATGAGAACATGCAAGAGAGTATACAAAAAATTGAGAAGCTGGTGCGAGCGAAAGAGAGTAGCATGTGCGTTTTCGGTGGTTTTGTTTTTACGAGAGCAAAGCAGCTTACGATGTGTATGCAAGTGTGTGTGCGTGTGTATGCAATGATAGCTTCTTCTATCGTAAGCTTGCATGGTGTTGTATTGCTTCTCGTGTTTTCGATTGTGTCGATTGGATTCGAAATCACTTGGGAATTGTACTTTCATGCGAATGGTTGTGTTTTCCTGCGCTTATATATCGACTCCATTTTTACTTTGTATTTTGAAATTTAACTCTATTTTTGATTTTGAATTGTTGCTTTTATAATTGTTGACAACTTTGCATACGATTTGGATTATTCTTTGGACTTATTATTATATATTGATTGTTGAGGGGTTGTCATACGATTTTGAATAGGAAAAAATGGATTCTGTACCGATTCCAAAAGTCCGGCATTCGATGCTGCATAAAAACATGCGGTAAATCTAGGCGATATGGTGAAAAGATAAGAATGTTTAAGTTTCCTCCCTATGACTCAGCTATAGGTCAAATTTGGCGAGAAAAATGTAATATTCCAACAAAAGATTATACAAAAAAATTGTTGATTTGCGCCAATCACTTCTCAAGTTCTGACATTGGTAAAAAAAAGTTGAAATTCGGAGCTGTTCCGGTAATTAACTTAGAAGTTATTGAGGAAGATTACAAGTCGTTGGAGCTTGATTGTCCAGCTAAAAAGAGGCGAACAAGTGACTCCGTAGATGGATGTTGTAATGACTGTGAAAAATATCTGAAATCAGCCAATTTTTACAGGAAAAAATATTACGACATGGTAGCAAAATATAAAAATCTCCAAAGCCGCAAACAAATAGCAACAAAATCAAGCGTATTTCAAACCATCGACTCTTTTCAAATAAGCAAGGAGTCAAAAACATTTTGCAAACTTCTTCTTAGTCCACGACCTAAAGAATATAAGCAAGATGTAAAAGATTTGGTTCAAAACATTTATTATGTCTCACAGTCAACGTACCAATTTTTGAAGAATAAATTGCATCTAAATTTGCCACATATCTCTACTGTTTATCGATGGGCCCCTGTAAATTCCCTACAACCAGGTTTTAAAAATAACGGTTTAGAGTTAATAAAAAAGAAGTGCTTAGATTTGAACCAGTACGAAAAGAATAATATGATTCTGCTGATGGATGAAATGGCGATTAGAAGGGAATTGCGATACAATTCCAAATTAGATTTAGTGGATGGATTTGAGGAAAATGGGTTGAAAGAACGAACCAGGTTGGTAAACAATTGTGCGTTTTTATGATTAAATCAATGTTTTCCAACTGGGCGCTTACATTTAATTACTTTGTTTCAAAAAATGGACTTTCTGCCGATTTACTAAAAAAGATAATATTACGAAATTTGGCAACTTTGAACAGTTTTCGCATCATAGTTAAAGTTGTAATTTGTGACCAAGGGTCCTCTAACAGGAAGTGTTTCTTGGAATTGGGAGCTACTTTAGAAAAACCCTATTTCATGTATAATGGTAGTAAAACTTTCTGTGTATATGATTTTCCACATCTAATCAAATCATTAAGAAATGGTTCGCTTCAATGTGACCTTACAACACAAAATGGAGTTGCTAGTTTTAAAGTAGTTACGGAACTATGGGAAATGGAGTGCAAATCTAATACAAAAATGTGTCTTAAACTTACAAGCCAGCACATATTTCCGAACTCTTTCGAAAAAATGAAAGTAAAACTAGCCACCCAAATTTTTAGTAGGACTGTTCAAGCAGCAATTAAAACTGTTATTGAGACAGTAGGCTTTAAAAGTTGCTCAAAAGAAGTTTGTTTATCTACGGCATGCTTCATAGGAAATATTGACGAAATATACGAATACCAAGCGCAACTTTCAACTGAAGAAAACTAAATATAGAAATCTAAAACTTGAAACAAAATTTTGTCAACACCACTTGCATTCACGACGTTGGATAGCAACACAATACACACACACACATAAACATTTTAAGATTGCTCTCTCGTTGATTCTCTCTGATCGTGGCTGCTCTCTGGTTGTTACTCTCTGATCACGCTTGCTCTCTCGTTGCTTGATCTTCCCTTCAGTTATTCCGCCCGCACCATAAAGTGAAAAATCATCGCAGGCCGAGATGCGACTTGTATACTATTTATTCTGTGCTAATGAGGGACATAAAGCTTCCTGGTGATGACATTGCTGTTGTTGACGTTAGGTTTTATGGTGGTGTTCTTAGGACACCCATGGTGAGTGCTGCTGACGAACAGGTGGTGTTGTCGTCAGTAGGAATCACTATTTTACAAGCTTTGACAGGTGTCATCAATTGTTTGCTTGTTATTATTTCGATTAAATGCTTGGTATAATGCGTACATACGCACAGTCTAATTTGCGGGTTATTTTTGTTTATTAAAAAAAAAATTCCTTTATGCAAGGAAAACACGACCGTTCGCTTTCGGTGCTAAAGTAACACGAATTAACCATAAATTCCTTCTCTATCGAATGTCGAAGTGCCAGTACAGTAAATTGTAAAATACTTCGCCTATTCCGCGTAGGAGAAGTGACATTTGTTTTCACACCACTTATGTATGTCCGCACAGCTACACAACCATTGGTAGATATGCAATAGTGAAACCTATTCATAAGAACCTATTATTCGAAGGGACTATAAAAACAAATATGTACAACATATGGAATTTTTTACAAGCAAGTGATGTGGTGACAAGTACCGCTTCCTCACGCAGTCAAAAGATACAACAGCTGGTGTGCGCGCGTTCGCGGACGCGGCTACTCAGTGGAATGGGGGTTCGAATATTGGGATGGGGGGAATTCAGGGCGCCACGTAGTTTTCCGTAAAACTACGAAAATAAAAAAAAGGATTAAAATATATAAAGCAAGTAATATAAGTTTTATTGACTTTTGATTAGGATAACGGGTTGCCCAACATCCACTACGTGGACAACACGGTCGCCTAAAAATAGCGGGAACGGTTCGGATAACCGGGGGAATGTCGAGGCGTAATAAAAAGGATAATTAAAATTAGAAAAAAAGGATACTTATGTAGGTGTGACACGTCCTCTTATCGTCGATATATCTCCTGTATTGTCCTTGGTTTTATCTCCCTCAGTTTATATCTTCCTCAATTTGTGTCTCTTCGATATTGGATGTCCTTCCCGTATATGTATATGTGCTCGTATGTCTCTCGTTTTCTTTGTCTCTTATGTTCAGTTCTCTTGTACTGCACTGGCGGCCACTGTTCGTCCAGTCTCGCTCAGAGTTATTTTTCAATTGCCTTGTTCGTCTTTTGTCTGGCCCGTTCCAACCGGGAACACACATATACACTCACATCACTTTGGCCATTGGAACAAAGGGAATCACCTCCAGAGTTCCAACGCCTCCATATTAACATGTTCGGACCTTCGGACATTTGTCCGGTTGGAAGGGGTTGTTGTCTTAGTTGGGATGGACGTGCTCACCGCAGTATCTTATGGCAATTATAAATAATAAACTTAGCCTAACTATGCATCCCGCGGTTATAAAGGGTCCGCCATCTAACGTTTTTTTTTTCAAGTAGTGCTTATTTCGTGAATGGTAACACTTAGCTCATGTCTGATTTGACAGATAATTAGTTTTATCCTTCCGCTGAACGAATATGGTTGTGTATACGCTTGAACAACGCTGGGAAATATTGCGACATTACTTTGAAAATCATGGTAATGTTGCAGAATGTGTGCGAAAATTGCGTACATCTTTTCAGATGAAGCTCATTTTGATCTTGGCGGGTATGTAAACAAGCAAAATTGTCGCATTTGGGGCACAGAAAACCCGCACGCATACATTGAAAAGCCGGTGCACTCAAAACGAGCCACTGTTTGGTGCGGATTTTGGTCCAGAGGCATAATTGGGCCATTTTTCTTCGAAAATGAGCAAGGAGTGGCCGTTACAGTCAATGGCGATCGTTATCGGCCAATGTTGAACGAATTTTTGTTCACAAAAACTGAAGAGGAGGATATTGGCAACATTTGGTTTCAACAGGACGGCGCTACGTGCCACACAGCCGAAGCTACACTCGATGTTTTGCGCCCTGTTTTTGAAGATCGCATTATCAGCCGCAGAGTTGATGTCGTTTGGCCACCTCGGAGCTGCGATTTGACACCGTTGGACTATTATTTGTGGGGTGCCGTCAAAGATAAGTGTTACGCCGAAAAGCCAGAGACAATTGACGCTTTAAAGGACAATATTCGTGAAGCCATTGGTGAAATACAGCTGCACACAATCGATAATGTGCTTAAAAATTGGACCGATCGTGTAGGCTACTGCATGGCCAGCCGAGGCAGCCATTTGAATGAAATTATTTTCCATTATTAACCGGAAGGATTGTACTTTCAAATAAAAAAAGAAATTTTAGAAAATATTCAGTAGTTTTTTTTATAGCATTTTCAAAAAAAAAAAAAGTTATTTGGCGGACCCTATAGTACACTAAAACCTATGTGACTAATTCTAATTATGACGTTAAAGGTCCCTAGGGGTTATTGGGCTACCCGTTTACATGTAGTGGGGAGTTTACAGTAAGTATACGTAGTATACGTAACACATATGGCTTTGCGGGGACGACACTTTACTCTTTGGGGTCACAATTTTCTTTTGATTCTTTTTTCAAACAATATATATTCTAGGTTGGGCACGCGGCCGCCCACTGTTGCGAGACCGTTGGGACCGTCCGCCCTTTGCTTCGGACAGTCCGTCCACCCCCTTTGGACCGTCCGTCCAGCACGGTAGCCTCCGGGTTTCAAAATTGATGTTCGTCTCCTTGGTTTGGTAGCGGGCATACTTGAGTGACAGCTCGCTTATACACAATGGATGTTTTGATTGTGTCAAAACCCTTCATGGACATCTACGATTTGTCCTATTGACCAATTGAGTGGTGGTAGATTTTCTTCTCGGAGTAGTACAAGATGATTGGGTTAAAAGTTTGGGCGCGACGTTTGCCATTTCTTGCCTTGCGGCAACTCCTGTAGATATTCCTTCTGCCAGTGAACCCAAAATAATTACTGCCACCACTGCATATACTGATATAGTCGCTGGTAGGAGTACGTTTGTTCACTGATGTTAGCAGCTGGGAACGCTGTTAAGGTTCCACCAATTAAAAAATGGCCCGGTGTTAGTGCTTGGAGATCATTTAGACCATTTGAAAACAATGCTAGCGACCATTATTATTATTATCATTATCGCCTCCACCTGGCATCACATGGTGTTTAGCTCTTCAAAGGAGAATAATGAAATTGTGACGATGCGTCGAAGATGATACGTGGCGATTTTTACCGCTGACACCCACAGACGGCGAACGGGGGGAATGAATGAAAATGAAAAATTATTCCTTCAGGCTTCGACCCGCTCCTGTGAAGTAAGTGGTATTGTCTGAATGGATTCTTAAAAGCTTTCCTCTTCGTGTAATAAATCGCTTTAATGCTGCAACGAATGCCGCTGCGGAGACTTTCGTAACCAGCTTTAAATGTGCAGACTTTGCAGTGAAACATACTCATATGGAGATTGAAATGTACGACTTCAATGGGGCCCGGCCATGAATGTGACATACATACCGGTCCACAGTAGTCCACTCAATTATGTAAAATGGTCATGCTGGAGTAACCGGTGCTTTGGAAGTGAACTCATAATTTGTTGCGCAAGTATAGGTCGTGAACGAAAACACGACAGACAATGATGATTAACTTTTCGTAAAACTCCTCTTCCTGTAAGTATTCAGAACCTTTCCCATATTATGTTAGTTAAAGTTTGACAGGCAGCGTGTAATCACGAACGCATTCGATTGAGGCCACAAAATCGGGTGAGCGGTAATGCTGAGCGAATTCTACGGCCTACGCGGATAAGACTATCTGCAATTATTGGTGCGAGAAGGCGTAGTGAACTAGTTCGATGTTTGTAATGAAGCATTTGGATGGAGTAAACAATAGCTAGATACTAATGCAGATTTCATTTCTTGTGGCGAAAATGCACCATTATCTTTTATAGCATTTTTTCTAAAGTTGCGAATTTGGAAGACGACAAGAGAGATCCATGGAACCACAATGCGAGCTTGTTTCGGTAAACACCTCTTGACACCAAATCGGCTGGGTTATGGTCAGTGGGAACGTGTTGTGACAATTTTAGTATTACGATATTGGAGTCAGACCAGCAATATGTTTTTATTTGGCCATTAGCTTCGAAAATAGTTGAAATCCGGTTCACCAATTCAGCAAGGAGTACAATGGCGCATAATACCAACCGTGGTAATGATACTTCTTTGACTGGTGCGGCCCCGGTTTTGTTTAAAGCAAGTGTGTTCGGAAATATCCATTGTCTTGTGTGCAGACATAAATAGCTGCTTCGTAGGTTCTTTGGCTAGCATCGGAAAAACTAAGTATTTCAACATTAGAAGAATAAATAGGTAGTTATGCACCGTTTGATCTGCACGGTATTAACGCTACAAAGTTGTTCTTGGAATCCCTTCCACTGTGAATGAATTTCTATTGGTAGACTATCATCCCAATATAAGTCCAGTCGCCATAACAATTGAAGGAATATCTTGGCTTTGACAATGATCGAGTTCAACAAACCCAACAGATTACAGAAAGTTGAGATCTCCGAAAGAATTATTCGCTTGGTTATTACCTGGTTGTGCAATGGTGTGTATGAGAAACAGAAACCGTCTTCGAAAGGATTCCAGATCTCCGAAAGAACTGCCTGGTTGTGCGATGGTGTGTAATTAGTTAATGACTTTTTATTGGCATGTAATAAAAAAACCTAGCAATACAATATTACACTGTAATTTTTTTTACAGTATGGCTTGACGCCGTTTACTTGATAGACATTATTTGTATTGATAAACATAATTTAAAAAATAAGATTATAATATTTAAGCAATTTATTAAAAATCTTCTTCTCTGATTCGCTTTCTGTACTCAAGTGCAGTTTTGGGGTATTTATAAAGATCATTCCATCCGCGGTCTCCATTAAGCATATTGATTAGTTCTTCAAGTTGAAGTGTCCTTACTCCAAAGTTAAATCTTCGAAATTCACTGAGCATTGGGCACACAGCAATAAAATGATAAATGTCCTCCCCTTCATTTCGGTTACAAAAATCACAATTTATGGATAGTTCGGATCTGTGCGGTATGTAGTTCAAACCCAACATTTCACCTCTTATCATAAAGATGAGTTTTATTATTTCTGATTTGTTACCATCTAAAAAGTAAGAATTTTCTTGTAGTGTGTCTCTTAGGATACTGTAGTACATCCTGTGTGTGAAGATTGTGCTTCACTAACAAAGTTGTTGTTTAGATGTGATGCTGCTTTTTCGATTATGCTCCCGAATTTCTGTTTCAAACAGGGTGTTTCGTCACTTGAATGAAAATTAAAGCCACAACAACTAGTCAACTCATTCCATTCTTTGACACAATATTCTAGCTAAGAATATGTTTCAGGACAATCTTCGGTAGACGTTCTTCTTCCGTTTCTAAAACGTTTATAATGTAATCGAACTGGAATTTCATGGCTAACAATATAAGTGGCGAACAACCTGTTTCTATGTGCAACCTGTAATTCGGAGTGCTATTTGCCAATCTGAATATGCGTTTTATACAAAATCTTTGAAATTTCTCCACTGTATCTGAGCTGTTATACTCCCAAGCTTTTGCTGGGTATAGAAGTATGGTCTGAGCATTCGATCGAATAATTTTTTGCTTAGAGTTATGCGCTATATATTTGTTCTGAATACAAGAATTCCCGACTGAATTGATTGATCAATATTCAGACTTGAGGAAAACAGGACACCTAGATAGTTGACTCGCCTACAACTTCGACTTCTTGACCCTGGTATGTCCAATTTTCGTTTATCGAGAAACGTCCCCCACCATTTCTAAATATCATTATTTTAGTCTCCTCCAAGTTTCCTGTGAGATTCCATGCATTGCAGTACCTTTCAAGTTTATTGATTTTGAGTTGCAAAGAAGACAATATCATCAGCGAACATGGGACCTGGTATTGCTACTTGGTTAATCTCAATACCTTCAATCATATCATCTGTTATATCATTGATGTACAGTATAAAGAGTAAAGCACTTACTATACACTCTTGTTTTACACCCATCGTCGCAGGGAATTCTTCAGACTCAGATTTTCCGTCCCATACTTTATCTGTGTTGTTGTTAGCACCCTTGATGTCTTGGATTGTTTCTGTAATATCGAATGGTACATCAAGACAATCATCAATGAAACGAGGCTCTGCATAATAAATTCTTGGAGATGTCTGTGGTATATTCAGCAGTGCGCTAATATGTGCATATAGAGAATTTGCTTGGATACTTTCTAAGATTGGGTTTTTTCTTTGGTTCAAGACTTTGACTGCTTTCCAAAAGTCCGCTTAAGAGCGAGCAGTGTTAAGCTTTGCGATCTGTTGTGCGGATGCTGTTCTTTTCACTCGGCAGATATTTTTAAATTCTTTATTCAGCATACTTAGAAACAAGAGTGTTCCTCCTCGATGATTGTTGAGGCGGTGCAGCATGCTTGATGATAGCCGTTAGTTGATCTATGTTTAGAGTTTTTTCAGTGGTGTGAAGATTTAAAAGTTCATTATTTAAGTAAGTTTGATAGCGAGTTCTATTATTATCATTCCAAAACAACTTTGGTCAGAGACTAAGTTCGATTATGCTGTCAGTGTTTTGATTCTGAATCACATTGAAGTCTATTTCCAATGACCGAGTATATCTTGTTCAATATTCTAAAATCGGTTAGTATCTCATTTTAATTTCCAGTAACAAAGCATTAATCTATTACAGAATATGACGCACCGCTAATAAATGTGTATTCGCCTCTTAAATCTCCATTGCAACTTCCGTTTAAAACTTTACAGTCAAAAATGTCCGTGTTTTACAGTATTTTTCTACCTTTGTTATGACTAGTCACATCTTTGGATTGTCGATGCATATTTAAAAATGTAGGGTTTGTTCCTGAAGTGAAATCTCTGTATCTGTACTCCACTCAAACTCAAAACGGAAGCCAAGTATTTAGGCATCATTCTTGACTCCAAACTCTCCTGGGAAAGGAACCTGAATGAAAGGATGAAAAAAGGATTGAATGCTTTTTATGCATGCAAAAGACCTTCGGCAAAAGATGGATGTACACAGCAATCATCAGACCCATTTTAATTTATGGGGCCCTAGTCTGGTGGACAGCTAGCAGCACGAAAGCTATATGAACATGCTCAACAAAGTACAAAGGTCGGCCGCTGTTTGTACAACGGGAGCCATGAGAAGCACGCCGCAAGCAGGGTTGGACATGATACTTCATCTCCTTCCCCTGGATCTATTCATAAAAGGCTGCGCTGCAAAGAGCGCTTTCAGACTAAGGAAGAATAATAGACAACCTGGGAAAGAAACATGGTTTTAGTAGCCCTGCAGCTACGTCCGACTATATTTCCCCGCAAAATGACTTCTCTCTCAGAATACTAATCCTTTTCCCCGACAGAAAAGATTGGGTATCAAACGCTGTGATCAACGACCACGAGATCACTCTCTTCACCGACGGATCGAAAATGGACACAGGCACTGGGATCGGGTACTACTCTAATACCCTCCAAAAACAGGAATCATTCTGTGCAGCATAGAGAAAGCAGCCAAACACCTACAGGTAACCGATATCCCACCATCGGATATCACTATCGATGCCGACAGCCGGACTGCACTGAAGTTAATAGAATCCTGTATAACGAGATCAAAGGCTGTCATGAAATGTCGCGACTCACTGAAATCCATCAGACACCACAAAGTCAAGCTCTGCTGGGTCCCGGATCACAGTTCAATCGCAGGGAAAGAAAGAGCAGACGAATTGGCCAGGCAAGGGTCTGAACTGGACATCAGCGAAGCGGACACGTCATTGCAACCACCGATCAGCGCATTATACCGGATCGTAAATGACACAATCATCAAAGAAGCCAACTCGTCTTGGCTTACAAGAAACGGCAGCTACACGACAAGATCATCGTGGCCAGAGCTCAATATCGGAAAAACAAAGAAGCTCTTAGCGCTGGACGGAAACTCGATCCGTCAATTTTCAATTCATTTTTATTCGATTTTGCTTAGAACTAACTTACGCTAGACAAAAATGCTTAAAACTAGCTTAATTATACTTACAAATTTAAATATCTTACTGGCCCGGACACTCTAAATTTATTAATATTTTTATATAAATAATAAAATTAATATTTATATTATTATATCTTAAGCTAAGAAAATTTAATTTTAATAGAAAAAACTTATCACATGATCGCTTTTTTGAATATAATAAAACTTAAGCCTACCTTAACCTGACTAAACCTAACTTATTCTAGCTTAAGTAAAATATATATATATAAAATTATATACCTAATATATATTTAATATATGTATATATCTTTTTTTTTTAATTTTAATATATATTTTTTTTTTTTTTTTTTTTTTTTTTTTTTTTATACTATACTACCATACTACTGCCTACCCCACACTACCCTACCCTACCCTACCTTACCCTACCCTAGCATATGTAAGCCTGCTCTCGGTGTTTGGCAGGCTTTGCCTTGAAGAGGCTGCACCAAGTGAAGTGTCCGTTGACGGAGTCCTCTCCAGCCACCAAAAGCGTTGGTGCTGGCGGACTACGTCTCCTCGATCCCAGCATGAGACCGATCTACAGAACCTGAGGCGCTCGGGCTCACGGAGCGCGACATCGGGTCCGTAGAGGAATCGCCGTTCCACGGAATTGCGACCCACGTGGAAGATTAGTGGTACCGCCGATCTATCCTGGATCAGCCCACATCTATCTAAGTACAGGAATGCTTCTGGTGGGACAAAGCCGTTAAGACGCACTCTCTCATGGTATAATTCATTGGGGTAGTAAGCCCCGGAGATCAGGTTATTGACCGAACTCATTGCTCTTGCAACGTGGCTCCGAATCAGTTTGATTAGAAAGTTATCCACCCGTACAATCCTAGCCCTATTGTATAGGACCTCGTTCGGGTAAAATTTCGTGTACTCAGATTCGGGAGTCCTATGTAGCCCCAGACAAGTCCTAAGGCATTGTCTCTCAAACACCTGAATCCTTTCCATTAAGCTGGTTCTCACATTGAACCAGATGGGACATCCATAGCCAACCATGGGCCTGATTAAGGCCATGTAGCAGATTACCATCACTCTGGAATCAAGTTGGCTGCTATGAAACAGCCATCTTGTCAGAGCGAAAGCGCCTCGGGCTCTTGCCAGAGCAGCATCTACATGTTTGTCAAAATATAGATACTGATCCAGCACGATCCCAAGGTATCTGATATATCTTTGTCTCGCCAGTGGACGCCCGTCCGGCCCAAAGATAGAGAACCTGCGCCAATTTTTTCTAGTGTCCCGATAGGCCCTAGACAAAGGCGTTTTGAACAATATAGATTCTGATATCTGTTGATTTTCAACTTCCAGTCATCACAATACTGCTGAATTTTTTCGAAGTCACTCTGCAAAAGAGTAACAATGATGTCGATCGTTGGACCTGATCTGTCGTACGCATACGCTATTGAGGGGAGAAGAGAAACAAGTAGATCGCTCAGGTAAATGCTGGAAAGGATCGGCGCATTTACCGTACCCTGTTGCAATCCGTTTTTGATTTCAAATGTTTGAGTAGAAGTTACGTTGGCAATTTTCACAACGAACTTTCTACCTGTTAACATGTCAAAAATCATATATAACAGTGGTTTACTTATGCCCAGCCGACTGAGCTTGTAATGAAGACCTTCTAACCATACGGTGTCGAAGGCTTTTCCCAAGTCAATCAGACATACACCCGTGCATTGGTTCTTGCATTTATTCCATTGGATATCCGATACGAGTTTCGACGCGACATGAATAGTGTCATGCCCCGCTCTGAAACCGAATTGGTTATCCGGGACGATTTTATTGTCCTCAACCCATTTAGACAGGGCCCTATGGACCACCTTCTCGAAGACTTTGCTGATACTCGGAAGGAGACTTAACGACCGGAGGTTTGCCGGGTTAGAGGTGTCCTTACCCCTCTTGGGGATTGGTTGCACCACCGCTGTCTTCCAATGCACTCGATAATATGCATTATTCAGTGCATTGTTGAACAGGATGGTGTACCTCTCTACAGCCACTGGTGGAAGGTGCCTAAGCACAACATTGGATAAACCGTCGATACCCGAGGATTTTTTCTTTTCTAATGAATGAAAGATCATCTGGAGATCTTCCGTCGAAATGAACAGGGTATTAGCCCCTCACTGGCGATGGCATTGTTTGCCATGAGATCTTCACTGAACCTGGTATAACCAAGATTCTCGGATCGCCAATGATCGAAATCATTTCTAAGGTGGAAGTGATGAAGCAGGGCTCTGTTCTCGAGGTCATGGTTCGGGCGAATACTATCATTTACCTGGTACACTTCCTTGAAGACAGCTCCCACTGTCGCCACCTTCTCCTGAGGATCCTCAATCACGAAAAAAAAAAAAAAAAAAAAAAAAAAAAAAAACATTTTTCTTAGCTTAAGTTAGTTAGTTATAATAATGTTAATAGTAAATTCATGTAGACGTCGAAAGACATAAGTATGTTTCAATTGTTCTGTTTGTTTTAGAGTGTCCGCCTAGGGCCAGTAAGATAGTTACATTTGTTAAGATAGTTAAGCTAGTTTTAAGCATTTTTGACTAGGGTAAGATAGATATAAGTTAATATGAAATAAAAATGAATTGAAAAAAAAAAAAAAAAAAAAAAAAAAAAAAAAAATCCTCAATCACGAAAAAGTCGTCATCTAGGATGGCGCTCTCTGGATCGATGCTAACTGTTCGTAGCAAACGTTCATTGTCTGACGTTCTCGGAAGCTTTAGATCCTGAATGTCATTCTGATTGTTTCTCCGAAATATTTTATTTATTTGCGGGAACATACTCGCGCTGTTGGATTTTACAGCACGAATTCTGTTGTTCCAATGCAAACTTACAGATATTCTGTAATTCTCTTTGATCAACTGTTGGAGATTTTTAATCAGTGACTTCAGTGTCCTGACCTCCGAGTTTTGTCTGTCGGTGAACCGCCTGTACAAGAGTTTGAGTCTTGTCAGTAGTCTACTTTTTTGTCTGTGCAGTGCGTCGATTGTCGCGTTTCGGTATACGTTTGTGGTATCGTGCTGTTTTTGGCGTGGTATCGTACTGTTTATTATCTGTTTAATGATATCGTCCATTTGTTTGAGGTACCTGTCAATCTCGTTGTTTGACAGGTTCTTATTAGACGGTAGGAAGGAGGCGCTCGAAGTGAGCGCTCTCGTCAGGGAATTGGCAAAGCGTGGCCAACGCGCCCTACTGTAATCGTAGGGGTGCGTTTGGATATACTCTGCCATCTCCGCGAAATCGTCAGGTACTGTGATCACGGCACATAGTCCGCAATGGTCACTGTCGTATACAATGGTCTGTAGACAGTTAATAGACAATTCGTTCGTGTCTGCCAGTCTCAGTCGAGAGTCTATCAGCATGAGATCCAGATAAGAGCCGCTCCTAGGATACGACGGACTATCCGTTGCGAGCATCTTGACTCTATATTCAATGTTGCGAAGAACCCACCAATGGCTTAGTAGGCTCCCCCTAGTGTTGGGAATGTTATTTCCCCAATCACTATGTTTGGCGTTTAAATCGCCGGCCAGAATGTAGAAGTTTTCTACCGAGTTCAAGCGCAGAGATCGAAAGAGTGTCTCGAGCTCTGCGATAAAAATATTAGGTTGAGGTGCTTCAGGTGCATAGGCTGATACAATGTACATTCTCTTTCCATTTCGGAGAGGAATGGACACAATACAGGCCTCTAGCACCTGGAACCTCCGCACTTCACCGCTATATATGACTTTATGTTTAAAATTGTTTTTAATAAAGATCGCAACTCCCCCGCCTTGGATAGCATTGGGTCGATCCCTTCTAATTATTCTATAAGAACTGTGCCGGATTTTGTGCTTCTGGTTTAGCTTTGTTTCGCTAACCAAGAGTACATCGGGGCTTTCGTCCTGCAACAGATTGAAAAGTACGGCTCAACGCTCGATCCTTATCAGTGAATTTACATTCACCGACAGGATCTTCAAGGGCCTCTCTACCAGCGTACCCATCATGACCTGCGCTAGGCCCAGCAGAAGCGAGCAGATACTATCTACTCGGGTCGCCGTCTCCAGGATATGTTGTTGGAGCTGCCCAATCTGCCCTTGGATTGCGAGCAAGATCGAACAGACATCCACCTCGGCCTCCTGTGCCTTAGAGACAGGCACTGGGGCTTTAGGAACAGCCATGGGCTTTTGTACCATCTTTCCCGAACCTGCCGTCATTTGGGCGTAGGTCAACTGGGATGTGACGGCCGGTGTTTGGAAGCGACCCGAGGGACGCTTCTCCTCGACCTTCTGCTTACGGGCCAGGTTTTCTTTCTTGATGTCCTGGAACTTAGGACATCCCCGATAGTTCGCAGGGTGTCCTCGGTTCCGACACAAGACACACTCGAGTTGCTCTCTGTCCGCTACCTTATCTTTCCCAAGGTCGCATTCCTCGTTTTTGTGGTTCTTAGCGCACTTAACGCATCGAGGCTGCATTTCGCAGTTCGACGCGGCGTGCCCGAACCTTTGGTAGCGGATACATTGCAAAATGTTTCCGCTCCTCTTTAATTTTTCCCATGTGACAGTCTGGGATGCTAAGGAAGTAATAGTCCTTAGCCTCTCCAGCTTGCTGCTGGGTGTGAGGTGTACCAAGAAGAAGGGTATTACTCGCTTCTCCCTTGGGGGCCTTCCGTGAAGAATGGCTTAACCCCCACGAACTCTTTGAGCTCTGAGACCATTTCCTCGGGATCTGTGATCGACTCAACGCCTTTGAGGAGCATCTTCTGCAACCTCTCGGCCTTTGGAGTGAAGGAGAGAAACTCCGTCGTTGACTCTTTCAATAGGCTTTTAATCCTCTTATGCTGTTGCAGTGTCTTGCACTGAATAGCATAGCGCTTTTGGCCTAAACATTTAACTTGAAAATTACCGACACCAATTGCATACTTACAGAGATCGATGGTCTCTCGCAGGGCTGAAGTATAGGTAAAGATGGGTGGCACCTTCTCCTTTTTAGGGCGCTGTTGCTGCTTCTGTTGTTGCGGCTGTTGTTGTGGCTGTTGTTGTTGCTGCTGCGGTTGTTGTTGCTGCTTCTGTTTCTGCTGCGGCTGTTGTTGCTGCTGCTGTTTCTGCTGCTGCGGTTGTTGTTGTTGCTGCTGCTTCATGTAGCGGCCTTCTCTACCATCGGAGAGATATTCAACCTCTGCTTCCACGGGGATCACTTTATTTGATTGTTGTTGTTGTCCGGCTGCTTCGGACGTCGATGGTGGTGATGATGGCGCCCCTTTCCTCGCTTCGACCTGCAGCTTTTCAGTCGAAGTAGTGAGGGAGGGGCCCTTAATTAAATTGGGCCACGGTTTGACCCTTCTGCGCCTCTTCATGACGGCGGCCGGTGTTGCGAAATCGGATGATAAATCATCCGATTCCGACTCCGTAGGACGTTCGGGTTTTCCCCCGCCGTCTCCTGACATCTCTTCCTGCTACTTCTAGTTTACTTTAGAAGCAGCAGAAAGAACACAGAAAAAAGAAAAAAAAACCCGAAAAACAATTTTCTCCGGATCGGATCGAACACCCGACCTTCGGACTACGAGTCCGGCGCTCTACCACCGTGCTGACTTTATATTCGCGATTGGCTCGTCTAAGTCCGCACTTATATTGTTTTTGTTTATTTTCCTTTCCACTTAAATGAAGCTGAAACACGTCTTTCCACTACACTGGTCTGTGATCAATTGAAACTCGATCCGTATGCTCGTCGGAGTGATCACAGGACACTGTCCCATTGGAGCAATGCTCCGGAAATGGGACTCGGGATCCTGCGATCTCTGCCGAAGCTGCGGCGATGAGGAAGAAACTGAGACGATCCAACATCTGCTTTGCCACTGCTCAGCTTTCCAGAATCGACGCCTGGCGTCGCTGGGTCAAAGATTCTTTACAGAGATTGCGGACGTGGCAAATGCAGATATATCGAATCTTCTAAAATTCATAAAGAGCACGGGGTGGTTTCAGCTACCACGTGATAGGACAGGTTAATTATATGTGTAACCCACAAATGAACGGAATCACAATTAGCCTTTTGGCCTTTGAGTGAAAGTGATGCTTAACCATCACACTCCCCTTCTTTAACCTAACCTAACTTAAATAGTTTAAAAAAATCGACAAATAATAACTTTTTATTCCAGAAATATGTATTATAACTTAAAATTTTATATTTTGTATTTTCTCGAATCGAGTAGACGGAAATTTCTCATCAAATGGACCCATATAAGCTCTCGGTTACGTTTTGAATGTCAGTTGATCTATTACTTATGTTTTGAACTCTCACCATCCCTGTACTTGCACTTGCTGACTGGCGTAAGTTTGACATTTGTTTCACTTGTACATTATCATTCATCATTCATAATTCATAAACATTCATAAGATCTTTAATTGTATTTTTTACACCTGTTGGTAAATCTCATAGTATTTGAATTCCATCGGAATTTCCGCATTTTAAACCTTCTGTCCCAAGTGAATATTTTATCTTCTACGTATAATCGGTCTTCTCTTAAAGTGATTTTCTTCTATGGGTGTTCAGTTTGTAGTGTTTTTAATAAAGTGATCAATTTTGACCTTCTTTTCCATATGGAAGGTATGGAAGGTATGGAAGGTCTTTACTAATGAAAATGCCTGTTTTCTTAAGTTTGGTAGAGTTACGTAGCACGCTCGAAGCCTTTTCTCAGGATCTCATCTGTACAATAATTGTGACTTTTTTAGCATCTCGATTTTTAACTTTAAAGGAGCCTTCAATTTCATTGTTTGTGTTGAGGTTAAGCAGCCCTGAGCAGACTGATTTGGCTTTTTCAACATTGTCTACAACCGATAAGCGTACAATGAGATTTTTTTCCGTACTTTTTAGCAACAGTTTATCAATTTGGTCTTCCAACTGCTTGTTATTTTCTTCTAATTCTAAAACTTTAGCTGTAACCTCTTCGTGTTTTGATTTTAATGTTGTTATTTCGATGAAAAAATGTTGATTCACTTTCGGATGGAAGTTCTGAAGTTCTTTGGCAAGCTCAGAGTTATTTTCTCGCAGTATTTATTTCAACAATTCCCGATCAAAAACACCTTAATGGCATGGAAACAAAAAAGTTATTAACTACAACCAATGTGAAAAAATCCGGTCGATTCTCTCATTCTATCTAGGGCAACCACCCCAGAGAGTAGTGAACGAACATCTTCGACACAAACCATCTGCACCCCGTCCAGGTTGTCTGACAAACACCATAAGATCGTACGCTCTTGAACATGCATGAACCCTATACAAAAACGAATTCATTGGATCTGGATGTGGACATGTTTTGGTAGTAGATATAGCCTCATTTTTCGTCATCGAATTTTCCAATCCCCTCTTACTCATTTATTGAGGTTAGAATCTTTATTTAGAATCGAGTGTTTTTTCGACGATGTTTTGGTTTATTTTCAGAAACTTACTCAGAATTTTATACGCTTGCTGGTGTGCGACATCAGCTTGACAGAACGGTAGTTATCACATTTTCGCGTATCACCCTTTCCTTTGTGCAAAGGAAGAAGATAGCTTTCCCTCCATTGATTAGGCATAGTGTCGCCTCTCATAAGTTTGGAGATAAGAACCATGAGCCATCTAGACCTGATGTCTCCCATATTTTTCCAGAACTCAGAGGGTATCCCGTCCGGCCCAACAGCTTTTCTTTTCTTGGAGTTTTTAACCGCGTACCGAATTTCTTCGACTGTGATGTCGGGTATTTCGGCATGATTCGGGGCGGCTCTTGGAAAGTACACTCGGGGAAACTGTTCGTTCAGAAGTTCCTCGCAATACTGTCGCCATCTGTGGAGAATTTTTTCGTCTTCCACAAGGAGTTGGCCTTCAGCATTGTTAATAAACTTTGGGAAACGAATCTCCTGAGCATTTCTTCTTCTCTGGGCGGCTATCTTAAAGATATTTGCTCCTTTGTTCAAATTGTTTTGTCGAAGCTCCTGGGTAGCCTGGTTCCTGTCAGACGCGGAAGATGATATTTCTTCCAACTCCTGATAGAGGCCTTCCATGCTTTTCGCTTTGAATTCGGCGTACTTTTTCTTCGCGATACCTTTGCAATATCTATATACCTTTTCACGGCGAGCTTTTTCCTCTCTATTAGTAGAAGAGCACTTGGAAAGCCATTTTCTTTTCGTGTATCACTGCTTTGGCTTCGTCTGTCCACCACCAGGTTTCTTTTGCGTGTTGGCAGGGGCCTTTAGATGTTCCGAGCAGTGATTTGGCTTTCTCCAGGCCACATGTGTTCTGCTCTGCACTCCTCATTACCGACCTCATCGATAATGGAAAAGAGGTAGTTTTTCATGTTTGTAATAAAAGCTTCGCCTTTTCCTTTATCCAGCTTATACCACTTGATTCTCTCTGACACCTTCGTTTGCTGCTTTGACTTCTTACTCGCCTCCATAAAAAATTCAGTCAGGAGGAGACGGTGTTGAGTGGCGATCGCGTCTCCCAGGATCGCTTTGCAATCTTTAACTCGTGGCTTCATGAAACTGGATACCAAATGATAGTCTATTTGAGTTTCATTTCCGCCGCTGCTATAAGTGATCAGGTGCCGGCTTTGTTTGACGAACATGGTATTTAGCACTATAAGCCCGTACGACTTGCACATGTTTAGGATATCTTCACCTGAAGAGTTCCTGGTGCCTTATCCCAGCCCTCCGTGGTAGTCTTCATAGTCTTCGCTTGTCTTTCCGACATGTCCGTTTAAATCTCCCCCAACAAACAAAAGCTCTTCCTTTGGGATGATTTTGAC
The DNA here is from genome assembly GCA_958301585.1 of Merodon equestris. NCBI lineage: Eukaryota > Metazoa > Arthropoda > Insecta > Diptera > Syrphidae > Merodon > Merodon equestris. The sequence continues at coordinate 50,226,787 of OY284414.1, forward strand.
AAGGTTGTGGAAATCTAGCCAGAATGCATCTTTTTCTTTTTGTTGGCATCCTACTTGAAAGGCATATGCGCTTACGATGTTCCACACCTCACCATGCATCACCAATTTGAGAGCCATAAAACGGTCACTGGGCTTTGAAATGGTTAAGACGTTGCCAAGTAGCTCTGCCGCAAGGATGATGGCGATTCCGTTTTTTCCTTGTTCCAATCCATAGTAAAACATCTTGTAGGCTTTTGTTTTAACGTCCAAGAAACGTGCCCGATTACCGGTGTTTCACCATTTCGTCTCTTGTACGCACAGGATGTCTACTCGCCTTCTAACCATCATTTCTTCAAGCTCATAGCTGCGACCACTCATGCTTCCAACGTTCCAACTCGCGACTCTTAAGTGTGGCTTACGCCGTTGCATTACTTTGCTATCCCCCGGAAATTCTATAGCTCTGACCCGAGCATTGCTGCTCGTCCCAGGATCACGACCATTAGTAGTGCCTGGCGGGGTAGTGCTTTTCCTTTTAGCGTTCTTTTCCATAATGCTACGGTTTGACCGTTTTCTTTCTTCTCCTCCTTTTTTTGACACGGGCATGCTTTTTTTTTGTTTGATCTTACTCTTACAACACCGGTGATCTTCAGTCGTGTCAACCCACTGATTTGCATGCACACTTGTGGGGCAGTTTAATGGCGGTATATGTGTCCCTAGGCTCACCTTGGTGTTGTCTAAATTGCCTAGATGTGATTTTTGATTACCTTTGTTTTAGTCGCCTTTTACGACAAGCGAGAGGTATCGCTGCAGGGATATTCTTAACCCGTCTTAAAGTGAGAATTAAGATTATTATAACTAACTTAAGCTAATAAAGTTTTTTAGCAAAAAAATTAGCCTACCTTAATCTAACTTAATAAAAATATACATATGTAAAAGTATATACATTATATAAATCTTCTTCTTTTCCTTTTCTTCTTTTCCTTTTTATCCCGGCGTCGTTATGGTCAGAAGTGTAGGACCATAACCTTCCCACTTAACTGCATTCCTACTGGTCCGCTTGTGGGGTCCGCCGGTTTGACCTCAGAAAGTAGCGGCAGGCTTCCCGGTTTGGGATTACTTCATCGCTGAGGCCAATCAAATGCTGGTGTTTTTGCATTTGTTTGCACCAATTGTTTTTCGGCCTGCCTTTTTTGCGTGTTGAAATTGGAATGTTGATTGATAACGCCTTTTGGACGGGGTTCAAAGGATCTCTCCTTTGAACATGGCAATACCAACTGAGTCGGTCGCGCTCTATATTTCTTGTGATGGTTTCTTTTACGTGGGGGCTTCCTCGGATCTTTGAACTTCTAATTCTGTCACGCTTTGTTACTCCCGCTGTCATGCGAAGCATCTTCATCTCAGTTGCCGTTAATTTGCTCTCATACTTTTTGTGCATTGTCCAGCATTGTGAACCGTATGTGAGCGCCGGACGTACAACTGAAGTGTAGAGCCTTCCTTTCAGCTTAGGGGGAAATTTTCGATCACAGAAGATGGCGGAGTTTTCCCGCCACTTCATCCACCCTACGCTTACGCGATGTTTGATGTCGTCATCACAAGTTGCTTCTCTATTAATCATAGATCCCAGATATTTAAACTTTTCACACTTGGGAAGCACTCTTCCATTCAAGTAAATGTCTGGAATAGGCTGATGAGGGTCAGAGAACGGGCAGCACAGATACTCTGTCTTCTTTGAACTAATACGATACCCGTGTCCCTCAAAAATGTCCACCCACACATCAAGTGCTCGTTGTAGGGACGCCTGATCATCACTTATAATGGCCCCATCGTCAGCAAAGAATAGCTGGTGCACATTGGTGTCCGTCACTTTTCCTTCAAGCAAGCAATCAAGGACTGCTATAAAAAGCAGTGGGCTGAGGACGCTCCCTTGGTGTACACCGACTTTGATTGCGAACTCTTCGGTGACTCCTGCGGTGCATCTTACTCTTGTCGTTGCTCTCTCGTACATGTCCATAATCACTCGCACGTAGGTTTCTGGAACTCCTTTTTGTCTTAGCGCTACCCATAAAAGATCTCTTGGTTGCCGGTCAAAGGCCTTCTCGAAATCAACCAACACCATATGCAAGTCCTTTGAAGAATCACGATGCTTTTCCATCATGATCCTTATACTTTGGATTGCATCTGTTGTTGATTTACCCGAGACAAACCCGCACTGGTCATCAGATAGTCGTATTATTTTCCGCAGTCGGCTATCTAATACCCGTTCAACGATCTTCATGGTGTGCGACATCAGCTTGACAGAACGGTAGTTATCACAATTTCGCGTATCACCCTTTCCTTTGTGCAATGGAAGAAGATAGCTTTCCCTCCATTGATTAGGCATAGTGTCGCCTCTCATAAGTTTGGAGATAAGAACCATGAGCCATCTAGACCCGATGTCTCCCATCTTTTTCCAGAACTCAGAGGGTATCCCGTCCGGCCCAACAGCTTTTCTTTTCTTGGAGTTTTTAACCGCGTACCGAATTTCTTCGACTGTGATGTCGGGTATTTCGGCATGATTCGGGGCGGCTCTTGGAAAGTACACTCGGGGAAACTGTTCGTTCAGAAGTTCCTCGCAATACTGTCGCCATCTGTGGAGAATTTTTTCGTCTTCCACAAGGAGTTGGCCTTCAGCATTGTTAATAAACTTTGGGAAACGAATCTCCTGAGCATTTCTTCTTCTCTGGGCGGCTATCTTAAAGATATTTGCTCCTTTGTTCAAATTGTTTTGTCGAAGCTCCTGGGTAGCCTGGTTCCTGTCAGACGCGGAAGACGATATTTCTTCCAACTCCTGATAGAGGCCTTTCATGCTTTTCGCTTTGAATTCGGCGCATTTTTTCTTCGCGATACCTTTGCAACATCTATATACCTTTTCACGGCGAGCTTTTTCCTCTCTATTAGTAGAAGAGCACTTTGACCAAGCTTGGAAAGCCATTTTCTTTTCGTGTATCACTGCTTTGGCTTCGTCTGTCCACCACCAGGTTTCTTTTGCGTGTTGGCAGGGGCCTTTAGATGTTCCGAGCAGTGATTTGGCTTTCTCCAGGCCAGATTGTTGTAGGGAATCCCACATGTCTTGTGCTCTGCACTCCTCATTACCGACCTCATCGATAATGGAAGAGAGGTAGTTTTCCATGATGGTAATAAAAGCTTCGCCTTTTCCTTTATCCAGCTTATACCACTTGATTCTCTCAGACACCTTCGTTTGCTGCTTTGACTTCTTTCTCGCATCCATAAAAAAATCAGTCAGGAGGAGACGGTGTTGAGGGGCGATCGCGTCTCCCAGGATCACTTTGCAATCTTTAGCTCGTGGCTTCATGAAACTGGATACCAAATGATAGTCTATTTGAGTTTCATTTCCGCCGCTGCTATAAGTGATCAGGTGCCGGCTTTGTTTGACGAACATGGTATTTAGCACTATAAGACCGTACGACTTGCACATGTTTAGGATATCTTCACCTGAAGAGTTCCTGGTGCCGTATCCCAGCCCTCCGTGGTAGCCTTCATAGTCTTCGCTTGTCTTCCCGACATGTCCGTTTAAATCTCCCCCAACAAACAAAAGCTCTTCCTTTGGGATGATTTTGACAAGGTTGTGGAAATCTAGCCAGAATGCATCTTTTTCTTTTTGTTCGCATCCTACTTGAGGGGCATATGCGCTTACGATGTTCCACACCTCACCATGCATCACCAATTTGAGAGCCATCAAACGGTCACTGGACTTTGAAATGGTTAAGACGTTGCCAAGTAACTCTGCCGCAAGGATGATGGCGATTCCGTTTTTACCTTGTTCCAATCCATAGTAAAACATCTTGTAGGCTTTTGTTTTAACGTCCAAGAAACGTGCCCGATTACCGGTGTTTCGCCATTTCGTCTCTTGTACGCACAGGATGTCTACTCGCCTTCTAACCATCATTTCTTCAAGCTCATAGCTGCGCCCACTCATGCTTCCAACGTTCCAACTCGCGACTCTTAAATGTGGCTTACGCCGTTGCATTACTTTGCTATCCCCCGGAAATCCTATAGCTCTGACCCGAGCATTTCTGCTCGTCCCAGGATCACGACCATTAGTAGTGCCTGGCGGGGTAGTGCTTTTCCTTTTAGCGTTCTTTTCCATAATGCTACGGTTTGACCGTTTTCATTCTTCCCTTCCTTTTTGACACGGGCATGCTCCAGATTTTTTATTTTTTATTTTTGATTGATCTTACTCTTACAACACCGGTGATCTCCAGTCGTGTCAACCCACTGATTTGCATGCACACTTGTGGGGCAGTTTAATGGTGGTATATGTGTCCCTAGGCTCACCTTGGTGTTTTCTAAATTGCCTAGATGTGAGTTTTGTTTACCTTTGTTTAGTCGCCTTTTACGACAAGCGATAGGTATCGCTGCAGGGATATTCTTAACCCGTCCCTGCACGAGGCACATTATATAAATCTAATATATATATCTTTTTTTATTCAATTTTAGTATTTTATATTATTTTTTTTTGTTTTTATTTTTATTGGTTTTTATTGTGTTTTTGTCTTATCCTACCCTACCTACTTGCCATTGGTGTTAGGCAGGCCCTACCTTGGAGCGGCCAAAGCTATTAAATGGTCCACTGACGTAGCTCTTTCCAGCCACCAAAGCTTTGATGCTGGAGGACTACGTCTACTCGATCCCGGCGTGCGACTGATCTTTAGAACTTGAGGCGCCCGGGCTCACGAAGCATCGGGTCTGTAGAGGAATCGCCGTTCCACGGAATTGCGACCCACATGGTAGCGATACCGCCAATATATCCTGAATCAGCCCACATCTATCTAGATAGAGGAATGCTTCTGGTGGGACAAAGCCGTTAAGGCACACTCTCTCTTGATATAAGTCATTGGCGTAGTAAGCTCCGAAGATCAGGCTGTTAATCGAAGTTATTGCTCTTGCAACATGGCTTCGAATCAGTTTGATCACAAAAATCTATCCGTACAATCCTGTATATGACCTCGTTCGGATAAAATTTCGTGTACTCAGATTCGGCTATCCTTTATAGCCCGAGACAATTCCTGAGACATTGTCTCTCAAACACCCGAATCCTCTCCATTAAGCCGGCTCTCACATTGAACCAGACAGTACATCCATAGGCAATCATGGGCCTGATTAAGGCCATATAGCAGAATGAAGTTGGCTGCTATGAAACAGCCATCTTGTCAGAGCGAAAGCGCCCCGGGCCCTTGCCAGAGCAGCATCTACATGTTTGTCAAAATATAGATACTGATCCAGCACGTCCGCCAGTGGACGCTCGTCCGATCCAAAAATTAAGAACCGGCGCCAATTTTTTCTAGTGTCCCGATAGGCCCTAGGCAAAGGCATTTTTAACAATATAGATTCTGATTTCTGCAAGTTGATTTTAAACTTCCAATCATCACAATACTGTCACGCTGCAGAAGAGTAACAATGACGTCGTTCGTTGGGCGTGATCTGAATGCTATTATGGTGAAGTGAAACTAGCAGATAGCTTAGATAAATGCTGAAAATGATCGGCGAATTTACCGTGCCCTGTTGCAGTCCATTTTTGATTTCAAATGTTTGGGTCACGTTCGCTATTTTCGCAACGAAGTTTCTCCTTCTCAAAAATCATATATAGCAGCGGTTTACTTATGCCCAGCCGACTGAGCATTTAATAAAGACCTTCTAATACCCTCGATACCCGCGGATTTTTTCCTTTTCAATGACTGAAAGATCATCTGGAGATCTTCCGTCGCAATGAACTGGGTATTAGCCCAACTAGGTACTAGCAAGCGTTCATTGTCTGACGTTCTCGGAAGCTTTGGATCCTGAATGTCATTCTGATTGTTTCTCCGAAATATTTTATATATTTGCGGGAACATACTCGCGCTGTTGGATTTTACAGCACGAATTTTGTTGTTCGAGTGCAAACTTACAGATATTCTGTAATTTCCTTTTATTAACTGTTGGAGATTTCCGAGTTTTGTCTGTCAGTAAACTGCCTGTACAAGAGTTTGAGTCTTGTCAGGAGTCTTATTTATTATTTTTACATGATAAATAAAACATTTTACAGTTATTTAAGAAAATGATGATGGTATCATCCTTGTGGTAGCCCACAAGGGACTAGAGGCGAATGATCCTTCTATTTAACATTATATTGTATAATTTAATATCAATGAGATGAAATGAAATGTGGGGTAGAACCAGAAAGATAGAAATAAATGGAATGATTATTTTACAAAAATGAGCAACTTATTTTAAAAAAGAGTGACCATATTAGGAAATTAAACACTAACATAAGCAAAAATGAGAAGTAGCAAGGATGATATCAATGTGAGGATTATTTTAGTTGTTTAACTGAGAAAGGTTTTGACTGTAGAGCTATCCATACTGAAAAGGAATTTCCTTAATTCTTTAAGAAATAGGTTGGGTTGATCTATATGCCTAATGTCTTAATCTCTAGATAGCAAATCTTTTGCTGTAGTCTTAGGTGATTTTAATCTAACTAATGTAAAGTGGATTCTCTCTGTGGATGATAAATGTGTTTTTCCGCTTAATGTCTCAAAGTACCATGAACTTGAAGTAATCGATTCTATGTATTCTTTAAATCTTCGACAAGTAAATATAATTACTAACTCTTTAGGCAATTGTTAGATTTAATTTTCATCGATGAAGAACTTGAAGTCTCTGTTAATAATGCTACTTTTCCTTTGCTTAGTGAGTGCATCATAATGCACTGCATATTTCGTTCAATTTATCTGTGTTAAATTTGTTTACTTCCGTAAATACCTCCAATATATCGTCATTGGATTATAAGAAAGCCAATTTTAGCTTAATAAATAATGCTTTATCACAAGTTGATTGGCACTCAATCCTTTCAACCAATAGTCTAGAAAATGCGTATGCTATGTTTGAAGATATTATAATCATACGTTGCGAGGTTCACACCACTAAAACGTAACAGATTTTCCAATAGACCTGTCTGGTTTACAAAAAGTTTATCGCATCTAAAGAACACAATGCTTAAAACTTATAAATTAAGCAAAAATTCAGCGTCTCTCGATGACCAGTTTCGCCAATTAAGAAGGGAATTTGAGTTTTTAAAACGTTTCACCTTTCGACAGTATATTTCCTCTATTGAGCGCAAAATAAAATACGATAGTAAATGTTTTTGGTCGTTTCTAAATTCTAGGCGCAAGTCTGTCGGTCTTCCTAATACCATGATCTTTAACGGAGTTCCTAGTAATGATTTAAATACGATTTTTGATATGTTCGCTTCGTTTTTCCAATCCAACTTCATTAATGAAAATATGGACTATGGTAGTAATTCCCACAATGTGCCATCTGTAACTGATCTTGGGTCTCTTTACTAACTGAAGATGATGTTTTCTTGGAACTATCATCCCTCGGGTCCAGTGCAAGTATCGCCCCTGATAACTTCCCTCCGTTACTTTTAAAATCTTGTAGTCGGTCTTTAGCCGATGGTCGCAGTATATCCGCTTCGAATAAAGAAGAAATTAAGTACCTTAAAGATGTAGAGATGTTGCATTGGAAATATACGTAAAGCTAGAAAAAGTGGCCAGCTATGGGAAAATTGGTTTCGCCTGCAAATTAACCTAACTATTTTTTTTTTTTTTTTAGTTACTGCAAGAGCTTCAGTCGTGCTACTCTAGGCACTACCCCAACTAGCAATACCATACTGCAGTTTAGAGTACGCAATGCCGTAGTAGAACATGAGCATTATTTTTTTGGAGCATTGTTCTCTTAGAAGGTACATTTTACGTGTAACAGATAACATATACTGTTTTAGATCTTCAACGTGAGCTTTCCAGGTCATATTTCTATCTATTAACAAGCCTAGATACTTGTAGTTCTCAACCCCTTGAATCTTGAAGCAGTTTGAATTGCACGGTAAGTTTTCGTGGAAGTTATGGTCACCACACGTATGGACAGATAAAGACAGTTTTAAACAAGAGTTTGCATGGAAAATGGCGTGACAGTCAAGTGGAAAAGATCCTAAAAATCATAAGCCTAGTTTTGCTGCTGATTAATAAGTCATGTTTGGTGAACCATTGTCGTAAGATATTTAAGTCCAAATGTAGCTGTATTGCAGAGTCAAGAATATTTTTATTGTCATAAGTTAATGCCATGTCGTCAGCAAAAGCAGTAATTTTGCTACAAAGATTTTGATGGAACAGAGAATTAACATATATTAAAAACAGTAGTGGTCCCAAGACTGAACCTTGCGGTACACCACTTTTCAACTGTAACTGGTTACTGAAGATTTCACCCATTTTTACTCTCTGAGTTCTACATGATAAGTATGACGAGAACCTTTTTTGAACTGTACCTCTTATCCCAGCCTTGTATAACTTATTTAGTAGAGAGTCATGATTGACCATATCAAAGGCTTTGGTCATATCTATAAACAGTGTCATATTATGGTGGTCATTATTGAAGCTATCGTGAATTTCGGTGCACAGCTTTAGAATAGCATCTTCAGTTGATTTACCTTCTCGAAAACCAAACTGTTCATTTCGTAGAAAGTGATTTTTATTTAGGAATGACACAATACGAACTTTCATCAGTTTTTCAAATAATTTACAAAAGGTTGGAAGCAGAGAGATAGGCCTATATTGGGTTATTAAATTTCTATTTCCTTTTTTAAATAGGGGAATGACTTCAGCACTTTTTAACGCAGGCGGGAAGATAGCACAATTGACACTAAGGTTAAAAAGGTAACACACTACATCAATTATGTAGAACGAGATACATTTTAGAAGGTTGTTGGTAATGCCATCCGAGGTACAAGAGGTCTTATTGACATTATACATGCATGGATTTCGACAGGTGTAAAAGGTTGGAGAACAAACCTGTTACTTATTGAAGTATCTTCAACTAAATCTAGAAACATTTTACAACTGCAACTGTATTGGGCAAGTGACTGTTTTGAATCAGAGGCAATAGAAGTGAAGTAAGTGTTAAACTGATTGGCAATGTCCATTGGATCGATGATCACAATGCCATTAATTTCAATCTTTGAAATATCTGATATTTCTTTGCCTTTGTTCAAAAGGCTGTTTACCACTCTCCATTCACTTTTTATATTGCCCCTACAATGGCTTAGTTTTGATGCATAATATGTATCCCCACGTAGTTTGATTTCCTTTATTAAATTTTCATTCATTTGCTGGTAAAGTTTTTTCATTGCTTTATTACAAGGATGACGTTTGCATTTCGTTCTCAATGCATTCTTTTTAGTTATTTTTGAAAGTAGTGTTTTTTGATTCATAGTTTAAGACGTTTAAAACGTGAATTTTTTAGATTATGTATTACACTGCTTTTCTCTATATGGCTTCTGAGAGTTTTAAAAAAAAAAACATCATAAGCTAGGGATGGATTATTTTCTTCATAAGTTGGCTCCCAGAATTCATACTTTAAGTACTCTACTAATTTTATTTATTGTTTTAAAATGTATGTATCTATCCAAATTCTTTTGAAGTGTTTCTAAGTTTATTTTCGTCGTGCAATGATCTGAGATTATATCATTAAGTACCTCCCCAGACAGCTTGTGTGTAAATTTAGAATCTAACCTAGCGAATATATCATCGATACATGTTTGAGTATTATCTGCTATACGAGTTGGTTACATAACTAATGATTTTAAACCGAAAGAAGACATTAAAAGTAGGTAGTTATATGAATCATTGGTTTTACTCAAAATATCAATATTAATGTCGCCTACTACCAATGCATTCTTCGTCTTTACATATTTAAGTAACCTAGTAAATTCTTCTAAAAAAGCGTCAATACCTGCTTGAATTCGATGCAGGCGACAATTAAAGTAAGGTTCATACCCCGGAATGCACAGAATAAATAGTATACAGAAGTCGCATCTCGGCCTGCGATGATTTTTCACTTTATGGTGCGGGCGGAACAACTGAAGGGAAGATCAAGCAACGAGAGAGCAAGCATGATCAGAGAGTAACAACCAGAGAGCAGCCACGATCAGAGAGAATCAACGAGAGAGCAATCTTAAAATGTTTATGTGTGTGCGTGTATTGTGTTGCTATCCAACGTCGTGAATGCACGTGGTGTTGACAAAATTTTGTTTCAAGTTTTAGATTTCTATATTTAGTTTTCTTCAGTTGAAAGTTGCGCTTGGTATTCGTACGCGTACTTTTTCGATGTAAACTAAAAGGGCCGGGTAACACCAATTAACGTTATTCCATTATTTGGGATTTTTGTGCAAATTTCAATCTGATATATGTAGGAAAGAATAACCCAAAAACTTTAGTGCGACAGGATTTTAAGTTTGCGGGCTTTAGTAAATTTTTTTTTCTCTGAAGCCCACGAGCAATGCTTCCTCAAGAGTACTAAGATCATGAAGTCCAATATTATTTCCTTATGATCAGAACATGTGGAAAACCATTGCGGTGTGGCATTTTTGCATTTGGATTTTATCAAGTTTTTTATACCAACAGTTTGTGGTTGTGTGTCAAAAATATTGCTAAACACTGTAATATGTTTCTTGCTAATTTCCAAGAAAATTTGTGAAGGAGCAACGAGGTTACCAAAATCTTTAAGAGAATTGTAATTTTTATGAAATATGAAAAGTTCACTAGGAACTGTTAATACTTCGTCTTCTTTTCTCAATATAGAAACACAAATATCGCAGTTAATTTTCGGTATCATTTTGTAGACGATATAACCTATGAAGTATCTATGAGTTCTTCATTAATTGTATCAGCTAAGTCCATATTTGACAAAATATTTGAAAGCGTTTCAAATCACTCAGCTCTTCACAGTTACTATAAGAACTCAACTGCACTATATTTGCAGACATTAAGCGTGCTAATAAAGTATTTATATCAGCAACTGAGGGGTTAACATTATTTCCACCCTTTTGTCTTAGAACCGAGAACATATTTTCGAGCTTATCTTGGTTTAATGCTCTTGTCATTAAAAAAAAATATTTGGGATTTTTTTTGAAATAGCTCGTCTACTAATTGTAATACAGCGTTTAAGGTAAATTTCATTCCATCTAAAAAAATACTTTTTTCTTTTTGTCAACAAATGAGATTTCATTGAGGTATTCAAGGAAGAATTTTATATATTCGTGTGATGGACTGTTAAGTTGAACTGCAGACTTATAACAATTCTTTGAAGATAGTGAACCACTATTTAGGCAGTCAAATATTTTGTCAATATTTCCTACTTCTTTTGAGCAACTTTTAAAGCCTACTGTCTCAATAACAGTTTTAATTGCTGCTTGAACAGTCCTACTAAAAATTTGGGTGGCTAGTTTTACTTTCATTTTTTCGAAAGAGTTCGGAAATATGTGCTGGCTTGTAAGTTTAAGACACATTTTTGTATTAGATTTGCACTCCATTTCCCATAGTTCCTTAACTACTTTAAAACTAGCAACTCCATTTGGTGTTGTAAGGTCACACTGAAGCCATCCATTTCTTAATGATTTGATTAGATGTGGGAAATCATATACACAGAAAGTTTTACTACCATTATACATAAAATAGGGTTTTTCTAAAGTAGCTAAAGTATTTAGCAAAATTGCTAAATTTCGTAATATTATCTTTTTTAGTAAATCGGCAGAAAGTCCATTTTTTGAAACAAAGTAATTAAATGTAAGCGCCCAGTTGGAAAACATTGATTTAATCATAAAAAAAAAAAAATTGTTTACCAATCTGGTTCGTTCTTTCAACCCATTTTCCTCAAATCCATCCACTAAATCTAATTTGGAATTGTATCGCAATTCCCTTCTAATCGCCATTTCATCCATCAGCAGAATCATATTATTCTTTTCGTACTGGTTCAAATCTAAGCACTTCTTTTTTATTAACTCTAAACCGTTATTTTTAAAACCTGGTTGTAGGGAATTTACAGGGGCCCATCGATAAACAGTAGAGATATGTGGCAAATTTAGATGCAATTTATTCTTCAAAAATTGGTACGTTGACTGTGAGACATAATAAATGTTTTGAACCAAATCTTTTACATCTTGCTTATATTCTTTAGGTCGTGGACTAAGAAGAAGTTTGCAAAATGTTTTTGACTCCTTGCTTATTTGAAAAGAGTCGATGGTTTGAAATACGCTTGATTTTGTTGCTATTTGTTTGCGGCTTTGGAGATTTTTATATTTTGCTACCATGTCGTAATATTTTTTCCTGTAAAAATTGGCTGATTTCAGATATTTTTCACAGTCATTACAACATCCATCTACGGAGTCACTTGTTCGCCTCTTTTTAGCTGGACAATCAAGCTCCAACGACTTGTAATCTTCCTCAATAACTTCTAAGTTAATTACCGGAACAGCTCCGAATTTCAACTTTTTTTTACCAATGTCAGAACTTGAGAAGTGATTGGCGCAAATCAACAATTTTTTTGTGTAATCTTTTGTTGGAATATTACATTTTTCTCGCCAAATTTGACCCATATCTGAGTCATAGGGAGGAAACTTAAACATTCTTATCTTTTCACCATATCGCCTAGATTTACCGCATGTTTTTATGCAGCATCAAATGCCGGACTTTTGGAAAATTTTACCAACAGCCGGTACAGAATCCATTTTTCCTATTCAAAATCGTATGACAACCCCTCAACAATCAATATATAATAATAAGTCAACAATTATAAAAGCAACAATTCAAAATCAAAAATAGAGTTAAATATCAAAATACAAAGTAAAAATGGAGTCGATATATAACTCTCCCACCGCAAGTACTACTACAACAACTACATCAATAACAACAACCACGACAACAACTACAACAACAACCGCAACAGCAGCAACAACCGCGACAACCTACAGTACAACAACACCTATCTTAGCATGTGCAAACACAAGCCACACGGGGCAAATAATAACAACATCCACTATAACAAATGCAAATACACAAATTGATGAAAATAATACGAGTAACATCAATAAAATAATCTCACGAGGAAAAGAGTACAACATAACCCCAAACAATAAACGTACACGGATTTCCCCGACTACTTCATCAGAGGCATCAACTAAAAAACCAAAAACTAAAAACCAACCAAAGCTTAGCTATTGGTTAAGCAAGCCCAAGCAAGATATTCCATCAATTCGTTTTGACATCCTTAGTACAGACGTTGATACTGAGGAAATTCCACAAGCAAGCATAAAATAAATTGAACCAACCCGAAAAATAAACAAGCCTCCTCCAATATATGTATGTCCAGGAAGTGGAATGTATCAAAACGCTGACAAAATCACTTGATTTAGAAGCCAGTCAAAAGTACGAACTAAAAATTTTGTCCAAAAATCAAGTAAGAGTCCAAGCAACTGAATCGACAATATATTCGAGGATAGTTAAACTGTTGAGACTAAAAGGAACAAAACACTACACTTATAAACCAAAAGAAGATAGAGATTTTAAAGTTGTAATAAGAGGCTTACATCCCTCATCCGAACCTGACGATATAAAACAAGAGTCTTCTAGCTCTGAATGGACACAAGGTACTAAACATCCACAACATCCAACAAAAGAGTACCAAAAAACCACTTCCACTGTTTACAATAGAACTAGAAAACAATACCAATAGCAAGGAAGTATACCAATTAACACGTCTACTTAATTGTACAATCTCTGTCGAAACCCCCCACTACAAAAGAACAACTGTCAAAAATACGGACATACGAAAAACTTTTGCACCCTAGATCCAATCTGTGTGAAGTGTGCTGGTGTTCATGAGACAAGCACTTGCCAAATATCAAAGGGCGCCAGCACAGACGTCAAATGTGCTCTCTGCGGAGGTAACCACACCGCAAATTACAAAGGCTGTGAGGTGTACAAATCATTACAAATACAACGCTTTCTCCCCTTGCGGCAAAGAGGAAACCAAAAACCAGACAGTCAACCTGTGACTCAACCAAAGGACAAGGAAATGCAGACGATCTCTAAAACAATTTTTTTTTTCTTTTTTTTCTTTCTAATCGCATTTTATTCCATTATTCATAATCTTACTTACTAGACAAAATGCTTAAATCTAATTTAACATTATACTTCATTTTCTTACTGGCTCTTAACGAGCACTCTAAGCTTATCTGAATCTTAATTTTAACGTCTTTCGACTTCATTTTCATTTATTGCCGTCTAGCTTACATATGGCTTATTTCTAAGAAAATTAGTAAAAAAATTAGATACTATAATTCATTTCTTAACTCTAAACTTAACCTACCTTAACTAGATAAATAAATAAACTTAACCTAAGCCTAAAATATTCTTAAACTATAATTAATGAGATGAACACATGTCCAGTGTGTAAGTCGCATCGGACATGTGTTCATCCCTTTAATTGCACCCTTTTAAGATAAGGGTCGTTGTTGGCGCTATTATATACTTGCCGCATATGGATTGATTTCACTTCCACCACCAGAACAAACTTTTTTGTCTGATCGCGTCTTCTTTATCCCGAATTGAAGCCGGCGTGCTGTACCGAAAGAACTCAGACCGAGCGACGACATCCGGGTCGTATAAGAGTCGCCTGTCCCTCGCATGGCGTTGGAAGTGGTATATCAGAGGGATACCATTATCATCCTGTATGTTGCCCTTAGTATCTAAATAGATAAATGCTGCGGGTGGAATAAAGCCAGACAGTTTTGTCTTCTCGTGGTATAACTGGTTGGGGTAATAAGCCCCAAAGATCAGGCTGTTATCGCTCATAATTCCTCTTGCAATATGACCCCGATTCAATTTAATAAGATAGTTATCAATTCTAATCAACCCAGCCTTATCGTACAGAACCTTGTTAGGATAGTATTTGACATATTGTGACTCTGGTATATAAGCCCAGGCGACATCGAAGACATTGCCTTTCGTATAAGCGAAGCTTTTCCATATCAAATGGAGCCACATTGAACCACCACAGCCATAGGCGACAATTGGCCTTATGAGAGCCGTGTAGCATCTGACTTTTACCCTAGCGTTAAGTAGACTGCTTTGAAACAATCTTCTCGTAAGAGCAAAAGCCTTCTTGGCTTTGTCAAGAACAACATCTATGTGTCTATTGAAATATAAATATTGATCAAGCCAAATTCCAAGATATCTCACTACATTTCGCGTCGCCAATGGCTGCCCTTGTTGTCCAATGATGGTCAATTTGCGCCAGTTTCACCTAGTATCCCTAGAGGCCCTGTTCAATGGTGTTCTGAAAAGAATTGTTTCTGATTTTTGAAAATTGATTTTTAATTTCCAATCATCACAGTATCTTTTAATTTTATCGAAGTCATATTGCAAGAGCGAATTGATGATTTCAATTTTTTTACCCGATCTGTATGCCACTAGATCATCTGCATACGCCAAAGCATGACTAGAACCAACTAGATCACTTGTGTAAATGTTAAAAAGCAGAGGAGAATTAACTGCCCCTTGTTTTAAACCGTTTTTGATTTGGTAAGTCCTGCTTGAAGTAACGTTGCTATATTTTACAACGAACTTCTTGTCTATTAACATGTCATATATCATATATAACAGCGGTTTGTTCATATTCAGCCTGGCTAATTTTAAGAAAAGTCCACCTAGCCACACGGTGTCGAAGGCCTTCTCAAAGTCAATCAGACAGGCCCCTGTGCATTAGTTTTTGCTTTTGTTCCATTGGATATCGGACACCAGTTTCGACGCAGCATGAATAGTGTCATGTCCCGCCCTAAAACCAAACTGGTTTTCCGGAAGAACCTTATTATGCTCAACCCATTTTAGTAACGCTTTCTTGATTATCTTCTCAAAAACCTTGCTAATATTCGGAAGTAAACTTATTGACCGAAGATTTGCTGGGTTGCTCTTATTCTTCCGCTTTTTGGGAATAGGGTGGACTACCGCCATTTTCCAATGTGCTGGATAATGTGCATTATTCAGCATATTGTTAAAAAGCGTCACTAATATATCGACTGCTACCTCGGGCATATGCCGTAATACTATGCTAGGAATCCCATCAATGCCCGACGATTTTTTGTTTTTCATTGAATCAAAGATGCACATGAGATCATCTCTTTCCACGAACAGGTGGATTGATCGTTCGTTGGCGATATTTCCATTTGCTAGGTATTCATCATTGAATGTGGTGAAACCACTATTCTCAGATCGCCAGACACCAATTTCATTAAGAAGATGTATATGATTTAACCGTGCTTCATTTTCCAGATCGAAGTTCGGATGAACGGAGTCATTCACCATGTACACTCTTTGGAAGTATGAACCTATTATATCAGCTTTCTCTTGTGGATCCTCAATTACAAAAACGTCTTCGTCTGAGTACATTTCTTCTGGATTCAACCCTGCACCGATTAGTGTCTGTCGTCCCTGGTCTGTCTGGGGGATTCGCAAACAAGGAATATCGTTATGATCTTTTCTTCTAAATAGTTGATTTATTTGCTGGAACATATTCTGGCCACTGGGTTTTATAGCCCGAATTTTTTTGTTCCAATGCAAACTAATAGATATTCTGTAATTTTCTTTGATTAATTGTTGAAGATTTTTGATCATCGACTTCAGTGTTCTTATCTCCGGGTCTCGTCTGTCAGTGAATTGGTGAATTGTCGGTAAAGTTGTTTTAGTCTGGACAATAGCATACTTTTATGTTTTTGTAAAGCTCTAATTGTAGGGTTAGAGTATTTTGTGGTTAAATCGTACAGAGGTTGAGCTTTAGGGATGCTATGATCCATTGTTCGTTTGATAGCGTTCTCAAATTGGAGTAGGTAGTCGTCTATCTCTTCATTGGTCATGTTTCTGTTCGTTGGTGGGTCAATTTCTTGACGAAGTATTTCACGCTTTAAAGATCTTGAGAAACGTAACCAGTGTGCTCTTTGAAAATCAAACGTGTACATTTGGTTATGTTCTTCCAGATCCATAATATGTATTACAGCGGCTAGTCCGAAGTGGTCACTATCGTAATCTACCGCACGTAAACAATTTCGCAGATGGGGCGTCGCATCACGGAGAATGATTCTCGTGTCGATAAGGGCTAAGTCCAGAAAAGATTCTCCTCTGGGAAATGAAGGGGTCTCCGTCGCAAGTAGATCGAGTCGGTACTCAATCGTATTTTGACCTAGCCAGTTAAAGAGATGATTACCTCTGGTATTTGAGAATGTATTTCCCCACGCTGCATGTTTTGCATTAATATCCCCAGCCAAAAAGTAATAATTTGCTTCTGCTTGTAGCTGTAGTTGACGGAAAAGAGATTCGAGCTCGCTAATAAATTGGGTAGATTGAGGGGCTGCCGGTGCATAGAGAGAGACTATGTACAACCGTCTTCGACTTCGAAGGGGTATGCACACAATACACGCTTCAAGCACCTGGAACCTACGCACTATTCCGCTGTATATGATTTTATGACGCAGTCCTTTCTTTATTAGAAGAGCGACCCCACCCCCTTGCATGGACTGGGGTCGATCTCTTCTTATTACATGATAATCTTTGTATACCAAGTTATGCTTCTGGTTCAGTTTAGTTTCGCTATCCAAAAGCAAGTCTGGATTTTCATTTACCAACAAGTTAGACAGTGTAATTCTTCTCTCGATTCTCACCAGCGAATTAACATTCACGGCAAGGATCTTCAGGTTCTGGGCGTATTCATCATGTTCTTGGCATGTCAGACTCTGCAAACAGAGTCGAATAGATGAGATCAATTCGAGCCGCTTGCTCGTTTAGTTGTTTATGGAGTTGAGCCATTTGTCCTTTAATGGACAATAGGACAGCTGTTAACTCCGCATTGGCTTCAGGTGCCTTAGTAGGGACCTTTACCGTTTGCTGTTTCGTTGCGTTTACCGATCCTGTTGCCATTTGGGCAAAGGATATATTGGGTGTAACGATTTTTGCGAACGAGCGGCTTTTTTGAAGTCTATCTTCTTCGATTTGCTGCTTACGAGCCTGAACTTTCTTCCTAAGTTCTTTAAATTTGGGGAAACCCCTAAAATTAGCAGGGTGCCCCGTATTCTTACAAAGTACACAGAAAAGTAATGATTTGTTCTCAACTTTTTCCCTTCCCAAAGGACATTCTCCAGGTTTGTGATCCTTCTCGCATTTTACACACCTGAACTGCATATTGCAATTAGGAGCGGCATGCCCGAATCTCTGGCAACGCATACATTGGAGTACACGATCTCCTTTTTTTAATTTATCCCAAGTGATAGCTAGGTGACTTAGAAAGCGTATTTTTCTTAAGCCATCTATTTTGCTGTTGGGACTGAGCTGCACCAGGAAAAATGGTAGTTTCTGATCACCGCTTCTAGCCTTGGTGGTGGTGAAGGGCTTGACTCCAACGAACTGGAGTTCGTCGTTCTCGTGTCTGCGTAGCTCATTCATCAGTTCTTCCGACCCGAATTCGTGATCTATGCCCTTTAGGAGGACTGTAATTGGTTTTTGTGCTTTGGGAGTGTAAGTAAAATACTCCGTTTGAGATTTTCCAAGGGCGGCACGTACCTTATTTTCACTCAATCTTTTTAAGTGGAAGTTTTTACAAACTAACTTACATAACTTAAAACTATCCTTAATTTCTAACCCACTTACGTTTATTGGGGGATTTTTTTTCTTTTTTATTCTTTGTCTGCTGCGTTTCTTTTTCTTGCTGCTTTTGTTGTTGTTGCGGGTTCTAATGCGTTTGTTGTTGTTGCTGCTTTTGTTGGTCTTGCTAACTTTTCTTCGGCATTGTTGTCTGTTGTTGTTCTTTTTGTTTTCGTTGTTTAAGCTGCTGTGACTGCTGTTGTTGTTGTTGCTGCTGTAATTGCTGTTGTTGTTGTTGCTGCTGTAATTGCTGTTGTTGTTGTTGTTGATGTAGTTTTTGTTGTCGCACTTTGTTGCGCTTGGCTATCAACTCCTTGATTAGTCGATCAAGCTCGGCTTCTTCTTTAGCAAGGTTTTCTTCCTCTTGCCCCTTTACAATTTCGATAGCTAATAGTATCGGGTGAGTCATAGTCATCACTACTGACACCTCCCTCGTCTGTTGTCATCGAGGGAGTTGCTGTTCCATTATCTGCCGCGGGCTTTTAATTTCATTGTGAGTTTCGGTCGTCTTTTGCGTTTGGTTACGTCATCGGGGATCGCAAACACCGTATTCGTTGTTGCTACCGTCTGGTCTGTTTCTTGACCAGACAATGGTACCGAACTTTGCGGCATTATTTTTTGATTGGAGTCCATCGACCCCGCCACTCGAATTTCTCCTTCTTTATTTGTTGTTCTTTGTTAGATGGGGAAAGAAAGAACGAAAAAAAATCTTTTTTCCCAAGGGGCGTTGAACCGCCTAACTCGCGCGTTTGATTCCCGGTACTCTTCCACTAGGCCAACTCGCCTTTTGCTTATTCGTTTTCGAATTCCCGTATTATAATGGTGCTCCGATAGCACTCACTTGCACAAGGTCGACTGCTCACTGCATAGATGACTAAAACAGACACTACAGCAAAAATAAGTTACGCAAATGCTGTATCAAATAACCTACCTTCTCAACAAAGGTTATTAGTACAACCTCCTACACAAGAAATATTGACTACTACATCCCAACCAACACAGTCTTCCTCACCAGAGAAAATGCAAAGTTCAACTAACGTTTGTTCATCTGATATACAAGAACTTAAGGAGATGATAAAACAACTCGTCACTCAAATGACTAACATGTTAAACATACTGACTCTACTTATAACTAACAAACATGATGGGACCAGACAATAGAAACATTAGAATCACTGTATGGAATGCAAACGGACTTCATCAACACTATCTGCAACTCAAACAATACTTAAAAGACAATCAAACTGTCATAATGCTTATTGTTGAAACTCACCTTACTACAAAAAAACATATCCAATTCCCTGGATATGATATTTACCGAACAGACCACCAAGACGGGACAGGACACGGAGGGTCCGCAATAATAATAAAGAGACAAATTCACTGTACTGAGCTCAATAACTTTCAAACCGATTACATTCAGTCAGTGTCTATTCAACTAGAAGACAAGCAGGGAGCCCTAGTTCTAACCTCAATTTATTGTCCTCCCAAACACATGATTACCGTGCCCCAATATGACCTCTACTTAAAATCCCTGGGTGCCCGATTCATAGTTGCACGTGACTTCAACGCAAAATCCCTGGGTGCCCGATTCATAGTTGCACGTGACTTCAACGCAAAACATACCGAATAAAAGGAAAGGAAGGAAGGAATACCAAACTAAGAAAGGAAAAAATCTATTAGAAGCAATCAAGAAAAACAACCATGCACATAAGTACAGGCGAACCCACTTACTGGCCAACAGACACGACAAAATCCCCCAATCTTATCGACTTTGGCATCATCAAAAATGTCAACATTAAAAACATCCGAATAGGGTCCTCTTTCGACCTTTCGTCCGATCACTCACCCTTTTTAATTGAGTACTCCAACCGACTGACGATGACAACAAATCCCATCAAACCATATAACATAAAAACAGATTGGGACACTTATCGACAATACATAGCTACAAATCTATCTCGTAACATTCATCTCAAATCCCAAGACGACATTGAAAAGGCCATAATACACCTAAATGACATGATACACGCGGGGGCTCATAGAGGGGAAACTAGTGCTAGCAAAAAGGAAGTTGAGGAAAAAATGGCAACTGACTCATTCACCGAATGACAAAAGAAAACTGAACAAGATCACTAAAGATCTTAAACAAAAACTAAAAGAAAATCAGGAAATCAACTTCGCAAAGTACCTGAAAAACTTAACCCCAACATCGGAAACAAATTTCTCTTTATGGAAGGCTACTAAGCAAATATCTCAGACTATAAGACATCATCCACCCATAAAAAAGCAGGACAACACATGGGCAAGAGACAATCTAGACAAAGCAGAAATGCTAGCCAATTACTTTGAGATGACTTTCAAGAATGTCGAAGGTGATAACGACCCAAGGTTACTTTCCCACAATACCATATCAGACAATACACACATTAAAAGGATGGAAATAAAAGATATAGAAACCTGTATCAAAACTGTAGTAAAACCAAAAAAGGCACCTGGTTATGACCTTATAAATGGACTAATGCTAAAAGAGCTGCCACCAATCGCCTTTATCTTCCTACGGAATCTATTTAACAGTGTGTTAAGGCTCAAATATTTTCCAAAGTTGTGGAAAGTTGCCGAGGTTATAGCGCTACCAAAGCAGGGCAATTATGCCACCAAAATGACATCCTATAGACCCATAAGCTTACTTCCACTTGTTTCAGATGTCTTTGAAATACTGCTAGAACGACGAATCCAGCCAATTTGAGTTCAAAATAACGCTATACCTCACCATCAATTCGGATTCAGAAGAAATCATTCAACTATTCAACAAATACATAGGATGACAAACCAAATGTCTTCTGCATTGGATAAAAGAGAATTTTGCGTGGCAGTATATTAGACGTCGCGAAGGCATTTGACTCAATTTGGCACAAAGGACTTCTATACAAACTGGCGAATACTATACCAAAGGACTATCTTGATTTATAGACAAGTTATCTGACAGATCGATGCTTTTATGTCAGATATAAAGACAAGTGTTCACAAATACATCTCATCAATGCTGGAGTACCTCAAGGAAGTATTCTAGGACCACTTTTATATGTGCTGTTTACAGCTGACATCCCACATCCGGACATGAATAAGGCCATGATAGCAACATTTGCCGACGACACGGTTGTGCTCAACTCGGGAAGCAATCTCCATACTACAACTGACCAATTACAGGACTAATTAAATAAAATGATCCTCCGTGCAGGGACGGGTTAAGAATATCCCTGCAGCGATACCTCTCGCTTGTCGTAAAAGGCGACTAAAACAAAGGTAAACAAAAATCACATCTAGGCAATTTAGAAAACACCAAGGTGAGCCTAGGGACACATATACCACCATTAAACTTAAACTGCCCCACAAGTGTACATGCAAATCAGTGGGTTGACACGACTGGAGATCACCGGTGTTGTAAGAGTAAGATCAAAAAAAAAAAAATCTGGAGCATGCCCGTGTCACAAAAAAAAAAAAAAAATCTCTCACTAAGCAATAAATTGTTTATATATAAAAGTATAATAAAACCTATCTGGACGTATGGAATTCAAATCTGGGGAACATCCAAAAAAACTAATCTACAAATCATCCAAAGACAACAATCAAAAATTTTACGAACTACATATTACCAACGCAGAGTGGTATATTAACAATCAGGACATACATCAACATTTACAAATAAATACGATTGACGAAGAAATTAAAAAAATCAGCTCGAAATACATCACAAAAACAACGACACATTCAAACTATGACATATGTACTCTTTTCAACCGAGAAATTAATAGCGAAAGAAGACTCAAACGCAAAAGGCCCTGCGACCTTATGTTCTATTAACGGCTTAACACTAATACGTATTTCGGTTGTACATAACTACATAAGTATCAGTTTTATTGTTATTGATTGTTATTATGCATAACATCATCATCATAATTCATGCATTAGGCGACAACAACGAGCAATGAGGGGCGCTCGTAGTGAACCAATCCTCCAACGTTTCGGGCGGATTAAAACCCACCTGTGCCTTATTTTACCTTATTTTATTTATTAATTTATTTATGTATTTTATTCTCTGTTTCTCCTTCTATCTTAGAACAAAGATGATAATGTTTGGGACAATGGTCCCCGCTCATGTATTAGGTACTTCCCAATATGTCAATTAATATTAAACCATTTACTGGATGTCTTTATATAAGACAGTTGTAAATATATCAAGGGAACAATAAAAAAATAAAAAAAAGAAGACCAACAGACCTAATTGAATGGTTCGGGTAAATGCTGGGTACATCATCACGAAAATAAAACAACATCTGGCGACAACAACAAGCGACAAGGGGCGCTCGGTGCGAACAAAACCTCCAACGTTTCGTGTGGATTAAATCCCACTTGTGCCAACTATTCCTTACACGAATAAAAAACACAACTGTAAAGGGCATTGGTCCTACATTGTACGTATACCCTGACAAATTGTAAAAGCTTCAACTAAATGTTAATTTAAGACAGGTGTTGAATAAATGGGAAATAATAAAAAAAGTGAAATTACAAGATTATAAGGATACTAAATCACGGAAAGCATGAAGTTCCTTTGTTCCGGTTGAATCTGCCGCCAGGATAGCCGAATGTAGGAATGTAGGGCCGAACAAAGTATAAGATAAACTATTACATTAGGCGACAGACAATGCACTGTACTAACGATAAACAAACCTTAAACACAAAGAACGAACGAGAGCTAGTCCCTTTTCCCTTTTGATTAATTGCTTTTAAGTTGAGATTGATATCAACCAGCTATGGTGAAGCATCAGGAGTTTTGTAAATCGAAGTGAATTTCAAATAAAGGGGCATATTTCTATAGTCGTTCGAATCGAACGTTCGATCCGCACATTCGATTCACTTGCGCACTCCCTTACCATTTCTATATCCGCCGGGAGCACTACTTTATCGTTCCCGAATCGTTCGAACTCCCTTTCCTTATTTGACATTTAATTCGTATTAAATTTGAAATTACCGGAATTTTATTTGAGTTTGTGTGGATTTGGGGGGGTAATTTACGAAAGATTTAGATTTTTAGATTTGTGACCATAAACAAGCGATTCGTTTTGTAGAAGTTACCCGGCAAGTATACATGACTCCTTAATGTGGAACAATTCGCCTGTTAGTACACAAGGTACATGAAAACAGTACAATTGAGCATGAAAACTGCTCCCGGTTACTTGTTTTTTCCTGTAAAAAAATGGAATACCTGAAAATCCATTTAAATATTACTTACATGCTTAAAAAAATTTTGCCGCGATTGAATAGCAGCGGACAGAATATGACAGTTAAATTCGATTCGAACGACTACTGGAATCCCAATTTACATTACCGAACGTGAACGATTCACGTCGATTAGGAAGTTCATTTCAATGACGTTATTTATTCCCCCGACGGGTATAGAAATGCGAACGTACGAATTGTTCCCCCCGGCGGGTATAGAAATATGCCCCAAAGTGAATATTAATATTAATAAAGGGTCCGCCATCTAACGTTTTTTTTTTCAAGTAGTGCTTATTTCGTGAATGGTAACACTTAGCTCGTGTCTGATTTGACAGATAATTAGTTTTATCCTTCCGCTGAACGAATATGGTTGTGTATACGCTTGAACAACGCTGGGAAATATTGCGACATTACTTTGAAAATCATGGTAATGTTGCAGAATGTATGCGAAAATTGCGTACGGATTTTGGAAGAAGAGAAGCACCGTCAGCTCCGTATGTTCGTTATCTTGTGAAAAAAGTGAAAGAAACTGGCATCCTCATCGATAAACCAAAGCGTGAAAAGCCAAAAACAGTGCGTACACCCGAGAATATTGCTGCTGCGGCAGAAAGTGTGCGTGAAGCGCCATCAACATCAATTCACCGTCGTTCTCAACAATTGAACATTTCGGAGACATCATTGAGACGAATTTTGCATAAAGACCTTGGTATGACGCCATACAAAGTCCAATTGGTTCAGGAGTTGAAGCCAACGATTTTGCCAAAAAAATCATATTTTCAGATGAAGCTCATTTTGATCTTGGCGGGTATGTAAACAAGCAAAATTGTCGCATTTGGGGCACAGAAAACCGGCACACATACATTGAAAAGCCGGTGCAATCAAAACGGGCCACTGTTTGGTGCGGATTTTGGTCCAGAGGCATAATTGGGCCATTTTTCTTCGAAAATGAGCAAGGAGTGGCCGTTACAGTCAATGGCGATCGTTATCGGGCCATGTTGAACGAATTTTTGTTCACAAAAACTGAAGAGGAGGATATTGGCAACATTTGGTTTCAACAGGACGGCGCTACGTGCCACACAGCCGAAGCTACACTCGATGTTTTGCGCCCTGTTTTTGAAGATCGCATTATCAGCCGCAGAGCTGAGGTCGTTTGGACAATTGACGCTTTAAAGGACAATATTCGTGAAGCCATTGGTGAAATACAGCTGCACACAATCGATAATGTGCTTAAAAATTGGACCGATCGTGTAGGCTACTGCATGGCCAGCCGAGGCAGCCATTTGAATGAAATTATTTTCCATTATTAACCGGAAGGATTGTACTTTCAAATAAAAAAAGAAATTTGAGAAAATATTCAGTAGTTTTTTTTATAGCATTTTCAAAAAAAAAAAAAATTATTTGGCGGACCCTTTATATACATGTATGTATGATCGCTAAACAATAAATAAAAACCCCGAAACAGCTATTATAAACCGCTTTTTTTAATTCAAATATAAAGATAGCAAAACAAAAAATAGAAATGGAAAAAACAGTTTACTGTTTTTAATTACTTTGCAATTTACTTCTCCTTAACGTTTGGAGTTGACTGATCACTTTTGAAAACTTTTCGCAACTGCAAAAGCGATAAGGCGCTTTTCTTCCTTGTCAATTTACATCTTCCTTTCCTTTCTTTGCAGAATTGCCACCTTCACTATTTTTGATAGCTAATAAAGGACTTTTTAAATCCAAATTTCCTACACTCGGCCCTTCTGCTCTTTGTCGTTATCCGATGACTCAGCGTCGCTCTCCCATTTCGTCCACGTCTTCATATATTCGGCAGCTGATAATTTGATGTGCGTTCCTTCGCCATTACCAGCCTTCCTGACTTCATATCGATCTTGCCCCTTTACCCTAGTTACCTCATACGGTCCATAGTACTTGGCACGTAGCTTACTGGCTAACGAAGCGACGTCCTCTCGCAGTTTTCATTTTTACTCCCAGCAGCAGCTCGAACGGTGTCCGGCCGATAATTCGATTTATTGAGAATCTGCTGTAACCTCGATACCTGAAGGTACCACTTCAGGGGATATTTTGAAGCAATATTGGACATCACAGCAATGATGACTCGCGGTTCAGGCGTTCAATTTGGCCATCCCCCCCTTGGAACGCCCTTAGTAGTAAGCACCTGGATTGTTCCCTACTCCTCATAGTAACTCTAAAAGGCACCTGCTGTGAAAGCTGTCCCTCTGTCGGAAATTATGCGCTGTGGACTCCCGAATACCTCACTTTGCAAAATCACTTTCTTTAATGTTTCTTCACATGTCGTCGTCTTCACTGGATATAACCAAGAAAATTTAGTAAAAGCATCGATAATAACAAAAAGAATCCTATAGCCCCAGGTGGCCGACATGGTAAGTAAGAAGAGGAACGTCTACCTTATCAAGTTGCCATAGAATTCCCTCCTCCTTCCCCGTCTATTTTGAAGCAATAATGCAAGGGACACAATTTGCCACCGCCTCGTCCACCTTTTTCGCCAACTTAGGGATGTAGTATTATAACTTTCTCCATCCTGCGTGCACTAGCATGTCTCTGATTATGGATATCCTTAATGATGGAATTTTGGAAGCTTTTCGGTGCCACTAACAAATAGTTCCCATCGACAAACTTGTAGAGTTGCCGCAGAGTATAATTCTTCTCAGCAAGAACAGACTTAATCAAGCTGCAATGCTCGTCTTTTTCCTGTGCTTGACGATATAGAATACTGAAAGAATACTACTTAGTGCGTCCGGTTGCTTCATCGCCTCTGCCGACATGTGATTGACAGAACAATCGAACTCCTCCATAAGCAATGCCCCATCTTGTCACTTGGCAGCTCAGTTCTTTTCCCAGCATAGTATAGTAGAACGCTTGGCAATCGGTGAAGATTTGGAACTTAATCCCCAAAGAGTAAGAACGTAGTTTCTTCAGCGATCTTACAATTGCCAAAACGTCGAGGTCATAACTGCTGTTCTGCTGTTCTGCTGCTCGGCTTTTGACATCTTGAAACTGATATATAAAACAGGGTGGAATTTGTTATACTCACATTTTTGCATTAGAACAGCCCCTAGCCCGTCTTCGCTCGCATCCGCATATAGTTACGTCTCCCTCCAAGAGTTAAATAGCTTCAATACGGGCTCGCTGCATAACTTCTCCTTCAAGACGTTGAATGACACTTGTTCTTTATCAGTCCAGTGAAATTCTTTTTGTCTTTTAATCATTTCTTCCGAATGAATTTTCGGAAAAATCCGATTAATCCGAGAAAAGATTGATTGTTCTTTCACTGACTTTGGACGAGGAAGACACTCCCCGTGTCTTTTCAAAAGATGGTATAATTTCTCCTCTTTCCCACTTACTAAACAAAAGAGCATTTGCTCCACTTAATCTGCAAATCATGATTCTTGACGACTGAAAGCACATCTTTGAGTATCCGCAAATTGTCTTTCAAATCTTTCGTTGGGATGATAATGTCATCGATGTAGATAAAAATATTCTTTGCTCGAACGTGTTGCTAAAAAACCGTATTAATAAATTGCTGAAAAACGGCAGGTGAATTGCTTTATTAAACTCAAATTGCCCATCAGCTGTGATAAACGCAGTGTATTTTTGCTCACCTCGTCTATATCTACGTGAAGAAATCCATTACGTAGGTCCAGGATAGTAAATATTCGAACTTCGCTAAGATTTTCCAACAATTCTTCGATGACACGTAGTGGATATTTATTTTTCTCCAACTTAGCGTTAAGACGCCGACAATTGATGCACAGTCTCGATGATCCATCCCTTCCTTGCTTGATATAATGATGCCTTCCTTCATCCAAGCATTTAACCGTTCCACAATCAGCTGTTTTTCAGTAGGAGCAAAACGCCGGGTATATAGGTTTTTCGTCATCTAAAAATATTTTTAAATTGATACAAGACTTGTCAGGCCTCACCGGATGATAACTTCTTATAAGCCGATCCACAATCAAGCGCGATCCAGGGTCCTCTATCTTCAATAGACAGTCAAAGTTTTGATCTTCTTCAACCTGCCACACCGCAAATTCAAAAGTGCGTTCATATGCATTATAGTTTTCCTTTGCTATATGGGCACTCTCGTATGCCTCTATCGTGCCACATCCATTTGACTGGCTATTCTAATTGCTTGGTCGGATTTTACTTTGTTGTAAATTTTACTTGCCATCTTCTTTTCTTGATAGCTAAAAAGAGATTCATAAATCCAAATTTCCAACATATACTCCTATATATACATATAAGTTAAGATCGATTGTTAAATAGATTATTCGGTATTAGGGATATCCAAAACAATCACATTGGATTGTGTCAGAGTTTTGATAATTCTATTAGGCCACATCTTGCTGGACTGCAACTAGCTGATCCTTATTTCAAAATTTCGTGGATAAAGTCCCGAAAAGAACTCCGATTTTATTACAATTTTTTCTGTGCATAGTTTAACACATTGGAAGTAAAAATCTAAAGCGGTTTCCCCCGGAAAATACTGGAAAGTACCAAAAGAAATTTTAAATTTGGAAATCCTGGAAAATCGTATGCTAAGTTTTTAAAATGGAAATTTTAAATTTTTTCCTTAACTTAAATTAATTATAATAATAACTTTAATTGTAAGTTTATGTATAGTAGCCGAAAGACATAGGCTTAAGTTGTTCTGTTTGTTTTAGAGTGTCCGCCTAGGGCCTGTAAGATATTTAGATTTATAAGGATAGTTAAGCTAATTTTAAGTATTTTTGTCTAGGATAAGTAGATTAGTAATTATAAATAAAACTGGATTTAAAACTAAAAAAAAAAATACTGAAAAAACAAATTGATATATCTTCTAAACTGTAAGGCGTAGATAATAAATAAACTATTCAAATTTTCAATTGAAATACAAATCGTTAGGATCCGTTAAGAAGTTTTAAAATTAAAATTAATTTTGAAAAAAATGTATATAAATTTAAAAAACAATTTTATTTCGAAAAGAAAATAAGTAACCGAACTAAATTTTTTTCAACGTCTAATAAAACTTCACATTTTCAACGATACTAAATATGTTATTCTCACTGCAATACAAGATGCAATCCATTTATTTTCTTACGAGTACACTTGAAAAAGTTTCAAGTCGATTTTCAGCAGTCGATTTTACAAAGGGCAACTTTTCTTCAAAACCTGCTAAAATATTTGCATGATTCGATTCTGAAGTTGTTTTCAAATCGTACGACTGCTATTCTGAAAACTTTGCTCCGCAAACAAAACCCTGGTGATTGTACCTCACGTGGTCTTACTGCTACGCGTCTTACCTAATTTGGCATGTGGTGGAACGGTCCACCTTGGCTTTTATCTCAACTCTTCAGAATGGCCCAAGCAAGGTGTTCAATAACTCAAATGAAAATAAACAACGTTTGTATGAAATGATTTATTGTGGACTGTATTTGATATCGACCGCCCATCACACATCCTTTGGTTCCGCTGTCGTCGACGCGCTGACATAGTTCTTCCCTCGGTTGATATCGCTCCTTCTCTTTGCGCTCGTTTGCGGTGAAGCGGTATTTTCTTCTGGGCTGCTCGTTGCTCTGATCCGATGTATGTATGCACGTTGCGAGAGCGTTTGGATTGGTTTAGTATAAGCTGCACTCTTGTTGCAGGTGTGATCCGGCACGTACGCACATCGTATGATTGCGCCGTTGGGCAGCGGTGGTTCTTTGCGCCTCCTGAAGCGGTACTGGTTTGCTCTTTTGCAGCAATCCATTTGTTGCTGCTCTGATGATGATGTTGTTGTTTGTTTCGGTAATCGCTAATCGATTTATACCCGGATGACGATGGCTTTGTCTAGACACAAGGTAGATTCAAGAGCGCTCGAAAACCTCGAAGAAAAGGCGTCCCGCACTCAGGTCTTGATTGTATCGAAGACGAACACTTTTCTCCTTGTCGAAAAATGTTCCTCTTGACCTGGAATGAAACGGGTGGTGGCTTACTGTCTTCGTTTTGGGTTCAATTGGCGCGTTGGAGCTACCAATCGCCGAAAGATTGCGTTACTTTTATCGGAATTGAATCAGGCAGAAACTATAGTCATAAGGCTCGTTCAACAACACACATTCGCCAAGGACATTCGTTCGTTAATCAAGAGTTTTCAGTATTCCAGACGTTGTGGTTATACCCCTTTGACGACAACGACGAAGCTCTGCGTGTTGGGGGAAGAAAGAAGAAGACATCAATTTCATTTTACCTGAAACATCCAATTTTTTTTGGTTTCTCGTCATCCTATTTCCAGACTGATGTACTCCAGAGGTGTACATCAACGCAATCTGCACCCTGGGATCTTCGAAATACTTGTTCTCGTTCGCTAACAGTATTGAATCATCATTTTCCACTGCAAGCCTTGTTTCATACACCGAAGGCAAACATCGCAGCAATCAATTGGAGATCTGCTGTCTTGTCGAGTATAACGTAGTCATCCATTCAGAAATTCAGGTTGGACCATGCTAGACCAATTATTATCAAGTTGACGCGGACAAAACACAAAATCATAATTGTAAACACTCTATATTGTAATTTTGGAATTGACTACACAACCACTAGCCGATATCCAATAGATCATACATACTTGCATGAATATTCTCATATTAATATATATACATATATATATAGATATGATAATATTCGTGCGGTCATGTATAATCTTGCATTGCAAGGACAATTCACTCAACAGCAGACATCGACACCATGTGGTGTACAGTAAAACGTTGCTTAATTTTTTGCATTTTTTTTCATTCTCCGCTTTCGTGCGTAGAACCATTAAATAGAGAAACGAGCATGGATGAGTGGCTGCTACTAGGTGAGCTGTTGGATATTCTAGACCCAATTCAAATAAGTAAACCATATTATAACGTTATTTCATTAACTTTGATGTAAAATTCCCCCTGATTTCGAGCTTGATGTCAGTAAATCTACAACAGTCGTCATAATCGGGCTACTGAGCATTCAATTCATAGTTAAAAAAAATTCGTACCAATTTTACGCTATTGGACATCAAGCCACCTACCCTTATGTGTAGACCTCGTACAGAGGAAAATGTTGCTGCTGTATCCGCCAATGTTACTGAAAACCGCGATTTGTCTATTCGTCGCCATTCACACCATGCATTATCTAACTATGTGAAAGATTTTACTCAAGGATTTCAGTCTAAGCCATTAAAAATACATCTTATGCAAGATCTGAGACAAATGACCTATTATAGCGACGAAGTTTATTTCCGGTTAGTATGTAAATAAACAAAGCAGACGTATTTGGTTCATTGAGCAACCTCAGGCAAAATGCAATGTTTAGTGCTGTTTATGGTCCGGCGGAATCAATGGCTCTTATTTTTCAAAGATGGCCGTGAGAACAACGCAATCGTTAGTGCCACTCGCTGTCGCTCAATGATTTCTAAATTTTGTTTTTTGCCCAAAATGAAAGAGTTGATTCTGACTGATATATGGTTCCAGAAAGCGGGCCATACAACCAACCATGTGGAGAATAAGTATCCACCATCCGGTAGAGTCGTCAAATTAAAGTCGTCCGAACAGAGGCGCTTCAAGGCCACCACTAAAGTAGCAAAACTAGAGATGAAGCTCAAGCATATGCAAAATTTGACCCCAAGGGTCCAAAACGAAGCGTGATTGTTCTGCCGGCAACACCCCGCCGAATCCTGCCGCAATCCCCAAGCCCATAAAGAAAGCTACAGCAATGTGGTGGAAAAACCAGACTCGGCGTCGTTCCCACTGACCCTGGCGCAAATTACCGCACAAATTGTAGCAATTCAAGAGGCTGTAATTGATTTCACTTGACTTGCCAGGTAAGAGGCGGAAAAAGGTCAGGTTGGCTCTACTTTGAATGTGCTAACGCAACCACAGCCGATTGGATAATGTCCAGCCTTACCGCCATAAAGATAAAAAGCGGACTTGATGTCAATCTGCTGAAAGAAGACGCTTTCTCGAAACCTCACATCGATCGGGGTTACTTCCCACAAAATATAGGTCCCATAACTTTTTTTTTACTTTACAATAAATATAAATATACATATATACTGATAAATAACAAAAAAGAAAAAAACAAAAACACTGCAATCTATAGTTCATTAAGAGCTAGAAGCGAAAGCAGGTGAAAAATTAAATTAAATTAGGATACAAAATACAAGATACAAAAATATTGATAAGAGGGGTCAACAAAATACTATAATAAACGTTAAAGGGATTTGTTAGACCAATACACAAGGTAAGTCGAGAATTTCTTTGTAATTAAAATTAAAAAGCCATGATTTAATTTTTTTTTGGAAAATGGATCCATTTCGAATACATCGTATGTAATAAGGTAGCTTATTGAAAAGTCGTGGAGCGCTTACAGAAAAGAAATGAGAAAATATATGCAGATTGTGGTGCGGAACTCGGACAAGATTCTGTTCATTTATTCTGAGTTGATAGTTGGAAGAGCTTCTGTTTAGTAGATATCCAGATCTCGCGAAAAATATCTTTAAAACTTTATAATAATATAAATGTTTAAGTGGTAAAATATTAAGATTCTTGAAAAGTACAAAGCTACCATATTGACGATTTTTATTACAAATTAAACGAATAATATGTTTTTGTGACACTAGTAGAGGGTATATTTTATTATAGTGAGTACCACCCCAGCAAACAATTCCATATTCAAGCTTACAGTGAACTAATCCATAATAGATTGCCTTTAGAAGATCAAATCCGCAATAAGATTTTAAAAAGAAGAGTTGTCTAGTAGCTGCCAAAAGGTATTTTTTTAGTGCATTTGTATGTTCATACCAGTTTAACTTCCAGTCGAGCATAACTCCGAGATATTTAAAATGATCAACGTTCTCAATATAGAAACATTTTTCAGAGCAAGGGTGTTCAGGGAAAAATGTGTGAGCGCTAGATTCAGACCTACAAATAGTTTTAGTGTGTCTAAAACGTTTGCATTTCGCACAGTGGAAAAGAAAGGATCCATAATCCACTGTCTTGCCGCTGGAACTAAAATACATGATTTTTGTTTTGTCACTGATTACCATTTTATGTATTTTAAACCAGTGACTGATCAATTCAAGGTCATGATTAATGGCCACAGAAAGATTCAAAGGAGAATCATCAGTAAAAGCACATGCCATATCGTCTGCAAAGGCTGTTATTTTGCTACAATATTTTTGTAAAAAGAGCGAATTAATAAATACTAAGAAAAGTAATGGACCAAGAACAAAACCCTGAGGAACACCCATAGAAACTATACTATTCGAACTTAATACGCCATCAATTTTGACTTTTTGAGTTCTGTTAGACAGGTACGAACCAAGCCAACTATGAAAACTACCTCTAAATCCGCACCTACATATGTAATTTGTTCAAAAGTATTTTATGATCTACCGTGTCAAAGTCTTTGGTAATGTCAATAAAGAGTGCAGCGGTATGCTTTCTATCATTTAACCCTTTATATATATTTGAACAAAAGTTTAGAAGGGCACTTTCTGTAGAACAGCCTGAGCGAAAACCATATTGACATTCACTAAAAAATTTATTTTTTTCTAAGAACTTGATCATTCTCATCTTTATAACTTTTTCAAAGATTTTTGAGAAAACTGACAGCAAAGAAATAGGCCTATAATTATTGATATCAGCCTTATTTCCTTTTTTAAACAAAGGTATCACTTCAGTAATTTTCAAGTAATATAACATAAAATATCACAGATATTTAGTGCTATTTTCTTAACGAAGATACTAGAAAAATCGTCAGTAGGTTTCGAATTTGAATTTTTAAGAGATCGAATAATCTTGTATAATTCAAAAGACGTTATGGGCTCAAAAAAGAAACTCTGCGGACATGACACTTCACTAGATAAACAGATACAATCACAGTCAGAATCACAACTATTGGAGACAACCTTAGAACCTATAGATGAAAAAAAGTTATTGAATTTATTTACTAAAACTTTGGTGTCAGATATCACAGCATTGTCTACATTCAGATTCTTAATTTGGATCTGTTGACTAGATTTATTTAATATTGTACGTACTAACCCCCATTCCTTTTTAGAGTCACCTTTGACCTCACGAAACTTACTCAAATAGAAATTATTTTTGCAGAATTTTACATCTTTAGCAATCGTTTTGCAAATTTGCTTATAAGCAGAGATTACATTATTATTGTCCGGATTTTTAACCTTTTTCTTATATAATTTATTTTTCATTTCGATTTTCTTTAAAACATTAATATCCATCCAAGGCTTTGGTTTTGTTAACTTTTTCTTTTTTTTTACAATTACTTGAGAACTTTGTAAGGCATAGTCTTTGAGTAAATTGATAAATATTGAAAAGGCTGCAGAAGGATCACTTACACAGCGAACACTTTCCCAATCTTCAGAACGTAAGTGATTGTTTAGAGACACAAAATTTGTTTTAACATGAGTACAATTAGAAGATCTTTTTATAGTGGAAAAAGAACTAGAACATTTTAAACTGAGACAAATCATACAGTGATCCGATATCTGCAAATCAACAACAGAGCTATAAAGCTGAACTGTTTGGGAGTTAGAGAAACGCGTCATGATATGGTCAATGCAGGTACTAGTGGAATCCGTAGTACGGGTAGGTCTATTTATACATGACTCAAAGCCATATGAAGAGAGCAAAAACAGATAGTTATCAACCAGAATTGTGTTTTGAAGAATATCTAAGTTGATATCACCCAACAGAATTACATTATTCGATTCATTAGATAATAGGGTTTCTAACTCTTCATAAAATATGTTATTCGTCAGAGTTGGTTCATTAAATCTATAGACACAGAAAAACGTTAACTTCAAGTCACTAACTACAACTTTCAAGACATCACAACTGAACAAATTGAAACCACAGGACACAAAATTAAACTTATTTTTGACAAAAGCAGCGTCACCACCAGATGCATAGCCATTGTTGCAACAAGCTATAAATTCATATCCTTCAATATGAAAGAGCGTTATATCTTCATCATAAATCCATGTTTCCGATAAAAAAATGAAATAGGCTTATTTAAAAATGAGTTTAGCTGTGCAAGTAGGTTGTCCAGATTTTTACGCATACTTCTTATGTTTGGGTGTATAATAAGTAAATTAGGTAAGTATGTCTGCTTAAAGAACAGATCGAGGGAACAAAGAGTAAATTATTTTGTGGATCCTGCATGTTATTTAAGAACGTGAAGGTCTTCAATGCAATTAATAACATTTATGTTGTCATTGTCCCCTTTACGCATAAGAACTCTACCATTCTTCACCCAAACATACTTGTACATTTTCTCTTTTTTAATTTTGTTTGAGCAGCATTTAATATTTGTTTTGTTTTTCTACTCAAAGAATCGTTTATATAAATTTTAGAATTATTATCACATCCAAACAGTTTTATAGTTAAATTCTTTTTATGAATAATTTTGTTCTTCATTACAAGATCTTTTTTCATTTTAGAAACAAATTTAACACAAATAATAGACTTTTTACTAACATCGTTTACCTTCTTTGACATTTTAACATTTTTCACGTAACAATTGTCGATTTCTAAGGTTTTGGCGACGCTGGTATCCCAAAATGATGGGCTGTATGCACAGCACTGGAGAGTCATGCAAATTGTCACGAAAATGTGACGGTTTAACCTTTACCGGTCGCTGCAGACACCAGTACGGTGGTTGCACCCACTGCCATTTCCACGGCATGAACCAGTGACGGCCAAAAAACCACTACAATACGATTAAGTGAGTGAGTGAGTGAATACAGACGTGTTTTTCTTTTGCTTTCTTAAAGTCTTTGATATTTATATTAACTTTTAAAGTGAAAATGTCGGAAATCTGCCCAAAATGGAATAAAAAGGTCGCTAAAGACTTTCTGTGGTGGTTTGTGCGGTCTTAAATACCATGACAATTGTGCGGTTTTATCCGACGCTACCCTACACCTTCTCAAAACATCTATTAATTTTCTTTGGAAATGTAATTCTTGTGCAACAGTACCAATGCACAGTTTAATAAACAGAATCAATGAATTGTCTAAAGCTGTCCTTCTGTTGTTTGAAGACATTAATAATCTGAAAACTCTCCCTACAAACTCAGTTACACAGTTAAATATAGACAAACCTGAATTTGAAAAAAAAAGTGAAAACAATTAAATCAAAAACCATTTCACAAAAAATTAACAGTGGTAATGTAAACAATAACACACCAGCAGTTCCAGAGGTCAACGAACCCACATCAAACATCAATATTGAACTTACAGCTCTTCCCGATGGTCAAAATTTAAGCAAACAAAAGTCTCACAAAGACAAATCCAAAATTATTGGCACTGATTCCACCTACACAGAACTTGAAGTAATTTCCAACAAAAAATGGTTACACCTCTCTCGCTTTTCCATTAAC
Organism: Merodon equestris; assembly: GCA_958301585.1. Lineage (NCBI taxonomy): Eukaryota > Metazoa > Arthropoda > Insecta > Diptera > Syrphidae > Merodon > Merodon equestris. Next base: position 50,263,026 of record OY284414.1, read on the forward strand.
ACTTCTACGGAGTACTTTCATACGCTTCTAAAAAGCTCAATGTACCAACACGACTCCTTTCGTGCATTCCACTTATTAAAAGAGATGCTGATCGATCGTCTCTCAAATTCATCAATTTTCGTTTGGGTGTTCCATCCTGCATTATCAACGACGCTCTCAATCCTGATAATTGGCCTCTCAACGTTCGGGTGAAAATGTTCGTCAAGTCAAAAAACGAGAATGTTCCACTTGCTCCAATAATATAACAACAATAAACAACGGCTCTCTTCAATTCCCGCATCAACTTTCCCATTGTTCAACATCATCTTGCTCTTTTTCTCCACACTCCTTCTATGTCTACTACCAGAATGCAGGCGGAATACGGACTAAAACGAATGATCTTTTCCTTGCTATCTCCCTTCATGAATATGACGTCATAGTAATCACTGAAACTTGGTTACACTCTCATATTATGACAGCAGAAATCTTCGATGATTACTACACCGTATATAGAAGAGACAGATATAGAGAGATAAACGCCGTTAATATCCGCGGAGGAGGAGTACTCATCGCCGTGAAGTCCTCTCTTACAAATTATGCTGTTACCCTTCACAATTCTGACATGGAGCAACTTTGTGTTTTTATCAGCATGGTGAGCGGATCAGCTGTTCGCATTGAACTTTATGTCTTGGCAAGTTATATTCCACCAAAAAGTCCATTATGTATTTATGAAAGTCATATCAAAAATATTGAAATAATAATAAATCAAATTAAAGAACATCAACATCAAATTGTCCTAGGTGACTTTAATCTAGAAGATATAAAGTGGGAATATTCCCTCGATGACAGATGTTTATTTCCTCGCAATTTAAAAACCGAATGTGAATCAACATTTGTTGATGCAATGTTGTCCTTCGAATTTATTCAAAAAAACAATTGTAAAAACTCTTTAAACAGGATATTAGATTTGGTTTTTGTAAACAATAGTTTGAATTGCACTGTCGATGAAGCTTTGTTACCCTAAATGAAAAATTCAGTTCATCATACAGCTTTGAAGTTATGTATTGAATTTTATTCTTCCACACATAAACAAACAGAATGTTATATTGTTAGTACGTATAATTTTGCAAAAGCGAACTATAAAGCTTTAAATAACTATTTCAATTCATTTGATTGGTCTAATATTCTATCCGGTGGTAATCTTAAAGATACTTACGGCATATTTTTAAATGTTATTTATTGTGGTTTTGACCAATTTGTTACTTTAATGAAGCTCAAGCGCTCTTTTAAGAATCCTTGGTATAATAAAAGACTTATTAATTTAAGAAATACAAAGAATAAGGCATTTAAGAGATTCAAGAAGTATAATACCGAACATTATAGGAAACAATTCATTCAATTGCGAAAAGAATTTGAATTTCTTAACAAATTCCTTTACAAACAGTATATTTTCAAAACTGAGTCGAATATTTTTAAGAATCCGAAAGGCTTTTGGACATTTTTCAATAACAAAAAACATACTCGTGGTATTCCAGAAAAGATAGACTTGAAAGGTTTATCTTCTAATACAACCGATTTTACTTGCGAATTATTCGCAAGGTTTTTTGAATCTGTTTATGACACACATTCAAATAAAGATGACATATTTATTGATCATTCATATAATCAGAATACAAACTTAGGTCATCTACACATAAATGTCGATGATGTATCAAAGAGCATACTATCCATGAACTCCAATCTGAGTGCTGGTCCAGATGGTATACCATTTGAAGTACTGAGGCAGTGCCACTCGACACTATCTTTTCCTATTAACATCATTTTCAACTTGTCTTTGTCATCAGGACTATTTTTAAATGATTGGAAATATTCTTATATAACTCCTGTTCATAAATCAGGATCCAGAAATAATATTGAAAATTACAGAGGTATTTCAAAACTACCCTCGATTCCAAAACTCTTTGAGCACATAGTAACATCTAAAATATATTTTGAAGTCAAAGAACAAATTTCTTCGCACCAACATGGGTTTGTATCGGGCAGGTCAACGTCAACTAATCTAATTATATTTTCAAAGTATTTATTTGATTCTCTAGAATTGGGATATCAAGTTGATATAATGTTTGCAGATTTCTCGAAAGCTTTCGATACTGTCTGCCATAAGTTTCTTATAAATAAATTGAGATGCTTTGGATTTCACTCTACATTACTTCGGTGGATAAAAGATTATCTCTCTGACAGAGAACAGATAGTAAGAATTAAAAACTGCAGATCTAGAGTTATAAATGTTTCATCTGGCGTACCACAAGGTAAGGTAGTCATTTGGGTCCTTTGCTCTTTAACATTTTTGTGAATGATATTCCAAATCATCTTATAAATGTAAATTGTTTGATGTACGCTGATGATCTTAAGATCTTCATGCGCATTTAGAATCAAAATAGTTGTGAATACTTACAATCCGATATAAACAATATTTTAAATTGGTGTAGTAAAAACGGTATTTTACTTAATATTAATAAATGTAATACCTTTTCGGTATCTAGATCAAAACTCCCAATAATATTTAATTATTCTGTAGCTGGAATAAATCTAAAGAGAATGTCAGAAGTTAAAGATCTTGGAGTAATATTTGATACGAAGCTAACTTTTTCTCCTCATATTGACTACATAGTTGCAAAAGCGAATTCTTTACTAGGGTTTTTAAAAAGAAATTGCTCTGCGTTTTCTAATCCTTACACCCTTAAATCGGTTTATATATCAATTGTTCGACCAATTTTAGAATATTGTTGTCCAGTTTGTCCTGAAAATACCTACTCGAAATTGCGTTTGGAATTGGAATTTATATGTTATGCCCTCCTACACTGCTAGATGCGCTTTAATAAGTCTAGATACGCTAGAAAAAAGAAGATCTATTAACTATATAATGTTTGTTCATGATATTTTTTCGTATAAAATTATATGCGCTGAAATTCTTGAATGCGTTTTTCTTTATGCACCGGAAAGAATTATTCGTCAAAGAAATATCTTTCGCCATCCTAGTCATATATATAATTATGATTCTAACGAACCAATCAGTAAATGTATAAAATATTGTAACTTTTTTTGTACAGAAATTGATTTGTTTGATGACAGATCAAATGTTAGAAAACATTTACTGTCACTTGAACTTTAAATTGATGTTATATATGTATTATAATTTTAGTTTTTAAGTCTGTTATCTGTTAAAGTGTATACTTGGTAGATGAAATAAATAAATAAATAAATAAAATAAATAAACAATACTACAGTTGGCAACCAACAAGGGTCGCCCAAACACAACAACCAAGCGTCCCCCCACTAGACTTGGAGAGCCTTCGATAGAAGGCAGATCGGTTGATCACTTCCATCGGTCCGGAAACTTCCGGGGTGGCAATAACAAGCCATACCGTATGAAGGACCCGAGCTATTGTCGCAAATACCCCGACAAAACTTGGACTCTTGGACTCATACAAGAACCTTGGGTTCTTCAATGAACCTTGGTTAGTTATTGGGTGCGAATCCAATGTGCACCACGCGGAATGGACCAGCAAAAACACAAACAAACGAGATGAGTCTTCTTCTTCTTAGATGGCGTTACAGCTCACGAGAGCCAGAGCCAACTTCTCTCATTTACTTATGTTGTGTGCAATTTGTTTTTCATACAAGTGAACGGGACCTAGAGTTTAATGCCGATTCCAAACGGCGAGCACCGAGAAGCTTTTTCAAGGCAAGTGTACTGCGGGGGGTTTTGCCAGTACCCCGCCGGGGAGAGGAGCCGCGAAATGAACATTCGATGGTGTTGGTGGTGTCGGGATCAGAACTCGCTCATCGTGCGTCAGAGGCCGGCACACTACCCACTGCGCCACGGCGCTCCCATCTCTTTGTATAGTTCATTTGAAACGAGGTGTAACGAGATGAGTCACTTATTGAATATCTACTTAGTAACAATCTCACGTTCATTAACTCAGTAAAAGAAGAGGTACTTGAGCTTACAATCCATAGCACCTTTGTTTCATATATAATTTGTGACTAACACGTCTCAAATGAGGCCCCACTACCTGATCACCAAGATATCAGATTTACTATCACATCACATACTATCAGATAGATACATACAAGCAGTGCTTACCTTGGTGGAACACACAGCTTGAATCTCTGAGGAATCAGGTGAGATCTGTGTTCAACAGAGCTAAAAGACCGAAGAGTTGAACTGATTGTAGACCTACTCTAATAAAATACAAGATCGAATTGAGGAAATCCAAGAGAAGGTCTTGGAGGAAAGATTGCGAAAGAGTAGATTCGCTAATAATCGCGTCCCGACTCTATAAAGCCCTATCCCAGGAGCATACAAATGGACTCGGCCTGCTTGGCAAATCAGACGGCAGTTGCGCTGTCAATCGCAGGGAAACCCTGAAGACCTTATTTAAGGTACATTTCCCTGGTTCTACTACCCAGCAAACACCTCTAGATGGTCTAATAAGCTTCACATATTACATAAGTAGAACAAATAGCCTCTTTGGCAGACTCTTCAGCTCCGATAAAGTTAATTTCTTCTGTGGTGAGAATGTTAGGTTGAATTAAATTATTTTTGACACCGCCAATATTATCTTGGATTTGTTCTATTTTGCTTTTTAAATACTGTAATTTCACCACATTTGATCTAAATACATTGAATATCTTCTAATTTCATTGCTTAACTTAATTGGTGGAGTAAAAGTAGTGTATTTTTCCTATCTTCTTCTATTCCTCCTCTGAGTGTATTGAATAAATCATTGAAATGAGTATTAATTGAAATTTGTTTATTTAAATTCGTAATAGTGTTATGATTGTTATCTGCGCTGACATCTAACTTTCCTAATATTTCTTGCCTATCGTTGCCGTTCATTGTTCCGAACAACAACTTATGCATTGTATCTACAAAATTTATTAAGCCCCTTTTTTGCCTAGTTTCTTTCGGAATAATAGATGAAATCTTTGTACGAACATTTTTCGTTAAATGTTCGTTAACTGATGCGAGCAGAAGGAAGGTCTTCTTGAAAGAAGACATTCCGGACGGAATTTTTGACAAGTGACATTTGAGGTTAGGAAAGAGAAAAAAGATAAAATAAATATGGAATACGAGCTTGTTAACAAGTTGATTTCACTTGTGCAGGACAATAAGTGTCTCTATGATAAAGCAGATGACTTTTATTTCAATAAAAAGGAAAAAGTCAAAGCCACACCGAAAATAAACAAATCGAATGAAAACAATTTGACAGTTCCTTTCCTTTCCAAGACTGTTTATTAAAGTGAAATATGTATGTATATCTAAGTGAATGATTTCATTCTTGTCCTCCGGAGTTTCGGTTATTTGAAATTTCGGCTTTATTGGCTTCCTGCCATATTTAATTTGCCGGCATTTGTCGCAGTTATTCATTATTAGTTGAATATTATCTCTGAGCTTCGAAAAATGAATTTTGTTTTTTAAGTTATGATAATATTCGTTTATTCTACTATGCAAGGATTCATTTATGTGGTATAATGACAATTGTTTATGTAGTTCTTCTTCAGCTTTAATTTCTTTAGTTCTTCAAGAAACCTAGAGGATCTTATTTGTTTGTCATGATGAAATAAATCTATCAACTGTCTATCAATTGTTGGATTTTGTTGAATTCGTGATACGATAGTTCAGTGTATACCCACATCCAGGCCTGGCTTTATATGTGTTTTTAATAAATCTATCCAATAATCCTTATTCTTCGTCATATCTTCGAATATTATTTTCCTATTGTATAAAACTTCTGCTTTTTTATCAGAATCATTAGTTAATATTACATAATTGGGTTTTGGTACTTTTTTACTATTGTTTCTTTTGTGGGTATTTGGTCTAATTGTTCATCCTGTGAATGCACAGTTGCATTATCGGATAAGTGGTTTAATGATTGATTGCTTGTCATTTCTTGGTTCTTATCACTCTCGGGAGTCCTGCTTAGGAAGTCTGCAATGCTATTTTCTTTTTCTTTTAAGAATTCTATATCGTACTGATATTCTTGCAATTTGAGACGCCAGCGTTGGTTTCTCTGATTAAACTTTTTTTTGAATTTGTTATTCAGATATTTAATGGGTAAATGGTCGGTGATTATTTTGAATCGTCTGCCCCATAAATATGGTCTGAAATAAGTTACAGACCATACAATGGCTAAGAACTCCTTGTCCGTCACTGAATAGTTCTTCTCATGATAGTGTAACGGTAGTAACCGACTGGTTGACCGTCTTGTATTAATACTGCCCCTATCGCATATTTACTATCATCAATAAATAGCGTGAACGTTTTGTTAAAATCAGGGAATTTCAATATTGGCTGTTGGATAATATTCATTTAAGAGTTTCAAATACTCGGATGTATTCTGGATCATTAGTATTGATCCATTTCCTTTTTTTCAAATATTTTAACATTGCACTAGCAATCTTTGTATAGTCACAAATTTTCTGTAGAATCCAGTTACTCCTAGGAACTCCTTTAACTGACTTTCTGTTGGTATAGTAAATTCCTGAATACATTTTATTTTGTTAGGGTTTGGTTTCATACCATCTTCTGTTAAGACAAGTCCTAGGTAATTTGAGATTATGCTCAGATGATCTTCAAATGATTATTTTTAGAGAGTTTTTATGTTCATTCAAACTTGTGGAAAAAATTAGTATGTCGTCTAAATAAACGACACAAATTTTGTTTATATATTCCGGTAAGATCTCATTCATTAGTCTCTGGAACGTGGCTGGTGCGTTCTTGAGACCGTAAGGCATTCTAACGAATTCATATAAGCCATTGGGAGTGACAAAAGCCGTTTTATGGTTGTCATCAGGATTCATCTTTATTTGATGATATCCCTTAGCTAGGTCTAATATAGAGAAGTACTGGGCTCTTCCCAGTTTATCCAATATACTATCGATGTTTGGCAATGGATATTTATCATCTACCGTTATCTCATAGAGTTTTCGGTAGTCCACACAAAGTCTAAATTTCTGACGTCCAGAATTGTCTGGTTTTTTAGCTACTACCACTATTGGAGATGAATATTTGCTGTTTGATGTTCTGATTATTCCGTGCATTTCCATTTCCTGCATTTGTTTCCTTACTTCCTGTTCGTGTCTAGGTGGTAATCTATATAATTTCGAATTAATCTGTTGATTAGTGGTTGTTTTTATTTCATGGGTAATTGAGTTCGTATTTGTTAATCTATCTCCTTCCTTGTAAATAAGGATTTGAAATTGATTTAAGATGTTTTGCATTGCCTTGCGTTCTTCATCGTTCAAATAACTTAAATCCACTTCTCTTTTACCTGAGCTTAATTCGAAACAATCGAGAGTTGCTTCGCTACCAGGGGTGTAAATAGGGACTTTAGTGTCATTGTTTAATATAATGTACTTTTTGTCAAAATCCAGGGTTTTGACAATTTTGCTGAGAATATCCATTCCGATAAGAAGATCATATGGCTTATCCTCCAATTTTTTTTTATTGCACCCTGCGGACTATATTTGAACTCGTCTGGTATCTTCGTCACTATTCTTTCTACAATTTCTGTGGTTATATTATTAATAGTTTGCAACCGCATTCTCACTTTTTCAAATAGTTTATATCTACTATTGTACAATCTACTGTATTAGAGTTTATAATGCTCATTGTGGAACCTGTATCAATTAATGCTTTCAACTTAATCCCATCAATAGTAACATCTGCATATATTTTATTTCCGAGGCCTAGTAGAGAAAAAAATCGGTGTTATGAACTTCTTCATTTTGAGTTCGTACTTTCTGATTCTGGTGTACAATACTACCTATATTCATTGGCTGTGGCTGCTGGTTTGAACTCCTAACATGCCCTAATCTATTGGAAGTATGTTGTCTGCTTTCCCATGAATACTGACCTGAATTGCCCTTACTCTGATTGTTGTTATTTTCACTAGAACTGCTTCTATTATAAATTGGTCTTTCTTGAACATTGTTGTTCCCGTTAAGATTTCGGTAATAACTCTGACTAGGTCTTTGTAGTGTATTCCTAAGCTTACTTTGGCTTATTTCATTATTATTATTATATCTACCGCTGCCCATAAACGAATCAAAATGTCTTAGCCTTAAATTTCCTTGATCCTGCCCCATAAATTTATGAATTATATTCCTAATTTCCGTTAAATTATTTTTTCCATTATTGCGGCTGCCAAAGCACCGGGTACTAATTCTTTGACTCTTTGCACAATCATACCACAGAAGATTTGTGTCATTGCGGCCCATTTCCATCGAATGCGGCATCTCAGTTACATTTTCTACTAATAATCTTAACTTATTGTCACTTATACTACTTACTTTTAACGATCTAATTTCCCGAGTTATCGTCAATTGGTCCTTGGATGATCTGTAGTGTTGTTTAAGTGCTGCCTTGTCCAATTTTCTGGTGGGTTAACGAACGTCGAAATACTCGACTCTTTTCCTCTTCATCAATGTAGTCGTCCAGAGCTCTCGTTACCGAATCAATAAACGAAGGTAAACTGCCTGGTTCTCCCGAAAATATGGGTAAGAACCTTGTTGCTTTCTCGAGCCTGGATTATTTGCTAGTTGATTGTTTTGCACAAGAAGCTGCGTTAGAGCTACAACACATTGTTCAACCGGATTAGCCATTATATCCCGATGTTTATCAAAGAGTTTTTGTCTATCAATTTTACGATCAATTTTGCACTTTTTTTTTTTTTAATTCTGTTTAAATAATTTCGATTCACTTTCTGTGTTGTGTCTGCATAATTCACTAAATTTCACTTTGATTCACTTTGTTTCTCACTATCGGTTCGAATCACTGGATCTCTTAATATGAGATCCTATCGACTGCGCCAGTTAAGTGTTCACTATTAATAATAAACACTTTTTGCGGGACCGTTCTTAAGATATTTTATTCGTTATTTATTCGATATTTAAATGTTCAGCTTTAAAATATCACCATCAAAGAACAACTCGGTGACGTCGGTGATTGTCTTTTATTCAAGATTTCTGCTGTCAGTGCAACATCGGCAAATGTAGGAGAATGAACTTCGTCGAACTCGTTACCAGGTGTTACTTACAAAGTCACTTCCATTGTTGACAGTATTGGAGTATGACCTCTGTTGAACTTATTCTGTGGTGTTGCTGACGAAATCGTTCTTATTGGTGTCTTGTTGCTGTAAGTAATTCCCGTGACTAACCAAGAACTTTATTTTATATAGTCAGGTATTACACATCGCATCTTTTTGACGTGCAACTCTTGGTGAATTCCTTTTGAACTGACATTCCGAGTTGCACTCTTTTTTTCGCAGTGTTTCGCATAAATTTGACATTTCTCTTTTACTTGATGTTCGCCAGAAACCAGAATGAGACGTGCGTCTTTCGTACGTCTTCCCCCGTAACACCCTGAAATTTTGACGAGATTTTGACAGCGGTTCAGGTGCGTAGCGACAAAACCCGTTACAAACGAGCTTCTATCCGTGAATACGTGTGAGCTCATTTCATTTTACCGCAGTGTACTCCCGCCACACACACTCTTGGAATTATAACAATGTGCGCGATTGTTTACAAAATTTTGACAGCACTTGAGGTACCCACATGCTCTTTTGACAGCACTTGAGGTACCCACGTGCTCGCCCGAGCTTGTAGGCAAACGTCGGCGGCCATTTTGAGTGGGACGTCTCATTGGTGGTTTCTGATGTTCGCTTTTCAGTGCCGACGGATGTTAGCGGAATTTGTGATATACATATTGTACTATAATAAAGATGGAATCGGAGGTAAATGAAATAGTAGACTATGCTGGATGCATCTCATAATTGTTTATGAGCTCATATGTCAATTCATTTGTCCACTTAAAATCATTCATTTCATTCATTTTTAAAATAGCACTACACAACTCTCCGCTTGTAAAATGTACACAGAAGTGTGAAATACATGTGAAGCAATGTCGCAAAACAAAAAACAAACACATAACGAAATGTCAAAATGCACGGAGAAGCCTACCCGCGCATCATTGTGCCAGTATATTTCTATTTACTGACCGTCTCTTTCGCACTCATTTGAGCCGTGAGTCATGAGGCAACATGTGATAACAAATATAGCCGATAAATGGGTGCTATCGATGCTTTTCCCTTTGCGAAGTAAAAACTGTATCATACTACCGATATGGATATTCATATTAAGCTCAATAGTTAATAATATATGTACATATATTACGAACTTTGTAGTCAACTTTGATAAAGTTTAAATTGTATTCATATATTAGTCATAGGTATATTTTCTTTTATTTAGTTAGCCAGTTTTTGTCATTATTAGAAACGTTTTAAACAGAGGAACGCCAATAGAAACAATTTGCTAATAGAATAAGGTCTAGAAAGGAGTATTTTACATCCATGACAAAGCAAAATTATAATGAATTTATTACATATAGGCATATTAATAATAATAAGCAAAATAAAAATAAAATTATACAAATCGAAGAATATCAATTGTAAAATACGTCTTGGCAGCACTATTGAAATTACATTCATATGTACGTATTTGTATAACTGGAATGTATTTGATAGTCTAATGTCCATAGTTCATTCTGAACTATTTTTGGATTTGCAGTGGGTAGACGAAAGTTGGCTACGAATATGGCTTTTGTGAAGAGGGTAAGTCGTATAAGGACTCATTTGCAGCATAATAACACAATTCCTTTCAATTAGATAGTAAATTTATCACTGAGGTATGGAGTTGTTCGATGTTATTCCGCAACTGGGCCGAGTTTTAGCCTGCAGGAAGAGCAAAAGCAAATGCAACAACTTGCGCGAAAGTTTGCGAGAGAAGAAATAATACCTGTTGCAGCTAAACACGATAAGACTGGGGAATATCCATGGGATATTGTAAAAAAAGCCTGGCAAATAGGATTATTGAATAATCACATACCGCAGGAACTCGGAGGATTGGGGCTAGATGTTTTTACTACCTGTATAATTGCAGAAGAATTAGCATACGGATGCACTGGTATTATGACTGCTATGGAGACCAGCTCACTCGGAGTACGTTTTTCCCCCGATGTTTTCGTTTTCTTACTTTGATATATCGTAATTGCTTTTCTATTGTTTTAAAACAGCAAACTCCTGTTCTCATAGCAGGAAATGAAGACCAAAAGAAGAAATATCTGGGGAGATTGTTGGAAGAACCGCTTGTCGCTGCTTACTGCGTTACCGAACCAGGTGCTGGATCGGACGTAAACGGCGTTAAAACCAAAGCAGTAAAAAAGGGCGATGAATATATATTAAACGGGCAAAAAATGTGGATTACAAACGGGGGTGTGGCTAATTGGTATTTCGTCCTCGCTCGCACTGATCTTGATCCAAAAGCACCAGCTAAGAAAGCCTTTACTGGTTTTATTGTGGAACGTGAATTTCCTGGTGTTTCTCCGGGGCGAAAGGAACAGAATATGGGTCAAAGAGCTTCAGATACTCGTGGAATTACTTTTGAGGATGTAAGAGTACCAAAAGAAAATGTCTTAATAGGCGAAGGCGCCGGATTTAAAATAGCCATGGGAACTTTTGATAAAACTCGTCCACCAGTTGCTGCTGGAGCAGTGGGATTAGCACAAAGATGTATGGACGAGGCTCTTAAGTATTCCTTAGAAAGGAAGACTTTTGGGGTTCCAATTGCTCATCACCAAGCAGTAGCATTTCTTTTAGCAGATATGGCTATTGGGGTGGAAACGTCTAGACTTGCTTATCAACTTTCAGCTTGGGAAGTAGATCAAGGTTGATGTAACTTTTTTTCTTAACCTGAGTAGAAATAATATGTCTTTGTTTTAGGGCGCCGTAATAGTTATTACGCATCAATAGCGAAATGCTACGCAGCGGACATGGCGAATAAAATTGCTACAGATGCTGTTCAAATATTTGGAGGAAATGGATTTAATACTGAGTATCCTGTAGAGAAATTGATGCGAGATGCAAAGATATATCAAATTTATGAGGGAACTTCACAAATCCAACGGCTAATTATTTCGAGAAATATGATTGAAAGGGCCAAGGAGCAGTCACTGTAACTGAAAGAGTTATATATGTATATACAAAAGTACCTAGTTTTGTATGATAAAAGTGCTATTTTTCTTGTAAGGAACATTCACACGAGTGAGGCGAGTTGTATATTTTAGATTAAAGGTACATTTGTTTTAAACGTGTAATGATCATTAATTATGCGCAATATGTAGCGTGCTTGAAGGTTTCAGTACCCATCCGGAATGATATTTTAAGGAGATCGTAGGTACTTGTTTACGAACTTAGAAGTCAAGCAAGTGACCCTAACGGAAGTACTTAAAACCAAATAGCATTATTATAATAGCCGTATACCAAATAGCATTGATTTACTGCATGATTTGCAAGCTTTTAATAATGTACTTTGAGGTAGTATACAAACAGCGTCAAAATCTATATCTTGCAAAAATCCAGGTCCATGTATGAATATCATATTTTTATTGTATTACGGACTGTTATAGTGGAAACACAATCTGGCTTTGCCGCGTGCCGACTTTGACAGCATGAGTAGAAACAACGAAATCTTATGGAGCTTCCTACAATGTTACCTCAGGCTTTTGCTCGACCTCATATCGTAAATATCGTAAAGTTAAGCAAAGCGCCAGAGTAGAGCTACTCTCTACTCAGACCTGCGTTTGACAGATGAATTGTCTTTGACTTGTTTGATTTTAGCAAAAGCGAGTAACGTATTGTGCTCCGAGCTGTTCGTTTCAATATGCATATATTTTCATAGCTTATTATTGGACTTTTCGATACAAACTAATCATGATGGAGGTTAGATTAATAAATTCTTTTCTTTTTTCATATTCGTAGACCTTTATTTGAGCTGATTTGTTATGTTTCAATTAAATCATATAAATAATAATAACACCAGTCTACACTTCTTTCTGCACTGAAATCATACGTAAAGATTTTGAGGAAACCGAACTTAGTGTTGTCATATTCCTAAGTTCTATACGCGCTCCTGTGTCAAAGCCACATTGTGAATGCAAATTGCGGGTTGCCGGCGTTTTGACACATTTTATCGTAAGAGATCGTAAGTCGGTGCAAAGCAGTGCAAAGCCTGTCAAAAGTCGGCACGCGGCAAAGCCAGATTGTGTTTCCACTATTACAAATGCGTGGAAATACATAAATATAGGCACGATTACGATATCCTTGACGCCAGCATTTGAAGGAGTTTTCCTATGTACCCCTATTATGGATGACAACTCAACTTGGTTGAGTTGTCACGAACACAACTCTACTGGCATTCGGTATTAGCTGTGTTCAGTGACGAAAAGCACAGGACAGGACAGCACAGATTCGTGAAAACTGTCAGATCAAGTTAGAACAGAAAAAAACAGCCGTATGTTAGTTAGTTGTCAAAAAGCGGAAAACATCTTATATGTCATATTGTAATAAACATGTCTTAGAATTAAATAATAAACAAAAGTGAATTCACATAAAAATGCTTTCGAAGAGTTGTGGTGGCCATAATAGTGAAATTAGTGTGATGAGTGACTCGTCAACAACATTTTTCAGTGATGATATGTATGTTTGAGCGAGGACATTAGTGTTTTTTCAATGACAGCTGCTTTTGGCACTTTTCACGAATCTGTTCTGACTCCAGAGTAGGTGCAGAAAATAGAGTAATTATTCGGAAAAAGGCCCTACTCACCGATTTTGATGAAATTTGAGTATGTGAAAATAGGTCTTGTCCTGACAATTTTGATATATATATTTTAGGTCGACCTTCCCTAGTTTCGAAGATATAAGCTTTTGAATTTCCCATACAAAATACCGATTTGGCTTGTTTTAGTTCAATCATAGTTCTGCCTGAAACTATGCAATATGTTTTAATTAATCCTTTTTTTTTTTTTTGCATATACTTACATACAAAGTAAGACATACTTTGAAAGTCATGGCGGAAACATGGAAGGGGGAGCATGCTGCCTCCCTGCAACCCCCTTGGTTGGAATCGCTGTTGGATTTAGAGTAAGTGCGAGATTGGGTATAAGCAACGTTTCTTTAAATCTATACAAAACATGTGAAGCATGAACAGAAAAAGACTTTATATACAGCCAACCTCACTTACTCCAAATCCAACAGCGATCCCAAGCAGGGGGGTTCCAGGGGGGCAGCATGCCCCTCTTCCATATTCCCCTCTCGCGTCGTAGACTTGCATACAAAATATAATATAAGAAAATAAGGCTCTCATTCAAAGTTTTGCAGAATTCCGCATTTATTATTGAAAATAAAACCAAATAATTCTTGAAATTCATCGTTAATTGCACTGGATGCTAATATTTTTTGATAATGTACATACATACATATGTACATATACAGGGTGTGCCAAAAAGCTAGAGCGTGTAGGTCTGGTCAAGACAAGAAAAAAATCGTATGGGAGGGGACGGTCTATTCCCTCCGTTTAGCCGGGAGGGGGAATTTTCTAAAAAATTGACTTAATTTGGAAAAAAACAATATTGAAAATCAACAGTTACATCCACAATGCCGTGATATACTTTTTGTAAAGCCAGAAACCTCTTCTTTCATCTTGTTTTTAAACGAAGCTGTTTTCAGGAATAGTTTTTGAGAAATTAATTTTCAAACTCAAAATTTTGAAAAAAAAAATTTTTGAACTATTTTTTTCGAAATTGTATGTAATTAAGTACTAATTTTTTTTCAAAAATTCAATTCTCTTATTAGTTTTTAGTTAAAAACAGAAAACCGGATGCAAAAATGTCTTGTAGTTTTTGAGAAATTAAGAAAAAACCTGAACCATTTTTTCTAAGAAAAACATTTTTTTTTGTTTTAACTCGGCAGGACTTGTAGGCAAATTAATGTAAGAAACATTGACCTCTTTCTTATTATTTTTAAAAAAATTCGGAGTTTTATTATAATAAATTTTCAATATGATCCCCATTTTTTAGAAGGCAAATATTATATCTCCTTCTAATGGCTGCTTGACAAATTTTCCTGCAATTTGACTCCAGCGACTTCAATTCGTTCTTTCAGTTGTTCCAAAGATACTATTTCCACTTCGTTAACATAATTCTTCATGAATCCCCACACATAAAAATCTAGAGGAGTTAAATCTGGTGATCTAGGTGGCCATTCTGTGGAGCCCCTTCTTCCGATCCAACGGTCACTAAAATGATCATCCAGGCAGTTTCTAACCCGTAAGCTGTAGTGTGCTGGTGCTCCATCTTGCTGGTAAATTAAATTATCTGCTATGGCCAAAGGAACGTTGTCCATCAAATCGGGCAAAAGGTCTCGTAGGAACTGCAGGTATGATTCTCCATTAATAACGGCATTCAAAAACCGGGGCCCGATTACAGTTTGTCCAACAATACCAAGCCAAACATTACAGCTAAAGCGGTGTTGTGATTTATTTTGTTTTTGTTGTGTGGATTGGTACTACTCCAATGATGCAAATTGTGGAAGTTAGTAACCCCATCTCTGGTAAACTGTTCTTCATCCGTCCAGAATATCCTTGCAAAATAGTTTCGTTCAGTTTCATCTCGAAGCAGTAATGATCGACAAAATTCTGCTCTCAAAAACTTGTCGTTTGAGGTGAGTTCCTGAACTGGCCTAAAATGGTACGGGTGTAAGTTTTCGGTATGAAGCACTCTCCATACTCTAGATTTGGGCGCTCCAAGCATAATAGCTTGTACTAAGGGAGGGATTACGTCGGACCAAATCCAAAATTCTTTCATCTAAGATTTCTGATCCATCTGTAACTGATCTTTCGCTTCTTCGATGCTCTAGCACTCCGTGCTCCCGCAGAAGTCGGTGGATTCTTGAAAACATGCTACGACTGGGACCCCTCCGGTTGGGATATCTTTCTGCGTATTGTCTTTCGGCTTCACGATCTCGACCATTAGCTAAACCGTAGCAGAAGTGCATGTCCGTTAATTCTTCTCGAGAGTA
Organism: Merodon equestris; assembly: GCA_958301585.1. NCBI lineage: Eukaryota > Metazoa > Arthropoda > Insecta > Diptera > Syrphidae > Merodon > Merodon equestris. The sequence goes on from OY284414.1 coordinate 50,278,982, forward strand.
TGAGTTTGACATCGTAATGTGTTGATGAGTTAACATCCAATTAGGAAATGGTTTTTTATTAAAAATGCGAAAGCCACTTCCATTGTTGACAGTATTGGAGTATGACCTCTGTTGAACTTATTCTGTGGTGTTGCTGACGAAATCGTTCTTATTGGTGTCTTGTTGCTGTAAGTAATTCCCGTGACTAACCAAGAACTTTATTTTATATAGTCAGGTATTACACATCGCATCTTTTTGACGTGCAACTCTTGGTGAATTCCTCTTGAACTGACATTCCGAGTTGCACTCTTTTTTTCGCAGTGTTTCGCATAAATTTGACATTTCTCTTTTACTTGATGTTCGCCAGAAACCAGAATGAGACGTGCGTCTTTCGTACGTCTTCCCCCGTAACACCCTGAAATTTTGACGAGATTTTGACAGCGGTTCAGGTGCGTAGCGACAAAACCCGTTACAAACGAGCTTCTATCCGTGAATACGTGTGAGCTCATTTCATTTTACCGCAGTGTACTCCCGCCACACACACTCTTGGAATTATAACAATGTGCGCGATTGTTCACAAAATTTTGACAGCACTTGAGGTACCCACATGCTCTTTTGACAGCACTTGAGGTACCCACGTGCTCGCCCGAGCTTGTAGGCAAACGTCGGCGGCCATTTTGAGTGGGACGTCTCATTGGTGGTTTCTGATGTTCGCTTTTCAGTGCCGACGGTTGTTAGCGGAATTTGTGATATACATATTGTACTATAATAAAGATGGAATCGGAGGTAAATGAAATAGTAGACTATGCTGGATGCATCTCATAATTGTTTATGAGCTCACATGTCAATTCATTTGTCCACTTAAAATCATTCATTTCATTCATTTTTAAAATAGCACTACACAACTCTCCGCTTGTAAAATGTACACAGAAGTGTGAAATACATGTGAAGCAATATCGCAAAACAAAAAGCAAACACATAAAGAAATGTCAAAATGCACGGAGAAGCCTACCCGCGCATCATTGTGCCAGTATATTTCTATTTACTGACCGTCTCTTTCGCACTCATTTGAGTCTTGGCTGCTGGTGCAGCGTGTATTACCGGACACACCATTCCAGCTCATCTACTGTATCTTTTGCATTTGCGTGAGCCGTGAGTCATGAGGCAACATGTGATAACCAATATAGCCGATAAATGGGTGCTATCGATGCTTTTCCCTTTGCGAAGTAAAAACTGTATCATACTACCGATATGGATATTCATATTAAGCTCAATAGTTAATAATATATGTACATATATTACGAACTTTTTAGTCAACTTTGATAAAGTTTAAATTGTATTCATATATTAGTCATAGGTATATTTTCTTTTATTTAGTTAGCCAATTTTGTGTCATTATTAGAAACGTTTTAAACAGAGGAACGCCTATAGAAACAATTTGCTAATAGAATAAGGTCTAGAAAGGAGTATTCTACATCCATGACAAAGCAAAATTATAATGAATTTATTACATATAGGCATATTATTAATAATAAGCAAAATAAAAATAAAATTATACAAATCGAAGAATATCAATTGTAAAATACGTCTTGGCAGCACTATTGAAATTACATTCATATGTACGTATTTGTATAACTGGAATGTATTTGATAGTCTAATGTCCATAGTTCATTCTGAACTATTTTTGGATTTGCAGTGGGTAGACGAAAGTTGGCTACGAATATGGCTTTTGTGAAGAGGGTAAGTCGTATAAGGACTCATTTGCAGCATAATAACACAATTCCTTTCAATTAGATAGTAAATTTATCACTGAGGTATGGAGTTGTTCGATGTTATTCCGCAACTGGGCCGAGTTTTAGCCTGCAGGAAGAGCAAAAGCAAATGCAACAACTTGCGCGAAAGTTTGCGAGAGAAGAAATAATACCTGTTGCAGCTAAACACGATAATACTGGGGAATATCCATGGGATATTGTAAAAAAAGCCTGGCAAATAGGATTATTGAATAATCACATACCGCAGGAACTCGGAGGATTGGGGCTAGATGTTTTTACTACCTGTATAATTGCAGAAGAATTAGCATACGGATGCACTGGTATTATGACTGCTATGGAGGCCAGCTCACTCGGAGTACGTTTTTCCCCCGATGTTTTCGTTTTCTTACTTTGATATATCGTAATTGCTTTTCTATTGTTTTAAAACAGCAAACTCCTGTTCTCATAGCAGGAAATGAAGACCAAAAGAAGAAATATCTGGGGAGATTGTTGGAAGAACCGCTTGTCGCTGCTTACTGCGTTACCGAACCAGGTGCTGGATCGGACGTAAACGGCGTTAAAACCAAAGCAGTAAAAAAGGGCGATGAATATATATTAAACGGGCAAAAAATGTGGATTACAAACGGGGGTGTGGCTAATTGGTATTTCGTCCTCGCTCGCACTGATCTTGATCCAAAAGCACCAGCTAAGAAAGCCTTTACTGGTTTTATTGTGGAACGTGAATTTCCTGGTGTTTCTCCGGGGCGAAAGGAACAGAATATGGGTCAAAGAGCTTCAGATACTCGTGGAATTACTTTTGAGGATGTAAGAGTACCAAAAGAAAATGTCTTAATAGGCGAAGGCGCCGGATTTAAAATAGCCATGGGAACTTTTGATAAAACTCGTCCACCAGTTGCTGCTGGAGCAGTGGGATTAGCACAAAGATGTATGGACGAGGCTCTTAAGTATTCCTTAGAAAGGAAGACTTTTGGGGTTCCAATTGCTCATCACCAAGCAGTAGCATTTCTTTTAGCAGATATGGCTATTGGGGTGGAAACGTCTAGACTTGCTTATCAACTTTCAGCTTGGGAAGTAGATCAAGGTTGATGTAACTTTTTTTCTTAACCTGAGTAGAAATAATATGTCTTTGTTTTAGGGCGCCGTAATAGTTATTACGCATCAATAGCGAAATGCTACGCAGCGGACATGGCGAATAAAATTGCTACAGATGCTGTTCAAATATTTGGAGGAAATGGATTTAATACTGAGTATCCTGTAGAGAAATTGATGCGAGATGCAAAGATATATCAAATTTATGAGGGAACTTCACAAATCCAACGGCTAATTATTTCGAGAAATATGATTGAAAGGGCCAAGGAGCAGTCACTGTAACTGAAAGAGTTATATATGTATATACAAAAGTACCTAGTTTTGTATGATAAAAGTGCTATTTTTCTTGTAAGGAACATTCACACGAGTGAGGCGAGTTGTATATTTTAGATTAAAGGTACATTTGTTTTAAACGTGTAATGATCATTAATTATGCGCAATATGTAGCGTGCTTAAAGGTTTCAGTACCCATCCGGAATGATATTTTAAGGAGATCGTAGGTACTTGTTTACGAACTTAGAAGTCAAGCAAGTGACCCTAACGGAAGTACTTAAAACCAAATAGCATTATTATAATAGCCGTATACCAAATAGCATTGATTTACTGCATGATTTGCAAGCTTTTAATAATGTACTTTGAGGTAGTATACAAACAGCGTCAAAATCTATATCTTGCAAAAATCCAGGTCCATGTATGAATATCATATTTTTATTGTATTACGGACTGTTATAGTGGAAACACAATCTGGCTTTGCCGCGTGCCGACTTTGACAGCATGAGTAGAAACAACGAAATCTTATGGAGCTTCCTACAATGTTACCTCAGGCTTTTGCTCGACCTCATATCGTAAATATCGTAAAGTTAAGCAAAGCGCCAGAGTAGAGCTACTCTCTACTCAGATGTGCGTTTGACAGATGAATTGTCTTTGACTTGTTTGATTTTAGCAAAAGCGAGTAACGTATTGTGCTCCGAGCTGTTCGTTTCAATATGCATATATTTCCATAGCTTATTATTGGACTTTTCGATACAAACTAATCATGATGGAGGTTAGAGTAATAAATTCTTTTCTTTTTTCATATTCGTAGACCTTTATTTGAGCTGATTTTTTATGTTTCAATTAAATCATATAAATAATAATAACACCAGTCTACACTTCTTTCTGCACTGAAATCATACGTAAAGATTTTGAGGAAACCGAACTTAGTGTTGTCATATTCCTAAGTTCTATACGCGCTCCTGTGTCAAAGCCACATTGTGAATGCAAATTGCGGGTTGCCGGCGTTTTGACACATTTTATCGTAAGAGATCGTAAGTCGGTGCAAAGCAGTGCAAAGCCTGTCAAAAGTCGGCACGCGGCAAAGCCAGATTGTGTTTCCACTATTATAGTGGAAACACAATCTGGCTTTGCCGCGTGCCGACTTTGACAGCATGAGTAGAAACAACGAAATCTTATGGAGCTTCCTACAATGTTACCTCAGGCTTTTGCTCGACCTCATATCGTAAATATCGTAAAGTTAAGCAAAGCGCCAGAGTAGAGCTACTCTCTACTCAGACCTGCGTTTGACAGATGAATTGTCTTTGACTTGTTTGATTTTAGCAAAAGCGAGTAACGTATTGTGCTCCGAGCTGTTCGTTTCAATATGCATATATTTTCATAGCTTATTATTGGACTTTTCGATACAAACTAATCATGATGGAGGTTAGATTAATAAATTCTTTTCTTTTTTCATATTCGTAGACCTTTATTTGAGCTGATTTGTTATGTTTCAATTAAATCATATAAATAATAATAACACCAGTCTACACTTCTTTCTGCACTGAAATCATACGTAAAGATTTTGAGGAAACCGAACTTAGTGTTGTCATATTCCTAAGTTCTATACGCGCTCCTGTGTCAAAGCCACATTGTGAATGCAAATTGCGGGTTGCCGGCGTTTTGACACATTTTATCGTAAGAGATCGTAAGTCGGTGCAAAGCAGTGCAAAGCCTGTCAAAAGTCGGCACGCGGCAAAGCCAGATTGTGTTTCCACTATTACAAATGCGTGGAAATACATAAATATAGGCACGATTACGATATCCTTGACGCCAGCATTTGAAGGAGTTTTCCTATGTACCCCTATTATGGATGACAACTCAACTTGGTTGAGTTGTCACGAACACAACTCTACTGGCATTCGGTATTAGCTGTGTTCAATGACGAAAAGCACAGGACAGGACAGCACAGATTCGTGAAAACTGTCAGATCAAGTTAGAACAGAAAAAAACAGCCGTATGTTAGTTAGTTGTCAAAAAGCGGAAAACATCTTATATGTCATATTGTAATAAACATGTCTTAGAATTAAATAATAAACAAAAGTGAATTCACGTAAAAATGCTTTCGAAGAGTTGTGGTGGCCATAATAGTGAAATTAGTGTGATGAGTGACTCGTCAACAACATTTTTCAGTGATGATATGTATGTTTGAGCGAGGACATTAGTGTTTTTTCAATGACAGCTGCTTTTGGCACTTTTCACGAATCTGTTCTGACTCCAGAGTAGGTGCAGAAAATAGAGTAATTATTCGGAAAAAGGCCCTACTCACCGATTTTGATGAAATTTGAGTATGTGAAAATAGGTCTTGTCCTGACAATTTTGATATATATATTTTAGGTCGACCTTCCCTAGTTTCGAAGATATAAGCTTTTGAATTTCCCATACAAAATACCGATTTGGCTTGTTTTAGTTCAATCATAGTTCTGCCTGAAACTATGCAATATGTTTTAATTAATCCTTTTTTTTTTTTTTGCATATACTTACATACAAAGTAAGACATACTTTGAAAGTCATGGCGGAAACATGGAAGGGGGAGCATGCTGCCTCCCTGCAACCCCCTTGGTTGGAATCGCTGTTGGATTTAGAGTAAGTGCGAGATTGGGTATAAGCAACGTTTCTTTAAATCTATACAAAACATGTGAAGCATGAACAGAAAAAGACTTTATATACAGCCAACCTCACTTACTCCAAATCCAACAGCGATCCCAAGCAGGGGGGTTCCAGGGGGGCAGCATGCCCCTCTTCCATATTCCCCTCTCGCGTCGTAGACTTGCATACAAAATATAATATAAGAAAATAAGGCTCTCATTCAAAGTTTTGCAGAATTCCGCATTTATTATTGAAAATAAAACCAAATAATTCTTGAAATTCATCGTTAATTGCACTGGATGCTAATATTTTTTGATAATGTACATACATACATATGTACATATACAGGGTGTGCCAAAAAGCTAGAGCGTGTAGGTCTGGTCAAGACAAGAAAAAAATCGTATGGGAGGGGACGGTCTATTCCCTCCGTTTAGCCGGGAGGGGGAATTTTCTAAAAAATTGACTTAATTTGGAAAAAAACAATATTGAAAATCAACAGTTACATCCACAATGCCGTGATATACTTTTTGTAAAGCCAGAAACCTCTTCTTTCATCTTGTTTTTAAACGAAGCTGTTTTCAGGAATAGTTTTTGAGAAATTAATTTTCAAACTCAAAATTTTGAAAAAAAAAATTTTTGAACTATTTTTTTCGAAATTGTATGTAATTAAGTACTAATTTTTTTTCAAAAATTCAATTCTCTTATTAGTTTTTAGTTAAAAACAGAAAACCGGATGCAAAAATGTCTTGTAGTTTTTGAGAAATTAAGAAAAAACCTGAACCATTTTTTCTAAGAAAAACATTTTTTTTTGTTTTAACTCGGCAGGACTTGTAGGCAAATTAATGTAAGAAACATTGACCTCTTTCTTATTATTTTTAAAAAAATTCGGAGTTTTATTATAATAAATTTTCAATATGATCCCCATTTTTTAGAAGGCAAATATTATATCTCCTTCTAATGGCTGCTTGACAAATTTTCCTGCAATTTGACTCCAGCGACTTCAATTCGTTCTTTCAGTTGTTCCAAAGATACTATTTCCACTTCGTTAACATAATTCTTCATGAATCCCCACACATAAAAATCTAGAGGAGTTAAATCTGGTGATCTAGGTGGCCATTCTGTGGAGCCCCTTCTTCCGATCCAACGGTCACTAAAATGATCATCCAGGCAGTTTCTAACCCGTAAGCTGTAGTGTGCTGGTGCTCCATCTTGCTGGTAAATTAAATTATCTGCTATGGCCAAAGGAACGTTGTCCATCAAATCGGGCAAAAGGTCTCGTAGGAACTGCAGGTATGATTCTCCATTAATAACGGCATTCAAAAACCGGGGCCCGATTACAGTTTGTCCAACAATACCAAGCCAAACATTACAGCTAAAGCGGTGTTGTGATTTATTTTGTTTTTGTTGTGTGGATTGGTACTACTCCAATGATGCAAATTGTGGAAGTTAGTAACCCCATCTCTGGTAAACTGTTCTTCATCCGTCCAGAATATCCTTGCAAAATAGTTTCGTTCAGTTTCATCTCGAAGCAGTAATGATCGACAAAATTCTGCTCTCAAAAACTTGTCGTTTGAGGTGAGTTCCTGAACTGGCCTAAAATGGTACGGGTGTAAGTTTTCGGTATGAAGCACTCTCCATACTCTAGATTTGGGCGCTCCAAGCATAATAGCTTGTACTAAGGGAGGGATTACGTCGGACCAAATCCAAAATTCTTTCATCTAAGATTTCTGATCCATCTGTAACTGATCTTTCGCTTCTTCGATGCTCTAGCACTCCGTGCTCCCGCAGAAGTCGGTGGATTCTTGAAAACATGCTACGACTGGGACCCCTCCGGTTGGGATATCTTTCTGCGTATTGTCTTTCGGCTTCACGATCTCGACCATTAGCTAAACCGTAGCAGAAGTGCATGTCCGTTAATTCTTCTCGAGAGTATGAGTTTGACATCGTAATGTGTTGATGAGTTAACATCCAATTAGGAAATGGTTTTTTATTAAAAATGCGAAAGCCACTTCCATTGTTGACAGTATTGGAGTATGACCTCTGTTGAACTTATTCTGTGGTGTTGCTGACGAAATCGTTCTTATTGGTGTCTTGTTGCTGTAAGTAATTCCCGTGACTAACCAAGAACTTTATTTTATATAGTCAGGTATTACACATCGCATCTTTTTGACGTGCAACTCTTGGTGAATTCCTCTTGAACTGACATTCCGAGTTGCACTCTTTTTTTCGCAGTGTTTCGCATAAATTTGACATTTCTCTTTTACTTGATGTTCGCCAGAAACCAGAATGAGACGTGCGTCTTTCGTACGTCTTCCCCCGTAACACCCTGAAATTTTGACGAGATTTTGACAGCGGTTCAGGTGCGTAGCGACAAAACCCGTTACAAACGAGCTTCTATCCGTGAATACGTGTGAGCTCATTTCATTTTACCGCAGTGTACTCCCGCCACACACACTCTTGGAATTATAACAATGTGCGCGATTGTTCACAAAATTTTGACAGCACTTGAGGTACCCACATGCTCTTTTGACAGCACTTGAGGTACCCACGTGCTCGCCCGAGCTTGTAGGCAAACGTCGGCGGCCATTTTGAGTGGGACGTCTCATTGGTGGTTTCTGATGTTCGCTTTTCAGTGCCGACGGTTGTTAGCGGAATTTGTGATATACATATTGTACTATAATAAAGATGGAATCGGAGGTAAATGAAATAGTAGACTATGCTGGATGCATCTCATAATTGTTTATGAGCTCACATGTCAATTCATTTGTCCACTTAAAATCATTCATTTCATTCATTTTTAAAATAGCACTACACAACTCTCCGCTTGTAAAATGTACACAGAAGTGTGAAATACATGTGAAGCAATATCGCAAAACAAAAAGCAAACACATAAAGAAATGTCAAAATGCACGGAGAAGCCTACCCGCGCATCATTGTGCCAGTATATTTCTATTTACTGACCGTCTCTTTCGCACTCATTTGAGTCTTGGCTGCTGGTGCAGCGTGTATTACCGGACACACCATTCCAGCTCATCTACTGTATCTTTTGCATTTGCGTGAGCCGTGAGTCATGAGGCAACATGTGATAACCAATATAGCCGATAAATGGGTGCTATCGATGCTTTTCCCTTTGCGAAGTAAAAACTGTATCATACTACCGATATGGATATTCATATTAAGCTCAATAGTTAATAATATATGTACATATATTACGAACTTTTTAGTCAACTTTGATAAAGTTTAAATTGTATTCATATATTAGTCATAGGTATATTTTCTTTTATTTAGTTAGCCAATTTTGTGTCATTATTAGAAACGTTTTAAACAGAGGAACGCCTATAGAAACAATTTGCTAATAGAATAAGGTCTAGAAAGGAGTATTCTACATCCATGACAAAGCAAAATTATAATGAATTTATTACATATAGGCATATTATTAATAATAAGCAAAATAAAAATAAAATTATACAAATCGAAGAATATCAATTGTAAAATACGTCTTGGCAGCACTATTGAAATTACATTCATATGTACGTATTTGTATAACTGGAATGTATTTGATAGTCTAATGTCCATAGTTCATTCTGAACTATTTTTGGATTTGCAGTGGGTAGACGAAAGTTGGCTACGAATATGGCTTTTGTGAAGAGGGTAAGTCGTATAAGGACTCATTTGCAGCATAATAACACAATTCCTTTCAATTAGATAGTAAATTTATCACTGAGGTATGGAGTTGTTCGATGTTATTCCGCAACTGGGCCGAGTTTTAGCCTGCAGGAAGAGCAAAAGCAAATGCAACAACTTGCGCGAAAGTTTGCGAGAGAAGAAATAATACCTGTTGCAGCTAAACACGATAATACTGGGGAATATCCATGGGATATTGTAAAAAAAGCCTGGCAAATAGGATTATTGAATAATCACATACCGCAGGAACTCGGAGGATTGGGGCTAGATGTTTTTACTACCTGTATAATTGCAGAAGAATTAGCATACGGATGCACTGGTATTATGACTGCTATGGAGGCCAGCTCACTCGGAGTACGTTTTTCCCCCGATGTTTTCGTTTTCTTACTTTGATATATCGTAATTGCTTTTCTATTGTTTTAAAACAGCAAACTCCTGTTCTCATAGCAGGAAATGAAGACCAAAAGAAGAAATATCTGGGGAGATTGTTGGAAGAACCGCTTGTCGCTGCTTACTGCGTTACCGAACCAGGTGCTGGATCGGACGTAAACGGCGTTAAAACCAAAGCAGTAAAAAAGGGCGATGAATATATATTAAACGGGCAAAAAATGTGGATTACAAACGGGGGTGTGGCTAATTGGTATTTCGTCCTCGCTCGCACTGATCTTGATCCAAAAGCACCAGCTAAGAAAGCCTTTACTGGTTTTATTGTGGAACGTGAATTTCCTGGTGTTTCTCCGGGGCGAAAGGAACAGAATATGGGTCAAAGAGCTTCAGATACTCGTGGAATTACTTTTGAGGATGTAAGAGTACCAAAAGAAAATGTCTTAATAGGCGAAGGCGCCGGATTTAAAATAGCCATGGGAACTTTTGATAAAACTCGTCCACCAGTTGCTGCTGGAGCAGTGGGATTAGCACAAAGATGTATGGACGAGGCTCTTAAGTATTCCTTAGAAAGGAAGACTTTTGGGGTTCCAATTGCTCATCACCAAGCAGTAGCATTTCTTTTAGCAGATATGGCTATTGGGGTGGAAACGTCTAGACTTGCTTATCAACTTTCAGCTTGGGAAGTAGATCAAGGTTGATGTAACTTTTTTTCTTAACCTGAGTAGAAATAATATGTCTTTGTTTTAGGGCGCCGTAATAGTTATTACGCATCAATAGCGAAATGCTACGCAGCGGACATGGCGAATAAAATTGCTACAGATGCTGTTCAAATATTTGGAGGAAATGGATTTAATACTGAGTATCCTGTAGAGAAATTGATGCGAGATGCAAAGATATATCAAATTTATGAGGGAACTTCACAAATCCAACGGCTAATTATTTCGAGAAATATGATTGAAAGGGCCAAGGAGCAGTCACTGTAACTGAAAGAGTTATATATGTATATACAAAAGTACCTAGTTTTGTATGATAAAAGTGCTATTTTTCTTGTAAGGAACATTCACACGAGTGAGGCGAGTTGTATATTTTAGATTAAAGGTACATTTGTTTTAAACGTGTAATGATCATTAATTATGCGCAATATGTAGCGTGCTTAAAGGTTTCAGTACCCATCCGGAATGATATTTTAAGGAGATCGTAGGTACTTGTTTACGAACTTAGAAGTCAAGCAAGTGACCCTAACGGAAGTACTTAAAACCAAATAGCATTATTATAATAGCCGTATACCAAATAGCATTGATTTACTGCATGATTTGCAAGCTTTTAATAATGTACTTTGAGGTAGTATACAAACAGCGTCAAAATCTATATCTTGCAAAAATCCAGGTCCATGTATGAATATCATATTTTTATTGTATTACGGACTGTTATAGTGGAAACACAATCTGGCTTTGCCGCGTGCCGACTTTGACAGCATGAGTAGAAACAACGAAATCTTATGGAGCTTCCTACAATGTTACCTCAGGCTTTTGCTCGACCTCATATCGTAAATATCGTAAAGTTAAGCAAAGCGCCAGAGTAGAGCTACTCTCTACTCAGATGTGCGTTTGACAGATGAATTGTCTTTGACTTGTTTGATTTTAGCAAAAGCGAGTAACGTATTGTGCTCCGAGCTGTTCGTTTCAATATGCATATATTTCCATAGCTTATTATTGGACTTTTCGATACAAACTAATCATGATGGAGGTTAGAGTAATAAATTCTTTTCTTTTTTCATATTCGTAGACCTTTATTTGAGCTGATTTTTTATGTTTCAATTAAATCATATAAATAATAATAACACCAGTCTACACTTCTTTCTGCACTGAAATCATACGTAAAGATTTTGAGGAAACCGAACTTAGTGTTGTCATATTCCTAAGTTCTATACGCGCTCCTGTGTCAAAGCCACATTGTGAATGCAAATTGCGGGTTGCCGGCGTTTTGACACATTTTATCGTAAGAGATCGTAAGTCGGTGCAAAGCAGTGCAAAGCCTGTCAAAAGTCGGCACGCGGCAAAGCCAGATTGTGTTTCCACTATTATAGTGGAAACACAATCTGGCTTTGCCGCGTGCCGACTTTGACAGCATGAGTAGAAACAACGAAATCTTATGGAGCTTCCTACAATGTTACCTCAGGCTTTTGCTCGACCTCATATCGTAAATATCGTAAAGTTAAGCAAAGCGCCAGAGTAGAGCTACTCTCTACTCAGACCTGCGTTTGACAGATGAATTGTCTTTGACTTGTTTGATTTTAGCAAAAGCGAGTAACGTATTGTGCTCCGAGCTGTTCGTTTCAATATGCATATATTTTCATAGCTTATTATTGGACTTTTCGATACAAACTAATCATGATGGAGGTTAGATTAATAAATTCTTTTCTTTTTTCATATTCGTAGACCTTTATTTGAGCTGATTTGTTATGTTTCAATTAAATCATATAAATAATAATAACACCAGTCTACACTTCTTTCTGCACTGAAATCATACGTAAAGATTTTGAGGAAACCGAACTTAGTGTTGTCATATTCCTAAGTTCTATACGCGCTCCTGTGTCAAAGCCACATTGTGAATGCAAATTGCGGGTTGCCGGCGTTTTGACACATTTTATCGTAAGAGATCGTAAGTCGGTGCAAAGCAGTGCAAAGCCTGTCAAAAGTCGGCACGCGGCAAAGCCAGATTGTGTTTCCACTATTACAAATGCGTGGAAATACATAAATATAGGCACGATTACGATATCCTTGACGCAGCATTTGAAGGAGTTTTCCTATGTACCCCTATTATGGATGACAACTCAACTTGGTTGAGT